>OZ026572.1:10632102-11342102 GCA_964020215.1 Aurelia sp. 3 sensu Dawson et al. (2005)
TGCAATTGAGACAAACATTCAAGATTTCTGAAAAGTCCAACGGTAGAATAATAGAAAAGTTGCTAAAGTTTCACTCAAGTCATTCAGTTTAAAGAAATAGGTCATTAAATTTTACACCCGCCTTTTTACACCGACTTAAAGATTTGGAAGGATAGCATTTTGATATGGTTACATACGTTTGAAGAAATCTGCAGCTTGGTGCACCAAAACCCCCTGGTTCCCAGGCAGACTTAAAGTTGGCAAACAAGCTTGAAGAATGCAGGAAGAATCAATTTCTATCAATTTTGTCCAGTTATAGCGGTTGGTTGGGGTACAGTTTAAAATTAATGTGAGCTTAATAATATTTTGTAATCCCAATTTTCATATTTTTAGCTTTGTCGGTGGCAATGTAGGCCAATCCTGTTAAAATAATATGGAAGCGGCATAACTTTTTCATAGCTAGGGATTATCGTAAAGAGGGTGTGATCTATTTTCCTGGATGAAGAGATTCGATTGTGGCACAAAATTTAAGATTATTTAGAGAAAAGGAATCTTCATAGCCTAGCAACTCAAAGGATAAGCTAGGACATATCAAAATATAACGTGAAATCGGCCGATCATTGTTAAAGAATTGCGTCAGTTGGAAGCAAACAATTTTCGATGCCGACAACGGTGAACTACAGCGTTCCATTGTCACCAAGGTTCTTCGCACACCTCTAAGGGAACCATTATGGAAATAAGGTCAGCTCGACCCTTTAATGCTATCCCTGCCACTGTAATTAGAGTTTTTTCCTTTTACGTTTTCAACCGTAAAATATTGTATTGAATCTATTTTCTATATTTATTATAATAACTTGTAAATATTTTTTGTGTGGCAAATGATACATACGTACGTAGCAAACTACAATTTTAGAGTGAGTGAAAATAGAAATCTAGTCCAAGCAGAAAATAAGGATCCACATGAACCACATTGCAGTAATTACATGTATTTTTTTTTGGGAAACTTAAAATTGGGGCCAGTACTGAAAGCTTCTTAAATTATCAAATTTTGAGCACTCAGAGTTTCTTACGAGTTTCGTTGCGGCTGAATACTTCAAAATTCAATTGCTAGATCTAAAATAGAATAGCTTTACTGCAACGGGAGAGAGTTCTCCAAGCAAAGCTTAGACGTTTGTTTCAAGTGTACACACTTTCGAACTTTTAGTCCAAAAAAGATATACCCTCTTGAAATTTTCTTTAGATGGTCAAACATTGGCAACTGTGGTCCAAAAATCAGCCTGTCTCCATCAAAGTGTATCATTTGCTAAATTTTTCTAACAAATGGTACAATTCTATTGATGCTGATGGCGCGATTCCACAAGGAACCTGGAATTGGCATAGAAAATCTAAGCAAAGATTTTTTCTGTTAAAAGAAATCAACACTTAGAGCAAGGGGCATTTCACTTCCAAAGAATCTCGTCCATCTTTGGCAAAAATGCTTTTGTATGCTAGAACATCCATCAAAAGTCTGTGATCCTATTGTTCTGAAATGATCTCGTACACTTTTTCGAAGAGGTGAAATGCCTCTTGATTTATAGATCTTTTATCGCATCCAGTCCAGCATTCCACTTTAGACACCTGAAAATTTCACCAATCAGCAGGAACATTTTCAGTAATTCAATATGAGGGGGAAACAATCTGAAAATTCGAAGTTTCGAAATCGTTACGACTAACAGTTCTTCCACCTCTTCTCTAAATTGTTACGCCAATAAGGATTTGAGCCTATACTGGTCCTTGCTTCAACAATGGCGGAAAGTTAAGGTGGTAAGAATAACTATGACTCACTTATAAAATTTTTCGGCTTTTGCTAAAAAGCAAGCAATTCTTAACTGTGGTTACATACAATTAACAAGGAGATTTTATGACTGGATAAATCATCATTAAATATTTGCTAATACTGTTGATTTATCGATACTGTAACACTTAGTATTTGATCAATTTGATCGCTATGAAAATATACCAAAAAGCCATTAATTCCTGCGTACAGCAATTACAATCCCCCACTTAATTTCATGAGCTCAATATGACTGTTGTGGCCTCCAAGAGTGATTATAATGTTTGTATTCACTGATTCATTCGATTCCAGTCATTCTGATGAGAGAGCAGATATCACATATTCCTTACAACCGACACATAGCCACATAGTTCTTAACGCTTGGGAAAGTTCAGTTATTTACACCAAGGCCGCAGTTTTATCAAAAAAATTTTACATCTATGCCAGCCTTTGATTGACAGATTAACATTTCAGTTTAGAACATTGGTTACATACCTTTTAAATAACCCTGGACTCACGACATGGTCGCATTTATCGCAACAACAACAACGACAACATTTTTCACCTACTCTGTTGCACTTTCTAAATTGAATTGGATTTTTGCTCTAAATGGTTTGAGCGTCCATCTCCTATAAATAGCGATAACTACGAAGAAGTAATTAGTGTATTCCCTGTGCTTCATGGGCAAAGGGATACAAGGATGAATAAAACTGCTACTGGAACAACTACCGTATTTCTTGAGCCCATGCAATAATTCCATCCCTCCTACAGAGGTAAAGTAAAGATGCCACGTGGCTTTTGCCAATAGATGAATTCCTACCGCTGCTACGCCCATTTGGTCAAGCAAGTCAAAGCAAGCAAGTCAAAGCAAGTTTATCTGCATGGTCATAAACTTGCTTTGACTTGCTTGATCAAATGGATCCGCCAAACTTGCCAAACGCCAAACTTATAAAAGGATCCGCCAAACTTGCAGTGTTTCTTTTTATTCACATAACATTCCACAAAATACGTTACAAACTATTGCATGTATTTTTGATGAGGGACTAAGAAGTGAAATTAAGTATCTTATTTGAATAAAGTCTAACATTGGCATGGCTTCAAAAAACTTTGTTTGGGAACAGGTTGCGAACATAGAGAATATTATGGAACCTTTAAGAAACTCGTAAGAAACTCTGAGTACTGGGGATCTGATAATTTTAAGAGACTTTCAGTACTGGACGAAATTCTTAGTTTCTTATAAAGAAAAAACACGTGTACACAGAGATTGTCGTTGGACTCGTAAGAAACTCGTAAGAAACTTAAAATCTGATAATTTTAACAAATCTGATGATTACTAAAAGTCTGATAATTTTTAGAAACTTTTAGGACTCTCTCAAATTGTTAGTCTCTTGTAAAAACAATACGTGTGTAGGGGTATGCTGCCAGAATTTTCAAAAGGTACCATTGGCTTGGGAAAACAAGCATAGGTTCCAAATCTTTAATCTACGAAAAAAGGAGGGTGTAAAATTCAGTGACCTACTTTTTTAAACTGAATGACTTGAAAGAAACTTTAGCCACTTTTCTTTGATTCTACCGTTGGACTTTTCAGAAATCTTGAATATTTGTCGAAATCAGAGCCTATCTTATATTTCAGCTCATTTCATGATGTGAAGGCATCAAATTTCTAATCGCAAACCAGAAGAGTGAAAAATGTTTGCTTCATACCATATTGTAGGCATCCATAAACTATGGTTTTCTTGAAAATTATTTGATCTTTCGTCAAGAGGTTTAGAAATTACGATAGTTTTAAGTTTTTTTTTCGAAAATTTTCTTGAATTCTTAAAACAGAAGAAAACACTGTAATTCTAAAAGTATTGAAGTTTTCAGAAAAGTCCAACGGCGGATTTACTGTAAAATAGTTCAAGTTTCTTTGAAGCTGTTCAGTTCAAAGAAAAAGGTCAAAGAATTTTACACCCAGCCTTTTAAAGATTTGAAACCTATGCAGGGAAAACATTGTCGAAGGCTGACCAAATGTGACATGCTCTAGTACTAGATTAACACTTCCTTGTACATAGAACATCAAACTTTTATCTTTACCTGGATCAAAATTGCGGAAAAGTACCGTTTTCACCAAGTACTTTCAGGTCTCAAAGGTGCCTGGAATTTCTAAAAAGTCTTTAGGCTGATTGCTGAGAAAGGTACCACTACTCCCCCTCCTAATAAGAAATGATTCACTGTACAATGCAACATGTACGTCCGCCAATGGAGGCAATGGACTTACCAAACACTCCCCAGTAACGACCCTACCGGACCTTGAAAATACAGCGGGGAAATTATGAAAACATACATTTTCAGCGGGGATTAGAAATATCATGATGGGGAAATGAAATTTTAGGCTATTTTCTTTAATGGAACTTATATAGTTTTGACGGGGGAGCAAAAATTTCAACGGGGAAACAACAAAAACAAGGCAGGGAAAGTGTTTAGACTCAAAACTTAGCGGGGAAACGAGTTTTCTTGGCGGGTCATCCTTCAACCTTGGCGGGGCAATGTTTCAGCGGGGTCGTTACTGGGGGGTGTTACCAAAGTCTCTGCCGTGCAAATAAAACTTTAAACACCTTACAAAGTTACCTCTGCAAAGGAGCGAGGGAGACAGGAGAGGCGGGTATTTTTACGACGAGGAAAAGGCAGCTGGAGATCAAGCCTCCTTGGCAGTACCCTGGGTACCAGAGCCTCAAAAACAAATAAAATAAAGAAGAAAGAAACCCAGGGTTAAGGTTAGGGTTCTTTCTTCTTTTATTTTTTTTGAGGCTCTGGTACCCAGGGTACCTTGGCAGATGTCCTTATTAATCTTGGGTTATTTAGGTCTTTTTGCTTTAGGTACGCGGGAGAGACTTGGGTAACTTCATAGACTTGCTCCAAGTCTATTCCGTGCTATATCAGCACTCAGGAAAATAATTACCTCTGCGGGGGCGTACACTACGAAGAGGACGCTGCGAAGGAGAAATGAAGGAGAAGGAAACGGACTGAAGTGTCGGTCGGTAGATGAGTCAAAAACAATGCACGACTGTGTGTGTATTTGATAATGTCGGGCATTCTCTAATAATCCAGTGAAGGAATCTTTCGTTATTATTCATATACACCCTCCCATACACCCACATATCCCTATGATTATCCAATATCGTCCAGGATAAGACCATGAGTATTCCGCGGCGTAACCTAATGGATTTTAAATCCTGAATAAATCCCTGCTCAGAGTATTCAGCAGAAGAATTAAGAATTATTTGTTTTTCAAACAAGAGATTTCGGTACACGATACAAACTTTACAGATTTCTTATCTCTTAAAGCTAATGTGGTGGAAAGCCTACTCCGTCCTATACTAGACCTGACATTAGTCCAGTTTTGCTCGGAATGTTATTAAATAGACGCCGATATGGTGAAGCTGCAGTTGCGGTTTTTAGCGCCAAGTGTTGGGATCGCAGAAGTAGCTAAGCGCTGGTGGAAACCACTCTTTACCAAGATGCATTGCGTTCATTACTTGAATTCCCACAGAACTGTCAAAGATTCGTAATTAGAACGGAATGCATCTTGGTAAAAGTTCCTCGCAGCTATCTTTAGCGCAATCATCTATTTCGTGCGCAGAATTACAAAAATGCTATATTTTGCAACTGTCTTTTGCAGAGTAGTGCATTTGACAAGCATATCGTATTTCTCAGTTTGATGGATGTTGTAGACCAAAATCGATTTTAACGCATTTTCCCCTATTTGGACAGATCTTGCCGCACAAAAAATGCCGACGTTAGCAATAATGGTAGGTAAGTTTAGGTTAGTTTTGATATTCTTAAGAAATTGCATGCCTGGAGCTCCCGGGGGGGGGGGGGGCACTTCGATGTTTTCGGTACCGGGTATGTGCCGCTGGACAGGGTATAGTTTTCACCATTCTTGCTCCCGAGCCGGGTATCGTTTTCTGCAAAAATGCTCCCAAAAGGGTATACTCTTTTCAAATTTTTGCTCCCAGACAGGACTACAGTGTATTTTCGTGATCCTTTGCTCCCAGACAGGGTGTGGTTTTTTGCCATTTTGCTCCCAGATGGGGGTATTTAAATTGAGGAAAATGCTCCCAGATAGGGTGAAAATCACAGCACCTCAAAGGCACACACCCGTACATATTAGGACCAAGTGCCCCCCCCCCCGGGCTGGAGCTATTAACACACCAGATCTGGTTGCTCTACCAGTTACCAGTCAAGGGTTAAGTAGGGGGCCTTTTCTGCCCCCAAGAAACATAGGATGTGTCAGATAGCCCGACCACGACTTAATAATTTGCCCCCATGCTTGAGTCAACTTTTCACAAAACTTGTATATCTTGTTGTCTTTGCCGGTCTTTTCTATACATGAACTGATAAAGAAAAATAACAAAGTAACAACATATATACTTAGGGACTCTGGAGAAAACAAAGGAACTTTGGTAGAGATGTAAAAGAATTCTAGGGAATAACATTGCAATAGACCATTTCGACAATTAAAAAATGAGACTGGGGAGAGCGGTTTGTTCTGGTAAATGGCTGCCACGGAGCTTCCACGAATGATGAATGTACCTCCACAAAAACTGTCTGTTTTAAATTCATGGTTGAAACTTCAAATCTTTGAGAAACAAGTCCAATTTACACCAAAATTTTGCTGCTCGAATTCACTGATGCCAGAGGAGAAAAGACAGCTGTCAAGAATTACGTCTTACGTGAGTAAGTTCCTCGATCTGTTACACTTTATCTCTGCATAACTTTATCGGCAAACTACTGTATAAAAATTGAAAGCCAATCTTGGACAAGTGGCAACAGCCATCTTGAAAGCCTACTTCAAGTGATAAGGAACATATCAGTGCGGAGAAGACACGTGCAATACAAAGAAAGCTAATTATATCAACAAAACGTACATTGGAACAAGCAAAATCTACAGGATGTCCTAAAAACTGTAACCATTTCAGCCTGGTTTCCTGCCTCAACTCGATCGCGTTCGTTTGAGGGTACTGGGCGCCAGGGAAGCGATTTGTGGACCGCTTCCGTGGAGCCCAACCCCCCTCCCCCAGTCCAAAATGACTCCAGGGGACCAGACTGTAAACATTTACGTCGCAGCTGTGGAGGAGCTGTACGTTCTATTGTTCCATCCTTGATACAGTTGTATGAAATAGGCTTCAAGCTAGATTTTAAGACTCAGTTTAGCCAATGCGACAAATGATTGTTGACTTATGGCATACAAAAATGAAAAGGGGGTTGCCTAGAAAAACAGCACAATCTTATATCTCCAAAAATTCCAGAATCAAGTGAATTGACCACTTTAATGAACAGCCTCGTTTTGGAAATTATTCAAAATTCGTTCATATGAAATTTTAGACGCCAAATTCGGATTTAGCACCCAAACTTTAGTCTAACCCTAAGTTTTCATGTTGCTAGCGGTTGTAGTGTTAATTTTATGGCGATGTAAAGTTTGAAAATCTATAAGGGATTTGACCGTGAAAATGACTCGGGGTGTAAAGTTTCACCCCGAACGACTTTTCACGGTCAAATCCCTTATAAATCTCGGAACTTTACATCGTCATAAAATCAACATCACAATAGTTAGCAGTTTAAGAACATGTAATTAGACTAAAGTTTGGATGCTAAGTCCGAATCTGGGCTCGAAATTTTCATCTTAACAATAGGAAGAGATTTTGACAAATTTCCAAAACGAGGCTGATTTTTACTGATAACACATTAACAATGAGCCATTTCAAAATGAAACACAGCACTGCAATGAAAATGAAAACACAACACAGCAATGAAAATACAGCGCTAGAAGCCTTAACAAGTCTTTTATAAGAAATTTGGATCAGGCCATACTACTAAAAGTTTCTTAATTTAACATGAAATTTTTTCCATTTTAGTACTATAAGTTTCTTCATGGGTTTCTTATTTTTTGAATGCATGAATTCTCAATGTAGTCGCTAACACTGTTACAGATATGTTTCTTGACATTTAAACATCATATACCTAGGAATGAATAGTGTTCTCTTGTGTGTGTTGAGAACACAAATAGTTAGTTAATAATGCTCAAGAATAGAGGTAGTTCATATTGCTCAAGAATAGAGGTTCTACGATATAGGTATTTGCTATAATATCCATGCTTTTAACTTTTAAAAGTTTCTTGATACTTCTCAGACATAGTACTTGAGTTTCTTAAAATTTTGGCCGTCTTAGTAGTAGTTTCTTATAAGCCAGTTTCTTATAGAAAACGTGTACTTTAAAAATTTACATGACTTTAACCTTTCGGAAGACAAAGAAAGAGCTGCTCCTTTTTGAAACAATGACGCTTTTGACTTTCTTGTGCCTGTGTTCTCTAAACAAAGTTGAAAACGAAGAACATTTCCTTTTGGAATGCCCAGTTTATCAACCACTGCGAGTAAAACTCTTCCTCGCGTTTGAGAAGGAAATAAGAACTTTTCACTCTTTTGATAATCGACAAAAATTCATGTACCTGATGTCTTGCGAAGACCAGAAACTGCTCTTAGAAGTCACGAAATACATAAGAGATGCTTTTAAATTACGCCCAAATATCCCTGCTCTAATACCATAGAACTATCCTAGTCATCGTATATATATCTTTAGTTTTCTAATTGATTATTTGTTCTTCATTATAGTTCTTGTTATATCTTATCTTATTCTGTATTCGGGTTTTGTTAATAGCTCAGATTCGTTTTGTTTAGTAGACGACGCTCCTTATATTAGTGTAGCAAGTCTGATGAATTGAAATTGAAATTGAACATACATCAGTAACCATCTGTCTGATTGGCTAAAACAGAGTCTCAAACTCTAAGTTGAAGCATACCTAAGCAACTTTATCAAGGATGGAACAATAGAACGTACAGATCCTCCGCAGCAGAGCCACACAAATGGAGCACAATTTATGGGACCCCCTGTACAAAATTTTCCATGGCTTTGGGGGCTTTATCTAGATGAAATTTCCACAATTTTCAACCAGAAAAATAAGAAGGTTTGCTTTGGCTTTGATCAAAAGTCTTGGCTTTTAAGCAAAGAACCTGATGTTTGGCGTATTTTCTCGTATATTTTCCAAATTTTGCATTTCCTCTGTCAGAAAGTTGGAAATGCTTTCTGCTCAGCTACTCAACTAGATTCATAAAATAACATAGAAGCTGGTTCCAGTTTTCAACACATCAACATATCTTCTCTTAACAACACCCTTCTTCCCTTAACAACACGTCAACATCTTAACAACACCACTTGCATGCGACACAAGTGAGTTGGACACCAAGAATTCACGGCATATTTAGATGCTTACTTTAATTAATGATCTTTACTTTAATTAAATCACAATTTGACAAATCGATCGTAGAAATACTGGAAGTCCCAAAACGTACTCCTGAGCATCAGAAATTGAATACATGGCCGACAGTCAAATTCATATTTTGGCAAGTAGATGAAAGACCAAATTATATTCTTTGGGGCAGCTAATGTTGTGGTCCTTGTCATTGCCTTTAGAATAGCAAATTAAGCTCTTTGCAGGGCTGCCTGGTCTGCAGCATGCTGCCAAAAAGCATTGATGATCACCAAATCAAATTCTCTCCGTAAATTAAGCTTCTAGAATGGTCATAAATGTCAGGAAGAAAAACAAACTGTCATTGTAGACAAATGTTTGTGATTTCGTTCATTGTTGTAATTTTTGGCCCAATAGCGATCCTCGATGAACTGTAATAAAACGTGAAATAAAAATTTATTCCAAAAGAAACTTTTAACATAAGAATTGGTCTCAAACATAAGAAACTTTGCTACAAAATTCAGAGCAAAGTTTCAGGTAATTTGTTGGAAACCAAACTTAACAAGCCAGTATGGCTGGAAAAATGAAATTGAAAAATTTGCGCATGATATCATTGTTTCATTTACCGTTAAAGCTCTATCACGCCCCCGGGGGCTTATTCAATTTAGGACCTTCCAGAGGGGGGGCTTATTAGAGAAGGGGGGCTTGCTCGCAAAATCAAGTGACAAGGATATATTTGGTAGCTTTGCAGTTCTTTTATCCCATATTAGCGGAATCAACATACAATTTCATGGCTCAAATGCATAACTTCAACACAGTTTTTATCCCATACCATATCAAAATTAACATGCAAGGTTGTGTCGCTAAGTAAATGGAAATATTTGGTAAATTCTAGAACTTTGCATAAGTGGGGGGGGGGGGGCGTAATAGAGAGGTAGCTTATTTCAAATTTCGACTAATTGGGGAGGGGCTTACTAGAGAGGGGGGTTCAACAGAGAGAGGGGGCTTAATAGAGATTTTACGGTACTATCATGATACTATACATTCCCACTAGCTTTTAATGGTCTCAGTAAAATGCGCATGACATCATCAGCTTTCCTCATCAAGCATGCCCAAGTGCCTACCTGTGTCATTGAACAAAATATGGCATCCAGGGATAGCCTGATTTGCAACTATGGTGCATTTTTGCAACCTAAAAGACGTGCAAAAGGGAATTTATGAAAGGGAAATTATGAATTTAAAAATAGCCAAAATAAGCCAAACTTAAGAAAAAGCCAAACCCAATGTTCCAAGCCAAACAGATTGAAAATAAGCCAAAACTGAAGTTTGGCTTTAAAAAGCCAATATGCCAATCCTGTTCCGGTTCTAAACTAAAAGCTAGGTTTCCAATGCAGACAGCCTCTGTGACAGAGAGTGAATTGACATTATAATCATTATTCTCATAAGTGTTAATTTCCAAAATTCACGGAATTTCGATGATGCTTCATTCTAGAAATATTGATGCTAATTTTGTCATCAGAAATTGACAATGATATAAATAGAATCAAGAGGGATTTAAGCTCGAGAGGCGTTTATCAAAGAGGTATGGCTTATTTTCCGTTAGATATAGCGTTGTCATCAAGGAAAGGAGTGTCTTACGCCAGGGGTCATGTCAAAATCATGGTCACGTCACACTCACTTAGTATTAAAACTCTATTTATGGAACTTGAATCTTATGTTAGCATGGTATAATTTGACATTCACTGTTGTTCTCCCTAGTAACTTCATAAGTAGCCTTGTTTAGCATACAGTTTGCCTGCATGATACGAGTGCAGATCTGCTTTTTTTTACCTATGTTTACTGTTACTTAAATCTACGTTTTGTTTTTGCAACATATGAGGTCCATAATATTCAACAATATTTCTTCTTCAAATGGCCTATGGGTGTGTTGGATTGGTAATTCCAAACCTACCAAATTCTGAAAACGGAAGACTTCCCAGAGACGGAGACGAGTTCCCAATCAAACACAAAGTTGTTCAAAGCAGCAGATTACAGATTTATTCAGAGTTCAAAAATACGAAGAGTCTGGTGCTTCGCAACAAAGAGTAAATTCACCGATTAACGTAGCAACGCAAGTAAAGTTGCCCCGTTTTTCAGAGTTCTGCAAATGAAATCGAGAATCTCTCAGAAGTCTGCCAAACCTTCTGCCTTTTGGAGCAGAAGGTTCAGCAGGCTTGCTAAACCTGCAAAACCAGCCGTTTTCGGAATTGGGGAGTCAATCAAACAGAAATTCCGGGACTTCCAAGTCTACCGTTTTCAGAATTGGTACCAATTAAAGACACCCTATATCATAAGTTGCAAAGAGCAAACCAATCTAAATATACACCATTCAAATCGAAGTTGTAGGCTACATGAACCAAGAAAGAAATATGCGTGTGATCGTTTTTTTTTTGTTCTTATAAAAGAGAAACTTAAAAATGAAATTTAAGATGTCAACTTCTAGCATGAGCGATAGGACACCCAGTGTGTAGCAGATAAATTAGCGACAGTTAGCGAGCCACCTTAACTTATTGTTTTTTTGTGTCTTGAACTTGTTTTTACTTCGTACACAAAAGGGGTACACAACCACCTTTCAATGTTTCGTAATTTGAAAGTTTCAGTAGTGAGCCACCTTAAGTGAAGATCCACCTTAACTCGTGAGCTTTACGAGTTAAGGTGGATCTTCACTTTAGGCGGCTCACTACTGAAAATTTCAAAATTACGAAACATTGAAAGGTGGTTGTCTACGAAGTAAAAACAAGTTCAAGACACAAAAAAACAATAAGTTAAGGTGGCTCGCTAACTGATATACATTCAAACTGCTACACACTGGGTGTCCTATCGCTCATGCTTCTAGCCTATCAGATGTCAGTATGTCTTCCTGACGTACATCGACGGAGCAGAAAAAGCGTAAAATGACATCATCGACCAACCTGAGATAAGGAAGTGTTTGAATAGATAAGCTTTTTGAAAGGATAAATCAAGAGTTTAAGGCCTAAGGAACAAAATAATAAATGTTGGCAATTTTTGGGATCTGTTGCAGAGAGCTTGGGGAGCTCAAAGTTACGAGTTTTCGCCCATGCGTGTGCAGTTTCTGCTCTGTCACGTAGGTCCGTTACCCAAATATGGCGCGGCACGTGTCACGGTCTACTGTCTTTGCATGGCGATCTTTTTATCAAGAGTTAATAAACACTACAAATAAACATTTACATCGTTTGCCATCTCATTCCGCTATCTTTCATCTAAAATTTCTTCAGATACCAGCTCTCTTTAGTTCATCATCTAGAGTATTGCAAAATAGGCTACCTCGAAGCGAAGGAAAATTTAGTCCATATCGACAGGCCCGCCGAGAGGGGGGGCAGAGGGGCACTTTGCCCCAGGGCCTCAGGGTCTAAGGGGCCTTACAATTTGAGAATTTTGACATTTTGACAACAGGAAATGCTCTGAAATGCATTTTAGGCCAATCTAAAGGGGGCCATCGAAAAATTTTCTGCTCGCTTCGCTCGCAGGGGGGCCTCAATTCATATTTTTGCCCCTGGGCCTCGAAAAGCTCTCGTCGGCCCTGCATATCGAAGTGGCTGCATATGGAAACCTTCATAACTCTTTGGCACAGATATTGTAAGGAATTCCTTCTTGGCAAAGAGTATATGAGGCATTTAGGGATGCTTCATGGTCTTATGAATTTCAGTAACAAGTCTTAGTACTGATGGCCTAAATACTTTCTGCTTGAAAGATTATCAGAATTGGTTTAAGCTTTGTGAAGCATGGCGTCAGCATAGGGGATCGGGCAAGCTAATACTACAAATTGTATCTTTCCATAACACGAGAGGGCTAAGAACAAAGAGAGAAGCATCTAAGAAATTCCAACCCCCAAAGCGGAATTCGCACCTGTAAACTGGCTAGCGGCAGCAATGACCCATCTCTGTTTGATTTTCTATTTATTAATGGTGTGAAATCACACTGTCCCCTCTGTTATATTCCATTTCAAGTAAAACGTTTAGCTATGTATGTATGTAACAGATTATTTGCTATACAAATTTCCGTAATGTTGAAATGGAGCATTAGTTAGGAGGGGTACTTCGGGGGGGTCCCAATACCGCAATACCGCACGAAAAAGTTGCCAAATACCGCAATACCGCATCGAAAAATAGCAAAATACCGCAAACAGTTGAAAAATGAAAAGCCACGCTGTTCATACAGTATACTGTTGTACTGCTATGTTGCGAGATGGGCGCTTAGCCAGACTACATATATACGCCTTGTATATTGGATTGTGTTTGTCATGGGATCGCTGTTGCAAGTTTTCAAATGAATTTCTACTTCTCAAGTAAATTCTAACGCGGGATACAACATGTTTGGGTTAAAGGGAATAGACATAGGTATATCTCATAGCCGCTATAAATAGGCTAGAGAAACGCCCACAAATCCATTGTTTCTTTAGCTACGCAATGAAACCAAATGCATCGAAGCTGTCGAGTATATTAGACTATATTTTTGACCTGGCCCGGGCCAGCTTTTAACTACGTCGATGTGAAGACCTCAAACAGAAACTTTGATTAAAAATCATGGAAACCTTAGTCTACATGAGATTTCTTCCATTTTCAAAACTTCTGTTGGCTTCCAAGAAGGTATCCTTGTGTGCCTTGAAAGTTCGGCTACCAGAATATGAAGAAATCGAAAAAGAAATGGCTGTTCAACCAGAAAACGTTTACTGCAGCCTTAAAGGCAATTTGATTCCGACTTGTATGCACCTTTTCTAAATCCAAAGCTGTAGTTTGATCTTCTTAGATCATAGCATGATGTAGTAAGAAATCAAAGAACTGTGAATGTATGCAGTAAAATTACAATTTGATCTGAAAATTGTTAGAAGAGCGTTAGACAAGGCAGCCAAGCCTCCGAAATCATATGACTAAGTTAGCATTAGTTCTAAAGAATCAAGCTTGCTAGAGATTCCATAGCTGTAGGATTATCATAGGTCATGGACAGAGATTTGCATTATTCAACATCTCCAAGTCAATGGAAAAAGCAGCGCTAAAGAAAGGAGGCTGTTCTGAAATGGGGAATCATACCCCTCTTTCACTATTAAGTATTCCCAGCACAAAGTATATGAGGGGATCAAAGGCCAGGGTATAGACTAACACGTCATCGATAGAGGTCTGGCAAGCTCAATATCATGGGGTTTTGTAAAAGGAGGATCAACTGAATCATTGATGTTACATCTGACTGAAGTCAGGAGACAGGCATCGGGTTAAAGATATTTATCAACATGATAGTCATAGACTTCAAATAGTCGTTCGTTTGATCTGACACAAGGCAATAATGGCTCTGAAACGCTAGGCTTGTGGAATATCAGAAAACTTACACAACTTGATAATGCTTTATTCACCGAAATGAAAACAGTAAGTTAAGATTTAGGGTCAGAGATTTCATTAAACCGAAGGTGACTGCACACTGAAGTCATGGTTTTAGCGACAAGCGTTGGGACTGCAGGAGTAGAGAAGACGTAATCGAGTCCACGACCTCTTATCATGACGCTTAAGTAGTGGGGCTCTACCTGATATAGAGCACTATCCGCTTCACCGTTCCGGCTGCAAAGTCGGAGGATTGTACCACTGCGCCACGACACCTTAAAGAAGTTATATGCAGAGTGCCACAAGGATCAATGCTTGGCCCAAAGCTCTCCAGCATTTATATAAAGATCTAAACAAATGATTTGAAGTACAAAGTTTGAAAATAGCTTTAAATAATGAACTTATCGTGCTAAACCAATGAATATAGCAAAGTTAACTCCTGTAAAAGAACAGCAACCAAACCCTGCCTGTAACTAGAGAGAAAACGTTTGAATCGTCCAAGAGAGCAGCACATTAATCTTAAAACTTGAAAGGGTAAAATAAGTTAGCAGCTGCAATAAAGAGCAACGTTGAATAGCTGTTTGTATTGATACCGAAATGAAGAGGGTGCGACGAAACGCGTTTTGTCCATTCAGCGTTATGTTGTTCTTTATTGCAGTCTGAATTATTTTTCCTTCGGGGAGGGGTATTTGACCTAAATTTGTACTGGGGTGTGCCGATGAAAAAATGTTTTTACCCTGTTCTAGAATTTTTCCTTCAAATGATAGCCGACTGTAGGAAAAATTGGCAAAAATTGTTCTCCAAAAAGGCTAGACTAAAAAACAACCCGATCTGATAAAATTTCCCTTTTGACGTGTTTTGACAACCGGCTGCAGAAGAATTACCTTCTTTTGATAGCCCGCTCCAGAAAAAATAGTCGAAAACGATACCCTGAAAAACGGCACACGCCCGTCGGACAAATATACTAAGTACCCCCCCTTGTTTTTCCCTTAAGATTAATTCGTTTTTTCTTGCATGAATTAAAAGGTCCAAAAGTTTTCTCTCTAGATACTTGTTTATTTTGGTAGTTTTCCAGTTATCTCCTTTTCCAGCGAGTTAACAGTCTTCCTTATACACATTACAGTGTTTTTGTTTTGCGCTTATGGGGTTAGTATGATGAGTTCATTGTTCAAGACTTTTCAAATTGATGTAAATGATCCACAAGAAATGCAAAGGTGTGGTAAACTTTCTAATCTGGAAACCGTCTTGCTTACATTACAACGCTATATTGTTGGTAGATCTGTGGTGCGAATGAATTCAAATGCAACATGAATCAACATGAAAACTTTCCAAAGCAAAATAAGGTTCTTTGTTAAAATTTTGTCGCCACTAAGTTTTCAGATGAAAAATAAATTTCTCTCCTCCGCAGGATGTCTATTTCCAGGGTGAACAGGTGGAGAAAGACAAAGGGAATGCCCATTCTCCTTTGACTTTCTTTCCTCCATGAATTCGTCTTGAAGATGATGGGCTCCTTGTCAGAAAAATAGTATTTCATGAACTGTGCATGCTGACTTTTAACGATACCGCATATCGCGCTGTAAAAACTCAATACCGCAATACCGCCAATTTTTGCCCTTAATACCGCAATACCGCGCAGAAATGACACCCGATACTGCAATACCGCAAACCCCGAAGTACCCCTCAGTTAGGACTGGCAAGGCTGGTTTATCGCTCAGGCACCAAGAGCAGGAACCAATGAAACTAAAGTCCCCTTATTTAGCAATCGTTTGAAAAATCATGGTGGTAGAAGACTGCTTTGTTGGCCTCTACCAAGAAAGCATGAATAATATTTTTCAAAATTGTGTATCTATTCTTTCTTCTTATCTGTTGTCTATTCGTGACAAGTTCGACTGCATCAGACCAGTGCACTCCCTGCTTTTCTGCCGTCATACTGCATTGATTTTATGCATGCGCATTGTCGAGTGCTGGTCTTGAATCAACTTGACAAAGTGCATGCGCAAAATCGTGATATGGTAAAGTGCGAGTTGCGAGTTGCAAATGCGAGTTGCGAGTTGCATATATTTTGCGAGTTACGAGTTGCACTTATTGTGCGAGTTACGAGTTGCGAGTTGCACTTACTATGCGAGTTGCGAGTTGCGAGTTGCACTTATTATGCGAGTAGCGAGTTGCGAGTTGAACGAAAGGTGCGAGTTGGAAACTCAAAAGTGCGAGTTGAAACCAAAAGTGCGAGTTGCCTGTTTTCTTTTGTAGAAAGGCCTTTTTCGTCAAATAGAAAGGTATTCTAAAGTCACATTTCAGTTTGCAACTTTTTTTGGGTTTTCGTCAATGTGAAAAGCATTTTTATGCCATTGTAACTTTCCTTATCAGAAGCCATTTATAAAATACTAAGTCCTATTCTTCAAACGTTAAGAAACTTCTACAATTTGCTGCCTTTACTCCCCCTGTCGTTCAAAGACATTACTGTAATACTGTAAACTGGGAACTTGCTTAAAAGGTGTCTTGAATGAAAATCAAAGGGGAATTCGTTATCGTTCAAGACGACTTAGCAAGTCCATGTTAATTGTTGAGCTCAAAACTTGCAGTGAATTATGTATGACCCTTTCGCTTCCCAAATTTTGAGGTATTGTTGCCATCCTGTCCGAAGTAGTTTCAGCCTGACTTGCTGCATTTACTTCAGTCAAGGAATTGCGCTCTGGCCTTGGTTATGTATTGCAGATTGTTTTTAACATAAAGCATGTAACTAGCTCATATAACATCAAATAAAATAATTTGCTTATATGATTTCATCTCTTTAAGAATTATGCTAAATTCTGAAATTCGATATGATGAACATTAAGAAACTTTTCTGTAAATCCCTGATTTTATAAAGGCTGTCCAAAAAATCGCATTTTTTTAGCTGCAAAAGATGAAAATTTGAAGTTTTTTTAAGGAACTCGCAACTCGCGTTTTAAATGTACCAACTCGCACTTTTCACAACTAACTCGCAACTCGCAACTCGCAAAACAGGAGCAACTTGCAACTCGTAACTCGCAACTCGTAACTCGCACTTTACCAATCCACGCAAAATCAATGCACGTATGGCGGCAAAAAGGCACGGAGTGCACTGATTTGATGCAATGGAACTTGTCACGAATATCAAACTAAGGACAAGAGACAAAAAGACGACAAGATGCACGATATTGAAATATACTCTTTACTATATCTTGGTTGAGGCCAACACAGCAGTCTCCTACCGCCCATGAAAAAATATTTCATTTGAAAGGAACTCTATCTTCTTGCTGACCTAAAACCTATCAAAGTGTTGTCTACTTTTTTTGCGTTTTGCTTTATTTGCTTATACGACAAGACAAATCGGCTGTAGAAAATATATTTATACGAGTATATGGATACATTTTTAATGAGGCAGAGGCACCAGAGAATAATAAACAGTGAGACAACCAAAATAGCGAACGCTAACTTAAAAGAAAGAAATGACTACTAAATCTTGCGTCGCCTTCCACGTCGAGCTCAACATTTAGGACCCATTTCAGTTGGGTGAATATTTTCAGGCAAATGTTGCATGATCTGAAGAAGCAGCAGTATCGATGCGGACTAGACTCTGAAAGATATCCGGAAGCGGTCCGGTCTGACTTTAAACGCGGATATGCGTGCAATGAATCACAGGCCGTCACATTGTAAATTCTGGCTGCAACAGACAAAAATAGTAGACATTGCGTTTGGGATTCGATTGAAATATTGACATGACCCAAAAGAGTGCTTTATGTACCATAAAAAGTTCTTCAATATTTGCAATAGTGTGAATTTACGAGGGTAAATAGACTAGTGGGATGGCGCCAGTCTACATGCATGTGTATTCGGAAGGGTGGTCTATAAAAACCAGCCATCAAAGGGCTATAATGTCAGGTCATAAAATGTTCTAAACTGACCTTGGTCTCCCATTTCCAATGACATTGTTCTACTATTTTCACATCTGTTTCCAATTCACTTTTCCTCTGTAAACCACATACACCTGTGTCATTTTATCCAGTTTTATCCTGAGCAACAAACCATAAAAACTCTACTTAGCCCCCTCTCTATTAAGCCCTTCGCTCTAATAAGACCTTCCTCTCTGAGCTGAAACTAGAATAATCCCCCTTCTCTTTTAAAACCCCACACTTATATCAAATTCCAGAAATTACGAAAGACCATTCATTTAGTTAAAACAAGCTTGCATGTTAATCTTTCTATGGCTTTGGATAAAACTGTGTCGAATCTATGTCTTTGACTCGTAAACGAGTACGTTGAATTCGCAAAATATGATATAAAAAAACCAAAATGCTAGCCCCCTCTCTTTCAAGCCCCCCCTCTGGAGTGTCCGAAATTTAATAAGCCCATAGAGGCTTAATTCATTAATCACCCGTCCCGCTATAGTACAAATAGAGTCCATCCACTTTGCAAGGAGAAACTCAATTTTTTCTTCCAACAATTTTGGAAAAATGAACTCCGCATTGCTGACAAGGACAGTATCCGTAACAGGAAACTGCGATCTGATAAGTTGTTTAAGGATGAGTTTAAGATGGAACCCTATACAACCAGTCAAATACCTTTCAGCCTAAAAAACTTTTATCCAAGTTCCGATGCAGTGACCACGACTCAAGGACCGAGATACAGGGGGGGTCCAGGGGGGCCATGGCCCCCTCAAAAATTTCAGTAGTTGCTGCAGTATAAACCTTTATTATTTCATCATTTTAGTATTTCAGAATATCAGATAGGAACTCCTTGTTCGTATCCTTCAATTTCTACCTTTCACTAGTCTAGGAAGCTCTTGGGGGTATTTACAAGCTAACAAACTTGTTTCACACCAGAAACATGATGCTATTAACTCTACCGGGGCCTTTGGCACATTAGGCTTTTTACTTTTGTCGGGGATGTGTACATCCCAACGTAGATTTACCGGTTAAGTTAACTGAGGAGCAAAAATTAGCGTTGCTTTAAGCAAATTTGAAGAACGTGGTCTTAAAGTTTTCCAGGGGAGTACCCCTAGACCCCCTTCAGGGTTGTGCCTGGCTTTGCTCGTCACCCAATTTGTCCATGGCCCCCTCAAGTTAAAGATTGTATCTCGGTCCTTGCCACGACTTACATGTTGAGAGGGGAAGACACAAAGGTCTGCCAGTCGAGGAAAGACTATGTACCATGTGCACAAACAATTCTATAGAAGATGAGGCTCATTTCCTCACGGAGTGCCCTGCATATCACGAACTTAGAATGCCCCTCCTAAAACTGGCCAACATAAACTCACTCCCTACTAATTTGCAATTTATCCAACTCATGAGGATTAAGAGTGAGCCAGTGTTATATGCGTTAGCCAAATTCCTGAAAAACGCATTTGAAATACCAAATGGAACAAGCGCCTGAAGGTTCTTTATGCCCCCCACCCAAAAAAAATTACCGTTTTTGTTCGTTTATCTTTAATTCTTAGTAGTTAGTTGCCTAATTTTAATCATAATCAGTTAATCTTAGTCTTCTTAGTAATGTTATGTTCTGTTACACTCTTGTATTGCGGCCATACCTTATATAGAGGTAGTGCATTTGCATTTATTATTATTATTATTATTAATCAAAGGGGGTAGGCTACTTTTTCTGGCTCACCCAGTACGATAATTTACTTGTTGATGAGAATCATTGTTTAAAAAGATTGTCGTTAACTTTTTAGACTTGCCCCAAGTCGTCTGTAATAAGTCTGCCTGAAACAATGAAATTTTCCCTTTCCCAAGTTTTAGTGATTGACGAAATAGGCTTGGGGCAAGTTTATTAACTTTTTTGTGAAGTCACAAGACAATTACATAGAATTTAGAACAACAACTTCAAATTTCGGAATCTACGTGAAAAAAACCTACAGTGACTTACCCTGGGTACCAAAGCCAAAAAATAATAAGAAAGAAAAAAATAAGGAAGGAAAGTTTGGATTTGACCTTGGTTTTCCCATCTGATACCCAGGGTATCCCATAATACTTATTTCGAAAAACGTTAAATCACTCTTACTGTAGTTCTCAATTTAGGATGTTTTGCATGCGACAGACTTCAGTTCCATGTTGATAGTTACAAAAGGCTGGAAGCAGCTGAAATCAGTTATTGTGGTTAGACGAAATTAGCATTACGGCTTTCAGCAAACATCCAGCTCCACAACAGAAACTTTTCTCGCCATTCGAATCAAATCATCAATCGTTCAGGAAAACAATAAAGCTCAGATAACAGCAAAATATGTGATTAATAGTATGAATGACGAAGATGTTCATTGATTACAATCATTGTGCAAAAGGTGATCGGATTGATTCATAATCACGCTGATCAGTACCAAAACGAGGTTGTGTTATCATTTGACCAGAGCCTCCTTTCTTCCTTCTCTCTTTTCCTCTTACCAATTTCCTTTCATCTAAATTTTGAGGCTCTGGTACCCAGGGTAACAATGACTACAAATGACCAAATAGTCAGAGCAGTTCCACGTAATATTTTCATGCCAAAAACATTACCAGATTGCCAGTGATTCAATTAATTCGAGCAAGGGTATAGCTGATTGCAAAATATATGATACTTTCTAAATGAGAATATTATAACGTTACGTGAATGCTTGATAAAAACTCCATGAACAACCTTGTTCTGGAGGGTATCTTTTGTTGTAAACACGAGGCTAGCTCCGAACTGCATTTTATGGGAAACCATAAATTACACTGCATACAAAGTTGATCAAAAAAATGTTCATGACAAATCGAAAACTACATTTTATGTTGGTTGGATGCACCATCTTGGTCTATTTTCAACGAACAGAATATTCTATTTTGCCATGTTATTATTAATATTACACATTATATACCATAGACGTAGGAACCGGGGGCACTGGGGGCACGTGCCCCCCAAGATTTTGCAATAAACAAGGAAGTGCCCTTTCTGTTTTCGAAAATGCCCCGTATTTCTTAAGGCCCTTGAACCGTCGTGCCCCCCCCACGTTTGAGATGCTTCCTACGTCCCTGTTATTTACACATGGAACAATCCCTTCAGTAAATATGCTCAATACCACAAACATACAAAAAGATATATGCATAAACATTCACTATTCCAGGGTGGGTCTGATCTTCCTGGGAGTTGAATTCAGCTCTTCGAATTTATTTTGAGCTGCTTTAAATAGTCACAAAGTAGAGAGCTCTCTGATGGCTGTAGGGATTTTTCATTCCAATCTTTCGGACTCGAATAGTGAAAGCTTTTCTTTGAGCAATCAAGGTTATGTCTCGCGATTTGAATATGTGCAGTTTCTTGTTCTTTAATTTGAGTACGTATTTCTTGTTTATATCTATTCCAAAGGCTTTGAGGGCAGATCTTATTTATCATCTTAAAGGCTATCATTGATCGATCAAAGTTTATCAGTTGTTTTCCATGCAAATGAAAGCGGAGACTCTTGATGCACATATGAGTGGACTGGGCTGCGGCGGGGGGGGGGGGGTTAAATAACATGTTGAAGGTACGGGTATGTACCTCCCATATGTGTTGGCTTTTGAGCCCAAAATTCTCTAAGTACAGGTCCAGTTTTTTGGCACATTTTCCATAAACATGGACAAGTTTGTCTAAGATTCCCAGAAATTGCTCAAAATGGGCAGTTTTCCGCCAGAATCTATATATATAAGGCAGGTAAACGATTATCCAATTAGCTTTCTTCTTTTGTTTTCCATTGTGAATTTAACAATCAACACAATAGGAAGACAAAGGGGGCATTCGATGTAATGACAAAGGGACCATTCGATGTATGTCCTTGTTTATTCACTTTTTGATTGGTTCTAAAAACTATAGCTTTGGGGCTCACCAGGGCTCAAGCTGTCATGCGCTTCCGCGCTATTGTTTCTTGCACTTGTTCTCAATAGCCATTCTAATTTGCATATTACGTCAGTGAAGTAAATCGTAAATGCGCATGCGATGTGGAGCCTTTTGGGGATTCCTGGAAGGTCACCAAAGGTCACAACTTTCCGTATCGTGTGAAGCAAATGACGAGCAAGATGACGGGGCCAATGGCTGCCAAGTGCTACCCAGATGATCACTGCTACGTCGGCCTTTTTAGCAGGCCTAATTCAGATGAGAGCATTATCAGATCAGAAGAAATTCATAAACATTGCAGATTAAAGGTGATGTTAGCCAACATTTTCATAGCTTTGAATCCTCATTTGCTTGGCTTATCCTACTAGGCCTAGGCCCATGCTATCTTATTGCTTGGATGGAGTTGGAGCCTCATTTTTGATCGTCCTTATGACATGGTGGAGCCTCAAAGCAGTGGTGGCGTCGCGCCAGGGGAGGGCCAGAGGGAGCTACAGCCCCCTGTCGGAAGCCACTTGCCCCCCTGTGTTGGAGGAAATTTCGGGTTTCTGTTGGAGGAAATTTGGCAAAATGATGTACAAAAACTGCATTTTTCCCATTTCATTTTTCCCATTTCAGCCCCCCTGTCAGAAGCTCCTGCCCTCCGTCTGAAGATTGCTGGCGCCACCCCTGCCTCAAGGTAGATTTATCCCTAAAATTTCAAGAAGTGTTTACAACACAGGTTGCTCATGGAAATTTCAAACAAAGCTGTAGATGGTATGGTATTCCCCATAAAATTGTTCTAAAATTTTTTACCAAAAAAATGCATATGCAATGGTTGGTGAAAAACAAATTGAAGGTGTAAGCTGCAAGTAAACTTTTAAAGGCTGTAAGAGTAAGCATAGATCCTCTGTTATTAGATGCAACATCATATTGTCATAGTGGCAAGCTGCAAAAAGTTGTACACATTAATGGAAGTTTTCCAACCTGGCCTGGAGTATTGGTTTCATTTTCAAAAGATTAAGATTAGGTTGTTTGATGAAACATAGCCTTTTGATGGCAAAAGTATTATGCGGGGATATTGCAACATATGGTATGGTATTCCCATGCATGGTATCATAAAATTGTTCTAAAATTTTTTACCAAAAAAATGCATATGCAATGGTTGGTGAAAAACAAATTGAAGGTGTAAGCTGCAAGTAAACTTTTAAAGGCTGTAAGAGTAAGCATAGATCCTCTGTTATTAGATGCAAGAGCATATTGTCGTAGTGGCAAGCTGCAAAAAGTTGTACACATTAATGGAAGTTTTCCAACCTGGCCTGGAGTATTGGTTTCATTTTCAAAAGATTAAGATTAGGTTCTTTGATGAAACATAGTCTTTTGATGGCAAAAGTATTATGTGGGGATATTGGAACATTGCAAACATCTTGATTCTACAAATGGGCTGCAGCTGATAAACAAACAGTTATTATTGAGATGGGATGTGTGGTGGCTATCAGGAGATCATAGGTCCATTGTCATTATCAATTTCTATATGGGATCTTGGCAGTCCAATGTGAAAGCACCATTTGCAGTTTATGCCATATGTAATGTTACAATGTATTCTGCTTCTCAATGATAAAGGAAAATTGGTGTCAAAAGTAACGTTCCATACAGTGCTTCCTTCCATTCATTGTTGAAATTTATGGAACAAATATTTCAAGATCAGTCTAACAAAAACATGTTGCAAAGGTTTACATGCTTTATATCCTGTGTATTTTACTTCTTTTCATTTCCTTCAGGTTCCTGGAGACCAGATTGCAATGCATGCATGATTTGGCCTCAGTGTAGTGGTGAATGAAAGAAAGTGAAAGATGCAAGCGCAATTAAAGTCTAAAGGCGGTGAGGGTAAAAATAGATCCTTAGCAGATGCAAAGAACCTTTTGTTGTAAGCTGCAAGCTGCAAAAGTTGTACACCTTATGAATACAAGTTTTCTAAGCTGGCAAGCAGAGCAAACTGTTACCAACTTCCCAAACGTTTCATGGCACCCAATCTTGAGACTCTTTGATATAAGAAACTTTAAGGAACATTGGGTTCTATTTTTCAAAAGATTAACATGGGATCATTTAATGCAAAATAAAGTATTTTGGTGACAAAAGCATTATGTGGGGCTTATTGTTATTGAATTAGCAAGATTTTCATGTTAAAAATAAGGTGGAGATGATAAACAAGCTCACGCTAACGAACCTATACGCACTACTGTGGTGGATACGCCATACAGAGGCAGGGTATTATGCTTGATGTGGTGGATACGCCATACGGAGGCGGGGTATTATGCTAACGTGGTGGGGTATTATGCTTGATGTGGTGGATACGCCATACAGAGGCGGGGTATTATGCTAACGTGGTGGGGTATTATGCTTGTTGTGGTGGATACGCCATACAGAGGCGGGGTATTATGCTAACGTGGTGGGGTATTATGCTTGATGTGGTGGATACGCCATACAGAGGCGGAGCATAATACCCCACCACGCTAGCATAATACCCCGCCTCCGTATGGCGTATCCACCACATCAAGCATAATACCCCGCCTCTGTATGGCGTATCCACCACAGTAGTGCGTATATGTTCGCTAGCGTGAAGCTATTATCACTGAGAAGGGGCTTCGTCATATGATCATACTTTGGTGCAGATCTTGGCAATCTGATGGGAGTGCACAACTGCACCACATATTGATTGCAGTCATGAGTCAAAAACAATGTAATGTACTGTATTTTCCTTTCATCCATTGTTACAATTTATGTAACAATTATTTCAGGATCAGCCTGACAAAAATATGCTGTGAAGAAGTTCTACTATATAAAATGAAACATGATACACAGTCAAGAACTCACTGAATTTCAGCATATTGATCAACTTGATTGTCAAAAATTCTTTGAATTCTTAATATTTTTCAATAATCCTTCACTTTCTGATGGAATTCTTCGGAGGAAATTAAGAGATTCATAAGAATTCTCTCAAGGCAAAAGAATTGGGATACTGCGCACCTGCCTACGGTCTTTCTTTTCTAAAATTTAAAGAACTGGACAGTTCTGGTGTGCATCACAAAGAGGTTTGTTTTATGCCTAATGCAGCAAAATGGTAATCTGTTGTATCAAACTGTTCAGATCCATACAAACACAAAATTCCACTTTAGCACTTTCATGGGTGAATAACAAGAAGTTTTAGCATTCTATCCACAACCACAACTACTTATTGTACATTCAAGGTGGATCATCAGATATTCTTTGAGAGCTCTCCGCAGGAGCTAGGAATGTTGAAGCGCGAGCGAAGCGAGCGCTTAACTTCCTAGTTCATCATAATACTGGGTATGAAAGCAGGTTTCGGTAACTAGTAGTGGGCACCTTTCTGAACATCGGGCGGCAGACCCCCGTCCATCCACAAGTCGCGTACTCTCCGGGAGACTGGGCCTTGGCATGTCAAGGAAAGGCGGTCAAACTGTAGCACTGTCGGACTGTCGCCTTCTGTTCAGTTGTGAGTCTTTTGAGGCACCTAAACACCCGAAAAAGACAACCAATTTAGTCATTAAAGGTCTTTAAAGTAAGCCCAGGAAATCGACCCCACTTTAACAACAAATAACCCACTTGTGATATTCTATGGACATGAATTTCAAAATAATCTCTAGCCATATGTACACTGGACATTTACAGTCCGTCTCGGCTCCTTCGGAAACGCACACAGTCATTAAACACTATACGTCATCGAACAACAGTACACAACATGGCTATAAACACTAATTTCACGTCTGGAATGTAATATGGCATTAGATGCTCTTTGACACCCAGTGCTTCAGAGTGTGTTTATGGACAAGTCTGGCTTAGTATGATTTATAAATAAGTATCATGCTGGCTATTTACAGCTATCAAATACCCCCCAGACATTTAATGCCGCAATAAATTGAGACCAATTTATCAAATATAACTAACTGGTAAGTCACGCCGTCATGCCCTATATGTCAAAGGGTAATAAAACTTCGTTTGAGTGCAGCAAAATTGATGGTATTTGCTTATACAAACCACATAAGGTTACAGTTAAAGATACGCAAATGATACCTGTACTAAGTAGGGAACTAGGAAAACAGTATTAGAAGTAAGATTTAGTCAAAAATGCTACCTGTCCCTTGTTAACAAATATTACGACTACAGTCAATCAATCCATAACCTACTTTTTCCAAACACAGATCTCTTATTGTTAGTTTTTTTTGGCAAAATTATAGGCACAGACCTAAAGTAATGTCACTGAGGGAGGCTTTCAGACAGCTTTTATCTGCATATTCGAGCCTCCAAATGTTTAGTACTCAATGTATGGAAGGATTAGACGTTCAAGAACGTTCCAAAACACTAATGTTATCAAAAGAGGTTTCCAATATGAGGATTCCATAGATTTTCTAGAAGCTTTGTAAACTCGAAAAACTTCTTGACAAGCTGTTCGAACACAACCCAACACATCTGTGTCACTTAGTCCTTCTCTCAAATTCACAGTTTAAAATCAACACAAGCAAAGAGCAGCTAAACTATCACTCTACTACCTGCCAAGAAAAGCATCCCCAATTTCATATTCGCTCAAATACTTTGCATTGCAGATTATGAATCATACTTTGGGTATTTGGAGGGGACAGTATTAGTGATAAAGATGATACCACTTAGGACAAATGACGTAAATAAACAAGGATCATGGGGTTGTAAGCCCAAGAACTGCTATTTCTATCTTTAACACACTGGTATCTCTTAACTTGAATGAAGTACCTTGAAGGACCACACATTGCAATTAGCTATTTTCAAAACTGCTCCAAGTTGAAGCAAAAGCTGCCGTACGGCTGGTAAAAAATGCTCCGTCATGTTGCGTCAGTCAATTAAGACACTGAGGCTACGTTGATGATTTCATCTCTGGCAAAAATTCATTTGAAAACATCCAAACAATAGCTTCATAAAATATCGAATATCATCTGGAGAATGTTCAATCTGCACCAACTTTCATCGATAAACAAAAAACAAGAGCCACATTTACACCATAGGCAAGGCAAGACCCAATTGCTAATTGAAACTGATTATACACATTTAGCATCTTTTTAAGTTCATGAGTTTACTTGATTTATCCAGATCTCATTCAAATATTCATCACTGATATCAGCATTTAACAGGCTCAACATTTACAATCACTACATGGTGTCTCAAAAAAATTGTTCGACGTTTGACTAAATATTGAAAAATAACGATAAGATGAACTGGCTCGTGGAATGGTAACCCTGTCGCCAAGATTTTCAAATAATTTTTGGAACCAGAATCTTGCAAATCGGTTAAAAGTTCATTTAGCTGCAAGCTCTCAAAGATCAAGATGTACGACAGCTGAAACCAAAAATCTCCAGATTACTTTTAATGCAAAAGAGCATGAAGATCGAGGTAAAAGTAGGTTATCCAATGTCATACCTCTCGTTGATATAAGAACAAACCAAGTAAAACTTCTAAAGTAAGTTAGACAATCATCGTCAAAATTTGCTTAAGGTTACATGTATCCAAAAACAGTAGTTTAAAGAATAATCGACAACAGACTGAATCTTTTTTTCATATAAGATAGCCTCTAACAATCCACTGCTTTGGTCCTTGAAATTTTAGATCTACACCTACCTAAAATTTGTTAGAAAAATTAATCAGCTTTTTCTTGTTTCTTCATTTTTCCAGTCCATTGTTCTTTCAAAAATGCAATAAACTCAGTTTCAGTCAGTAAAATAGAGCCCAAAACACTAAGTAAACATACACCCCCGATGCCAATGTGAATGAACCGATTCAACCAACCACTTTCGCAACAAAAGATACGTTCAGAAACAGCAGTAATAACAAAGGACAATAATAATGATAATGATACCATCTTCGATGGGAATATGCTACGCAGAGGCTTCAGACTTGAATTGATGAAGAATTTTTGGATGAACATTGAGCTGCGAGGTAGAAGAAAATTTGATTAGTACAAAACAATGAACATGCTGAATGCTTCATGCTGAACATCAGGGCTGAAATCATTCAAATCTTTAAAAGATGAGCGTAAAATTCCAATAAATGTTTCTCTGAATTGAATGTCTTGCAAGAAACTTAGGGCACTTAGTTGGAAATTTGCCGTGGAAATCTATCGATATCTTGACTATTTTCAAAATGGTGACATTTTAATTTTTGTAAAGAATTCAAGGAAAAACTTTGACACAATAAAAATCATTGCAAATGCTGAATAAATAGGGGAATATGATTCAGTCTTCATGGAAAGGACAGTTTACGGCGGTCTACAATAAGATTGCCCTTCTGATTTCGGATTTGACTCGATGCGGCAAGATCTCTTTGATCAGCTCTCTAAAATTCTTAATTTATATATCAATCTCAATGATAAACCTTTGTGCGACTTGCTTCTGTTCGGAAACTCACAGAATAACATCATTATCAATCGAATAATCCTTGAAGCAAAAATTTCGTTTATCAAAATACGAAAAGGTTTTCAGATTGAATTTAAGCACAAAACAGCAGCAACATTTTCGTTTTAATTGTAGTATTTGTGACGGGTGTCTCGTAAAGAAGCACCCCCGTGTGCACCTTGAGCAGACTTCGATTTTTTGGCTTTTAACTGAAATTTAAATCATTCAAATCTGTGCAGTACTCATGGTGCAGTTCATCAAAACAGCAAAATATCACAAAATTACAAAGTGATGGAAAAAGAAATGAATGATTTAAGTACATATATACATTAAATTTGTACAACAAAGACTGCGTTCCCGGCACATTTTGAACACGGTGAAATATTCGACAGACAGGCCTCCTGTTCACACGAAAACAGCACATTTTTGCCGGCAGATCTTGAAAACGGTAGATTTTGAAAACGGAATTCTAACCAGCACATTTGAAAATGACATCATGTGAACACTCGAAAATGATGAAAAAAAAAACATTTTTCGAAGCTTTTGGAACGAGACTGATCGACTCTTACATTGTAGGTACATTTCTTTGGCATCAAAATCCTGTAAAAAGAGATTTTTACTGTCATATTTCCTACCGTTTTCAAATTGTTTCGGCATCGCGTGAACGCTAGCTCAAATTTTGTTACCGTGACATTTCTCACAGTTTTCAAAATGTACCGGCATCGTGTGAACGTAGTCTCAGTCCTTCTCCGGCAAAATCAAGTTTCAAAATTCTATTTGACTTCTCCATCACCTAAACATATCAAATTTTTTCTGAATAATTCGGTTGACAAAGGCTTTCAACAAACATCTCATTCACCATTCACATAAAATCGAAACAGGTGTGCTCAATTCAAACAAAAAAGTTTACTTTGATTGATAACAGCCTGGAAAATGTTCCACAAACTTGGTTTACTTCAAAATTACCTAAACCTAACCCTAATCCTACCAAATCTCATTTTTCCCTTTTTCACACAATCTTAGACACCAACTCTTTCACATTTGCTTTTCCTAACTACTGTAATACATGCTGATGATGGATCTTGGATTGGTTCTGAAACGTTCTAAAAAATAATGTAATTATTTCGACTGTCATGACTGGATTATCGTTTATAACAGCTAGATTTGTCATTATCTTATTAGATAGAATAGTCAAAATATCAAGTATGTACAATATCAAATATGTACCGGGTGAGCCAGAAAAAAGTTGGGAAAAAAGAAAGAAAAAATTCATAGCATCAAGAGTGCATGATGGATTTGAATGATTCAAATTCTAGTTAAAAGCCAAAAGATCAAAGTATTTTTGTGATTTTCTAGCTGTCTCAAGAGCACTAGAAATGTAGATAAATTCAATTTTACAAAAAGTTCATGGTAGCAAAAAGACTGAAAAATGGCCTAAAACATTCATCAAATCACAAAGAATTCATCGCATAGATCAATGAAGGAAAAGCAATTGTTCATAGGTGAGAGATATCCACTGTGCATTAATGGACTGCAAATCTTTAGCATTTGTTAGATAACTGATGTTGGATAGCTCTTGAGAGAGGTAAAGCACCCATTGCATATTGTTCTGTGTAAGAAGAGTCCTTACAATTTGATCGATGTTTTAGGCCCTCTTTCAGTTACTTTGTAACAATGAAATTTTTATCAAGTTAAATTTACCATTTTTCTGGCTCACCCAGTGCACATATAAAGTCATGATAATCTTGCTTAATTATGTGCTTGCACCACAGTACATGTTAAGACTGGGCTTACCTCATCATGTTCAAATTACCTACCTATTATGAAATTTCAAAAGCATTCTGTCTTTGAGAATGGCAACAACCCTACTGGTGCTATACAAGGTGGCTAACATAGGTGAACTGAGAAACCTTTTATGACTGAAATGATAATCCACACATATTGTTGATAAGTTATAAGTTGTTGGTAGTTTAATGGCTTGGCTAAATCCCTACTGACTTTTTTACTTTTTATCAACATGGGAAACTGGCAAAAATGAAGAATTAGTAAAATGGGACAGATCTGAGAACCCAACCAAAATTCATCAAAACATGGGATTAGCTGGACCAGTACCACACAATGATGGATACATTTCACAAGCTTGGGAATAGGCATGTCATCGCATGCAAATAAAATTTTCTACTTTGGAAGAGATCAAAATTCAAAAGGCACGTTGGAATTGTATTGTTGCATCCAATAAGAGTTGCATATTCCTAGGATGATCTGCTCATTGTGTTGTTTGATTGGAATTGATCCAGATCAACCAACTCCCTCTGTTTTTGATTAATTCCAATGGGTTGTAAATTGCATGTGTTCACAAAATCTGTTTCTGCCACTATTTCTATGCTCCTTTGTATCAGGCCATTAGCGCCCGACGTAGAAACTGGCTGCAGAGCCCCTGAATTTACTAATTAAAAACTATGGTACACACCTGTGAATAATTCTCAGTGCCATATTTATGCAGTTTGCAAGAATGAAACCAACACTGCCAAAGGCTTTAGTAAGGCCAAGTGATGCTATGAGGAAAATGACGGAAAACAAAACCATATGATGATTATAATGATCAACCTCTTCTTTGCTCATCAGCGCAAACATGAAGCATTCTGTAATGCCGTTTACTGCAATTACCAATACATACAGAGAATACCATCTCAATAGTGTTGGACCTGTAATAAAACAATAAGGTTACTACTGTATATATCTATTGTAACTATTTGAACTGAAGTGATGGTGAAGTTTAATGTTTTAGTACAAAGTGCTAAGTCTAAAGAGCAAAGAAGACCTACCTACAGCAATCCAGTCCATGGCCCCTTGCCATGATGTTTAAGTGGCAACACTCTATCTGGAATCGAGCCCTGACCACATGACTTTTCTGGTTTGGATTTCTGACATAACATTTATGCTTTAACATAGTTTTCCTGCATGAGAATTCTGTTTAGATTCTTAAGGATTGTTAAACAAGAATTATATAACAAGAAATGTACATTATTTCATATGGCTATAATGTGCAGGAGTATTCTTAAAAACTGTCAAGAATTGTTGCCATTAGCAATGTAGTGAAACAATGGAAAGGCACATGGAATGCTAAATAAAACTGTAATGTTTTAACATTAAAAATTAATCATTTAAAATGTTCTTAAACATTGTTTTCACAAGACTTACAAGAAGAAACAGTTTAGAAAGAAATGTCTTCAAATTTGTCTGATCGAATTGACCTAAAATAATACACTAGGGAAAAACCAGCCACTAGGGTGAAGGGCCTCACTCCTTGATAGATTGAAATTAAAAAAGTTAAAAAGAAATGAAATCATGCTTTTGTCAAGCATTCCCAAGCTTGCTGCATGCTGAACGTTTTCTTAAGGGTTTTTACCTTCACTTGAACTGAGCAGCTTGCCACCATATATATCAAGTGCCAAATATGAATATCCAAATCCAAATATCAGAATTATGAACCCAATTAATGAAACAAACTTTAATACACCTGCCAAAATTCTCCCAGCAGTTTCTAGACTTCCTTTGTCTCTATCTTGCTTCCCTCTCACTAATATTTGGCAAAATAAAACATAATAACTGTCTTCAATTGGCAAAAATACAAATCTTGCAACAAGAGATCCAAGATTATTGATAACATCATAAATTCCTTGCTGCCCAAAGTTTAGGACATTGAAAATTGTCATGATGTATCTTTCTCCCTCCGTAAGGAATTGCTTTAACAAGGACTGCTTCAAGAAACTGTAGACTAGCTTTCCATAAGATGGGTCAATAAATTTGTTTTCTGTGCTGAAATTTGGTAGTAAATCACTAAATTTTTCTAGAGGAAACTTTTTGATTGCTTCATCAGTTTTCTTGTCTGTCTGAGAGCTTGTCCCTTTATACTTTTTCTTTTCTTTCCAGGCATAGCTTAAAAAGTAGCAATAATATGCAGAGATGTAGAATGCTGTGTGAATAATTTGTGCAACACAAAAACCACTCAATGCATAAGATGGGAAGGTAATGATCAAAGTGATGGTTGACAGGCATTTTGCAGCTAGTGCTGTTGCTTCTATTAGCACTCTGGCATGTATGAAAAGGAATTCTTGACCAATGAGCCATAATGGTTCCACAATAAGCTCTGCAGTGCCAGCAAAAGCAAAGATGAAAACAGCCTTTGGATATTGCTCAGCATACTGTGCTGAAGGCTGCTCCAGGCAGTAAATCCACAAGCAGCAAAGAACCATGTTTGAAAGAAGTCCAATCGGGATGCAGCACCAAATTAGATTGATAATCTGTCGCCAGTTTTTCTCCACGGATTCTGCAGGCCTACTCAAGCACGCTTTTCGGAAGGCCTCTCTTGACAAGAAAAGTATCGTCGAGTATAACAGCGTTAAACGTACGTTTACAAGGCCAAGAAGTTCACTGGAGATGTACCGAAGTACAAGTGCATTGACAATGAATGTTAATAAGCGAAAGGATACCTGTAAGACAACATTGTACGTTGCAGCTCTAGCAGTTCCACGTAAAACTTGCTCGATAGAAGGCGCCATTTTCGTTCAAGTTGTGACAAACCTCGATTTGAAACTTTTGTTCGCGATAGATTTAGAGATTTTCGCTAATTTCTAGAAGCACCTCAAACTTATGATTGCTATGCAATTCAAAGGAATGTGCAGTCGAAATCAGACCTCTCTCAACAAGGAAAAAGATTTGCTAGCAGAAAAACCTTATTTATTTCAGGATATAATGGGGGAAGTTTGCAAATTTTTCAGCGTTGCGTTTGAAAGCCAAAAGCTGTAAAAATTTTCGCGCTTTCTCAGCCTCAGTTTTAAAGCGAGGCTGCTATTCAAACGTGGAGAAGAAACTAAATATGTCAACATCATATCACGGCACATAACATTACAAATTTATCGCTTCGCTGCGGGAAGCAGAACACTTACATGTAACAGTTAGTAGAGCTTCAAGAAAATTATTGGAATAGCAGAAATTCTGGCCAATCTTCTTTCACTTTTGAGAAATACGAAGAACTGCAGAATTTTTAGGCCATACAAAGATACCTGCTTCTTGCAAAAAAAGGTCAACCTTATCAATACTACCAGAGAAAGAGAGATAGCAAATCACGGAGAAGATAATTGCTGGCTTCATTCTAAAGGAACAAGAGATTGTGTTTGCAACTGAAGTCTTGAGAAATACCAACAAACATTTTGTGTGAAATTTTGATGTTTATGGAAACTTGTTTTCTGTTGAAATTCAATTGATCAAGCAGACAGGTGTCTAGATTTGGGAAATAAAAGGAAAGATCATAACTATCAGCTGGTTGAAGGTATTACTATTCACACAAATTGGATAGACTGTTTAGCTGACAATAGATGTTAGTGGATCAGAGATCTTAGAGTAGACGTAAAGGAAGATAAAATAGGATAGAAGCGGTGGGTAAATTGGATATGAATTTAATAACAGACTGATGTTTGGCAGATTGTGCAAGGAATCAAGGAGAAGAAATTCATCAAAAGTTTTTGCCCAATCATATTACACAGTTTGGAACTATTTTGTTAGTGTATATACAAATGACAGTTCTCTGAATCCAAGATTTCATTTTCTGAATAATACTTGCATGTAGATTCTTTTAAAACATAGCAAGAAATTATCTTACAAGATGGCAAAAACTTGAAAGGAAAAGGTTTGTCATTGTTTTGGAAATGATCACATTTACCTACAAAGGTTGAAGAGACATCTGCTTTCTTGGATGCCACTGAGCTGGTATTACAAAGCAGGATGAAGCTTGCAAAGAGATACATTTGTGCACTGGTTTTAGTGACAAGCATATTCTGGGTGTCAGTAGACCTTTTTCTAATGATGTGGAACAATAAACTTGAAGTGAAGGTATTAAATCCTGAACAATCACTAATTCTTAGCATGAGGAAAGATAGACTTGATTCATTAAGACCAAAAGAGAAGCAAAAAGACTTTGTGAAAATAGATTATTTCAAATTCTTTTATAAACCATTGCTGCATCCTGAAGCATCAAGCCCTGGAATGAATGGGGCAGGTGTAAAGAATTCACAGGATGAAAAAGCAACAGAAGACCAATCTATCAAGGATTATGGTTTCAATGAACTGAGCAGCTCAAAGATATCTTTGGAAAGGACAATACCAGATAACAGAGATAGCCAGTAAGTGGAAATAGTGTGGAGCCTACTTTGTCCTGGGTCTAGATGATACATTTGCAATATACAGACAGTTGACAAACACTATCTCAACTGCCTGCTATATCAAATGAATGCAATCTTTGATAAAAAATTCTGTTATTAGGATTTTAGAGAGCACCTATCCAGCTTCCAGCTACCTTGAACCTTCTTGACCTTCAAAAGCTTAATTTCACTTCAGAGTTTGAGATAGTGGATGTCGTACTGTATGTAGATATACCTGAAAGTAAAAACATTTGTTGGAGGTATACAAAATGCTGAAAGGCATTGTTCAAAATCTCAGGTTTGCCATCTCAAAATCCTTCCTCGTAGGTGTTGCCTTGCTAGTACAGGTTTATGGGCAGGTCTTTTTCTCACCTACTCTTTAAGGCCCTCTTCACAATACAGAATACTGAACAAATACAGTATATACAGTAGAATGCTGTTACATCTATATCCACACAGACAAATCTGGTGACTGTTTGCAAACAACTATTTTTAATACTGTAAGGTCCAGCAGTAATGACCTTGTGCACATAAATGTGGTTTCCCTGCCTAAGAAATCTTGTTCTAGTAAAGTTCATGTGGCTCAAGAATTCTTATCATGTTCTTGTGGTATTATAGTGCTCAAGGCCTTTGAAACAAAGGAAGAATTCATCAGCACCCCTCTAGAATTTTTATCATAGAGCATGAAGAACTTTGAAGAATTCTTTTGACATTAATGTACAAATAGCCTTGAATTTTGTTTGCAAGTATTTGAGATGAAGCTTGAAAATATTTTACATTCAACAACTGTTTTCTTGCCAAAAAGATCTCTGAAAGGATCCTTCAAATCTGCCATACCATTTGAGAATTCCAACGCATTGTCAATCCAGTCTGCAATGGCACATTTTGATGAGATCTTCAGTCTGCAAGGAGAAATTGCTTTTGTTCTCTATTGGCTATTTTGAATAGTCTGTTGAAAATTTTCGGTGTGCAAGTGCCATATTTTGCAGACCTGTTGTCAATGATGCTCAAAAAAGGATTCTCATGACTTCTCCTGATGTTCACAGACCTAAAACGCTTTGCAATTAATATTTCAAAAGAGCTTAGCACTATGGACCTTCACTGCAAAGGAGTAAAGTATTGTTTAGTACAGTCACACTAAAATTCTTTTCTTAAATTTTCTGATGTACAGTAAATAAACTTTTCTGCTACATCAGCAAGTCAAAGCTCTCTCAGCAGCATATTTTGCTTTTGCTAACAGGGCAGAGTATTCCTTGCATCATTCTGATTTTCTTTTTTTGTCATCTTTAACAGATGTTTGTTTAGAGGTTACCCAAAGAATTTACCAACAGCTAGTGTGATTGTCATATTTCACAATGAAGCATGGTCAACATTGATGAGGACTATGCATACTGTGTTGGCAAGATCACCAAGTTATATGTTGAAAGAAATCATTTTGGTGGATGATTGCAGCAATTATATAAAATATGGTAAGAAAGAGATAGCACACTTTTTTGCTTCAAAAGTTACCTGGAATGGAAATGTTTATTGATGGTAATGAATAGCATTGTTGAATGCTGGAATACTGTAAGGATTTTTGATTTTTTTTCGTTTTGAAGTTGTTACTTCACTACTTTGTGGGATCAGCTGATAAGATCAGTTTGTTTGCACAAAATCAAAAGTACCGTTTGTCCCAAAAAAGTATAAAGATTTGGTCGACCTTAGCAATAAGAGTATAGTATGAATCAATCTGAAATAGGTTTTAAAACATACCTCAACAGCGAGCTTGAACATAGATACCTCGTTTGTTGATATTGGTGCCTTGAGAGTGAAGATATTAATCTTCAAAGGACGAGTTTGCCTCCATCTCTAACCCAGAGCTTTGACGTTTTGGCCTAAGAAAGTTCTTGAAACATGGTGAATAAAGTCACCAAAATTTGAAGCACGAGGGGAGAAGCTAAAGACGGGAAAACAGATGCGTTCTACAAAATATAACTTACTGTATGTGACACTTATCGTCAAGGGAGCTCCGTATTCAACTTCATTCACCTTAATGGCAACAATTTATTTTACATTAACTATTCATCGACGAAAGTACTCCCTTGAGCATCAACACACTTTTGGGATCGTCCAATCAGCCATTGAAAAGAATTTGTTATCAGGTCTCATGGGATCCGTTCACGTGGCGTGTATCTGTTTGCTTCAATTGATCAACCGCAGATGGCTCTATCAATACAACTATGATCAATAAGTTAAGGATTAAAACTCCTCGAGGCAGGTTTCCCGGGCAGGCGAATGCTCAAGAGGGTGCCTTTTCCGATATGAATGGTATGTGTGAAATAAATTGTTGATATTCGGGTGAACGAAGTTGACGTCGGAGCGCCCTCGACGATAAGTGTCACAAAAATTCTATTTCGTAAAACGCATCTGCTATGCCGTTTTTAGTTTTTCCTTCGCGCTTCAATTTTGTTAATTTTATTCAATGTGTTTCAAGAATTTGCTTAGGCCAAAACGTCAAAGCTCTGGTTTAATGATGGAGGCAAATTTGTCCTTTGAAGATTAGTATCTTAACTCTCAACGCATCAGTATCAACGAACAAGGTATCTATGTTCAAGTGAGCTATCGAGGTATGTTTTAAAACAAATCTTGGATTGATTCACGCTATATTCTGGGGTCGACCGAATCTGTATACTTTTTTTGGGACACCCGGTAGATGTATACACCGGATGTACCAAAATAAATTACGAACTTTTGACAAGCCATGATAAATTGTTACTGGACCGATTTAGAAGATTTATGAGTAATCCTTATATTGTTAGCAAAGATCCTCAATAAGATGCTAATATTTTTTGTACAGTTTTTAGTCTTTTTTTTTTTTTTTTTTTTTTTTTTTTATATTCAATATAAAATTTTACAGAACGAAGCTACTCAAGGCACTACGTACGAGCTACTCTACTAAACTACAAGGACGATACCACGGAGTGCAGGAGACCATGACAACTCCGCAGTCATTAACATAGAGAACATGTAACTAAACTAAAATTAAATATACGGCTACGAAAAATACACATGAACTTTACTGATAATTTCTAAGGTTCGTTTCGCTTTGCATGTCGGGCTAACTTTGGGCAAACGGGTCGGTCGCAAAATCGCTAAACTGGAGATTCAATCACGGATTTGGATAATGGATTAGTGCCCAATGAGCCTAACATCCAATGCGAAACAAACTTACAAGCAAAAGAACTATGGGTAAGGAGACTTGGTGAGTATAAAGTGTAAACAAAGGTTTAGAAGTTCCTTAGTCAAACCGACCAGTTTGGTGAATGAAATTTAAAGTCAGTTCGAGAACATGTTTATTAACGTCACTGGAAAGGTCTTTATCACCATACAATAAAAGTTGTACCAGAACGTTGTTCGAGAGGGTGTTGATTTGAACAAATGGCTGTAATACTTCTGACACGCCAGCGAGAAGATCTCGTCGTTGGATGTTAAATGAAGGACAATGCAGCAAAAAGTGCTCCGTATCCTCAATACCGTCATTTGTAGGGCACATTGGGTTTATGGTGTCCTTAAAGTTGTGCTTAAACTTGTGGAAATTTAATTTACTGAGACCAACTCTTATTTGGGAAAGATACGATAAACCTAATGGGTCATGAATCCCAAAGACAGGTTTTGCAGGGGGACGAATTATTGATAAAAGCTTTGACTTAAAGGCAGCAATGGACGGTGTAATCCTAATCTCAGGATCGAGTTTATTCCATTCAGATATGCAGTTAGGATAGAAACTAGACTGAAATTTTTCTGTTCTTGCCCTTATTCGCCCAACAACATCCTGATTACGGAGAGAGTATTGCGACTGATGAGGTGGTGGAATCGGCTCCTTTGTATACAAGGGAGTGAGATTATTCATTATCTTGTAGAACAAAGTCATGCGTCTACTCCACCTACGGGAAGTGAGTGACTCCCAGCCAAGCTCTGCATAGATTTTTTCACGCGATGTTCCCCTCCATGTTCCTGTTACAGCTAGAGCTGCAGAATACTGGACAGCCTCAAGCTTTTCCATTAAATTTGGCAAAATGATGTTTTGGCTGAATTCACATACTTTAGCTGGGGTATGATAAATAACATCCCCATAGTCTAGGTGGGGTCGCACATAAAGCTTGTACAGTTCGTTAAGGGTATGTCTAGGCAAATATTTGGAGAGATATTTTAGTAAGCCAATGCCCTTTCTCGTTTTAGAGATAGCAGATTTAATGTGAGCTGAAAAAGAAAGCTTCGAGTCCAGGATAATACCTAGGTGTTTATGTTCCTCTACTTTCTTCACGGGTATGTTATTAAAGAGTATAACGGGATGATCTACTTCATTTTTTTTCTTAGAAAGCAGTAATTCGACGGCTTGTTTTTGCGGATCTGGATTAAATGACATCCTCCAATCATGGGCCCACATGCCAATCAACTCAAGATCATGGTTCATGTCCTCAGCAGCTGCATTAGGTTCTTGAACAACCGTAAACAAGGATGTATCATCGGCAAAAAGCTTGACATTGCATTTCAAATCAACGGCGAGGTCGTTGATATATACAAGAAAAAACAATGGTCCTAGTATAGAGCCCTGGGGCACACCCGCCAAAATATCTCCCCAATTAGAGCACTGCCCATTCAAAACAGTTCGTTGTTTTCGATCCCTAAGAAAACTTTGTATGAGATGAAGAAATTGTCCTGAAACGCCACATCGTTTAAGCTTATAAATAAGACCATCGTGCCATACCCTGTCAAATGCTTTAGAAATATCAAGGTACACTGAGCGAACGTCGAGAGGGGGATTACAGTCAAACGCTTTAAAGATTGTGTGCGTTATGGAAATCAATTGGTTGACTGTTGAGTCGCCTGGTCGAAAACCTGATTGATTTGGGTTCAGTAGTTCACGAGAAACAAGATGTGAATATAAGGAATCGTACATAAGTTTTTCGAGTATTTTCCCAAAAATTGGGAGAAGAGAAATCGGACGATAGTTTCCTTTCACATTTTTCTCATTTTTCTTATGAACTGGTACTACATTCGCATATTTCCATGTTTCGGGAAATAAACCACGCCTCAGACAGTTCGTGAATATTATCTTTAGTGGAGTAATCAATGCAGCATCGCTTAATTTTATCATTCTTACAGATATTTCGTCCCAACCATGAGCTTTATTAGGATTTAGCGTTCTTATGATATTCAGAATTTTTTCCTCGGAAATGGCAAAATCACTGATCAAAGTAGAGCCTCTCTCAGTATCATGTGGTATTTCACTGCCTGTGTCGATCGTCGTACATTGGAGAATGAAATAGTCATTGAATAACTGTGCTTTTTCAGTAAAATCCGTTATGAATAACCCATTCTCTAAAAGTGGCGGTATAATGGGAATCTTCGCCTTATTCAGGACCGTATTGATTAAAGACCAGTAGGCTTTGCTAGATGTTTCTGGATTTGCTAAAGTTTGCCCAGCTTTTTGAAGGTAATTTTGTTTTGCATCCTCGATCATTTTTGCACCTTCAGATATCATCTTTTGTATACCCTCAAGTTTGTTATCTGGCCGACCGTTCTTCACAAAGTTTTTATAAGCATGATTCTTTTTCCTCAGAAATTTTCTCACAGCTTGTGTTATCTAGGGTGCTTGGCGAGGCTTAATCGTTTTGATCTGATTTGGAATGAAGTTAGAATAAATATTCAAAAGGACTTCATTGAGTAGCTTAACCTGCTCATTAGGGCACGTGATTTTTCCAAGATGCTCATGCCACCTAAACATTTCGATACTTTTCATGATGGCAACAAAATCTGCTTTATCATAATGCCAGATCCTGCGGGTATAAGGGGGTCCTGATATATTTGAAACAGAAAGTTTTCCATAAATGATTTGATGATGACACTGCTCATGTAATGACGGATGAACACCAAACTCAGTAATGAGGTTAGGCTGGTCAGTGAAGATGAGATCAATGCAAGATTTGGAATCGCCCATTAAGTGAGTTGGTTCTGAAATCAATTGATGAAGACCAATGTCAGATGTTATTGGCTCAAACAGTTTCCCTTCGTTATTTTCGATATCATTTTCCCACCATTGCGTTGATCGACAGTTGAAATCACCAGTAATAATAACGCAGAATGGATTTTCTGCATGTATTTTGGAGAGCATCAGCTCAAAATTTATCATGAAGTTATCAAATTCACTCTGGTCCTGACTTGGACTCCTGTAGATTACCACAAAGAAGTATTTTTTCCTGTTTAATTGGATCTCGCACACAACGCACTCAGGGAGAGTCACCAAATCCGAACGAATTTTGGAGGGAAGAGAATCCTTAACGTACAGCCCAACTCCGCCTCTTTTCACATTTTGTGGGTGGTTACTTTTATGTAAAGAATAGCCATCTAGCAATAGCCTTTCTTCCTCAGCGGTGGTGTCAAGATGAGTTTCTACAACCCCAATTAGATCATATTTGTAAACAGAATTATATGCTTCCATCAGGGAAACCCTTAAATAATCATGCGCAGTAATACTATTCAAATTCCAGCAACAGAAGTCAAGTGTATCAGGACCAGGATTTGTTTCAATATCACCACTGAGCAAAATAGTCCTTAGGACAAACCATTGTAAACGTAGTGCGTGACATGCAACGCATGCAATGTAAAAGTATAGTAGGCATACGGCGAGTGAAAATACTTGTATCGAACAAGAATAATGACACCCAACGGGATTCGTTTAAGAAGTTCTACAGTCACATACATCACTGTTTTCGCAATCTGATGCACGCGGGCGAAAAGGGGCAAAAAACATAACTGCATTGCTACGGAATGTACTGCAAGAAACTGTATTGTTAGTGAAATAGGTAAAGCCAGGGTTGAAATTGCGATGAAACAATAACAAAACCAAAACAATTTGGAAGCTTGAAAAAGAACTGAAAAAGGCCTGAAATCTTTGCTTAAAGGAGAGAACCTTTTCACAGATACGAGGAAGCACCCTATTGCCGCTCGCCACTGATCTATTTCAACCGGCATCGTCAAAAGGAAACCTTCTCGCTGGTCCTAAGGGGCAATAAAATACAATGTAACCACAATCTCTTAGTCCCAAAGGAAACAATAGGAAATGCACTGGACAAACAAATTGACAAATGTAAATGAAACGTAAACAGGAGCACGATGACAAAAAAAATGTAAACTTAAATAAAAGATTTCTAAAGACTTCACATGGGATTTGGCATTTTACACCCATGGGGTCCCGTAGGTTCTCAGACAAATGGCATTTTTGGCAAAAGATGGGTTCCCTGGTTTGACCTACAATTTGCTTGTTTTCCATAGAGGTTTTAGTTTCAATTTGAATGATTGGGTGGTTTTAAGAAAATAAAAAGCTTTCTTAATTGCATTGTATGTTAAGATAATACTTTATTCTGTTTACTCGTTTACCTCACGAATTGTGCAGGCGTGCAAACGCATTGGAAATAGTGATTTATTTTGGTCATTGAAATTCATAAAACGCAAATAAGACAAATGGTAAATTTGCTTGTTGTGCTCAAGGCAGCGTGCAAATGCCCCCACCAGACATCCGGGACCCGCCCGCCAGGCAAAATGCCCGCCGTCCGGCCACTGCCAAACAGGAAGACACCACCGGACAAGCAAGCCCCGAAGCGCCCGGCGAACAACGCACACCCGCCTGGAGATATCTAATAAATGGGGTATTTACCTATCCGTTGAGACGATAATGAGTAATGGGTAATGAACTACCAACAAGGAACACCGTACAGATCGAAACTTATTTTGCAAGCCTCACAAGGAAAGATATGTTTGGGGCAATAAACTTCAGTCATTTCAAGTTAGAGTCAGGTTGGAGTAAACAGACCACTAATTTCACCTTCCCATTAAGATCGTCTCGAAAGCTGGCGAAGTGGCGAACAAATAACAACAACAAGGTAAGGGGCTATAGGCCCAAACTATTCGAGTCTTGCATCAAGTTAGTCCACTCTTTACTCATCATCACAGCTGTTATCTTCCACAACTGTGCTTGCATCATCATCTGTAGTATCTTCATCATTGGAGGCAGTTTCTTCTCGGATAATTTCCATCAATTCATCTTCATTTTCAAAGTAATGAAATTTTTCATTAATTCTTGCACACAACCTGCAATTGACATCGGCAAACACAAACCCAAGCTTTCTCGATTCCAGCAACTGGGATAACCTTGTAACAGCGTCAAGCCTTTTCTTCGTGAGATCAAGCCTAATTTTGTAAGATGAGCAATTCTTCCTTGCACGATAGACTGCCGTACGGTGTCTCCATGTGGTGAATCTTACAATCATTGTATGCACTTTTTTGCCTTTTACGACTTTCGGCCTCCCAATTCGATGGGCCCTGTCGATAACATTATCAGGCACACTTACATCTAACTTTGCAAAAACAGCTTTAACTTTGGCCAGACATTTCTCACCCGATTCTCTCTCTTCTGTTGCAATGCCATCGATACGCAGACATAGGCGGCGGTTGTACTGTTCTTGGTCGTCTACGCCTTTTTCAAGATATGTTATATATTTCTCCATCAATGTCATCTTTGACTCGAGGATTTCTATTCTTTCATTCTGGCTCTTAATTGTCTCATGTAAGGTTTGGATGCATTCTTTCGTCGCCATGGCTTTTTGAAGTTCGGAAAACTTGGCATCAAAGTATTCTTGCTGCTGCTTCGTCATGGCGGTGGCCTAACACTTGCACACGTGCCAAACAAATTCTTTCGTTTTATCTTGCAAATTCAAGTTCTGGGTATCTATTATTCACTATTATCCACAAATATTGTTCACACCAAACTATTACAAGCTACATTGCTTTGTTTTTCATGTTAAAACCATTTAATTTCCCATTTTTGCCGGAGCACAATTTTCACATGTCCGTTCTCTACGACAACGACCGCAACCCCCCAGTTTTTAGTCTTCTAGTTACGGAGCTAGAAGTGAGTTTCTAACAATTTTCGACATAGAAGACACTGGAAAATGGCCAAAAACGTCGAATAAAGCATTGTTCCCTTTGAGTTTAGAATGGTGGGTGTATCAAAGAAGAAATCCAAAATGTTTTCATTCACTGTTAACATTAACATACGGTACCGCTTTGGTAAAATTGGAATAAAAACATGAGGCTCATTTTCCTACAAACAAATACTATTTTTTTCTTTGACAACAGTGACAGGCAATTTAGATTAGCTGCACTGCTCTTCATGCAGCAACATTTGATTTGTCCAACAGGAACTCGTAAAACATTCTCACAAATTGTTACAAATTCGTTGTTGAATTGAATGATGATTCTCCAAATGTTTACTGCAGCCTAACTGTGCTCCATGAGCTCTGTCAGCTGTCTACACTGCCGTATAGAGAAGAGATGTTCAAAAGAAAATATATTCTTGCTATTTTTATAAGCGAAATGTTGGGTAAAGATGTCGAGCTTCCAAAAAAACTTACAATGGATAAGAGAGTGAAAGCGGTAAAAGTTTGAAAGCAATATGATATCGAAATGCATTAAGGACAGGTCCAGAGTTCATAAGAGTATTGTTAAAAAGCAACTTTACCAACTGTCATGAGTTCTTTCCAAATTTTGATGCCTCCAACTTTCATAAATTGGTTAATGAATCTTCGTAAGTTAGGCCAAATATCGTCGCCATTTGATAATTTGTACGAGTGTGCGAAGGCACGATAAGGAGGCTAGCAATGTGAGTGGTATAATATCAACACATTTGGCAGCTTCCTTCAGGCCAACATGATTTGACGTCATAGAAAATGACGTCATTTCGCATTTCTTAGCAGATTAGGAAAAAGTTTTAAAAAGTACTGCACACCATTCACAACACTGTAATCTCTTGAATAATCAACAATTATACCAACCCTGGACTTGTCCTTTAATGGCTCTATACTGTTCGATTAAAGAATGCAACGCATCTTGGGAAAAAGTTCCTTGTCTCTATCATTGGCGTTATCGTTTATTTAATGAACAGATTCAAAGCACTGTTTACACGCATCACATTTTGTTGAGCATGAAAAGTGGACTAAGAGATCCAAGTTTCTTGTTTCTTGCTGAAACTTGTAACTGATATTAGCGAAATATTCCCTTCTCTTCTAAGTCAGCCCTTCTGGTTTTCCTTGCTAAGTCAACTTTTTCACTGTAAAAAAGAGCATTATATTGTCATTGCAATAGACGATTGCGCTAAAGATGGCGGCGAGGAATTTTTTACCGAGATGCAATGCGTTCTTTTATCGAATTCTTATAGAATCGTTAAAGATTTGCGATTAGAACGAGATGCATCTCGGTAAAAAATTCCTCGCCGCCATCTTTAGCGCAATCGTCTATTGGGCACAGAATTAACGATTCATACATAGGACATGCTGCCACATGACTTTATCAGTTCAAGCTCGAAAATCTGACTTGGGGTAAATACGGCCATTACAAAATGTAACTTAGCACGGGGAGTTTCAAAGCATCTCGTTTATTCATAGAAATGAATGAATTCTAATGCTTGGAGCCTGTTCAAGCTCCCCCGGAGGGGGGGGGGGTAACATAATATGTTGAGGGCACGGGCATGTGCCGCCCATATGGGTTGGTTTTTGGGTCCAAAATTCTTTCAACAAGGGTCCCTTTCTCGGCAGATTTTACTTAAACTTGGGTGCGTTTTCCAGAAATTGACAAAAAATTGTAAAAATGGGTAGCTTTCCGCCAAAATTCATCATAAAAGTGCTGGGTACGATGGCAACTGTCGGTAATTAGAAGAGGGTTGCTTTCTGAAAACCGGGTGGCAGACCCCTGTCCATGTAACCCTACCAGGATTCAAACTAAATCATTCCCAAACATTGGCGAACAGCCCAGGAGTGTACTCTTGTTTATTTAAGTCAGTGGTGCTCAGGCTGGGGTACACAACATCAACCCAAAAAAATTGATCTCTACCATGAAAATACATAAGTTTTCTCACATTACATAATTATTAAGTCTGCATGTTAAATGTTTGCAAAAGCTTCCTAACTGATTGATTTCTCGTAATGTATTTAGATATGGAAGTATGTTGATCATATTGATCATATTAACGTTGCTTGATTTTAATTTTGTTTCTAAAGTATGTTTTCATCTATTCTTTTTACTTCTTCTCATATTTAAGACCCAAAAAAAGTAATCCAAAATTCCAGGAGCCCAAAACGATAACCGTAAAAATGGCTGACCCTAAAGAATACTTCTTTCACAAATTTTACACCCAAAAAAGTAACCTGAGCACCCAAATCCAAAATATTTAGAGAATCCCCCCCCCCTGCTGGGGCGAACAGATACCTCATCATTTAGGAAGACTGACTTCAAAAAAGCGACAATCAACTAAAACTGTTGCAGGTGGTAACGCTGTTAACAAACTTTTTGTTGCAGAGACAAATGTCTCACAGCTGTCTTGGACAAAACTTATGGCTTGCTTTCAAGAGCAACTTTTCGTGGAATTGTTTCATTCATTTAGGTCTGACTGGCAAATTTTACGTATCCTTCCCTCCTCACTATCGCGAGGGAGAATCTAAGAGCCATTTTATGCAGCTTTATGCAAATTTCCCATAGAATCCCCCCCGGGGGGGGGGGGGTTCTTGACCTAAATTTGTACGGGGATGTGGCCACGACAAAAAATTTTTTCACCCTGCTCCAGAATTTTTCCCTTCAAATGATACCCTGTTCTAGAAAAAATCGGTGAAAAGTATACTCAAAAACACACAAAAATTTGACTGAATAATAACCTGTTCTAACAAAATTTCCTCTTTTGATATGTTTTGACAACCTGCTCCAGAAAATTTGCCTTCTTTTGATACCCTGTTCTAGAAAAAATAGGCGAAAACGATGCCCTGAAAAACTGCACATCCCCGTCGGACAAATATACTAAGTACTCCCCCCCCGGGAGAAGCCCGCAGACAGTTTCTGAACATTTACCCCCAAAGTTTGATGGCGTGGTGTTTTCAACGCTGCGATTACGTCATGCCTTTTGAACGAATTTTTAATCTTGGAAAATACCGCAGATTCCCCCGGGGGAGGGGGGGTAACTTCAATAAAACGGGTGACGGGGGTGTGCCATTTGATGTCTGAAATCGCACCCTAAAATTTATAAATTTTCGCGAAAACGATACCCCAAAATTTACAGACCATTGAAAATGTATACCCTGAAATTGTGACAGCCATCCAAAATTTTAACCAACTAAGTGAAAGTTGATCAAAATCAACACCCTAAAGAGGTATTTTTCTAAAATGACACCCCAAAATTTATGACTACTTGTGATTTTACCAAAAGTGATACCCCAAAATTTATTTTCTGCTCGAAAAAAGGCACCCCAAAATATGGTACATCCCGCACCTGCATATATGGTAGTTACCCCCCTCCCGGGACAGATTCTCTGTTGCTCGCTATGCAATTAGCTTTGTTTGAGAACCCTCATGAAATAGGGGCTATCTCCGAGGCTATGTCATGTTCAGGCGCATAGCTGTACCATTGACTTTGTCTTTTCCAGGACATTTACAAAAGGAACTAGATGATTATATTGAACAATTTCAAAAGGTGAAACTAATCAGGTCACCAAAACGAGTTGGACTCACTCAAGCGAGGCTGATTGGAGCTGACAATGCAGCTGGCGATGTTTTGGTATTTTTGGATTCGCACTGTGAAGCAACATTTGGTTGGCTTGAACCTTTATTAGCAAGGATAAAAGAGAACCCAAAGGTTGCTGTTGTTCCTGATATTGAAGTAATAGCATGGAGAGATTTTTCATATAGCAGTGATAAGGGATCTGATAACAGGGGAATTTTCAGCTGGGAACTGATGTTCAATTGGGGACCTCTTCCAGAAACTGAGCAGAAAAGGAGGAAAAGTCCAATTGACCCGATAAGGTAATGAATTAGTTGTTTTTCAGATTTCCTGCAAAGAAATTTCTCTCCCAAATGCTGAAGTAAGCTTTTCTTTTCACTTTAGTGGAAATGGACTCACAAATGTCTTCAAAATGCCGTATGAAATCATTACAAGCGCTGGATGCCTAATTTGAACAAGACTGATCTTTTCCTGTTCTTCTTAGCGCTTTCTTAATGCAATAGACCAGGGATAAATAGTTATTTATAGTTATAGTAAACTATTTATCCCTGCAATAGACCTGTTTACTTCTTAAAAAAGAGGATTGGATCGAGCGTTCAAATCCGGTAAAGTTGCAAGGGAAAATAAAGGCATAATCCCCGTTCTCGGTATAAACACTGCTAGCTGCGGCAAGAAGTTGCTTCGGATTTCAGAACACTTTCAGAGAGTTTAGAATCGACAAATTTATAGAGTTTAGTATCGATAAATTTATACAAAGTGAGTCAGCAATGGTTCAGCTTACACAGAGACAAGTACTATTAGTCATTTTACTTTGTTCCTCGTTATTTTCATTCACTTTTAGCTAACCTTCCTTTGGACGCTCGATCCAAACCCCTTTTTTTAAAAGGAAAAGATCTATTGTAGAATTTTGGCATCTCCGAACTAAACGTTATTCCTGACACCAATTTTCGGGACTGCAAAACGAGCAACAATTCTCAAGAGTGTGAACTCGTTTTCTGAAGTGAAGAAGATGCGGCAAATCACGTCGTTATTCATCTACTAATAACGACTTTCCTGAACAAGTCTGTTTGTATTCATATTAATCTTGCTGTGGCTATATCATTGCTTTCTCGTTATTTCCCCTCTTCTTATCTTTCTTCTCGTTCCTCATTCCTTCATAGTTATAGACAGGATGATAATTCGGTATCTATACATCAGAAGAGCCTACAGTTGCTTATGGTTGAAATTTACAAACAAGGAATCACTTGAATCCTTCGTTTATGATGGAAATTTTTGAGGAAAAGGCAATGCCGTATCAACTAAGGAGCTCGAGCAATTTAAACCTACCAAAAGTGAGAACCACATGCTATGGTACAGATACCGTAAGGTTCACGGGTCAAAGAATATGGGCAAAATTACGCATAGAAGTGAAAACTTCAGTCTCTTTGACTGTTTTTAAAAAAAATCTTAAATCAACAAAATGCAAACATTGCAACTGTAGGATTTGCAAAAACTTTTATTTATGGTTTAGGTTTTTGTAATTATTATGTATTTCTTTTGTATACACTTTTTGTAAATAGTTGGCCTAAATTAGCTTTTTTGAGTGCCCCAGGGTTCTGTTTTAGGACCACTATTCTTTCTTGTGTATATTAATGATCTCACTGCAGATTTGAAATGTAATGTTAAACTTTTTGCTGATGATACGTCTTTGTTTACAACTGCCCGAGAAACTAACGAAGCTGCGGAACACATGAACCATGACCTACAACTGATAACCCAGTGGGCCAATGACTGGAGGATGTCTTTCAATCCCGATCCGCAAAAGCAAGCAGTTGAACTACTATTTTCAAAGAAAAGAAATGAAATAGATCATCCAGTGATCCTCTTTAACGACATACCCGTAAAAAAAGTGAATGAACATAAACATCTAGGTATTATCTTGGACTCAAAACTTTCTTTCTCAGCTCATATTAAAGCTGCTATCTCTAAAATGAGAAAGGGCATTGGCTTGCTAAAGTATCTCTCCAAATATTTACCGAGGCATACCCTAAATGAATTATATAAACTCTATGTGCGACCTCATTTGGACTACGGCGATGTAATCTATCATATTCCACCTAAAGTATGCGAATTCAGTCAAAACATCTGCTTATCAAATTTATGGATAAAGTAGAATCTGTTCAATATTCGGCTGCTCTTGCTGTATCAGGAACATGGAGGGGAACATCACGAGAAAAACTGTACGCAGAGCTTGGCTGGGAGTCATTAAGTTCCAGAAGGTGGAGCAGACGCCTTACCCTGTTCTATAAGATCATAAATAACCTCACCCCATTGTACATGAAAGAACCAATCCCACCACTTCAACAGTCAAATTACTCACTTCGTAACCAGGATGTTATTGGGCAAATAAGGGCAAGGACAGAGAAATTTCTATCAAGCTTCTATCCTAATTGCATTTGTGAATGGAATAAACTTGACCCAGAAATCAGGCTTGCATCTTCTGTTGCTGTTTTTAAAGCTAAGCTTTTGTCAAAAATTCGCCCCCCTGCAAAGTCTATCTTCTGCATTCATGACCCAATAGGCTTAGATTATCTTTTTCAATTAAGGGTCGGTCTCAGTAAATTAAATCTTCACAAATTCAACCACAATTTTAGGGATACGGTGAACCCAATGTGCCCAACGAATGATGGCATTGAGGATACGGAGCACTTTCTGTTGCTTTGCCCTTCATTTGACATACAACGACGAGATCTTCTCGCTGGAGCTTCAGAATTGTTACGACCATTTGTCCGAATCAATACCCTTCCAAACAACGTTCTGGTACAATACTTATTGTATGGTAATAAAGAACTTCCTGATGACGTAAATAAAAATTTGCTCGAACTTACTCTAAATTTCATTCACAAAACGGGTCGGCTTGGATAACTTTAAACTTTTGTTTTACGCCACACAGCCACTATCTACAGTACGTTTTTTCCTGTATATATATTTTTTTGCAAGTCTATTTCACATTTGATGTCAAGCACATAAAGGGTCCACGACCAACGATATCGTTAACTCAACCCTGACCTAACAGCATACGTTTGCCATCACGCGCCTATGCTGCCCTGACATCCAATGTGGAACAGATTCCAATATGTGTTAGTATCAGTATATAGTCTTACTTTTCTTAATTTTTATCTATATGTCTTTATGTTAATGGCCACAGGGTAGTCATCGTCTCTTGCTCCTTGTGGTCCTGTCCCTGTAGTGTTGTATTGTTGTCGAGTAATTAGAAAGTATGGTAGAACATAGATGTAGCATGTAGTGTAATTTTTTTATATGGATAGAAAAAAAAATTCGCTTTTATCTTTAGCTATTTCGAACAGCTAACTTTAAATCAAAGAAGTAATAAAGTAATAATGATAATAGGACAGTGAATCACTTCTGCGGCGAACTGACTCCACTATTTTGTGCTGGCTCTATCTCGAAATGAAAATACTTGACATAAAGAAACATATCATAAAAACTGTATCCTGAAGCATGAATGATATTCAAAGATTGCTAACACAATTCAGAGATCTCGACACAATAGTTGATTGCACTAAAACTGGTTGGGCCATCTTTAGCTCAAATATCTATTTCTTATTAACTTTCATAGGCTGTCTGTATCAAATTTTCACCGTCTTCAGAGCTGCAGTCTGTCTCGTTATCTATCTAACTGTATAGCTTGCTGTCTGAAGATAACTGACATCTTGTTCCATGCTTCACCAATGCCCCATAAAATAGATCAACTTCATAATGGAGTCGCAATCACGTTGTTTTTTACGGCTGTCAATATGTTTTGGATCATGATAGAAATATATTTGCAAAATGTTGCGTCATTTTCCTCCTAAATGAATTATATTTTTCCTCTTGAAGTGTCCTGGTCATTTTTTTTAATTTCCAGCAACTGAAGGTCTATTGGATGCCAGGTGAAATGAATTGAATGAAATTTTGATGAAAAGTCAAAGCAGATTTTTGTAACAACGTTTTGAGCCAATGCATTTTGCCGTTTAAAGCTTTATCTGCGCAATTAAATGGGAACGTGCCTCTTAAAAAGGTATTTTTCTACTGTAGATCTCCGACAATGGCAGGTGGATTGTTTGCAATAGACAGGAAATATTTTTTCTACAGTGGAGCATATGACAGACAACTGACTTATTGGGGAGGTGAAAACGTGGAGATGTCTTTTAGGGTAAGTTTTTGGCAGTCTGTTATCTACCAAGGATGAGTGGCTTTGTTGCTTTGTTTCAGCTTCATTGTCGCAGCGTCTGACTTGCAGCATCTCCAAGACGGAGCTCGCACATTGATTGAAAGCTCCAATGTAAAGGACGGATGGAAGAGCAATTGACTCTCTGTCTCTAACCTTATCAAATATGACAAGGCTGTTATGGTTAGGGTTAGGGACTTTTTTACATTTTGCCTTGCTTAAGAATATAATATAACATGACAATTTAAAAATCAAAAATATAACGTAACATAATAAAACTTTGAATTAGTTTGTATATCCCTGTTTGTATATAGCTGACTAGAGTAGTCAATCGAAGTAATCGAAGTAAAATAAAGTCACAACAACAACGACGACAACAACAACAACAACAGCGACAAAAACAACGACCGATGTAACTAGCTCAATTACACGGATAAATTACAAATGAGCTTCCAGATCCTATTTGTAAGAAAAAGAAAAGCATATGAAAAAGAAAGGGACTCAGAAATCAAACGAATGTGCTGAACGTTCATGTAGATCATCGACCTCTTTTACCTTTCCAAAACTTTTTAAGTCTCGAGTGTATTTTGCGTGTATCGAGAGCTCTCCAGAATGTCATTGCGAGAACCGATAGTCGAGAAATTGTTTTTGCATTCAAGAATTAGAAACAAGACTACAAAAATGAAGCAGAAGAGTTTATAGGCAGAGTACCTGCCAAGTATGCTTAGAAAAATAAACGTTTTGGCACATTCTGCACTGTGAACCCACTGTTCGAAAACCACCCCCACTATCCTAAAACCACCGCCAAGGTAAGTCCTAAAAACATCGTTGCCAAAGAAAAGCAGGTAAAGTCAGAAGCTAGAAAAATTTGGTAGGTTTGCCCCTGGTAATTTTGGTTTTTGTCTGTGACTAATTTTTCTTATGAAAATATTTAATTTTCCTTGAGCGTCCGATTACCACCACCAACACCGTGTTGATGTGTTGGAGCTAGAGTAGATCTTCAGAGAAGTTAAAGATATGAAAGAAATATGCATTGGAAGAGGTAACGTAAACAACTTAAAATGCGCAGACGATGCCGTTTTGCTAGTAGAGAATGAAAATGGTCTGTAGAGTATCCTGTCAGCAGAAAGTGAGGCATAAAAATGAATAATAAGAAGGCGGAGAGTTTTGTGATTTCAAAAGAGAAGGAATTTTAAAAACAAAAATTTTATGAAATTCTATTATAGCTTTTACTATAGAAATACATAAAAGCTTGCAAAAAAATATAGAATCTAATTTAGGCGTTTTGCTAAAGATTAAGTCGTAAGTCTTCAAAATCTGCTCAATGTGCGATTGTTAATGGCCTGCCAAAATTGGATAGCTTGTTGGCGTATATGGTACAGGAGGCATAATTTACGCAAAAATTTGCATTTAGATAATATCCGACTTGCAAAATTGCAGATAGTTAAGAAGTTGACGAGAGAGGAGTCAGTCTTGAAACGAAAGTCCCAGGTCAACCATGTATTTTAAATGATTTATAGAATTAAGCACTCTTCTATTAACAGCTGCATTTGTAAGAGTCTAGAACTGAAAACAGCGACTTTTCTTTTGGAGTTGTTTCCCACAAAGTCCAGGTTTTCAAAATAAGATCAAAACTCATTGAAATTAAAGTAAATGTAAAAGTATAGACATATCAATTATTTATATTATTCCTCATGAATTTTAGTTAGTTATGTCTTCAAAGTGTAGGCCTAAGAAAGCAAATGGCGGATTTTTGTTAAGAATTTGACCTTGAAACCATATTTAAGGATATATAGGTTGCCAATTTAAGGTGATGTTTTGCTAGTCAACTAAAATAGCAAACATGGAGAGTTACCAAAAACCTGATCATAGATGCAGTGACTTCTGATATGTACACAAGAGGCTCACCTGCTGCTGGCTAGTTTGTACGTTTGCAACTCGTGGTAAGGAGGCATGCGTTTCAAGAAATTCTATGCAAGGTTCAATAGAAGGCCACTGATCCCTTTTCTTGTATCAGAAGCTGAATACAGATGGGAAGCCATTCATTATTCGTGAAGCTATATGAACGGTAGTATCAGGAATTGATACGCCTGTGTCCTCTTGGCTTGTTTGTATGCTTGAAACTCGTGGTAAACAGGCTTACGTTTCGGGAGACTATGTACAGGGTTCAATAGAAGGCCACTGCTCCGTATTCTAGTCTCAGAAGCTGAATCAGATGGAATGTCATTCATTATTCGTGAAGCAATATGAACAGTAGTATCATGAATTGATACGCCCGTGTGCTCTTGGCTTGTATGCTTGAAAATCGTGATAAACAGGCTTACGTTACGAGAGACTATGTGCAGGGTTCAATAGAGGGCCACTCCCCCCTATTTGCTCAGTTGTTATATCAGAAGCTGAATACGGTTGGGAAGGCATCAATGATTCGTGAAGCTGTGTGAACAACAGTGTCTTGAATTGCACCAGAAGCTGAGTATAGATGCTGAACCGTCAATCTTGACGAGATATTTGTGAAGCTGCAAGCACCATTAGCGGTACCATTTTTAACAGTCCCTTCATAACTTGTTTGATATCAATACAGACAGAATAGTAGCAATGTTTGTTGGTATATGTTTCCAACTGGCGGTCCAAAATAAGGGATTGATAGCAGGGAGATATAGACTATATCTCTCTGATTGATTGAATCATAATTGCCAGGTAAGGCATTCGTAAAGCTGTAAAGACACTACTGTCATTGATATCGTGAAAGTGCGGTCATAATTTGTTTGATATCAATACAGACAGAGTAAGAGCTGGAGTCATCGACGTATGGTTTCATGATTGAGGCCCAACATGTCTGCTTGATACAATAATAACTGCCAGAAAAGTCATTCGTGAAGCTGTAGAGACAGCATTATCGTGACTATCATGTCAATTCCATCATAACTTGTTTAATGTTAATACAGACAGAATAATGGCAAAAGTTATTGGTATTTGTTTTCAAGAAGGGGACCCAAAATAGGTGATGCGATCGTAACTGCACTTCAAGCGGAATAACTGAAGGACAGACACGGAGACTGATGCAAGCTAAGCTCCCTTGCTTTTAATGGCTGCTTACCAGACCTCTATTTGCAGACATTATCCGGAAGGGGCTCTGAGCTTCTAAGCCAAAGTTTAGTGACAAAGAATTGAGATCATCCTTTCTTATATAAAGGATTGTGTATTCATTCAGATTATCAATGTAATACAAAGTTATGGTTGTTTAGCGATATAACACAGATCCATAAATTATTTACCTCTGTTGGTATAAGATTAAAGGCCAAAGCTACTTCAGTGCGAACGTGACAGAGCGTACACTGGTTAAAGTGATGATGCACAAAACAGCCCAACCGATGTTACTCTGGGCTAAAGTTTTTGACAAGTGGTAGAAAACCCCCATTTTTTACAGAAGAAACGCACTCTGTATGTGAAGGTTTAAATTGCTTATGATTTGATGATCCTAACTTTTATATAGGATTAAGAATATTTGCGTCAGAATGATCGCTTTGTGATTTATGACATGTCCACCGGTTATCGAGAACATGCAGAGACACTCCATTGAAGACTATAATCATGGATTTGGTTTCCCTGATGGTGAGAAGGTTTCAAGGTTTGAATTTACTTTCTTGACACCATGTACGTCATCGCAGGAGGGAGCCAACGGCTGTACGCAGAACACGTATTTGTTATCACAGGATAGATCAGAGGTGACCAAATGCACGAGCTTAAAGCTCGAGATGGTAACGAAAGAGAAGAGCTTCGCAACTGGTGTTGCTAAGATCTATAAAGGATTTAACATGGATAGTAAAACAGAGCAAATTGGAAAAACGAATAAGTTATGCCATCGGTGGTCAAAGGAAGAAGTAACTGCAAGATTGGTATCTAAGAACTGCCAGGCTCAAGTTTCCAGAATTGGAGATGCTACAAAAAGGGTTCGATTTAAAGATAGTAAAGAGCTTGATTTGAATGTTCAGGCTAGGCCTTATACATTGTATACTGGCAATGAAGCTGCAAGGAATGTAATCCTGCCAAGCGCCAAAGAATCTCCAGGGGGACTGGATGTCATAAAAACTAGGGTTAATCATAAAGTTCTTTCCGGGCAGAATGAGGCAGCTGCTGAGGGCGTGAATGGTCGTGTAGACGATCTCTTACAAGATGGAGAAGACAGTTCTCAACTGACTCCTAACGCGTTTGTTGCTGATAGGAGGGCTTTAACGTGGCGTACTGTAGCTGCCATAGGAAATATAAAGTCTTGGGAACATGAAACCGTTGCAGACGCAAAAAGTTCTTTAGAGAGCTTAGCTTGTGCCAGGAAAGAGGATTTGGTGCCCCCAGAAGATGAGAATCATCAAACTGCAATAAAGCCAAATTTATCAGCAGCAGTATCTCAGATTGAATTAGAAGAAATCCAAGCTTTTGACAGGAAGGCTGAGTTAAGGCTGCAGTCAGAGTATCTTCGATCAATGCAAGCAGGAGCAGAGAACTTGACGATAGATGAACCATACGAGTGTGTTGAAGTAGAGACCGCCAATCTTGTATCGGGCCAAAATTTCGGTGTGGACGGTAAGATAGGGTATTTTGATCCATACGATAAATCAATTGGACGAGTTGCTTGTAGCGAGTATGGCACCGAACAAGAGGCTTTCAGTTTGCATCAAGAGGAGATCCTTTGTGAAATAGAAACAGACAGTAATAAGAGAAATCTTTCTGACTTTAAACGAAGTTGTTCCATTGTTGATTCTGTCAGTTTGCATCAATATGGAACCGACAGGCCAACTGACTATGGAAATGCACATCTTCATCATCGAGAAGATCACCCATGGTGTAATCGTATGAACTGCAAGGAAAGCAACCGAAGAGAGCAGATCATTGCTCGCCTTACCAAAAGCAGGACCAAACTACTATAGTCCCAGAAATAGTGCTATGGTTAAAGACAAAATGACGGATATTTATCCTCTAGTTTAAAAATTGAACAAAAGAAGGCCAGTTGTCTTCATTTGCCCAATTGTTTTGATAATCTTTCGAGATCATCTAATACAATGGAATATAATGGGCCATAATTAGATTGGCCAGGCCCCTGAGTTAAGGGCCAATTACATGGAGCGGGCTAGCCCGGTTAACCAAGATGAAGGTTTCACCCGGAATTTACAATGTTTGCATACTGTCGATTACATGGAAAGCGGGCTGGCCCGGTTAGCCAAGATCCCGTCTACAGCCTACCGGGCTAGTCCGGCAAAACGGGCTGGAAGTTGCGTAATCTTCTCATGTAATCGATTCAACACCGGGCTGGCCCGGCAAAGCGGGCTGAGAAATCTGCAACGCATACGCGTTATGACCAGATTATACGAGTCTAGCGCCAAATATTTTACAGCCAGGGCTGGAAATCCCTATATAATTGTTCAGATCATTTCAGCCCTCTTAGGCGGGCCAACTCGGTTAACGGAGCCAGCCCGTTTCATGTAATCAGTGCCTTATATCTCAAGCTTATCAAGCAACTTTCTTGTTAAACAATTCCAGTGTTGCATGTCGTGCAATTTTACAAAAGGGTAACACTTAACTAAAGCAAAACATGCATTAAAGACAAATGGCGGATGCCTACAGCAAGAGATGGCAGCGTGCTTTCATTTGTCCAATTGATTTGGTAATCTCTCGAGATCATCAAACACAATGGAGTACAATCATCTATATTTAGACTGTCCAGGCTCCTGACTTAAGTTGCCTGGTATCCCCGTCATTTTTCTTTAAGTGATACATGGATACATCATATGTTATCATATTTTCGTAAATCAACGCTAGATGATATCAAAGACCTTCAACTAGCCTGGATCCTATGCGTCCTCATAGTCGACTTTCGTATGATAGGAAAGTCTTTTTTGGCCTAGCTTCTAGCAATTTTTTTTTGTCTTGCTTTTAATTTTGCACGAAAGGAGTCATGGATCTTTAAGAAAATCATTCGCAAGTGTAACTGATATGATTTCAGAATTGAAATGGGGAACCCTGGAGGAAAGGAGAACAAAACAGAGACTTGCTATGTTTTATAAAATCCATCATGGTCTGGTAGCAGTTGACAAAGATAAATATATCAAACAATCTTCAAGATTTTCTAGACATAGCCATAACCAAGCATATGAAATCCCAAAAACTGGACCAGATTATTATAACTTTTCTTTCTTTCCCCGTACGATTAATGACTGGAACAGGTTGCCACAGTCAGTGATAGACTCCAAAACAATTGACTCTTTTAAAAATGCTATTGTTTAACTTAATGAAAAAAATCGTATATGTAAAAACTAAAAGAAATGGCAAGAATTGATAAATAGGGAGGGTTGCAGAGCAGTTTTTAATGTGAGCCGATGTGTTACTAAGAACCATGAGAATAAACTATCACAATCGCATAATCCATAGGTTTAACTCACCATTGCAAATGTGCTATTATTGCTGCTCAGTTGCCAAACCTATTTATCAATATCTTTTCTTCCTCTCTAGCAATTAAATCTTCTTTTATTTTCACATTATTATTATCATTGTTATTTATTTTTTATTTTTTTTTCCTTTTTACATCAACAGAGCCTTCATTATTGAAGTAGTTGATTAAATTCGTAGAAGTAGAAGTAGAAGAAAATATGAGTATGTTATTTTATCTATTCCATTTCATTTATCTTATTTATTTTCCAATGAAAGTTATTGGTAATTTGAATTTTCTCAGTACTCGTTTGAAGCAGAGTCAACATAGCTGTCACAACCCTTGCAACCACGTCTGTGATGACGACCAGGCAGAACTGTGTGAAAGTTGCCTTATTACTATGTTCACATCATCCTGGCTCACTTTTGAAAATGGTATGAAATTGGTCCCGATGGGCTGGTAGAATTTGGAAACGGACCTCTAGGGTATCGGCGGTAAATTCCGGACGGCGGTATTTGCCGGACAATCAGTCCATGAAACTCATTTCACAAAATCCTTGAATTGCAAAGGAAACTTGCATTTTATTTCCATGTTCTCCATCTATTCCTTGATCTTTTCGCATATGTTGAGTTTTTAAAATAAACTCCTGCTAACTATGAATCCCTCATAAACGAACAGTGCCCCTGCGCGCATTCGAAAAGATGGTCTCAACGTTCTTTTTTGCAATCAACTGGTCAATGATGTTCAACTTGTCAGATATGCAAGACAAGCTGAGTGATGCCGATGAAAACTACACAAAATAACTTTCAAGAGATAGCAGAATAAAATATAAAAGAATCGCTAACGAAACGTAACGTTTTTCACGCCAAATCGATGATTGACTTTGCGTCCGGAATATACCGCCACGCGAGAATTTAGGCCTAAACAACCCAACGGAAAAGAAGAGCTACAGAAATCACAGGAAGATGCGAAAAATTGTTAACTGTTAAGAAGAGAAACACAAAATAATGTAAGTTGAGCATGATAATTCTGTATTTTAATTTGGAAGGAAAGTTTCGGCTCCTTAGACCTCCGAACCTTAATCGTCCGGAATTTACCGCCGATACCCTAGCCGACACAATTTGAAAACGGCGTCGTGAAAACGACGCAAGCGTTGTATTTTTCAACGCTTTGAAAGCAAGGATGATTGATGGTTTCAGCCTATAGCATATTTGTTTAGTCAGTGTTCAGCCTCTTTGTCACAAAGAGTGAAAGATGATTGCTATAGTTGAATCTTCAATTGTTTTCAAATTGCACTGGTATCGTGTGAACACTAGCTAAAATTTGGTACCGTCAGCGTCGCATCTTTCATCGTTTTCAGAACGTGCTTGCATCTTGTGAACAGAGTCTAAGAGAGAGCAACTAAGAAAGAAAATATTTGAGTTCAGGTACCACTGTTAGTTGAACATTTGATTTTATAGCAAGCTTTTAAATGAATTGCTCCTTTTGCAAGTAATGGTTTTTTCCGGAAAATCCCTGTTGGGAGAAGTTTTATTCTATATTGTGTTTCCCGTGGTCTTCATCATATATTTTTTATATTGTTTCATAAACAATGGCATGATCGAAGAAAATCTCCCAGCAAAAGTCTACCGCCTGAAGTTTCCATGTGCAGAAGTGCTTATGTGTAGTCGAATAAAGATTTCCTAGTTTTCTTTTACGCAGCCTCACGATTAAGAAACGTTATTATTTGAAGTTAAATTTACTTTAACGTAAGCTAGCATCTCTGTATCGATGATTTATCAGATTTGGACTTTCCACGTTTCATCCCATTCAGAGAGCAACGTTTGTTTGGTGACCGGTTGCAACTTGCCCTTTTTAAGCGTTGCCAGCGATCCTTGCGTTTGAGATACCGAATGAGCATGAATTTCAGCGATCAAGGCCTCATTTTCATGAGCTATGCCTTTGTCATATGTTCTTGCCTTCTGAGAACTTGATTTTGCCGCTAAAGTTAAAAGTGTGATAGTTGCGCAAAATGGAAACCACATGACTTAAGGATGGCTGAAAATGCTGGTCACAACTTCGAACATGGGCGATTCTGACACGTGAAGAATGTTTCAGAATTGTCCATAATACTTCTCAAATGGATTAAAATCCTTACCTGCCTGTTTTTGTGGGTATTCCCTTTGATTTCCTTGATTTTGTTTGAGCCTTATTGCTCGCTGCAAGTCTCATCCCGTCTGCCATTTTGAAATTTGAAATTCGGCCGTTGGCTGACTTTGCAAAAAGTCATATTTCTCAAGCAGGTCTTCTTATAAGCAAATTATTATTATTATTAATTCTTTCATTTAAAGTTGGCTATATGTTATAACTAAATTGCTAATTAAGGTAAACCCCTACTACTGGTAAAAAACTTATGGGTACGCAAATAGCCGATTTTTCTTAGGAGAACCATGGCAAGCACCGCGTAACTTTCTTTTGCCCAAAGCATGCAAGAACAGAAGGGAGTTTTGATCGAATCACGGGGGTAACTACATGGCATTGCTACATGGAGGAGATATTTCGCTGCTTGCGTCGCTTGCGTCAAGGAATCTCAAATACAGCAATAGTATGAAATGTTTGAAATGCTGCGGTTTTTTGAGACAATAAAAGAATGAATTGCAATGGATGGTATAGCATGATAACCTCCGTGTCTCAATGCAGAAAAGGAACGTTTCATGAGGTCCCGGATGTCTACTTGTTTTTATTTGAACGGGGATATGCACTCCAGTCCAAGAAATGATCTTTTCACCCTGCTTTAGAAATTTTGCCTCCAAGTAATAGGCCGAAAAGATCTGCCGAAATTATACACATTTTTTTTATAAGAAACTAAGAATTTGGACTAGACTGAAAATTTCTTAAAGTTATCTGATTTTGAGAAGTCAGAGTTTCTTACGAGTCTCTTAATGGTTTCAGAACAATCTTCATGTTCACTACCTGTACCCTCCTGAACAGTGCAAAACAATGTTTATTGAAGCTTGAAGCGGGCTTGAAGCCTTTCCAAAGCCTTTACATCACTCAAGTGCTTGTTGAGTAACATGATACAGGAAAGGAGTGAAAAAAGAATTAAACTATGTCAATGGTTTCCTTTATGAAAACAAATAGTTTTAGCAAAATACCCCTTCTTACAACCGGCTGTAGATCAATTGTCTTCTTTTGATGCCCGGCTTTAGAAAAGACGATACCTGGGCAGGAATGCACATCCCGTCAGAGAATTTCAGTCGCTCCAAAAAGCCTTACAGCCATGCGACAGATTTTTAAGAGGACAAGGGGTCGAGGCCACCGATCATTTTCAATAATTAGACCAACAACAACGCGTATTTCACCAACAAAATTCGAAGTTTTTTTGTCAAATTATTTTCTTTAGATTCACCCTTCTGCCAAATTTGGGCCACCCCCTTGGACAAAAATATTGCCAAAAAGTATAGCTCTTCCTAACAGAAGTTGTCAAAAAGTATGGGTTAAAATCCCAGCTTACCTGGACAAACAATTTGGGATTGGTCCATCATCTTTGTCAAGGCAAATATATGAATACTCGAATCTTTAGATTTTACCATTTTCAAACATTTCATCGGTCAGACATTTTTAGTGTCCGAAAGTGTTCTGTTAAAGATGTCCTAAATTCCCTGAAAAAAAACATCCGAAAAATAGTTGTCCAAAAAGATTTTGTCCAAACTTCATTAGTACGAATTGTTTTGCTTTTTATGTAACTACAACGATCATTTACTGCGGTTGATGTTGTTTCCCGGCCTTTTAATGACAATACTGTTGTTGTTGCTACCACGAAACCTTCTCTCGCGTTTACCCCCATGTGCTTAGAACCTTGCTCAGTCGCTTGCTAAAAATGCCCGGGCAGTATTCCAAATATGGGCAAAAGAAAGTTACGCGGTGCTTGCCATGGTTCTCCTAAGAAAAATCGGCTATTTGCGTACCCATAAGTTTTTTACCAGTAGTAGGGGTTTGCTTATAAGAAGACCTGCTTGAGAAATATGACTTTTTGCAAAGTCAGCCAACGGCCGAATTTCAAATTTCAAAATGGCAGACGGGATGAGACTTGCAGCGAGCAATAAGGCTCAAACAAAATCAAGGAAATCAAAGGGAATACCCACAAAAACAGGCAGGTAAGGATTTTAATCCATTTGAGAAGTATTATGGACAATTCTGAAACATTCTTCACGTGTCAGAATCGCCCATGGAAACGCGACCAAAAAGGGTTCCTGTAAACCGTGGAACGACATAACGACTAATAACGACATAACGACTAATAATGTCGCGTTCAATTCCTACCCTGACCATCCCCCCCCCCGGGACACCCCCGGGCATTTGCACAGAAAATATTCCCGGCCCCCGGGCATTTGACAGTCAATCTTTTCCCGGCCCCCGGGCATTTGACAAACCCAGGGATATTCAAAATGTGTACAGTATTTACTGTATAGGAGCATGAAACTTTCATTACAGTAAATTTCGGCTTTCAGGTTTCGCTATTTTTGGGAAAACACTTCTGAATTCGAACACGGGAGATCTCCGCATTTTTGGTTTCCAATTTCGGCATTGAAACATGGTCTTCGGAAGCTTACTTGATATCCTGAATGATACAGGGTTTGGGAGCCGCTAATGTTTGTTGAACGATATCCCAGACTTCAGTTTGCGTCTAGGGTAGTATTTGGAATGCAATAGGCTACTGTACATCGTTTTCTAGATATTGAGGAAGGCTGAGGAAGAGCCTTGCAGTCGCAAGAACATTCTTTTGAATTACCCAGTTGTATTGAACAAGAAGTTCAGTTTTGTTCTTTTGGAAGTTTCTTTAATTGTTACAGTTCTGTTCCAGTTGTTATACCCTGTGAGTTTATTTCTCTGAAACACATTCTTGACAAATTTAGATTGTATTACATTTCTGAATGTGGATCTTCTATTGCGTCGTTTGAATCAGCAATATTTTAGAAAGTGTTAAATGTATCAGAAATCCTTCGTGTTCCTCCAGAATACCGAATGTTAAAACAATTAACAACATCGCTGACTATAACTTTTATATTTCAATGGACAGGTTGAAAGCAAAATTGCCCACCCCCGGGCATTTGACAGTCAATTTTTTCCCGGCCCCCGGGCATTTGACAGTCAATTTTTTCCCGGCCCCCGGGCATTTGTGCGCAAAAATTTTGTTGACCCCCGGGATGCCCGGGGGGGGGATGGTCAGGGTAAGAATTGAACGAGACATAACGAGCTATCGAATTACAGTAACGAGTTGTCTGTCCAAATGGGTGTATCAACCGGACCACCATGAGTACGGAATGGACTGATCATTGGATCTAGGAGATAGCGGAGCTCGCAAATTTTCTGTTTATTTGGAAAGCAAAGTAAGAAACAAGCAAGCTCATCAAGTTTTTCCTCTGTATCCCTTGTTTCGCGTAAATGTGTAAGTAGAAAATGGAAAGAATGGTTCCCTGTCTCCTTACAATTTTTCGTGACACAACAACAAAGACTTTTGCAGGTACGGGTATAGGCAACATTCCCTGGCTTCCTAATAATAGTTTTACCATAAGAGAGAGAGTTCTTGGCAAAATAACATAACAGTTTAATGGCTCGATAATAGTTACCATAACCAATAGAGTATTTGGCAATGTAACATAACTAATACCGGGTGTCCAAAAAAAAGTTCTGTCGTCTGTAATAAGTCTATCTGAAAGGTCCCTTTCCCGATTTTTCTTTCCCAATTTTTTAGATTGACGAAATAGACTTGGGGCAAGTCTATAGAGTAGACGATCCAAAGGGTCAGATTAAAACTGTTTAAAGTGGCCCAGGAGAAGAAAACTACAAATTAAAAACGCTTTAGGAAAAAGGATTTGGAAACAGGGAAGCATTCTTTCCATCTTCTACTTACACATTTACACGAAACATGGGATACAGAGGAAAAAAATTGACGAGTTTGCTTGTTTCTTACTTTGCTTTCGAAAGAAACAGAAAATTCGCGAGCTCCGCTATCTCCTAAATCCAATGATCAGTCCATTCTGTACTCATGGTGGTCTGGTTGATACACCCGTTTGGACAGACAACTCGATACTGTAATTTGATAGCTCGTTATTAGTCGTTATGTCGTTATTAGTCGTTATGTCGTTCCACGGTTTACAGGAACCCCGACCAAAAATGTCATGGCCATGGTCTCTCAAGTGTTAACTGCTTCTGATGGCTTTTAATAGCCAAATAGATCCTTTCTAGTGGTTCAAGAAGTTTACTATTTACTCAAAAGTGGCATCTTTCAAGCCGAGATCTTCTAGAACACAGACAAAATGAGTAAAAATTTTAATTAGATTTTATAGCGCTTTGACATATTCACAAATGGGAAATTTAGAGAACGGCAATGTAATGAAACTTATGAATTTTCAAAAGTTTCAATTTCTATTGGGTCACCCGTAGGAGAAACAGGGTCTCCCACAAACATGTACGCTGTTTTAGCGGCCTCTGCGGAGCAGCCATAGATCCAATTTTTTCGTTTTAAAGATTTTTAATAGAAGAAATTTCAACTTAAAGGTTGACACCGAGTGTGGATAAATCTGATCAGTAGTTTGTGATTTATGGAGCATGAATGTCTGAATTATTGGCTGCCTTACCAGAGGATGCACTATTCTCCATTACGTTCAAATAAAAGAAATTGATTAAAGAAATATAACTAGCCCAGGTTTCTCTTCTACATAACTGATACAGATAGTCATGAATTGGATTTATGATAACCAAGAGTATTGAACATAGCTAGTGTTGCTAGAAATGTTGACATGCTACGCAAGTGCTGGGGATTATAAACTTTCTCTGGAAACTTTTGACTGAGTTACCTATTCCCAGCTTGAGATAAAACACGCTCCTAAATTTTTTGAAGATCTGAAATGGCTGTGAAACGATCTTTTGTTTTTGACGAACTTTTGAGGAGTTCTGGCGAGCCCTTTTCCTTGAAATCCTTCATTCGCAAAATTTACCGTGCCCAAAAAACTTGCAAAACACACTCATTGTTGGCTGGTCTTTTAGCAATAGAACAACGTTTGAAGCATTTCCATCGGCCTCTTACTTATTTTTCTAAAACAGATTGTTCCGGGTTAATACTCTAAATAACAGATCAATCCTTATTCCTTTTAGCTTTGGATGTGTGGTGGTGGTATCGAGATTATCCCTTGTTCACGTGTTGGTCACGTGTTCAGAGACCAGGCTCCTTACAAGTCACCAGATGGTTCAACAGATCACAACAGCATACGAGTTGCGGAAGTATGGCTTGATGAATACAAGGACATATTTTACTCATTTAGACCCAATTTAAAAGCATCAATGGGAGGCGATGTATCTGATAGAATAAGGCTTCGAAAGAGGCTGAAATGCCACAGTTTCAAATGGTATTTGGAAAATATTATTCCAGAACTAGAAATACCTGATCGATATCCTCTTGGGAGAGGTGATGTAAGTATTATTGCACGTATTAGCAGCTTAGAACTCTTTTCCTTTCATTTGACAGCGATTGATAGTGATGTCTAACTACAGGAAATTCTGTACAGCTATTATGCCCATGGGCTGTAGGAACGCCGAATGTGGAAAAGACCTCGGAAAAGACAAAGATGTTTAGATGCATGACGTAATTGTAAGCTGAATGGAGCAGTTGTTGTAATTTACATCTTTTTGGTTGCTGAGTATTGAAGCAGACATCCATCTAAAGCAATTCATCTCTCGTAGATTAAGAATATTGGAACGGAAAGCTGTCTTGATACACTCGCACAAAATAATCAAGGTGGAAAACCAGGACTGTATCCATGTCATGGACTTGGCACAAACCAGGTATCGTTTTTTCACCCATCGGGTAACTTCATTAGGCAGATAACAACAGAATGCCATTTTGATTCGTGAAATCACACCCCAAAATTTATAAAATTTCCAAAAACCATACCCCAAAATTTACGGGCCATTCAAAATATGCACTCTAAGATTGTGGCAAAAAATTCAAATTTCTAACGAAGTATATGAAATTAGATCAATTTTAATACCCAAATGATTTATGCTGCTATAATGACACCCCTATGTCTATGTGTGATCTTGCCAAAAGTGACACTGCAAAATTCATTTTGTGCCTGAAAAAAGCATCTCAAAAATGAAATACCCTGTATCGATATACATGGTAGTTTTCCCCCTCTCCTCTGGGTTTTTCATACAAGGTAGTCTGCTCCCAGATGATTTGCGCCATAAGGTTATTTATGCATAATGGTCATGACCATAAAGATTATACATAGGTGGTTGAGCTCAGCAAATACTCTTAACTTTTTTGCATACAAGAAACATCCGCGTATAACCTACAATTTTCAAAGTCAGCCTGGGTTCCCATACTATGAAATGAATACAATGGATTTGTTTTTATCAAATGGGAGTCTAATTTGACAATTTCAGCCTGCATGTTCTTAGTCCACTAGCTTCTCACAAACGAGTGTTTACTGTGTTCATTCTCAGAGATCTTCATTAATTTGGTTTTCATTGACCAAGAGCATAAGCTGCTTCTATCATCCATAAGACTTATCATATCAAAGCCATCATCTACCGAGGTCTCAAAAAGACTTTCCCCATTCGAGCTGCCATTAAAGTTGAATTGCGTGCTATTATATAAAAATTATAAAGGAGATCTACTTTTACAATGCCCAACTTAGATCTGAGTAATCTGAGTATTTGTTTCATTTCTGTATCTGCGTGCATTGATTTGCTATGATTATTTTCCTGAAAAACAGAATAGAGGGGGGTGACAGGGTAGTGGTACCATGGTACCAGAGGGGTGGTACCTGGTACAACATTGTACAATTGTGGTGGAACCTGGTACCAAATGTAGGGGTACCGGTACCAAGCTTATATGTGTCGGTACCATTGAAATTTCGTCTATGGATGTTTTTTGGAATTCCTAGAACAAATTTTAGCCTTCAGCAGTGCAGACAGTGACACAGATGCCACGGTGATGTGGTCAGGAGTAGTTTGGTCTTGCCCATTGGCCTCACCAGGAACTGACGTAGACCTCCTTTCATAATTCGTCATATTCATGATTAACTCTACTATATTAATTATCAGTTATTAGCTCCTTCCCCCAACATCGGTGGTACCAATACTTTCAATTTGGGTGGAACCTGGTACCTTATGAGCTGGTACCGGTACTAAAGACTCCCCCTGTCACCCCCCTCAGAATACCTGGAATGTTCAAAAAAGAGCGAAAAACGGCTTATCAATAATGTCGTTAAACCTGCACTTCAAAATATACGCTAATTCCACTTTTTGAAAATATTCCAATGGTATGGAGCTTCAACTCCATAAGAGGACCCAAGAAAAATCATATTTGTCTGTTTTGTCCTTAAAATGCACGATTTTGCTTGATTGTTCGAAGAAAGTATACTACACAAGACAAGGTCCGGTGGTCCGCACTTTAGGGTACTGCCGAGTCTGAATACCAATGTAGGAAATCGACAAATGGTTGTATGCTTTCTCACATTTGACGTAAAACATTGAAGTGATAGACCAGATATCCATCGCTAGAATCGTCCCCTTTTCAAGGATATCTCTCAAACAAAAGGTTTTCGGAATTTCATATTTCCATGTTGGAAGTCTTTTGACGAGAAAGAAGTCGGAAAATTTATATGGATCCTGGTTAGCCTTTAAGCAAGAGAATGCTGTTTAAATCTTCCAACATAAGACAATGGTTGTTTTCTGGAACTTTTCGAACGGGCAAAACTTTTTTTAGGACACCCGGTAGAAATTTCACTGAGCCAGGAAAATAAGCTTCAGAACTGCCGAACCCCTGAGTTACCGGCTGAGTTGAAAAGCTGCACCATGTTGTGGACTGTAGCGAGTGTGGGCGTGCAATGTTAAGTATTTGCTTCTGTGAAGGTGCACTAGTACTCAGGAATACAAGGGAGTTAGATTGGAATGACCAAGCTCAAAGTGGTCCGGATAGGTTCAGTTGTCTCGAGGAGAGACAGAACAAGGAATGCAACAACAATCGAAGCAAGTTAAATAGGTCTTTAATCAAAATTTGAGTGTCCTAGCACCCTTGATTGTAGGCACTAACTTAAAGGACCGATTTAGAACGTAGCTGCCTCATCTTTTGATGATCGTATCAACTAAAGTAAGAGACACAATTTTGGAATGCAGGTCGACATTTAGGTTCGCAAAACAACATCACAAAGTTTTGCAAGCATCAAATTTTTGATATACGTGGTCTTTCATTTGTCTCTATTACGGAAATTTATGTCTTTCGAAAACCAAGCAATCCACGGTTCAGACACAGACCTTACGCTACAGTAAAGTCCCGCCTTTAAGAAACTCGTTTCACAAAAACTGTATGATTGATTTCGTATGTTAAGATATACTTCTTCAAAACAGTGTGTGTATACCATGGCATCAGAAACATTGTTTTGTTCCAGACAGCTATCAAAATTGTCAAGGAACGCTTTGAAAATTTGCAGTGTTGTAAAAGGATCTAATAATTTGAGCCAGTGCTGAAAGTTTCTTGAAATTATAACAAGTTGGGCTTAAAACTATCATTCTTGTTTCTAGAGAATTGGGACCTACTGGAGACATATGCAGATATACACCTTATGATATTATTATGTACCATTGTAAAAGAAACTGAACATGAATCCGCCTGGATAGTTTCTTGTAGAGAGGTATTTCATTCAGCGAAATCCGGCCTGAGTTTGTTATAATGCCGTTCTTAAAGGCGGGACTTTACTTTATTGCAAAGAACAAGATATCACATTTGAATTGAACATTGCAAAATGGTGTTTGTCTGCAGTTCCTTTGACCTCTTAAAGGACAAGTCCGGGGTTGGTATAATTGTGGATAAAATGAAAGATTACGTTGTTGTAATTGGTGTGTAGTACTTTTTTCCAACGTTTTCTCTCTTTTCTCTGCGAAATTGCATGTTTCAATCTGCGAGATGTGCGAAATGACGTCATAATTCATGACATCATTTCGCACACTTCACTTTCGACCTGAACGAAAGTTTCCTGCCAGTTGCATTTTTACATCCTGCACACTTCGGAATTTTCGTCCCACTTGCATACAAGATGTTTTCCCGCAAAAAAAACTTTGAAGATTTTCCGATGTCACAATATAGCCTCTAAACCTAGGCTTGTAAACCGAGGCTAACCTCCTTATCGTGCAATCATACAAAATGGCGACGACATTTTGGCCTAACTTCCGAATAAAATTATGTGAAGTTAGCTACAGCCGGTAGAGATCCCGAAACTCGGAAAGAAGTCTCAATTTGTGTTCAGCAGTTGGTAAGGTTGCTTTTTGACACAAATCTTATAAACCCCGGACTTGTCCTTTAATTTTCCCATGACTTGATCAAACACAGAGACATCGTTAGACTCCGAGAGAAAATAGTACTAACATAAATTGTTTATTTTGCAGTTTTTTATGCTGACTAAAAAGAATGAAATATGGCATGACAGTCTTTGCTTGGATTATTCTGGAAATGACAAAGCTCAGTTATGGCCTTGTCATAAGATGGGAGGCAATCAAAAATGGATTCATAAGAAGGTAACCAACTAGATTTTCTTTATTAATTCATATTCACCTGGGTGCACGAAAAAATACCAATTTCTGAAGGACACGATAAATTATTGGCAATAATAAACCGTTTATGCGCCTCATATTATAATTAAAATTGCAAAAACCTATGGTGTTGTTTGTCTACCACGGGATCGCGAGGAATGCTTGATAATGTTGCTTATCCTTTATTCTTCTTGTCGCAACAATGTGGATTGAATGCTGCCATTATACAAAAAGCTCCTGCACACCAGTCTTCTTCTTTCCAGCTCATTGCTGCGTAAGAGCTCAAGCACGAAGTACTGTTTGAACTTTTAAAGAATGATGACATTCAATCCAAGTTGCGTAGAAGTTATTCAGTAAGTAAGCATAAGTTACTTAGTTGTAGCGATATGTCAGTTCAGCTAATAGCGAAACTACGATGATGTATAAGTCTAGGTAACCCTTGCCTTTTAAATGATTATTTAGCATCAGGCTTTCAGCTTATCGATGCAGATTTTTTTGTCTTTTTTCCTAGGGTGGTGTAATCAAACATGAAGTGCAGGATGCGTGTTTGGAAGGAAAGGACTCTGAAGTGAATGTTGTCAAATGTGATGAAAATGACCCTTATCAACAATGGCAATTTAATAGTTATCCCTTCGATGAGCAAATGAAAGCAGATAAGTTATAGCATTAGATATAGACTACATTCACATGATGCTGGCATAATTTGAAAACAGCAAATAGTGACTGTACCAGAATTCACCTAGCTTTCATATGATACCGATACAATTAGGAAACAGTAGAAAATTCGACGGTAACAAACACGCTGCAATCACCATAATAACGAAGCTGGAATTTGTAGCAGCAGAATTGTATCTACTCCTAAGAATCGACCAGCCTCGTTCAGAAAGCGTTGAAAATGTTTCGTTTTCATCGCATTCGAGTGTTCACACGATCTCGTTTTCTAATTGTGCCATTTAGAGTTCTGTTTTCAAATTTTGCCATTTTTTCATCGATGCCGTTTTTACATTATGCAGGCATCGTCTGAACGTAGTCATAATTCTGGTGAAATCAATAGTGTACGCATGCAGGCATTTTCGGGATCGTCAGAAATCAATCGGTTCTATTTAACCAAATTTCCTTGAAGGATAGTTTTTTTTTGATCAGTTCTATTTCTAGGGAAAGAAATTTATCTGTGGTTTAAGTATTCTGATATTCCATTGTCGGAAATCGGTTATTTAGCAAGCGAATTAGGCTTTTCGTCAAAGAATAACCGAATAACAGTTAAATAGATCCGGTTTTTTTCTGGATTCGTAATCGACACATTCGTCACTTCATATTTTCGGCAAAAAGGTGGCAAATATTTTATCATTCATAAATGCTGATATTTAAGCTGCTGGTTTAAAAGGCTGTTTCTCAACAATTCGCAGCTATTGGAGAGATTTCACTGTCCCGAAATTTTCGCTGATCTATTTGGACGGTCCCTTGCGTAAATTACTCTTTGGAGTAACATGAGCAGTGTTTATAACAGATCAAAATATGCCATCGGTTGGCACGCTATTTCAAGGCGATAAACGATTGTAGCCAAGAAGTCGAGTACATTAAATGCTAAAATTGTGAGACTTTAATATTTCGGACATTTCATACGTCTGAACATTTTACCGTCGACATAATTTTTTGCAGTACCAAATATCACTGTCCAAAATTTATTGCAGCATAGGAAATCGAACCATAACATTTCCACTGTTCGAATTGTAATGTCTTGCTCAAGAAACGCCTTGCATTGAAAAGGAGTGGCGAGAGTGTTTATTAGTGAAAAATGTTACACCCTCATAAACAAAATCCATCTTAGCAGTCGGTCTCATCTTCCTTAACAATCGTCATTTGTGGAAATTTCTGACAAGTCACCCCAAAAATCAATGCTAAAATGAAGCACGATGACATTACATGTTAGTTTGAAAAATGCATAACTGGAAAGATATTGCTTTTAGGCGTCAGACATTTCTGTAAAAACATCTGAAATTCCGTGAAAAAGTGCTTGAAAATTTTTTCCAAAAATATTTTGTCCAAAACCATATTCATCTGAAATTTATGGCTTTTAATGTAATCAAGCCAAGGATGTAAACAAAGCAGACCGCAGAAGTTGCCGGGAAATACCAGGTGAACCAAAAAAGTGTCCTTCCTTTTGAAAATTCATAGCAACGAGCGTACTTAAAAGATTCCAAGGATTCAAATTCTAGCTGAAAGCCAAAAGACCAAACTATTTTGTCATTTTTCTTGCATTTTTATGACAACTGAAAATATAGGCAAATCTGACTTTACGAAAATTTCTTTCCGAAATGCGTGCAAAAGGGGCCTGAAACACTTGATTAAATTATCTCCTCAAACTGATCAATACGCAATGGCACTTTTATTGATTTTGAAAGGAGTACTGAAGATTTTTAATCCTATAGCAGTAAATGTGGAAGCGATATCTCTCACCCATGAGATGTTATATTTTCTTCATTGTTCTTTGCGAGGAATTTCTATATGATTTGATCAAAACTTTTCGGCCTTAATCAGCCATTTGGCAACCAAGGAATTTTTTAGTTGTCAAATTTACGCATACATCAGTGCTCATAAATGCGCAAGACAAGAAAAGTGATTAAAATACCTCTATCACAGAATTTGATTCGTTTCAATCCATGAAGTGCTCTTGGTTGTATAAATTTTCGAAAGTGGAAGCTTTTTTGTGGCTCACTCGATGCAAGTAAAAAGCCCAATCGTTGTGCATTGGAACACAAGGGGAAGGACATTTATTTAATTCGTAAGCTGAAAAATATGGATTACAAAATCTCGTATATTTTTATATGTTATTGAAAGTGTAACATGTTCTGGTGCCCTTTCTTTACCATGTTTACTTGTGATTCCTCAGTTGATTTGGTTTCGGTTCCATACCACTTGCTTGGGCTGAACTGGTTTCAGACTTTCTTCCCTCAATTATCATTGCTTTGCAATTTTAGTTCATTTACTCGCAATGCTTTCTTTCTTAGTCTAGAAGATTTCCCATAACATACGATCTGGAGTTTTATTTCAAAATCTTCATCATAAAAATCACAGTGTTTTGCTAATTGTCTCAATCGTGTATGAAATTCATCAATGGTTGCGTCCTCCCGTTGTGAGGCTTGTCGAAATATGTAGGTTTGATACAGTGTATTCTTTGCAGGCTCAAAATACTTTGTGAGTACATCCACAGCAGCGTCAAAATCATTATCTTCTCCCGTGTCTAAGTGGGCTTTAAATATTTTGTGGACGTCATCTCCCACTTGATAAAGAAGTAAAGCACGTTTCCTTCCCTCATTTGTGATATTCAGCGCCCTGAGATGATTGCCAATTCACTCTAGCCATAACGACCATCGTGCATTCGTATTGGTGGGTCACTTTGTGGCTAAAAGGGACCAATCAGTTGAAAATGATTTGCCTTATTCCTTGTGCGATATCCTGCAGGCTTCGTCCGTTCTTTATCGTCGTCGCCAATGACATAGCATGGTAATGGTCAACAGTTTCCTTGCCTCGTAGCCTAGACATCATTTGCTAAAACCGCCACGACAAAATAACAACCACATTGGTCAACATAACCATAATCAATACAAAGTCGAAGTTGAGGCTTCCTCTTTTGGGAAATATCGAACGAGATCTTTTCAATTCAAACTCTTTCACAGTAACAGTGAAGATGTAGAGCGATCGATTGTGACACCTTGTACCTGGTGGACTAAAACGGACTCCACATATTTGAAACTTAGTTATGCAGAGGAATGCTTGAGATTTTGAATTATAGTTGAGATTTTGAATTATAGTTGGGTTGCGTTTTTTCTGAATGAATGAAAGGGTGTGTTTAATTTGTGCCACTTCTGAAACTTGCAGACTTGGTAGACTTGGAATTTGTGTCTGATTTGACTCCCAAACTCCGATAACGGCAGGTATGGCAAGTTTGGAAGGCCTTCTGAACATTCTGCTCCATATGACAGAAGGTCTGGCAGACTTTGGAGAGATTCTTTCTCATTTGCAAATCTCTGAAAATGAGGCGAATTTGCTCGCATTGCTACGATAACCAAGTCAGTACAAATTTGTTGCCAAGCGCCAGACATGTCTACGTGTTTTTCAACTGGAAATGTCGTTCTCGCCAGGGTGAACCTAAAACCTGCTGTTTTGAAGAATTTTGTGTTTGATCAGGAAATATGTTTCCGTCTCTGCGAAGGCAACCGTTTTCAGGATTTGGAAGGTTTAGAATTACCAATCAAGCACGCCCAAAGTTTGGTTGATTGCCGAAGGGCTGAAGTGCACTTGAGGATTTCTCTTCTATTTTTCTGAGCCATTAACATGATGCAGATAAAAGTTTTATTGTGAACAAGTTCTGTTTGGTTCATCCGGTATATTTTAATGTTTTGACAAAGAGTAAGATACTTGGCTCCATACAGGTTGTTTCAGACAAACACAGCCCACTTTCATTCGAGATTCTTCAGGAAATGATTAGATTTGAATTAATTTGAAGCATACCATCTGAAAGTACAACTATTTTCTTTCCAATGATGCCCATGTTGGGTTGATTAATTGAATGTTTCTTTGCTCAATTGATGTTTTCCTAAGTATGGCCTATTTTAGATGCCAGAAAGTAATAGGGCATTTACATAGAAGATAATCCACCTATGTGAGAGCATATTTTATCATTATCTACAAATGTATCGCACGAGAATTAAAATGTCTTTTTCCCTCCTCAAGGCATCACCTCAAGTGTTTCTAGACTTGAAACGTTTTGAAAAAAATTTTGTCATAATTTTTGACTGGAAAATGGGTTGATTTTGCTTTTACAGCACGCTGCATTTGAAAAGTGGCCATACTTAAGAAAGCATCAATTTGATAATAAATGATTCCACTATTGTATCCAAACTGCATATCATTAGTAAGAAGAAAGATTGTACTTTTAGATGGTATACAATACATCTTCTCAAATTTTGTCAATTTTTTGAGATTTTGAATTATAGTTGGGTTGCGTTTTTCCTGAAACACTCTGTATATGTCGTTGGCAGTAAGGCTATTAAGCACACACTGCTCATCATCTGTTGGCAAAATTCATGCTGACATCATTCCCCCCTAGGGTGCCTTTCTTGGAGGAAAAATAACATAGATCTGCCTGCCAAAAGAAACAGTTTCAGGACATGTCCTGGAGCAATATATTGGAAATATAATACCAGTACTGGAACAATGAGTAGCAATCATCATCATCCTTGATATTTTTGCATAGGCTGAATTAAACACAACGACATTACAGCAAACCAAGGTCTGCAAATCATGCATTTGTTTCTTGTAAATTTGCAAATACTTGCATTATTACTGGGGATGTCGAACGCAACCTGGCTCTGGCTAATCAAGGGCTGTTTTTCAAATCATTTGATCCCTTGAAATCTTGCGATCACTATGTGATGAAATCCGTTATGTACAGGGTGTCTCAAAAAAATTGTTCGACCTTTGATTAAATATTGAAAAATAAAGACAATATGAACAGGCTTGTGGAAGGATAACCCTGTTCCTAAGATTATGAAATAATTTTAGAGACCAGAATCAAGCAAATCGGTTGAAAATTCACTGAGTTACGAGCTCTCGAAGATCAAAAATATGCGATAGCTGAAACCAGAGACCCCCCAGATTACTTGTATTGCAAAAAGCTCGAAGACGGAGGTAAGAGAAGCTTATCCAATGTCATACCTCTCGTTGATATCAGAGCAAACCAAATACGACTTCTAAAGTAAATTATTTCTTGCCATCATTCTCAAAATTCCTTAACATTGCATAGGTCCAAAAACAGTGGTTCAAAACAAAATCGGCAAGAAACTGAATCTGTTTCCTCAATGCATCCATATACTTGACAGTTAGGTTATCGAATACCTGTTTGAATCCCACTTGGTTCGCCCTGAAACAATAGAGAAATAACAGAAACGACGGTCTATGGGACTTTTACCAAAAATGCCATTTCGAGGCCTCTGGTTTCAGCTTTCGCACAAACTTGAACTTCAAAAGCTTGCAACCCCATCAATGTTTATCGGATTTGCAAGATTCTTGTGTCAAAAATTAATTTGAAATCCCAGGACAAGGGTGATTTGACCAAAGGTCCATTCAGCGTATCGTTATTTTTTAGTATTTAATCAAACGTCGAACAATTTTTTTGAGACACCCCGTAGTTGCATCTGTTTTAGAAGCGATTGTTCACAAATACACAAATATCCACAAATGTTGGCCAAAAAGGTTGATTTGTATTTTGCAATGACTTCTATTCATAGAATTTCTGACTAATATATACATATATATATATACATATCTATACAGTAAATTGTATGTAATGAAATAGAATGGTTTGCTACCGAAATTCTCGTACTGTTGTTTTACTGTTAGGTATTTGATAATAAAATTACTTTACAATCTTAGTTTTTCTGAAACTTGTACTGATACTTACTGCTGCCACATTCATGTTCGTGAATAAGATTTGCACACGTAACCACCAAACGAAGCGTAAACAAGTTCACCTGCAAGAAAATTCATTTTACATCAATTCTTAAAGTCCGTGTTTAAAGTTTCAAATGTGTTTTCGTATCAAATATATTTTTAAAACCAAGTTCAAATATCTTTAAGTATTAAATGAGTGAAGTGTGAAAATGTTGTGCTACAAGAAAGAATTGCACTACATGACGATTCATCTGACTTAATCTAATTTGTAATTGACTGTGGAGAGAACAGGAGACAGATACAGTAAAAACACTCATAAAAGAAACTGCGGAAAGTAACCCCCACCCCAGGCCAAATTTTGGCGGATTAAGTACCTTATACATGGGAACCACTTCAGCCTAGCAATTGAAGCAGGTTCTTATGTAAACATGATTTAAGAAGATTCAAGTACTTACGCAAACCTAGGTATTTGTGTTAGATGATAAAAACACATGCACAGTGGCAGAGGAGACAGAGCAGAAAATGCGCACGCATGCGTGAAAACTCGCAACTTTGATCCGGTCTATCTTCCTGCAACAGGTAACAAAATTAGGCAACATTTGAAATTCTGTTCCATGGGACCAAAACTCGTGATTTATCAATCCCAAAAGCTGTTGTATTCAAACACTTTATCTCAGATTGCTCGATGCCGTCATCTTACGAAGTATCTGCTCTGTCAGCAAGAGTGTGAAAGGTCATTCACTTGAAACCAATTTCAAAACTGTGAAATTATGCTTTCTTGGTCCGTCCAGCACTTAAAATCACAATAATAATTAGAACTGAGTCAAGAACATGTTGAGGCCTTTCTCCAACCTCGTCCCTAGGGTCTTTTTTCGCCTCCATATGACAGATGGCCCTGGGGACGAGGTTGGCTTCTCCCGTAATGCATCTTATCCTAAGAATCATTTCAGCCTGTGACAGAAAGTCAAAGGGTCTTTTGTAAGGGCTTTTACTTTATATATCTCAACTATGTCAACATAACATTGTGTTTCAATTTCGATGTTTCAAATGAGAGCCTCTATTTTACGCCAAAAACTGCTCTAGTTCTCAAGACTTGCTTCAGATGGATCGGATCGAATCGAAATGAATTGAACCGAGACAAATTGCCAAAAGGCGGAGGTATTTTCAATTTTTGTCAGTACTTCTGATCAGATCCGAAAGAAAATAAAATGGGAAATCTGTGCTTACCAAGATTTGTACCCGAAACTTTCTATGATATGATAAGTGAGAGGAGTGCACAAGCAGCCCATCTTTGCCAATGCAAGCATGCAGACGAAGACTTCTGTGAAATGATTGAAGAAGGCTATTCGAGGCAAAACATATCCATCGTCGGTATCTATCGGGTGTCTATCTCAATTTGGTAGACCGTCATCAGCTGGCTTGTAATGATTAGCATAGCATCGCTCACACAGTGCCTATTTTAGTGTGGTCTTGTCCAACTTCGTGGTCTTGAAAATAAGAACTGTGGTCTTGAAATTTTGAAAGTGTGGTCTTGACATCTCTAAAACTTTCCATGTCTCTTTTTTTAGCAGTCCAATGTATTTTTGTTGGTAAAGCGTGCCTACACATTCGACGGACATTGAAACCAACGCAAAAATTTTTGAAAATTAAGAAAACAATTATGAATAAGGTCGTTGGAATTACTTTACGGAATCGGAATTATATCAAAACGAAGAAATCGCTGATTTTGTTCAAATAGCAGCTTTGACATGGCTTCTCAAAGCATTGTATTCAATTCATCTGTTCATCAATATTGCACTAGACAGGCCAGCCAAGGTGATTTATACTTGACTCGACAAAACAGCCTTCAACATGGTCTAAAATTATTACGTTATCTTGGTGCCAAACTCTGGAATAAACTACCTGCAGAACTCAGAAATGCTCCATCAAAAATATCTTTCAAAGCAAAATTGAAAACTTACTTATTGAACAAGGTCAATTGATACCCTCACAGGTAGTTGGGAGAGATTGGTGAGAGTGGCGGGTGCCTCTCATTTTGCTTTGTGTGTTTGCCGGGTTCGCTGGCTTTGTCTGGGTGGGCCCGGCGGTGGTGGTGTTTGTGGTCGGTTCCGGTGTCGCTCAAGGGGAAATAAGATCTTGTTTCTTTTTTGGTGGGTGCCGGGGCTGTTTGTATCGTGGGCATTGTCGTCGTTGGGCTTGTCTGGGCGGGGTTGGTGGGTCTGGTGAGCGCATGGGGTGGGGTATTTGTGGTTCTTACTGATTTTCCCCACTACCTGTGATACCATGAGCTATTTTGATATGCTGTTCAATTTTATGTATGAAATGGAAAAGTGTCCATTTCTCAGATTATTCAAATTCATCCAAACTCATTCAATAACCTTTTAGGATAGGGGGGCTCCTTCCTCGATTAGTTTACCTATTGACGGGGCTCCTCCTTAAGTAATTCTCTGCATGCAATTCATTTTTTCCTCAGTTAGTATTTGTATATTGTATTAATTTCCTATCCAATGTATTGATTTTGCTGTAACATGTTTTATATCTTTGCAGTCTAATTCTTTTTGTATGTATCGTTAGTATTTTTGAATTGTATGTAGTGGAATTTAAAATATATAAACTGAACTGAACTGGTATCAAAGAAAGCATCTGGTGGTAATATCTACCGTTTCCTCGACTGTTCTCAGCCCGTTACTCTTGAGACCACGTCTTAGCATTTATGGCGATGATTATCTTTTGGCAGGTAGCCTGTCGGAAGCGGGATGGCCAGGGGGCTTCAGCCCCTCAACAACCGGCTGAAGTTTGTTCACCTTTTTTACGTGAAAAGGCTGTGAAAGCCACCCGGAAAGCCAAGCTCGTGGAAGTGAAGATTCAAAGTTAAACTTACCTATATTTGAAAAGTTACCAAAATTTATCAAGGGTAGACATCACGTGTGGTATGATGTAGTTCAAAAATATTCTATATCCCCATAAAATTGAAGTCCTATTTTGAAAAATTCTCAAAAATTCCATCGATCTAATTGACGCGGTCATGTAAAATATCCCGAGGGCAAGCCCCCGAACCTTTTCCGATTTCTTTCGATAAGAAATCTGCTACAGGCCTCAGACCAACGTTCCTTCTAAAAATTTGTACGTGCATCATATAATTTCAAATCCTTCACATTTTAGGCCACAGTGCAACACAAGGATGTTCAAAATGCAAAAAATCGTTTCCCGGAATCATAGGGGAGAAGATGTTTGGTGGCTTTGATAGAGATGCATGGGAAAAACGAACCAATGAAAAGCATCGTGAAGAAATGAGAGAAATTCAGCAATGCTGCAGCAAGGGAGAAAAAGAAGAACTTGAACGAAAGTATGGGACCAGGTATTCTTCATTGATTGAGCTACCTTATTTCTCGTGTGTGAGGATGTCTGTCATTGACCCTATGCACAATTTGTTTTTGGGCACTGCCAAGCACGTTTTCAACCTATGGAAAAATGAAAATATTATGGATAGCAAGAAATTAGAGGAAATTGACGAGAAGCTGCAAGGAATTCAAGCAGCAAGTGATGTCGGAAAGCTACCCACTAAGCTTATTACTGCATTCAATAAATTTACAGCAGATGAGTTTAAAAACTGGACTCTTCTTTTCTCGATTTACGCTCTTAAGGACGTAATTAGAGATCGACATTTGGAATGTTGGAGAAAATTTGTACTCGCCTGCAGATACCTTTGCTCAAAAGTGATAACTGAAGCAGACATTCAGATAGCTGATAGCTTACTGGTAGAATTTTGCAAATCCTTTGAGAGACTATATGGAGCCGAGAGAGTAACCCCAAACATGCACTTACATGGTCATCTTGCAGAATGCCTAAAGGAGTACGGTCCTAATTACTCCTTCTGGCTTTTTAGTTTCGAAAGATATAATGGCCAACTTGGAAGTCTACCAACCAACAAGCGTCAAATAGAAAAACAGATAATGAATCGGTTTTTGAGAGATGGCTGCTGCTACGATGCATCACTTCCGGCAGAATACAGGGATGACTTTTCGGACATATTGAACAGGCTCAGTGGTTCTAAGGATAGAGGAACTCTGGTAGAGATGAGATATGAAACACTGTTTTCTCAATTGCAATTCACTTCTAGAAGTTTTGTACTGCAAACTGGTAACTGGAGTGATCTTTCGCAAATGACCTATCCAGCTCCATCAAAGCATTTAGTATTGACTGATCTTGAGAAAACCCACCTTCTGGCAATGTATAAAGTATTGTATCCAGATTCTTGTATCAATGCTCACATTTCCTACAGTTCCTTCCAGTATATCTATGCCAGTGGTGAAATCTATGGATCCTGCTATTCTCGTAGTAGAAGATCTAGTACCATCATGGCATTTTGGGCAGGAATCGATGGCGAGATACAGTCAATCATCGATCCCTTTACAAAACCTAGACCTGGAGTTATTGAGAAACTTCTTTTACATATCGCTAACGTTGATGGTGAGCCAAAGCAACATCTTCTTGCTAAAGTGTCTTGGTTTACAGCAGTTCCAAACTACAAGAATTATTTTGGAAAGCCTCATGAAGTCTGGTATTCTCAGCTGCACGATATGCCAGGGCCTGCTTCGATCATCCCTGTCCAGAGAATCAGGAGCAAATTTGTTAAAATACAGAGAAGATTGTTTAACAAGGACATCATTATAACTTGCCCAAGAGATCGGGCAATCAGTATTTGATACCTGTTTGTTAAACTTTGATTAATTTATACAATGCAGCACTTCTCAAGGAGCTTTTTTCATAATTGAAAAGATTATTTTAGTAAGTAAGAAAGCAAGAGCTGTATAACTTCTTCAAAAGCGTGTATCAGATGATTAGGGAGCGATATACTCCTGGTAGAGAGATCGCTATCACCTTTCTGAGAAACAATCTATTAAGAGAGCAGTGGATGAAAGATTCAACAAATTTTCGCAAATTTAGACAGCCAGAAGTAGCTTAGCTTGAAGATGGTAAAAATTTAGAGATTGGGTTTAAATATCATTCCCTAGGGATTCCTAAAGCTACTACCTCAAAATTTCCAATTTGGTTTAACTCTAAATCCTTAATAGCCTGAGCAGTATCAATTTCCCCCAAATCCTCTACATCACCAGTAATGCAGCTCCTGTGACTCGAAGTCATCGCTAACTCTCACTCAAGTGAATTTTTGTTTCCCTCCTAAGGTCATTCGGCCCGCTCCACTCTCATCATTAAAAATGGTTAAAAAGGAAGGAAAAATTGTCTGTTCAAAAAGACGGTCTTTAAAAACGAATTTCCACCAAAAGAACTCCGTCAGATATACACTGGCTCTGTTGAGCTTAACTATGTTTTTTTGTTTGCTTTTTCATTCCTGCTTTACCTTCGATGGTGATTACAGCTTGGGCTTTGGGCACAAAATAGATTGTCATGTTGTTTTAAACGAAAAGTTTCATATTTGCAGTTGTGATCAGTGATTTCCAAAATGTTATTTGAGCTAGCAACATCAATAATTCTGTTTTCCTCACAAGGGAAAATGAAAAAGGGCTCCGTGTTGACATAGGCCACAGGGGTAAAAGTGCTATTTTTTTGCTGATTGCTGGGACAAGCAAAAGGGTCTACTGGGACAAATGTCCCATACCATAATTGTTGAATTTTCGAAAGTGCAAAGTAGTTTAGTCATTGTTTATAATTCTCTACAGTAGTTATTTGGACCCCTATTAGTTATATGAGTTATATGAACGAGCTTTCCACGAATTATGATTGACCGTAAAATTCAATTTTCTGAAAATTAAGACAGTCTGCATCAACTTTGGATATAAGAACTGCTGCCCCTAAAGTTGAAAACACGATATTAGAAAGTTCAGGGCAAAATTACTTATAACAATCAATATGCCATTTTCATTGTCATGCAACGGAAATTTTTTGGTGAATTATTACTACATAAAACTCTGCTGTGCAATAGATCTTATTTTCTTTAGAAAACAATGACATGCATTGGATACCATCTCAAATTCCCTATATAAGTTGATGAAGATAGTAAAGCTTCTCAACATGAGAAAATGTGGAAAAGTTTCTGGATTTTCGCTCTTTGGCATTGCTACTGAAAAACCCTTCCAATGGTGCATGATGATAGTTTTCTGGTAGCTAATAAGACTTTTGAAAAATGACAATCGAGCAGAAAGACTTTACCTTTTCAACATAGAATTTGGATATGAAATTGATGACCTTTACATGCAACTGTAAACTCAGTGTACACCTTTCACATACGATTTAATGGAATTTACAGAATTTGTAAAGATCACTAAGACCTTTACAATTTGTAAATATTACGTAAAATCAAATACGGTATTTTCATGAAATCTACAATAATTGTAGATGTATTGCAAATCCAAAATTCTATGCAGTGTTGCTCGCTGAGCTCGAATCAGATTTCAGCTCCCTAATATGAATTTCATTCAAATGGGCCTGGCCAGTGAGTATCATCTTAGGTCTTATATAATATTTTCAACCCTTTTTTGCACTGAAACGCACTGAAACGCTCAGTGAGTACCCAGCTTAGAAGAGCTTGGTCTCAACAGTTCTTCCTTGAAGAAATCTCAGCTTCCAGTTTCTTCAGACTGTGGTCTTGTGAATTCGGCTTAAAATAGGCACTAGTCACAAGACAGATTATTCGCAAAATCAGGTATCTTTATAAGGAACTTGCTCACAAGAAACCGATTTCTCAGATCGCTGAAAACCATAGACGTAGGAACCGGGGGCACTGGGTGCACGTGCCCCCAAGACTTTGCAATAAACAAATAAGTATTTTAGAAAATGCCCCTTTTTTCTTAAGAAAAACTGCCCTCGAAGCGTCGTGCCCCCCCCCCCACGTCCCTGCTGAGATCTCAAAAACTCCCAACTGGCAAAAAGGCCAAGACAAAAGAAATTATGTATCACACATTACTCGGAAGCTTGTTGAGTAATGTTTGAAGATTAGGAAGGATTTAAAAAAGTTTGGTCATAATTTCACGAGGGCACAGGTGACAAGCTGGAAGATTTCATGGCACCTTGAGCAAACTCATCGTAAGAAAATCTGAGTTGGCCTACTCAAAATTTTAGGAAACTTGCAGTATCAGCTTAAGTTCTTAGTTTTTTATACAGAAAAATACATGTATTCTCAAAGATGCAAAGATAGATAAATGGAAAAAACACACGAAAAAATTGAAAATTTGTAAAGGCGACAAAGAACAAAAAAGTGACTTTGAATTGCTTTGATAAAGACAAAAGACAAACTCCAATACCTCTTGATTTGCGTTGTGGCCCAGAGGAGCAGTCAAGCGTCTCTGGGAGATCTGGAACCAAAATCAGCGGAGAATTTTCCCGCCTTTTTGGATATTGTTAGTGCCCATGCCCTTTCTCAGAAACCAAAAGACAGCAAGGTTGGAGAATGATCAACAAAGCATGGAGATCACTAAGATAGCTGCTTTGTCCGCCCAGAAAAGATACGTGCAGGTAAAATGACCGCAAATGACAGGTATGGAAAGAACAACAATAGCATGTACATTTTGATTATATTGATTTCAAATCAACAATGTCACCAATTTACCCGTTATCGATTTCAAAAGAAATTGTGGCTTCTGAAAAAGAAAATGTCCAAGGCAGGTTATCAGGTGACGGTGACCGCAGACCGAAACAAACTCACATATGTTATCCAGTCTGAGCTTCGCATCACTTGTTTGAGTATTGCCTGGAGGAAAAAGATGAATTAAGTGCAAGATTTAGGACGAACGATGCGCTTGAAGGGAGCCGATAAAGGTGTAACAAGGTATGGTAAGGCCCACGTCGGCTGCTGATGGGAGCCTTCAAGCTTAGGCCCAGTTTTTTTGGCAAACATTTGACACACACTTCGGCAGACATTGGAGGAGAATGTTGTTAGTCCATACCAACGTGACACATAACAATTGCTCGCGCACGGATGCCTGATGAGAAATGTAAGAAAATACTTTGATTCCATGACAAACTGCCTGACCAACCAAGTACACGATTCGTGTAACGTGAGGAGCAACACACAAGCTGACAAGTCACTTATACCACTTTGAGCAACCAGCAATAACAAGAGCTGGCACAGCACCTGCTAGCACCAAAGTCCGTTGTACTAAAAGAGCCTTCCTTTTACACTAAACGCATTGCAGACCTCACCTCTATGAAAGACTGACATCACTATGAGGATAGCTCAAAGATATGTGTGTGCAGTCGCATTTTTGACAAGTCTATTTTGGATCTCAATTAATTTCTTCTGGAGAATTTTGAATAATGGAACTGCAGTGAAAGTAATTGACCCGGGGCAGTCATTAATTCTAAGTTTGGACAAAAGGAGCCTAGATTCATTGAAACCAAGGGAACTTGTTACCATTGATTATTTTGAGAAGCTATACAAACCATTGGTGTACACAGAGCTCTCTAGCCCTGGAATGGGTGGGAAAGGTGTAAAGAATCTACCTGAAGAAAAAGCAAGGGAAGATAAAGGGATAAAAGATTATGGTTTCAATGAAGTTGCTAGTGCAAAGATATCTCTTGAGAGATCAGTACCAGAAAACAGGGACAAAAGGTATGGAGTATATAAGGGACCTCACACACTCTGCACCATCACATTTTTTAAAATTGAGATGTTTTTCTATCAAATATGAAGTCAATAAACAACTAGTTATCACACGATACTGTAGCATTGGAAGTGAGGAAGAACACCTGGCCATCAGGTCGAATCCTCACTAGCAATGTCACTTGTCACTACATGTGCTGAGATATAACAACAATACATTAAGTTAAGGCATAAACACAACTTTAAGAAAAAGTAAAGCTAAAACTGAAAAAAACAGAAGGAAAAAAGTACTCCATAGATCCATGATGGAAGCCATGATGACTTCATAAAGTGACACTTTTGACAACCAGCTGAATTGGTTCAAAAATAGCGTACTTTGTTTACATTTTATTTTTACTTTTAAAAGATATGATATTTTTGCATGCAATGAAATTTACAAAAATCAAATCTAGATTTATTCACAAGGTTTCCTACCTGCATCATCGTGATGTCACAAATAAGTGGTCAGAATTTCCCCAGGGGGTACTTGATCATCCCAGGGGGGTACTCCCTAACTTTCAATATGGGGGGGGTCCATGCCACTATTTAAATATTATGCGTTATATTGTGGGGACCCCAAATATTGAGTCTAATATTGTGGAGACCCGCATAAAATTCCATGATTGTTCTTTTTTCAGATTTGTGAGCCCCAAATATTGAATTTTTGTCCATGTTGTAATTCACAGACCCCAAATATTGATTTTCCTTTTATTTGTTTTTCATGTCTTTCACATTGGATGTAAGGCTTGAAATTCATCCACACATAATTTCAAACAGTTTTCCGGATGTTTTCTTTTGTGATTTGTAAACCCTGATAACTTAGAGGTGATTTCTTGAGCAGTGGAGACTCTGGAGGGCGTCAGAAATGGCAGAAATTTCACCTCCGCTGACCTGGCAGCCAATGGGAAACAGTTTCCACCATTTATAGTATCGTATCGTATGTGTACCGTTTTGTACATATTTATTTAGTTTTCTATTTTATTGTATATCTTTATGTGTTGGCCATGGGGTAGACATTGTCTTTTGCTCTTCATGGTATCGTCCTCGTAGTGTTGCATAGAATGTAACATGTATTGTAAATTTTTACATTGATATGTAAAAAAAAATATTGATTTAACGTAAAATTTTGGACCCCAAATATTGGCATGGTATTGAAAGTTATGGAGTACCCCCCCCCCTGGGTTGATCATCAAGTGATACTGGACTTGCCACTCATATTGGTGGGTTTTTCACCTGAAATTCCCAACATATGGGTCTGTTTTTAACCTTACTTCTGGTAGAAGGGTAGCTTTTTCACTTTATCACAACAGTAGAAATTTGAAGCCCATTGCATCTTCAAATGGACAAAATTCATATGGTTATGAAACTTCTTGGAATTCATGTCAAAGGGTTTAGAATTCTTGAAAAGTTCTGTCGTAGGAGAGGCCCCATGAGAGAGGGCTCAGAGTCTCCAGGGCATATTTTAATGGGCTTTGGGCTCCCTAAGGCAAAATTGCCATGCTCCAGGGCTCCATTGCATCCTTTTCAGGGCTCCGCAGGCTCCATCTCTCAAAATTTGAGAAAACAACCATGGGAATTGTTTGGGCTCCGGGGCTCCAAGCTTCCAAAATAGTAGGCTCCCTTTGTGGGCCGCATAAGTCCTTTTGTAAAAGTCCAGATTTGCGTTGTAGAGCAACATAACATAAAATGGCAAAGTAGACAGATCTGTGTCATAGGATTGCATCAAAGAGACAGGTTGATATAAGACTGACTGGAATTAATTTACCACTTGTATTGCCTCCCTTAAAACATGACAGGGAAATAACCAGCATTTCTGGGAATGATCCAACTTCAGATTCAGACTCTGCATGGTTGATTTTGTTACAGCCAATGAATACAAGCTACAAACATAATTTGGAAATATTTTGTTGCAAGGTCATAGGTTTAGCAAAGTTGGTAAGTGTGTGCCAGTTGACCTAGAAAAAAGGTGTAAATCTGGGATGTTTCATTAGTTTATTCCCCAACATACTGATAAAGCATTCTTCTTTTCACAGTTGCTTTCAAAAGAAATATCCTTCAATACTACCAACAGCCAGTGTCATCATAATCTTCTTCAATGAAGCATGGTCAACTTTGATGAGAACAGTTCATACTGTGTTGTCAAGATCACTACCTCAAATGATACAAGAAATCATACTTGTAGATGATAACAGTAACCTTATCAAATTTGGTAAGAAGTAAAGGCTAGTATGCACTTTAGCGGACCAAGTTTTGTAACTTGGTTGCAAGTTGAATTGAATTGTTACTACCTAGCAACGATGACACAAGCAACAGGGCAGACAAGGATAAAAACAAAATTTCTTTCATTCACAACTTGTTTCGGATAAGATCGCAGTTCACATGAACACATCATTGCTAAATTAACAGGGGCTTAGGGGCGGTAGCCCCCAAAGTAGAAAGACAAAGCTACAGCAAAGAAAAAAGAAAAACAATTCTGGAACAAAGTTATCTAAACTGTTATTGTGCTGCATGGTTGTAAGTTTATGAGTGGTTTACGCTCTATAACTGAGTGAATTTCTTTGATTAGTTTTCGAAACTCTGTCGCTGCTTTGCTCTAAGTGTTGCTTTTGAATACAATATTCCGCAAAATACATGTTATACGTTTCTTTTCTTGTGCCATTTATTTGTGCATACTAACATCATTTTTGTTTGCTATTCAACCAACAAGATTTCCTTTCTTGACAGGTCAGTGTTGACTGCCTATTTGAACTTTCGATTGTTACAACATTGTTAGATTGCATAATTTCCAATTCAATTCAACTTCCGTTTTGTAAGGAAACTTGGTCCACTAAAGTGCAGTGGTCCCGAAGTAAATGCATTTTGTTTTTGTTTGATACTATACCACACAGGCCTTGCACACATAACATTACAGAATTCAACAATTGTGCATGACGCCTGTGTGGTACGTACTGTAAAAACCCACCCATTAGCCAACCCCGCATGTAGGCTCCAAAAGAGACTTTAGTACAATTTTCTGAAAAAATGTCTTACAGGGTGTCTCAAAAAATTGTTTGACGTTTGATTAAATACTAAAAAATAACGATATGCTGAATGGACCTTTGGTCAAGTCACCCTTGTCCTGAGATTTTGAATTAATTTTTGACACAAGAATCTTGCAAATCCGATAATAATTCATGGAGTTACAAGCATTTGAAGTTCAAGTTTATGTGAAAGCTGAAACCAGAGGCCTCGAAATGGCATTTTTTGTAAAGTCCCATAGGCCGTCGTTTCTGTTATTTCTCAATTGTTTCAGGGCGAACCAAGTAGGATTCACACAGGTATTCGATAACCTAACTGTCAAGCATATAGATGCTTTGAGGAAACAGATTCAGCCTCTCGCCGATTTCGTTTTGAACCACTGTTTTTGGACCTATTCAGTGTTAAGGAATTTTGAAAATGATCGCAAGAAACAATTTACTTTAGAAGTCGTATTTGGTTTGCTCTGATATCAACGAGAGGTATGACATTGGATAAGCTTCTCTTACCTCTGTCTTCGAGCTTTTTGCAATACAAGTAATCTGGGGGTCTCTGGTTTCAGCTATCGCATATTTTTGATCTTCGAGAGCTCGTAGCTCAGTGAATTTTCAACCGATTTGCACGATTTTAGTCTCTAGAATAATTTCATAATCTTAGGAACAGGGTTATCTTTCCATGAGCCTGTTCATGTTGTCCTTATTTTTCAATATTTAATCAAGCGTCGAACAATTTTTTTGAGACACACTGTATATATATGGTTATTTGGAAACTCCCAGCAAACATGTTAGATATATCAAGGGGTTGTAGATTGATGAAATTAGCCTTTTTTTCATTGCCTGAGGTATGGTTGGATGAACGTTGCAACAAGGGTAACCATGCCTAAGTTGCTCAGCAATGGAGATGTCACAAACCACAAGAAGTTATTTTGAGTGATATAAGTCATTAGAATTAGTTCTTTCACCGACTTCATTGTCTTATTAGCTTCATATCCATCATTCATTACAGAGTGTACCCAAAATTTTTGCCCTGTTTATGTGGCTGCTGCGGAGGAGCTGCACGCTCTATTGACCTGTTTTTGATAAAGTTGCATAGAATAGGCTTCAACTTAGAGTTTGAGACCTTGTTTTAGCCAATAAAGTGGTTGCTGATATTGGCGCAAGAAAGTCAAAATAGTGATTGCTTCAGAAACAGTATATAATTTGTCCATTATCTTCAGTATAAAAAATGCAATGATCAAGAAACATTGGAAAAATTGTTTATTTCTAACAGTAGGCATTATAATTCTTGGTATTTAGAGCTAAGGTGAAACAATTACTGCACAGCTCCCGAATCAAATAAAAAAGTCTGCAAGACAGAACTTTAGATTTGTCCTGCTTCTTTCGTTATAAGCACATAGCAACTTCTCTTAAAAACCATCATTCGCTTGCACAAGGCGAGAGTTTGCCCTGCTGTTTTCGGGGCAAATTTTGTGGCTGTGTTTGTTTTGATTTACTGGTTGAGAGAATTTCCTTTGTCTGCAATCACCAATCGCTTTAAATTAAGGTGTCTATTAAAGCAACTGTTGCTGTTATATTACAAAATCTGTCCTTGTTTTTACCCTATATGTATATTGATTTTTCTTTCCAGATCACCTTAGCGAAAAACTAGAGAAATATATAAAAAGCCTTGGCAAAGTACGACTGATACGTTCTCCAACACGTGTTGGTCTAACCCAAGCAAGACTCATTGGTGCTGATAATGCAGTAGGAGATGTCTTAGTATTCCTCGACTCCCATTGTGAAGCTACTCCCGGATGGCTTGAACCGATGCTTGCAAGGATACAGGAGAATCCAAAATATGCTGTTGTTCCGGACATAGAAACAATCGCATGGAAAGACTTTGAATACAGTACTGCCCACGGGGCAATGGCAAGGGGGATATTTAACTGGCAAATGATGTTTATTTGGGGCAATATACCAGATAAAGAGCTGAAAAGAAGGAAAACACCTGGAGACCCCATAAGGTATTAATTGTAATGATAAACACCTAGAAAGACAAGGCAATGTGTGCAAAGTTTTTTGATATACCGGGTCTCAAAAAGTACTCCTGTTTGAAAATTTGCCAAAATCTTTTAAAGGCTGACCTGCAAATTTCTTTTGTTTGCATGAAGATCAAAGGCCAAATTATTTTCCTGACATGGCTGGTCTTTTGACTGGTTTTAGAATTATTCAATATACCCCTTTATCGGTACCTGGTTTTGAAGCATACGATGATTACTAGAGCATTTTCTTTTTGCGCATCAGCTTCGTATTTATTCATACATGTCCGAATGAAACCCAAACTATTATTGTGGACTTGAAGGATACTGAAAAATCTCAATATAATGGCTCTTATGCAAGACAGGCGATGTTGCTTAGAGAGTATGGCTCAGAATAAGGTGTTTAAATGCGTTATTGTGCGAAAAAATGTCTTACCTTCTTAAATTTATTTCTATCATTGACTAAGAGATAAAAGAACGTTTTTGGTTGGCGTGCTAATCGAATTTTGGCATTTTTTCAAACGTGGGTACTCTTTTGGGACACCCAGTATCCTTAATCTTCCCAATTTATTTTTTCACAAATTGTTTTGTTTCTCTTCTTTATTGCTTATTGACAAGGGCAAACGTTCTTCAAAGCATGGTACTTAAAAGGTGAACTGAACGAAAATTTTTGCTGCAAATGAAGGGTATTGTCGAATGATAAGGAATGCTGTTTCAATTTCTTTGATATCTCATTTTCATAATCATGTTATCTACTGATTTTAAGTTTCAGCTGATGACGTCATTTCGTTTGCAAATTGCAAAGATAATACTTGGCAATATGGCTGCATCAGATCTTTGTAAGGTTACAGTTGTAGGAGACATTTCAAGTGAGCTGAAATGAATGCAATATAAGTTATCTCATGACTTAATGTGATTGTAGAAAGGCATGATAATTGGAAAAAGTTTTTTAATCGCATTTCTCTACGTCATCAGCGAATCGTACAAAACAATGGATAACTCGAACATAAGATCCTTTTGGATGATTACAAAGTCCGTCCTGAGCTAAACAAGCATAAGAATATCTGATTATTGATTTCTTCATAACCCCAAATGATCGTTGATTCTGTTTTTTGCTACAGTCAGAGAGATGAGTGTTGCTCCTAGTATAAGGACAAGAATCGCCTCAAGGTCAATGGTAATATTTTGGTCTTTATGTCAAACGAGAATGATACGCAAAAATCAAAAGTCATTACCCCTAGTTTGATTATAGTTCGTGCACAAAACTATTGGTGCATCTGTGTCAAATGAGATGCCATGTGAGATTTACGATAACGCAAAATTATCCATGCAGAACCCTACAGAACGTTTCAGTTGTTGCTATTCGCGGGCATCTAATTTGAGACAAGCAGTCACGAAGATTCCTCTGTGCAGAATGATATGCATGAAGATGTTTTGGTTCAGTGTGATCACGTCCCTTCCCCCAGTCCATGGCGCCATTGCTTGCTGGGATTCTGCACCTTTCGTCTCAACTTCACCTGCGATGATTGCATCCGTTGCTGTGTAGGAGGGGGGTCCTTCTACCTTTGGTTATGCTGCAAATGCTAGCCTCTGTGCAGGCCGCCGGTTACATCATCCTCTAAAGTTGAGTTATTTGCATAATGAGTACTATCAATAAGTGGCTAATGATTCGTTCGTCCTAGAAAACGATTGTTTTGACATAATTAAGCTGCTAATGAAGTCAAGAACGTGCCAATTCTGGGTGAATTTGTTGCTGTGCCAGGGTAAACATCCTAGTAATTTATCCATCTTATGGTGTCAAATCTGTCTAACATGAAATAAGCCGACGTCAAATGTTGCTATAGGATCGCGGGAAACTTCTGTCTTGTATGCGCTTTATGTGCGCTTTCTTTATTTCAGTGCCAATTAGCAGGGATGAAACGTTAATCAATTGCTTTAACGAGCGTGACTTACTTTCTTTCTTTCTTTCTTTCTTTCTTTCTTTCTTTCTTTCTTACTTTCTTACTGACATCGAGTCCCCCCTTAGATTACAAAGTTGGACTTTGTAATCAAAAATGGGACAAGCCATCAAACAATTTAAACCACATCTTCATCATTCAGCAGTGCTATTCATTTGGATAAATAAGAATTCTCGCTTCAGATCATTCCGGTGGAGTTTTGATTCGCTACAAAGCAGTTACGGTTCATTTGCACTGCTCAAGAACAATGTTTTTCTGTAGAATGAAGGAATAAGGATGATACGGATCAACAGGAGCGTTGTGTTTACGGAAAGCTGACCCGTTACACTATTTTACGAATCAAAGTTTCACTAGTAAAGTATCAACGGGATCTGAATCCCAAAGGGTACTTCCTAGGTTTCAGTGCAGGGAAATCCATGTCAGTATTTGAAGTCTAGAATTTACAATAAATCGAAGTTTGGGGTCTGTCATTGGAAATAGGAATAAGACCTATATCAGTGAATATAAACTTAAATTCTTTCAAAACAATACCGTAAATGGCTACTGCATCTGTCTTCGGATTGAATGCTTTGAAAGGAAATTTAGGTAGTCTATTTCTGCCGTTCAAGTTTTGCTGTTTGATTATTTTCAACATTATAGCGTTTTAAATTTCGTCATCAAAATTTCGAGATCGTTGACCAGAAGAACGACAGACTCACTGCATGGTTCATCACTACATGATTCATAGACCTTGAGAAACTTCGCTTTTTGAAAGTTATACAGTTTTTCCTTCATTTATCTTGTAGTGACAATTGTTTCTAGTTTAACTTCTACCCGAATCTGAAATGTTCAATTAGTTTAGTTGCATTTCATGATGGTTTTACTTTCACAGCTGGTTCAAATTATGTACGACAAGAACCCTCTGCAATTTAGTGGAAACACTCTTCAATTCCTTTACCAGAGCGACCCTTTAATACAAAGAAGTATAAGAAACCCAGGGCGTTATCGTTTTATCTATTCGTTGTAACAATACTGAATCAAGTCATCAAAAATATGATAAAGTTTGATTCTTTTATCACAAACTCCACAGAGATTTCTTGCTTCAAAAAATACCATTGAAACGATTTAACCGGTATCTTGTCGCATTTCAGGTCGCCAACGATGGCCGGTGGTTTATTTGCAATGGACAGAAAGATGTTTTTTCGAATGGGTGCATACGACAGGCAGCTGACTTATTGGGGAGGAGAAAATGTCGAATTATCTTTCAGGGTGCGTTATATACCTTTGTTTGTTTGTTTGTCGATTTCTTTCAGCTCGATTTCCTCTTGGCTATAGGGCCCTATAGGGGTGACCGGGGCTAGTTGTAACACTTTTCAGAAATTTAAATTTTCTCCTTATCAGCAAAACGCAGACCCGTCCTTATAACACCACGCGTTGTCTTTGACCATTGGCTATTGAGCCCATGTTGTATCACAAATATGGCGCATCTAGATTTTCAGTAATTTACAAATGAAAGTCAAGATCTGAGTGTTACAACTTATTCCCAACTTGGTGCAAGTTGTAACAGGTACCGGGGTAAGTTGTAACAGAAGAAAATAAACAGTGACTAAGTCTGTTAGCTAGTATGATGCTACTTTTCACATCAAATGAACTCAAAATCAAGTAAAATGTAATCAAACTCCAAATTAGATGAAATATATTTTATTCGGTATATGTTACTTCATTATTTGACATCGGATATCTTAGCTGCTTTCACTGATCTGAAAATCTTGAAAATCACGTACTGGTTGTACCAGTTACTCTCGGTTTCACTCAGTAAACTCCAATTCTATATCAAGCATATCGAACAATTGTTTAAAAATAGAGAAAGCTTTGACTGAATAGCTTTCAGAAAGAACTCATTTGCTTTTGGTGAATTTTTTTGTTACAACCTGCCCCAGACAGGCAAGGTGTGAAAATGAACTGTTCTAGAAAAATGCGTTTGAATGTAGCATTCAAGCTCGATTTCAGGAGAAACGAGACATATTTTACTCTAACACTGCATGGGAATGAGGAATAGACCCTTTAGCTACCCTGAAAAGAATCAGAATCAAACGGTATTTTGCTACATTTTGTCGAATTTTCGAATCTGCACAATACTGATAGAGGCTCTAGCGCCACTCGATCGAACGCTAGATCCAGTCTCTTTTGCAGAATAGCTAAAAGGAGCATACAAGTCAAATCTTTCAATAGGGCACAGGGAAACCCATAAATCTTCCAATTTCACGGCTATCAGCCAATGGTGTTGCCGTATTCTCGTCACATGACCGAAAATAAGCTCTTTGAGACGAATTTTCGAGTACCCTTACGAAAATCAAAATGGACATTCGTGTAATAAAGATACAGAGCTGCTTTTGCCACAAGTCGATTCTACAGGCCCTACTCCATATTTTACATTTTGCATTTCAAGAATATCTCATCAGGGATCAGCAATACATCGAATTTCATGCAACTGAAAATAGGCCTATATTCAAATATCATTTGGGAACGCAACAAATAAGATATAGCTTCCAAAATTTCGCACCTTACATGTATGGCACGCGAAAATCACCACAATTAGATAAACCAGGTTTTTCTCAGATAAACCTAGTTTTTCTTCAGATAAACCTGGTTTATCTGAAGAAACCTCACTTTTCTGGAGAAAAACCTGGTTTATCTGAAATTAGGGCATGCGAAAATCACCACAATTAGATAAACCAGGTTTTTCTCAGATAAACTTGGTTTTTCTCCAGATAAACTGGGTTTTTCTCCAGAAAGGACAAAGGCATCAGATAAACCAGGTTTCTCTGACTGAAAGAGAGGCTCATCAGATAAACCAGGTTTTTCTCCAGAAAAACCAAGTTTTTCTAACAGGAAGAGAGGCTCATCAGAAAAACCAAGTTTATCTAAGTGAATGGGAGGCCGTCGGGAAAACGATGTTTACCTGCAGAGAAACCATATTACTTTTCCACAATAAAAATTTCATGCAGTACTGAAGTGAAAATTTGTGGGGTTGAGTTCATCACCTCAGGATTTTATCTGACACCTCCCCACAGTTTGACCTGATTTATCTAAATTGTGGTGATTTTCGCGTGCCATAAGAGAAAGCATATCATTTTCTGCAAATGTCCTTTCTAATTTTCCAAACTTTACAAGTCCAGATCATAATGGGACAACAAAAATTTCGTGCGGTGCTTAAAGTTAACCTTGGTGGGGTTAAGTTCACCTCGTTAGGCTTTTTCTGTGACACTTCCCACCCACCACAATTTCAGAGAAACCCCTTCTAAAATATAGGTGATCTTGAAATTCTTACGAAGCGTGTCCCGCAGATCAAGTGCAGATCATCTAGCGACTTATCACCTTCCAAAAATCCCTTACACCTTTTGCAAAACATCCTTTGTTTTCAAGCAAACCAATGAAAACTCCCTGAAAATCCTATTGTCCTCAAAACTCTCCAAGGCTTTTTTGGAAGAGTGTATGGCACGCGCAAATCACCACAATCAGATAAACCTAGTTTTTCTGGAGAAAAACCTGGTTTATCTGAAACATGTGGCCATGTAGCAGATAATCCTAGTTTATCTGTGAAAACTAGGTTTTTCTAAAAACAATAGCTTCCAGAAAAACCAGGTTTTTCTGATGAACGAAAGCGAGGCTCATCAGATAAACCAGGTTTTTCTCCAGATAAACTAGGTTTTTCAAAAACTATTCTTTACAATAGAAAATCAATCCAGAAAAACTTGGTTTTTCAAAAACTAGCATTTTCTGGAGAAAAACCAAGTTTTTCTCAGGAAAACCAGGTTTATCTGGAGATAAACTAGGTTTATCTGAGAAAAACCTGGTTTATCTAATTGTGGTGATTTTCGCGTGCCATATACGTGAATTATAGCAAGGAATAAGCTGAAGATGTTTCTTTGCTTCAGTTTCCCAAATCCTTGACGAGTCTCAGCTATTTGCGACGAAGAAAGCTATTGGGCCTATCTTCATCCACTGCATAATGACATTATTCTGTTTCAAATCGGCTTCTTTGCTGTAGCAAGGTAGCAGAGCTATTCACCAACAACACAACACCAATTTCCACTATTCTCCGCTGAAAAATTGCCATTAACTGTGGTAAAGCGCGATGAACTTTCAACAGTTCTTCGCCACACTATCTATTCCGAGTTTTGAAACAGTGTGCTCACGTGGAAAAATTTCTGTTATTGTTAAAGCGCTCATGATGTCATGGTCAAGAGGTAGGTCTAGTATCATCCTCTCTCTACAAAGACTTGGCCTTTGTTTTAGTATGAAAAAGTGGAAGGGATTGAGGCGGGGCTTTCAAAATTATCTGTACTTCTTAAAAAAGGAAAATGGTGAATGCATATTTCAAATGAATTTGAATTATTCAAATGATAGGGGGCCTAGGTATCTTCGCAAGCTCCAATACCCTTTAACTTCCATGAAAAAACTCTCATATTCATTCAAATTATTTTGAAATATGCATTCACCATTTTCCTTTTTTTAAGAAATGCAGATAATTTTGAAAGCCCCGCCTCAATCCCTTCCACTTTTTCATACTAAAACAAAGGCCAAGTCTTTGCAGAGAGAGGATGATACTAGACCTACCTCTTGACCATGCCATCATGAGCGCTTTGACAATAACAGAATTTTTTCCACTTGAGCACACTGTTTCAAAACTTGGAATAGATAGTGTGGCGAAGAGCTGTTGAAAGTTCTTCGCGCTTTACCAAAGTTGATGGCAATTTTTCAGCGGAGAATAGTGGAAATTGGTGTCATGTTGTTGGTGAATAGCTCTGCTATCTTGCTACAGCAAAGAAGCCGATTTGAAACAGAATAATGGCATTATGCAGTGGATGAAGGTAGGCCCAGTAGCTTTCTTCGTCGCAAATAGCTGAGACTCGTCAAGGATTTGGGAAATTGAAGCAAAGAAACATCTTCAGCTTATTCCTTGCTATAATTCACGTAAGGTGTGAAATTTCGGAAGCTATATCTTATTTGTTGCGTTCCCAAATGATATTTGAATATAGGCCTATTTTCGGTTGCATGAAATTCGATGTAGTGCTGATCCCTGATGAGATTTTATTGAAATGCAAAGTGTAAAATATGGAGTAGGGCCTGTAGAATCGACTCGTGGCAAAAGCAGCTCTGTATCTTTATTACTCGAATGTCCATTTTGATTTTCGTAAGGGTACTCGAAAATTCGTCTCAAAGAGCTTATTTTCGGTCATGTGACGAGAATACGGCAACACCATTGGCTGATAACCGTGAAATTGGAAGATTTATGGGTTTCCCTGTACCCTATTGAAAGATTTGACTTGTATGCTGCTAAAAGGTCTATTGACACTAGCTACGGAACGCTGCAGGACAAAACGTTCTGAAATAAAAAAAATTACTGTTAGGGCAAAGAATGGAGATAGCAGTGCTAGAAAATAGCCGCCGGAAGGTTTCATAACAATCAGTTTTTATGGGGTACAAAACTATTTTGTTTGAAAAAATTTTGGATGAAGTCACCATCAAAGATTGAGAGACAAGTTAACATACACCTGGAAATGATGAATCACTCGATTGGGTATGAAAATTGCTTGGCCTGAGACAACTTGGTATCTGTCCATATATCAATGTTTTATGCACAAAAACTTCTGGATGGGATACTGAACCATTTGTTGAAAGATGGAGGGGTATGAACACTTTTTTATGTTCAAGGTGGGGTATGACATTTTCTCTAATTGTGCGAAATTATCCTCCTAAGTTATACCCTCAACCAGAAAACTGGCTTTATAGTTTCTAAATTACGATTCAAATAGTGGACACACTATGCTGACTGACCTTATATCAGAAACATATTTACAATATCAATTATTTCTGTTCACAGCTTTGGATGTGTGGTGGTGGCGTTGAGATTCTTCCTTGCTCACGTGTTGGCCACGTGTTTAGAAGTCCTCCATACCAGTCCCCTCCTGGATCGATGGATCACAATATCGTGCGAGTAGCTGAAGTTTGGTTGGATGAATACAAGGATATTGTTTACGCTTTTAGGCCAGATCTGAAAACCTCAATGGGAGGTGACATGAGTGAAAGAAAAAGGCTAAGGAAAAGATTGAAATGTCGAACTTTTAAATGGTATCTAGATAATATTATTCCAGAGCTGGAGATTACTGATGCTTATCCATATGGCCGAGGTCAAGTAAGTCTATTACCAGTTATCTCAGAGGGGGGGACTTACTTTCATTATTACATGTTTGTGCCTGCAAAAGGTATTTGTTCACCCAGCTTCAAAACATCTCCCTGCGGGGCTCTGTGCTCGGGCGGCTTAGGGTTGGCCGTCCGGGGTGGTATGGCGGCTTGGCTCAGGGCGTGTGTCAGAGATTTGGCATGGGCGGGCGTGGTTGGTGCCATGCTTGGGTTGGGCCTGGGGCTTCTGGTGGAGGGACTTTAAGTTTCTTCATGCGCATAAATATGCCGACGCAGCGACTCCGCTTTCCCATTTTTTTATTGATCTTGTTTCATTTCATTTTTCATTTTTTCATTTCAATATATTAAGGAGGGTTGCCCTTTACCCAATTGGATGGTTTTCAAGGGGCCCTCCACATAAAAACTTACAATACAATAAATAATCGGTTAAAAACATTTAAAACTACTTACAATATATATACAAAACTAAAAAGTAAACCCTAATTTGCGAAATTAAAAGAAATGTACGTAAACACCAATAGACTGGGAAAACCTCTCCAACGATCGAGCAGCCAGGGCACCCACTGTCCCCGCGCCCGACCCCCGCCAAACCGACAACGGAAACCCCAAGACAGATCTCCATCGCCGATCCAGCAGCGAATCAAGCACAGAGACCGCGGGCCGCGGCCAGCCACCCAACCGCAAGAAAAGTCCCCCAGTCTATTGAATGTTCTGTTTGAAGACGGCAAAGGAGGGTGCCTGTTTGATCTCAGCTGAGAGGTTGTTCCATTCTTGTAAATTACTAGAGAAATGTAAATGTCATTGTCAATGGGAATTAGTAAACCCCGCGTCTTTTCCCGCTGTGAATGGCATAAGTAATGAATATTGTTTTGTAGTTAGATTGTGATTTGTTTGTGGATAAAAAAGATCTCCCTCCAAAAGAAAGCCGGCTGTAGAAAATATCGATAAGAAATTAACTTAAAAACGTAGAAATCAATCTGAGCAACATTTAAACTACGGCCCACTGTAACAAAATTCCCCCTTTTGACAACTGGCTCCGGTAAAATTGCCTTTTTTGGAGACCGATGCCAAAAAGGTGTGAAGTTGAAAGTGGCAAGTCCCCTTTGCACAAATGTACTAAGTACTCCCCCTGCCATTTCTCCATTCCCTGAATTTTTCAGAATAGCGTAGGGAAGTTGAATGAGAAGCACTCACAAGAAGTCTAAGCATAGACCAACGTCACTAAAATTCGAGTGCTAGCCCATCGGATCACAGTAGATCCTGTTTACATAGATCATAGTTACCCAAATATGGTCCTGCGCTTGTCAAGGCATGCATCAAGGGCTTAGATTGCAGAGTCTCGCCGATGGAGAGGCCTGATTGCAGAGATATAGTGATTTTAACAGACCTTCACACAAGAATGAGAAAGAAATACGGTGTGATCTATAAGGTACCCAAGACGCCAAGACTACTGTGAAAAATTAGGAAATAAGCCGTATATGCTAGAGAGAATATATTGGAAATTAGCGATGGTGGCACTTTTCTCTTTGTTCCTAGATATACTGAGTGTGCCAAAAATAGTCCATCTTTGAATTTCTTGTTTTGACTAGTAGATAGAAATATTTTCCCCAGGTATAGCTGAACTTGTAATTGGTTTTGAAATAAGCAAATTCAGCTCTGTTGTTTAGGGACTGCCTATTTGGAAGCATACTGTGAAGAGCACAAATGATTGCCACAGTAATCTACTGTTGTATATTAAGCTTGGATTTGGTCATAAATGGTTTTGAAATAAGCAAATTGAGCTCTGTTAGGGGTGAGCACAAATGATTGCCACAGTAATCTACTCTTGTATATTAAGCTTGGATTTGGTCATAAATGTCAGGGCGAAACCTAAATATCATTGGGAACTTTATGGATAATGATTTGAGTGTCAAAATTCAGGCTGTTAAGGCAAAATTCCAGTCACTGGAAATTACCTAGCGTGCAGGATTTTATGCAATTAAAAGCCATTTAACCTTGAATTTCTATTCAGTTGTGAAGTGACAGTTTCTGTCGTAAGCAATGGAATTCCACTGACTGGAAGTTAGACTTTAGGCAAGATTTGCAATATCATTGTAGAGTCTTGCTCAAGTAAGGTTTTTAGCCTGTTAAATGATATGTTATTCGCCCTATTATTCTCCTAATTTATGCCTGCATTATCCTATCTGATTCCCAATTCCCTTGTTAGTTCCTATTTACCATGCAGTTTGTTTATTAGCACGCTTCCTATCTTTCGTACTTATTTATAACGTGGCTCGATCATTCGGAATGCTGGGGTTCTGAAGATGAAGCGTTTCATGCTTCGAAACGTTGACGCTTAACAAAATGGACTTGTCAAATATGGGTTAACTGAATTTATTGCACTGCTACGTAAAGAAATGGACTTGTCAAATATCGTTAACTAATTCTTTTCGTCATATGTCATAACCAGATGGGAAATTTCTGAAATTTGTGCGTGTCTTCCTTCTTAACTGGATTGAAAATGAGTAGCATCGTCGTGGTTCTATTTTCTGAAAGTAGTTGTTCCATTGACAAAGCAAAGCAGAAAGACACTTTATGATAGTTTTGATAGTCAAGTTTTTGCGATTTTGTAAACGAGAATAGTTTTCCTGAACACCCGGTATATGGGCCTAAAAATTGAAGCATTGAAAAATTGAAATAGATTCCTTTATATGTAAATTGTTTGTAGAGACATACTATAGTTTCCAGCACTCCAAATTTTTGTTAACTCGCTCTAACATGTTGACTTTTGTTTAGTTAAAGAACCTTGGAACGCAAACATGTTTGGACACTTTGGGATTAACTGAACATGGGGCTCGACCTGGACTCTATGCATGTCATGGCTTGGGTAACAATCAGGTAAGACTCTGCTTGTTATTCAAACAGCAGCGTTATCGATCATCTATGGTGGCCCAGCGTTATCATTCAAAAAATTCATCATCTATTTCCATTTTAATTTTTTTGTTTTAACCCCCTTTTAACCACGATCTGATTTTCTTCAAAATTTCTTACAACCAAAATTTAAATACATAGTTTTTTCTGCAATAAATAAAGACATGTTTTTTTAATATGTCCAAAACAGAATGTAAACATTAATGAAATTTTTTTATTGATTTTTTTATATAAATTCATTGTAAATCGCCGGTTGACATTGAATTTGAAATTTGTTTTGAAAATAAAAACTCTGCTCGTGGCCCAGCGTTATCATAGTATTCGTTGTGTTTCTGCGAAATGCTTGAAAGCCTCTGTCACCATTTTGGATGTCTCTGAGTGCAACTATCCTGCTGTTAATGAAACTCGCATGTCATGGTTCAAGTTTAGCGCCAAGATAAAATTAATATCGGGAATTTATTTAGAGTGTGTCGCATGTTTGAATGAATATGTCTTTTTATCGTATGAAGTTATGAGGAAATTATTGGTGGCGTTGTTTATACGTGCTATTAGAGAGTTTACAAAACCATGATGGCAACTCCAGCCAGAACGTCATCTGAATTCCGGAAAGCAAGCCTTGCTTCCGTACGCTACCTTTAATGTATCATCCAAAAGGCCAAAATAAGGCCAGCTATAACTCAGAGATGCCTGAAAACGATATTCTTACTTTGAAGACAAACATTCAAAACAAATGAATTCTACTTCGCAGGCCTAGATCTGCAGTCCAGAACGCCAGAAATGCGGTTTCCAAGTTGTGAAATAGAAGAGGACAACTTCAGGGTCTCTCATGGGAAGCAAATTCGAACGAAAAGCAAGGAATCTTTTGAATCTGAAGTCTGAAACAAAAGCAACTTGCGTTGCAGTGGCCGTTGCCGTCGTGGTTTCATAAACTCCCTATTGTAAATTGCTAAGTAGCCATCTGTTTTTTAATCCATGTCTGACCACTGCTCAGCTTCCATTTTAAATTTAGCCAGACAAACTTGGAGACCTTCGTTCTTCGGTCTTTTTTTATAAATAATGTAGTTGCCATGAGTGGTGGGACTGTTTTAGTATTTTGACTTTGGGAGCTGTTTTCGGACATACACTCCGTGAATCCCTAAAATCTGCTATCCTAACCCAAATCCCACCCAAATACGCGAGCTATGATAGAGCATCTAACTTAAATAAAAAAGCTGCCATTTCTTCTCATAATGAAAGAAAAAAGTAATCAGTTTTTAAGAGATTACACCCAGCGTGACTTTTGGTGTCTATCTTAACGTACAAATAAAATGATCAAATGACCTTTTCGCTTCCCGATTGGATTAACTTGGATCTCTAACTGTCGCTATTGCCTGGCATGTTGTAAAAGGCGGACGGTAGGACCGTAGGACGTTTAAGTGCCAAATACGAGAAGGTTAAGGCTGATTTCCACGCAGTAGAATTTTCCGCTTGGACAGAAAATCCTTTATTAATGTGTGAAAATGTTGCCGTGAATTTGAATAGAATGTTACGCTTGACTAAGATTTTATTGTCTAAAATTAAGTCCGCTCGGAAAATTCTACTGACTGTAGATCAACCTTAACACCAGAAATATGAGAAGGACCCTTTACACCAGAGGGTTATTGCCATTGACAAACAATAGGCCAATGTCATGAAGCTGTCAGACGAGAGGTTGCGTATCGTAAGGTCCCCCTCTTTAATCCTATGCACTTCCGCTCGTTCAATCCAACGCCAGGACCCCAGGAAACGTGCAAAGAGTTTTAAAATAGTACGACGGGGGATACTCAAAATAGTATTTCTAAATGGTATAAACTCTGCATGAATCATATCATTGGTTTGAACCAGTGGTAGTTGGTGCAATGAAAGAGGGGAGGCTCAAAATATGGAGCCTCCTGTTTGATAGGTTGAAAATGACCATTCTGGTATTAAGGGTCCTTTTCGTCGCTGGTACTTCAGGCTCCAAGGGTCTCAGTGACCCTAGCGTCCTAGGGTCCGGTTTTTACAACATGCCCTATTGCCTCCCGACAGAATTATCAGCCATCTGCCCGACCAAAAAATGTCTGGCAGAAACCTGGTGTAACATTTGCTATTTATCCGTTTATCCAATCAGCTTGGTAAAGGATATTACCAAATTCCTTCTATTTTCAGTACGCGTTTGATAGCAATGATTTAGTAAGAGGATAAAGATTTAATATACATTTGATAAATCGTGTTTCAGTGGAAAAGACAATCTCGACATGCAGATAGCTAAAATAGCTGTAAACAGGACCGTACAATTAGGATGTTTTGCTGACCTCCACAAATATGCTGAAATCATTTCCGCAATTGAGCCAAGCTACAATGCAGAATAAAAACTAGTCTACAACCTTTTAAAAGGGCTAGAGTATACCAGCTTTTTTCGAAACGACGACTTTGTAATATATTTGATAGGCCATCTCACAGAGATTTTCCACTGCTTTTCTCAAAATAAAGGCGTTATGTCAAGATGGACTCTCGAATTTCGTAGAGAAACTAACAAAAGACTCATATGTTGTACAACTAAAGAGATATTGGTAGATTTTTAGAAGTAACTTTATTGTGGATTCACCCTTTCCACCAAAATCTGCGCAGAATACAATGGGCACGTATCGGCAACAATAAAGGTCATAGAGATAACAGTTTTGTTTACGGTTGCATGACCTTACCCTTTCAGTTAAGACAAACTCAATGACCACTAAAGCAATGCAGCAACGTTACCATTCAACTGGTCTTTTTAAAAGTGTCGTTTTCTTCCCAACTATCTTACGTTTCTCTCATTTCAGAGGTGATTTAATAAGCTTCAAGCATCCTTTCCCCGAGCCATTTCATTACCAAACTTGCTAGGAACATTGGAGAGGGTTCAAGTGTACAGGATCCCAAGAAATCATATCTTCCGTCCACTCTTTGCTACCACTCTGGGTCCCAGTTCTGCCCGTCTGCCCCCTGTTTCTTTAAATTTTCCTTTGTACATTTGCATCAGCAGCTAATTCACAATCTTACATTCTTCTCATTTGTCATTTTCAGTTTTTCATGCTTACCAAAAAGAATGAAATATGGCACAACACAAATTGTTTAGACTATGCTGGAGATGGCAAAATTCAAATGTGGCCATGTCATAAACAAGGTGGCAACCAAAAATGGATTCATAAAAAGGTCAGTTGGTTCGCGTTTCAGATAAGTTTTTGATAGTCTTCTTTTCACTCTTCGTGCCGACTTGTAAAAACGCAAATTTACGATTATATTCAAACATGGCCTTTTGATCCAAGATAATTTCAAGTTTTCATATTTATACCGGGTGTCCCACAAAAAACTTCCCTGTTTGAGCTGTTATTTTAGTAAAAGTGTGTTTTATTTGATAAAGATTTTAAAAGAAACCTGTTATACAATGCTAAACTTAGATTTGAGTATTTGTTTCATTTCTGTATCTGCGTACATTGATTTTCTATAATTATTTTCCTGAAAAACAGGATACCTGAAATGCTCAAGAAAGAGCTAAAAACGGTTTATCAATAAAAACGTGGAACTTTCACCTGAAAATCCACGGAAATTCTGTTTTTTTTAAACTAAATTCCAACAGTACGGAGCCTGAACTCCATAAAGGGACCCAAGAAAAATCATATTTGTCTGTTTTGTCCGTGGAAAGCACGATTGTGCTTGATGTTTGATGAAAAAGTATAGTACACAAGACAAGGTCCTGTGGTCCACACTTTAGCGTATGGCCAAGTTTGAGTAAAGTTATATGGATCCAAGTGAGCCTTTAAGCAAGAGATTGCCGTTTACATCACTCCAAACGAGGCAGTGGTTGTTGTTGTGGAACTGTTCAAACAGGGAAGGTTTTTGGGACACCCGGTATGTAAATTTAAAGGGCAAGTCCGGGGTTGATAAAATTATTGTTAAAAAGTAACCGTACCAACTGCTGGACCGTCATCGTGAATTCTTTCCTGGTTTTGATGCCTCCAACTTTCATAAATTGGTTAATGAATCTTCGTAAGTTAGGCCAAATATCGTCGCCATTTTGTATTTTGTACGAGTGTGCGAAGGCGCGATAAAGAGGCTAGTAATGTAAGTGATATAGTATCAACACATTTGGTAACTTCATTCAGGTCAACAGGAAGTGACTTCATAGAAAATGACGTCATTTCACACTTCTTAGCAGATTGAAATATGTAGTTTCGCAGATTAAAAGAAAAAAAATTGAAAAAGTACTACACACCATTCACAAGACTGTAATCTCTTGAATAATCAACAATTGTACCAACCCCGGACTTGTTCTTTAACTACTTACAAATTACTCTGCAATACCACCACGACGAAACAACACCTCGTCGAGCAAAGGCCGTGTCTATTCCTAAGCCCTTAGGTAACAGATAATTGAAGAAAAAAGCTACTTTAACTACACGACAGTTCCTACAGACAAGTTACAAAACAGGGTGACTCATGAAGGGACGCGTAAATGACTGCGGAACTTCACTCGAATCGACCATTTTAGGGTTGAAATGTATCGTAAGCTAAAGAAAATGTTTTGTCAGTGAATGGGGAAATCTTTATCATCACACAATAAAAGATGTGAGAAAGCTTCATTTGCAAGATTTAGATATCCAAGTGGTCGTACCATAGTCAGTCATACTAAAGTGAGGAGGCCTTGTGTTTGTACATCAAAGCAAGGGACGTGCAACAAGGAGTGTTTTGTATCTCAAATATAATCATCTTTCGTGCACATAGAATTTGTGGTATCATTGAAATGTTGTTTAAATTGGTGAAAATTAAACTTGCTGAGATTGACTGTTGCTAGACAGGACTTACCTTTTGGGCCACGAATCCCATTGCCGGTTTTTCCAGGGAGGGGGGGGGGGAGGCGGAGTTAAGATGACTTTTTCTTCTTGAAGACGGCAACAGATGGTGCAAGCCTAGTCTCAGGTTAAAGTTCATTCCATTCGGACAGGCAATGCGGATGAAAGGTAGACTGGACAGGGGCGGATCCAGATATTTGAGTGACCGATGCATCTGAGGGGGTCTGGGGGCGAAGCCCCCAGGAAATTTTTGGGTGACCACGCCCTTCAGACTCTCGGAAAACATAGGCAACGCCCTTTTTACAATTTTTTCGGCTGGAAGACCTTGCTTTGAAGGTTACTTCAGGCACTAGGATATGAACATGTACCTCTAATCAGATATTTTCAAGCCAGTGCTTCTCGAAGTTTTGTTTACATCTTGGCCTAGACAGGCGAAATTGCGTTGTTTACTGATTTGGTATTGCCAGAAAAGTTCCCCTCCTCGCTTCGCGGGCTGATTGATCCAGTCAACCACAATTTGGTCTTCTAACACGTTGAAGAAGAGTTTAGGTCCACTGCACTTTTCATTCAGACGAGAGGAAGCGAGACAACAAAACAGCGGACAACAATAATGATAGAAGGGCAATCTATTGCTCAATGTTAACCTTTGGACTGCATCGGTCAACCGGTGCAAAACGCTGATTTTTCTCCACTTAGGGGTCTGGGGACCGATGCATTTTGGCTATCGTTTGTTGAGAAGAAAGGAGCTGTCAAAGCTGCTATGATTGACACCGATGCACTCATCAAAGTGATTACGCAAGGTTCTCCTGTTCATCCGTCAGCTTTTGTTGCCTTTGTCGAGACGCGCGTCACACATTTTGAATAGGGGATTAGAGCAATAATGGGATTTACCGTAGCTGTTAGGAGGACACTTTATTCTTTTGGATAATGGGTCTAATTGTCGGCCATGGCTTTTGTACCGGAGTCTGAGGTTGCGAGGTTGCTACGGAGAAGCAGTGGCAACAGAGAGAAGGGGGCATTTGGAAAGTTAAAATGATTTGCGTCTGATAAAAAATCTTGTGACAGACTTCTAGATTATCAATCATATGGGACTGACCGATGCATTTGCATCGGTTGCATCGGTCTGGATCCGCCCCTGAGACTGGAGCTAATTTTAATTATTTGACTGTGTATCTGCATAAGAACGGAAAGGAGAAGAGTCACCATTCCTTTTGCACGTATTTTTTTATAAGAACCGCTTGAGAAATTCAACAGTCAGATCACCAAAGACTTAAGCAACATATAAGAACGTATTTGTTTCAATAAAGGGAATCTTTAGCATGTAAAATTTCTGTTAAAGAAGAATTCATTTCATTCATTTTCATTTGTTTAACTATGGGGAGGGTAGCCCTTCGACATACTGTAGATGTCGGTTTTCAAGGGGCCGTCCCATGAATTAAAATAAAAATTGAATTACAAAAAATAAAGATTAAAACTATTATGTACCATCCTACTTACAACCTAAATCCTATTTACACCTAATTTACAAATGAAAAGTTCTAAATTGTTTGTTTAAAACAACTTAGAGAGGTTGCCTGCTTAGACTCAGCTGAGAGGCTATTCCACAGCTTTGCTTCCCTATAAGAAAAGGATTTTTGGCCATTTGCAGTCTTCATGAGAGGTAACCTAAGATCTGTCTCAGTACTACGCAGACTGTAAGAGGAGCACTGTGAGCTTTTTGTGAAAAGGTTACACAAGAATTGCGGAGCCAGCCCATTTAGGTATTTGAAGACCATTGTTCGAGACTCATTTCGAATGAGTTCTAGAATGGTCTTCCAACCCAGACTTTCGATAATTGGACTGCTTGGGGCATCAAAGCTGCTGTTCGTTTCAATGCTAGCAGCACGGTTCTGGAGTTTTTTCAGCTGATTTATTTCAGTTGAACCGGCGCAGCTCCAAACAGAGCAGCAATATCGAAATTGGGGTTCCACAATACCCGCGTAGATACTTTTCAAAGTATCTTTTGGCAAGAAAGACTTAGCATACTTTAAAAAGCCTACTGCCCTGGAAACTTTGGTAGAGACAGCCTTGATTTGCTCTTTCCAGTCCAGGGAGCAATCAATTTCTACACCAAGGTATTTTGTTTTTTGAACAACTTTAAGCCCAGTCTCTTTGCTTGAAGAACGTATATGAGCTATAGCTATACACACTTCTCTCGTCAGAAATAAACTTATATTCCATGTGATGATGTGTCAGGATAGAGCCCTTCTAACAGATAATAAAGCACTGGAAATTTATTCGGGAAATTCACGAGTAAACCTTTTTCAGGTGGCGAAGACTAACTTTATGTGAAAAATATTTTGAAATGAAAGAGACCAAGAGTTAACCGAAAGCAAATGGGGAGGACAAAAACAGCGAAATGAGAATAGTTGCAGTAAGCAACCAAAATAAACTATGAGGAGATCTAATAGGGGACAGTGGTCTTTTAAAATGTCCATTATAGCAAAACGGCATAGCATCAAATCAACAGGGCACAGAATAAAATTACGATGTAGTTCCCAGACAAGTTTTATTGTTTGTATACTTTTTAGTGCGAACCATTTTATGTACAAAATTGCTATGCATGCATGATTGTTTAGCACAAAAGACAAACTTTAGCCGTCTCCGAAGAAAAGTCTACAAGCCTTGGGAGAGTCTTTATCTCTGCTATGCTGTAAGCTAAAAAATGTTTTTGTCGTTGTACCGGATCAAAAAACTTCACATACCTGAAAACATATATGCAGGGAGTGCTAAAAGTTTGTTTTGTAGTGGAAAGGCCAGAATATTTTTTAGTGATTTTGCTCTATTTTCCTGAACAATGTAAATATCAGTACTTTCAATTTTTGGATTTTTTTTCATTTCGTAATACTTTATGATAGAATTCTTCCTTCACTAAAATACAATCTAGCTTGCGTTCAGCTTCAGCCTAAGTACACTCTTCTACGAAACTTTAATGCGTAACTATTTTCTCTTCAAGGATGGAGTCATCAAACAAGAACTTCATAATTCATGCTTAGAAGGACAAAATACACAGATTTATGTGAAACCATGCAATGAAGAGAACTTGAATCAAAAATGGCAGTTTAATAGTTATCCTTTTGATGAGAAGAAAAAAAGAAAATCTTTATGAACAACCAGGTATTTAATTTCCTAGACCTTAAGGCGGGTTTCCACTTGTGCGAATTTGGTCGCACGATCGCGCGACCAGTCGTCTGGGCATGCGTAGTTCGTTTTACAGAAGAAGATTCCCCAGCCTTCGGCGATCGCGCGACTGATTTTGGTAGTTGGATTGACTTCAACTTTTCTGCGACCAGCACGAACAGAGCCAATCAGATTGCTTTGATTCTACAATAATTACTTAATACGCATGCTCAGGCCATTGGTCGCGCAGTCGTGCGACTGGTTCTCGCGACTGCTTTCGATCGATCACACGGGTCGCGCGACCACATTCGCACAAGTGGAAACTCGCCTTTACACACTGATGCCTAGTCTGAACATCAACGATGAAATACCGGATGAGTCAGAAAAACAACTCGCCGTTTCCGAGAATTTGAATAGTATTTGATTTTCAATGTATACGGGATGGATATAAATCGATCCCGTATTTTTGATGAATTTTTTGAGGATTTCTGACATGCCATTTTATCAAAATCCTTAATTTGCAAAAATTTCCCGAGTTGAAAAAAATTGCAAAAAATACTCATAATGCAGGCTAGTCTTTTAGCAACAACGCTTGAAGCATTACTTATTTTTCTATAACAGATTGCGTCGTGTCACTTTTTTGGGTCACCCGGTATGATAAACAATCAAATGAAAAATGATAAGATGACAGCAAAGTAATAGTAGTAGTAGAATAACATGATGTGAGCATCATGACATTACCTTTGTCTTAGAAATGTGCAGTATATGCCCTGTTGTATGAAAGCTCTTTAGGCTAGTGATAATACCTAATGGAGGTTCGCTTAAAATAATGAAATTGAAATTGAAATGAAAGTCCAGTACATTGCCGTTCTTTACCTGATGCTTCAAATATGATTAACGTAGAAAACTGCTAAGAAATGTTTTCTGGAGAACTTTTTCTTATATTTTATATGAAATTTATCTAAAACGAATTACCTAAGACACTAACTTTTTCAGCATATTTATATAATAACATGTAGTTACTCTAAGTTCTGAAGCTTTGAGTAAAATTGCAAACCGTTAATCTGTGGCTTCCAAGTTTGTGTTTCTTGATAGTGAGTATGTACTGCTGGTGAATTTTGTAATTTTTTAATATGTTTCTAGGGGGAAACTGTTAGATCCTGCTTGAGCATCAACGAATTAACCTAAAACCTTGCAAGGGGAGAAGATAAGTTAATAGCTGCAATGGAGCAACGTCAAATAACCAACAACGCGTGTCGCCACACTCTCGGCAGATTAGTTCGTGCGAAGAACAAATTTCCTATACAATTTTCAAAGAAAAATCTAAAGCCACGTGACAATAACGCCCAAACCAATGATTGGTGTGTGACAAAACACGTTTTTGGCTATTGAACGTTGCTCTTTTTCGCAGTCACCAACTTATTTTCTCTTTTTTCAGAGTCTCCGGTTAATTCGTTGCAGATTTCGCAGTTTTCTTCATTGTTACAGCATGGGCGATTCTGACACGTGAAGAATGTTTCAGAATTGTCCATAATACTTCTCAAATGGATTAAAATCCTTACCTGCCTGTTTTTGTGGGTATTCCCTTTGATTTCCTTGATTTTGTTTGAGCCTTATTGCTCGCTGCAAGTCTCATCCCGTCTGCCATTTTGAAATTTGAAATTCGGCCGTTGGCTGACTTTGCAAAAAGTCATATTTCTCAAGCAGGTCTTCTTATAAGCAAACCCCTACTACTGGTAAAAAACTTATGGGTACGCAAATAGCCGATTTTTCTTAGGAGAACCATGGCAAGCACCGCGTAACTTTCTTTTGCCCATATTTGGAATACTGCCCGGGCATTTTTAGCAAGCGACTGAGCAAGGTTCTAAGCACATGGGGGTAAACGCGAGAGAAGGTTTCGTGGTAGCAACAACAACAGTATTGTCATTAAAAGGCCGGGAAACAACATCAACCGCAGTAAATGATCGTTGTAGTTACATAAAAAGCAAAACAATTCGTACTAATGAAGTTTGGACAAAATCTTTTTGGACAACTATTTTTCGGATGTTTTTTTTCAGGGAATTTAGGACATCTTTAACAGAACACTTTCGGACACTAAAAATGTCTGACCGATGAAATGTTTGAAAATGGTAAAATCTAAAGATTCGAGTATTCATATATTTGCCTTGACAAAGATGATGGACCAATCCCAAATTGTTTGTCCAGGTAAGCTGGGATTTTAACCCATACTTTTTGACAACTTCTGTTAGGAAGAGCTATACTTTTTGGCAATATTTTTGTCCAAGGGGGTGGCCCAAATTTGGCAGAAGGGTGAATCTAAAGAAAATAATTTGACAAAAAAACTTCGAATTTTGTTGGTGAAATACGCGTTGTTGTTGGTCTAATTATTGAAAATGATCGGTGGCCTCGACCCCTTGTCCTCTTAAAAATCTGTCGCATGGCTGTAAGGCTTTTTGGAGCGACTGAAATTCTCTGACGGGATGTGCATTCCTGCCCAGGTATCGTCTTTTCTAAAGCCGGGCATCAAAAGAAGACAATTGATCTACAGCCGGTTGTAAGAAGGGGTATTTTGCTAAAACTATTTGTTTTCATAAAGGAAACCATTGACATAGTTTAATTCTTTTTTCACTCCTTTCCTGTATCATGTTACTCAACAAGCACTTGAGTGATGTAAAGGCTTTGGAAAGGCTTCAAGCCCGCTTCAAGCTTCAATAAACATTGTTTTGCACTGTTCAGGAGGGTACAGGTAGTGAACATGAAGATTGTTCTGAAACCATTAAGAGACTCGTAAGAAACTCTGACTTCTCAAAATCAGATAACTTTAAGAAATTTTCAGTCTAGTCCAAATTCTTAGTTTCTTATAAAAAAAATGTGTATAATTTCGGCAGATCTTTTCGGCCTATTACTTGGAGGCAAAATTTCTAAAGCAGGGTGAAAAGATCATTTCTTGGACTGGAGTGCATATCCCCGTTCAAATAAAAACAAGTAGACATCCGGGACCTCATGAAACGTTCCTTTTCTGCATTGAGACACGGAGGTTATCATGCTATACCATCCATTGCAATTCATTCTTTTATTGTCTCAAAAAACCGCAGCATTTCAAACATTTCATACTATTGCTGTATTTGAGATTCCTTGACGCAAGCGACGCAAGCAGCGAAATATCTCCTCCATGTAGCAATGCCATGTAGTTACCCCCGTGATTCGATCAAAACTCCCTTCTGTTCTTGCATGCTTTGGGCAAAAGAAAGTTACGCGGTGCTTGCCATGGTTCTCCTAAGAAAAATCGGCTATTTGCGTACCCATAAGTTTTTTACCAGTAGTAGGGGTTTACCTTAATTAGCAATTTAGTTATAACATATAGCCAACTTTAAGGGCCTGTTTATATGAGGAAAAACACCTCACTTGCCAGGCCCGGTGCTGAGAGGTGAGATTCCACCTTCCAATGAGATCCTTTGTTCTTTCATTTCGCGTTTACATGAGGAACACAACACCACCGGTATAGTGAAGTCCCACCTCACTAGAGGTGGAATCTCACCTAGGTGAGGTGAAATTTTTCCATATAAACGAAACACCACCGGTATGGTGAGGTGAATTGAATCTATTCGTTGATTCTCATTGGTCAGTTCATCCTGATTTCACGGAAGAGAGACTTTACTCCACCTCACCTCTCAGCCCCGGGGCTGACAGGTGAGGTGAAAAATCTCATATAAACAGTGACTGAAATCTACCTCGCCTCTCAGCCCCGGGTCTGGCAGGTGAGGTGTTTTTCCCCATATAAACAGGGCCTTAATGAAAGAATTAATAATAATAATAATTTGCTTATAAGAAGACCTGCTTGAGAAATATGACTTTTTGCAAAGTCAGCCAACGGCCGAATTTCAAATTTCAAAATGGCAGACGGGATGAGACTTGCAGCGAGCAATAAGGCTCAAACAAAATCAAGGAAATCAAAGGGAATACCCACAAAAACAGGCAGGTAAGGATTTTAATCCATTTGAGAAGTATTATGGACAATTCTGAAACATTCTTCACGTGTCAGAATCGCCCATGGTTACAGGTTAACGATCAAACAGTTTTCATTGTTTCTAGCTGCACAACTAATAACAGATCTATGAATCATTTTCCCTAAAAAGTTCTCCATACACATTTGCGGGATCGCACTTCAATGGAATGATCAGCAGCAATGTAAGCATTACAATATACAAGCCCAAGCTTAATTCACAATGTCCTCTATTCCCTAGCCTGCGTGCAGCACCCACTGTTTCCGTTGAGTTGAAATTTCCCGTTGAATTCAGGCTGCTATTCCCCAAGCGCTATTGTCATTTAGTTGTTGATTCGCTTTTGCTGTTTCCATGTTTCCCCCTGGTTTGATTTACTCTCTTGATTGATATGTTTTTCCCCTTACTCACGTTTTTTGCACGTTTTTTGTCTTTTTTGGTACCCATTGTTACTGCCCTATTTAATGGCTGTTTACGCCCTATTTTACACGCTGTGGATGGACCTTGGAATTGGTGCGAAACGTTCGTTGTAGCTAATTATGGCTTAGCCATTGGTAATTATGATGTTTAAAAGTGGCCATTTTTGAATGAATTTTAAAATATACATTAGAAATCCACATAAAAGTACCTGTTTTTATAGGCTGAAACTGAGAGAGGTTCTTATGTAATAGGTTTCATGTGTTCAGAATTCCTCAGAATTTCAAGGATTCTTGCATTCTGATCAGAATTCTTCAGTGGTACAAAAGACTGCATGATTCTTAAACAAGAATTCTTACCTAAAACCAATCTCATGAAGTCAAAAGAATTCTTCAGAATTCTTGTGCTGAAAAAACAGCATTGATATGAAGGTGTGTACTGTATACAAGAACCTTTTTAAGAACCTTTCAGTCTGGAATTTAGAATAACAGCCATCTAATTGAGAACCTATTTAGGCTGGAAAAGAGACACCTAGATTCTTTTATGCAGGTTTCTACTTTACCTGACTGAAATCAGCCACTCCGTTCCACGGGGAGGGGGGTTCTCGGCTAAATTTCGGGTAGGGGTGTGCCACCCACAGTTTCAAAATGGCACCGTTGGCTAGACCAATTTTGTGAAAATGATACCCTTGGGCTAGACTAATTTCTACGTCAAAAGTGCCATGAGTTGGCATTTTCTAGACAAACTTGCCAAATTTTTGCATTCTCTGTAACAAAATTGAAAAAAATTGGGTTCCTCTACATGAATAACCGAAGTTTGACATTTCTTCAACCGAAATTGCCAAAAAGCATACCCTTGCCCAGACTAAATGGACTGAAATTGGCAAAAAGTATACCCTTGGCTAGACTAGAAAGTTTGAAAAAGCATACCCTTGCGGGCGGCACATCCCCAGGTACCTTTGGTATGGAAGAACCTCCCCCCCCCCCGTGCTCTGTTCTATATCATAACGGCTTTTCTGAAGAAAGCCCATTTAAGAAACCTTCAAAAAGGCATGCGTAAAATCAGGACCAAATTTCCTTCTTGACAGCAATGACTTTTACACGCTTTTTAAGGACATGTAATCCCTTATGAAGAGGATGAATGTGTCATTTTTGAACATCAGCATAACAGCATCACACTAGGATCTTCCACCAGGATAAGACATGCTAAAACGTGTTGAATTCGTTGCTGTATTGCAGAAATAACAGGAAAACTTGGTCATAATTTATAACATATTTGAAGGTTCCGTATATCGCTCTTAATACCGTACGTAATACTTATTTCATAGGTTGTCTACGATATCATAATAGAATTATAAGTAATTTCGAGGGGCAATTCACTGATTTTTTTTCGTACACCTCCGTTGAAATCACACAAAAATCACATACTAAGATCACAAAATCACAAAAAAATCACATACAGAAAGTACCAAAAATCACAAATCATTGCAAAATTACTGAAAAGTCAAACGAAAAAATCACTAGAAATCACTAAAATCACAAAAATCACAGAAAAAATCATGTGATTTCAAAATCACAAAAATCACGTACGCGATTTCGAAAATTGATTTGCCCCTCGAGTAATTTCATAACAAAAGTAGCCGATTCCCGGAGAGAAGGTACTCCCATTATGGCCTAACAGGGGGTCCAGTCGGTTTGAGGGTTGTACAAAATGGCTACCAAAAATGGTCCTAATATTCGTCAAACACATAATACCAATTGGGATTGTTCTAAGATTTATAAGATCCAACCAAGTTATGCTTCTTCTCATGGCATTATGGTTGTTGCAGCAATAATCATCAGTGAATTTTGAAGTTTTCTTGCTTTGTTCCATCATTTTCTCAATAGAAAATTATGGAAAACAACACAAAATTTTCATTATAGGTACTACCAAATGACCCAATTATAGGTCCACGGATTTTTGTGAAAAGATACTGCCATTTGAGGGTATTTTTCAAAACTTTGCTTTGGCCCTCTTTAACCCTGGCTAGACTTCCCTCACTCCCCTTTCAGGCCGCAATGAAAGTACCCCCTAGACCCTACTTCAGCCAGGTAGATCTTGAATAGATTTGAACATGATTAGAACACCGGAGGGAAATTCTGTCTACAATATTTCTGATATTGAAGGCGTGAAATTACTCACAAAGCTGCGTTTAAAGTTTAGTGTGCTGAATGAGCATACTTTTAGACACAACTTTGATAGTCTTACTCCATTTTGTGCCTGTGGTACTGACAAGGAAGACAATGAGCACTTTCTCCTGCACTGCCCCCAGTTTGACTTGATGCGGCAAGATCTCTTTGAACAGCTCTCTGACGTTCCTGGTTTAAATGTCAATCTAGATGATAAACCTTTGTGTGACTTGCTTCTGTTCGGAGACCCACATTATAATGTCATCATCAATCGAATAATCCTTGAAGCAACAATTTCGTTTATCAAAAATACGAAAAGGTTCTCAGGTTGAATTTAAGCACAAAACAGCAGCAACATTTTCGTTTTTATTTGTAGTATTCATAACGGGTGTCTTGTAAAGAGGTACTCCCATGAGCACTATGTATAGTAGATTTGTCTCCATAACAATATTTGGGTGCTTCGGTGATCATCTGCAGGGGTTCCGGGGGACTTCTTTATGAGACGCCTGTTTGATTTGTTGTATATTAAATTATCTGTATATATATTTTGTCATTATTGTAAGTGGCTGTCATAGTTGGAACTAGATGACATCATGTCCTTTCCAGCTATGGCAGCCATAGAATATTTGCGTTGCTAGTTGTAGTTTAGTTTTATTTGTGATAGAAAAAAAAAAAAAATTGAATATTGTATTTGCCAGTATCATCTCCTTTCTATCCGGGAGCAGTTACCTTTCAAACAGGGGTTGCTATTTTTTGTCATTTGTTATTATTTATGCGTAGTAAATAGACTTCATTGACTAGATCTAATTCTTTTTTGATAATCCAATAAAAGAAACTAAAAAATTCACAGCCTTGCATGGAGGGAACAGAACTTGGGTCATCGAAGCTCCCACCATGGCAGACACTTACAATTCAAAAATTTACATTATTCAAATTCAAATTTACATCAAATTCAAAATTGCTTTCGTCGTTAAGATGCATAAAATCATATGTCATTTAGGCACATATATCTCAAATTTTATATGAATGGTGGTATTTTCGATTAAATTGAAATGTGACGTTTATGACCACTCTTAGACTCATTTATGTAAGTAGTGTACAAACTGGCCACGTGATGGCAAAGCTTTGATCACATGATCATTGTCTAATATTTTGAATCAAATCAACCTAATGAACGTCTTGAAAAAAAATTGAAATGGTGAAGGTGAAGGTGAAGTTGCGTTTTTCAGCGCCAAGCGCTGGGATCGCAGCCCAGGGGGGGGGGGGTACTTAGTATATTTGTCCGACAGGGACGTGCCGTTTTTCAGGGTATAGTTTTCGCCTATTTTTTCTAGAACAGGGTATCAAAAGAAGGCAAATTTCCTGGAGCAGGTTGTCAAAACATGTCAAAAGAGGAAATGTTGTTACAGCGGGTTATTATTTAGTCAAACGTTTGTGTTTTTGAGTTTACTTTTCACCGATTTTTTCTAGAATAGGGTATCATTTGAAGGCAAAACTTCTGGAGCAGGGTGAAAAAATTTTTTTTCGTGGGCACATCCCCGTACAAATTTAGGGCGAGTACCCCCCCCCGGGGGGGATCGCAGAAATAGAGCAGACCTAATCGAGTCCGCGACCCCTTGTCATGACGTTCAAGTGGTGGGGCCCTACCGGGATTCCAACCCAGTCCGCCTGACTGTTCTGGTTGCAATGTCAGAGGATTACACCACGGCACAACAACACCTTGATGGCAAGGCTTTGATCACATAATCATTGTGTACCATTTTGAAAATTCACTTTAATTGAACTCAATTAGCCTATTGAAATGGAGAAGTGAGAAAACTTTCATAAAATTTCGGATTCGCAACATATTCGCTGACAACACCGCATCAAAGCACAATTGCTGCAAACACTTTGTGCCCGTCCCCCCATTCCTTTCGGAAATACTATATGTAAAGGGTATACTATACTATAATATATACTACATTATAATACAAGGTAAACATTTTGTTTCGAGCATTTCAGAATTCTACTCACTAACCAGTTGTTCATAAAAATTCTAAAAAGATTTTTCACCTACATTTTAAGCTTTCTGATTGGCTGGATCCTCTGTAGGTGCATAGAGCTTTTCTTCCGGTTTGTTCTCAGGCGAAAACCTTCTCCAGAATTCATACAGCATAGCAGCACAATGAAATCTGAAGAAAATGGCCACTGGAAACGTAAAGGCAACGATGGTGCTCCATTGAGCCTCCGCAAACAACTCTATGCCACCAGGATATGAGCTTGTTGCTTTGTCTTTCAGCTCAATGAACGAATCAAGCGCCCAGAAACTCAAATTGGTTGTCAACAGGAACAGAATACATTGCCTGATTTTACCAGTTGAGCGTCTTTCTTTGCGAAAATCTGGCGTGTATCTCCTTGATAGAATGAAGACAATCGTTTGCAGGATATTGGATACGCCTATGAAGAGAAGTTGTATTATTGTGATACTGCTTGTTCCACTGTCTTCAGAACACTTGAACCGATCAGTTGTAAGGCACTTTATTGAACTGTACATGGCGATGAACTGGAAGATAAAGATACCAATAAACCCTACGATAAGGAGTGCGTCTTCAGAACGTGCTTCATGTTCACGTTGGTTGTGCCGTTGTAACAGCTTCAGGATGACAAAAACGATAATTGTTTGTACCAACGCTAGAATGCCTTCATACAGCAGGAAGAGGTCTCTTGATCGCTTGTTGAACTTTGTTCTCTCAGTTCCAAATGTGAGCGAGCTGCAAACAAGGACTAGACCGCAGAAAATGCCAAGGATGAATCCCGGCTGCGATCTGGCAGATTTGATGGTATCAGCAAGTGGACCAGCTTCTGGAGGCGTTGTATTTGGATCTGGGATTACAACAAAAGTTTCATCCGTCCCTACCGATTCATCCTCAGTCTTCCCATTGATCACCCGAGTGCGTGCAGTTGCCACTCTGAGACCTTTCGGCTTTGTCATCTGGGATGAAATTGAATGGAGTATTCCTGCAACTATAAGGGAATACTCAAGCACAAATGGTGTCATCACTTCACAGAAACCCAAGGCTCTTTTCACGTATGCATCACCAATCTTTGCGTGGGGTTTATTCTGGTGCAAAAGATCCGTTTCATCCAAGACATAGTTTATCCAAATGCAAGCATTGGTTACAATTGTAAGGTACAAGACAAATTTCACTCCACTGGAACTGTTGAAGGTTGCAGCACGGAATGTTTGCATGAACACTAACTGAACACCAGTGAACACAAGACGAGCTCCGTCTAATGCAATCTCTGAATAACAGAATATTCCAGTTTGTTCTTGTTCATAGTGTATGGTTGTGTTCGTAGCTGCCGCCCCATGTGCTGGTTTCATCAATAATGTTGCATTGATATTGGAGCTGCAGGGGTATATATGTTCATGAGCATGGTAGTAGATCAGTAGTCTTAAAATTATGGTCAGTAAGGTTCCTGTGCCAAACAGATACACCCCAGCCATGAGATACATGTTGCAGTGCCCTGCTGCCAGAGGGGTAAACTGGACAAAATCTATATCATCTTTCTTGTAGAGGCAAATCAACTGTCCAACAACCCCAATGACCATTAATGCAATTAAGAGAAGAGATGCAACCAAACTATTGTCTTTGCCTTCTTCGGACAGGTAAAGAACCACGCCAAAAGTGCAAATGAGAGTTAGAGTTAACGTAACCCAAGCGATATTGGAACCTTTCATTGCATCACGCAGAGGCTTTAAGGTGAGCACATCGCATATCTCTTTACATCGCGTTGTTTTATCACTGTCGGCTTTCTCTTCTCCTTTCCCTTCACGTTCTCCTTCGTTTGGTTTTATTAAAATTGCGTCATCAGAAATAACCTCAAATGGCGTGCTTCCTCGTATGATATCTCCCATATTGTTCTTCTTGATGTTGAATCACTAGCAGGGCTGCCACTCTTCGTATGCTGTTTCTCCCTACAGCGCATGCTCAAACCCCCTACTTTCCCCTACATTTTGGAAGCCATTTCCCCTACATTCCCCTACAAGTATCGGATTTCACCTACATTTTCATCTACGTGACTACCGTCTTTGTTCAAAATTTCAATGATTTATGAAGGTTTGACCTATTCTACGACGCAATTTCAAATATTCTTGACCCAGGGGCAAAATGAGTAGTGCTCTTGCCCTCAAATATCCTTTGCAGTGGCGTAGCCAAAGGTAAAGTATCTGGAAGGGCATCAACGTGAGGGGTTTGGAGCGAAGCCCCAGGAAAAATTTTTGAGGGTAAGCCCTTTACTTTGGCTCAGGACACCTCTCCTGATCCAATTTTAGCACTACTTTGTTCTTCAAAGGTGCCGTTTTGATAATTTTTGTGAAAATTTTGTGAAATACCCACGCTCCCCTACGCATTACCTATTTTCCCCGTAGGTTTCCCCTACCACCTACATTTTACTGAATTCCCCTACCGTAGGGGAATTCCCCTACGAGTGGCAGCCTTGAAGGCCTTTTTTGATAGTTCGAGCTGATCCAAGTTTGCGATCTGTTTTTCCCAATCTCTGATCTCGAAATGAGTCACCTACCGATGAACCAACACGAGAAAGAAATTTTGACAGCAACAGGAAACGAAACGAAGCCACATGACATACCCGGAGAACTCTTAGTTCCAGGAACTCGCAAAATGGTTTTTCCCCTCGGTTGATCCAACAGGCAGAAAGCAGAAAAATAAAGTACAACGGCAAAAGATTGGCTGAATGCTGCCACGCCACGCACTGACACTGCATCGGACGTCAAGGCAAGGCACCGTTAAATCAATGCACAAACTCTTTTGTCTCGGCCCTCGTTGCAGACTGCATGATAAGAGCGAACAGCAAGTAGCATTTGGTATTTTGATGACAGAGAGCAGGAGACAAATAGACACGTTTGAGTTTAGCCGCGGGCAGTGGTGTAGAAGACTACCCAAAAGTGCGAGAAATAAGTGGTCAAAATAATGATATGATTCGGATTTCCTGACTAAAAGAGAAATTCCCCTAGCACTTTTTTCCAGCATTTTGATTTTGTCAGCGATCTGAGAATCGTGTTTTATGTATAATTTTTATTCAAGAACACCTTTTAATAAGGATATTCTAGTCAGGGATTCAGAGTTCAGTATTGATTGATAGTTCAAAAAGTTCTTTCTTCATCAGTTAGAAATGAAAGTCACAATGTTAACTCACACTCGCTTCAACAAGTTTTTCAGAAGCATGGAGACACAAGTTTGTAAAAATCATCCTTAACCTTCAGAAGCACTGAGCCACGAACTCTATAATGGGGTCCAATAAAGAACATGGAAAGTTTCTCGTAAAACATGATGGTAACACTAAACGTATTTTTTTGAAAGAAACTAAGAATTTGGACCTATACTGAAAGTTTCTAAAAATGTTCAGATTTTGAGTACTCAGTTTCTTACGAGTTTCTCAAAATTTCTTAGGTTATATTTTCCCAGTCCTGGAGTTTCTAAATCTTTTGGTGATCTGAAAGTTGAGTTTCTTATGAGCAGTTTCTTATCAAAAATACGTGTACAATAGGCCTCAGTTCAACTGTGACATCGTTGTTGCAGGATGTAGGAGGGAATTTGAAACTGAGAGACACACCCAGGGGGGGGATCACTCAACACATGCACATACGGGGAGGTAAGTCCGATATTTTTGGGTTAGAATATTGCCGAAAGTGATATTTTTGGGTTCAAATAAAACTGAAATTATGTTCATGATATTTTTTGGCATCAAATATTGTTAAACTGATATTTCTGGGTTCACCTGAAGTAATTCTCATCTCTATTTGCATTGTTTTAGGATATTTTATGTTCATATACAGGTTGCCAAGTATAAAATGAACTGATATTTTTGGGTTGCAATGAAGCTGGAGTGATATTTTTGCGTTACCTGAAAATTTCTTGGACTGACTCCCCCCCCCCCGTACGCGTAAATGCTGAGTGCCCCCCTGGGGAGACACAGCTTTTTGATTGGCGTCAAGATGGTACTCATGTGACAATAATATGAGTTTTGAATAAAGATACAAGAAGAAATTCAATAACCAAACTTTTTTCTAGAGGCATTCGATCCTTTCTGTCTGTCAATGTTGGTACAAAGTTCAGAAGAATCGTCCACTCCAGTGAAAAGGTTTCATACATCGACAGGCGTTTGGCTCAGTGCTTTAAAGACAGATTGCAAAATCCATCCGACTACTGCCAATGTTAGAGCCCAGGAACCACTGAATAACCAGTAGCCACTGAGTAATAAACACAAACTCCAATTAGGGCACAATTTTGCACAATCAAAACTTACTTTGACCCCATTCAAGACAACCTCCAAGAGTCCCAGATATCGCAACAATAGCAACAACAACAATCATAGCGATAACTACGAATATGCAATCAGTCTACTCGAAGCGTTTCACTTTAACTGAATTGCAACCTCGTTCCCAGGGTGTTCTTACGTCATACGCTGATCATCACGAAGCCGAATGAACACCCTGGTACATTTCGATGAAATGCGCCCAGAATCTGGGTGCATTTGGAAGCCATTATGGATTTCACCGTTGGCTAGGCAACGCCAAGCCACGGAAAATGGCCGTTGCTCTGGCACTAATTCTGCAGAAGATGAATGGAGAAATTGAAAACAAACACTTTGAGGACCTTATTTGAACCATTTTGCAGGTATTTAAACAATAATCTGGGGTCGGCAAGTGTGTTTAATGTGAAAATAAACTCGGTTTGTTTGGAGCAAAATGTTGCAAATTTGGGAAACTTTCACCGCAGCTTCCAAAATAAAATGGCTCGTAAATCTTCGAATTTCGGAAATAAGTTGCAAATTATGGTCGGAATAGGTAAAGAATGTGGTTTACGTTTAATTTTGACATGCTGAGGTCGTTTACCCCGTGCAAATCGGAGTTACGGCCCAAATTGACGAACAGCCAATCAGATTGCCGAACGGCCTCGTGTATTCCAGAGTAGAGGTGGAGCAACGAACTCACTCTGGGAACGAAATTGACTGAATTGTTCTATCAGTTCAAACCAGGCTATGGAAACGCCTGCTGGCGCTGTCTGCGATGTGATATGCGACCTCGTTTCCATTGACGTAGCAACGGAGCAATTATAATTAGGTTTGCCTAGCAACGGAATCTTTGCTGTGGAGAACGACCAAGAAGAAGACACAGATGGATTTGAAATACTCTTGAGTACCGAATAAACGGGGGGGTGGGAATAATCGGGGGGGTTGGAAATGGTTCGACATGGCAATAATCGGGGGGGTTGGAATAATCGGGGGGGGGGGTGCTTGGAGAAATAGAAAATAGTCGTTTTCTTAGGTAAACACGTATCTTTTGTATATTCATGTGAACAGTGATGTTACTGATACAGTTACTTATGAACTCTGGTTCTGTTGAATGCACTTATTGAGACTTTTTCTTGCGTTTATTCAGAAAATTTGTTAACTACCATTTCATTTTTCCAAAAATTAATAAAAGGGGGGGTTGGAATAAGAGCGGGGGGGTTGGAAAATTTTTGAAAAATTAATAAGCGGGGGGGGGACGATTATTCGGTACTCGAGAGTATATTCATTTAAGGTTTCACAGGATTTCAACTTTCCTCACTATTTCATAAACCGTTCGACTCCCATTCGATTGATCGAAATAACTCGAAATTGCGAAAGTTTCGAATCGGTTGCCGTCTCTGAAAGTCGTTGAAGCGCGAGAATGGGCCTGAAGCAGAACCGGTGCAAGTACCCCGAAAGAAAACTAAAATATCTCGCGAGTCTCATACTATCTCAGAAAAATTTTTCGCTTGATTTATTGCCAATAGTCATCCAAAAGCATCTTCGATTGCTCAGAGTTGGGCGGGGTAGGGCAGAGTGAATTTTTTACGAGTGCGTGCTTGGAGCGTGACAAAGAGGTTGAAGTGGCCTAAGCTACCGCTGAAGAAACTTAGCCGCTGCAGCTAATTCATGATTTCTAACGGGCTAAACGAGTCTCGCTATCCAAGGATAAAATATTTAAAAGTCACATGAATGTCTAAACTAGCCTAAAATGCTTACCACTGTTGTAGAAATTCAATCCAAAAACGCGATGCACTTATCCGTCCAAACTTCAGTTTCCATTTTGGTTTCACTGCGAAGTGCGCCATCCGCTGCGAAGGAGGCGCATATCACATCGCAGAATGCAACTCAATGCGCGATTCCTCTCCCGTGTTTTGCTCCCTGGTTCAAACCATTGCAGACTGCACTGTGGATTTATAATTGACATTTTGGTCAAATTTGATTTTCAGACAGTCTTAAATCAAAGCGCGCCCGAAAAGGACCCTGATAATGGGTAGCAATTGCATTTTTGAATAGACCTTTTAGCTATTCAGCAAAAGAGCCTGGATCGAGCGTACGCGAGAACACGAGATTAGATCGAGTTGCGTTAGAGCTTATATCACAATTATGCGCATTCGAAAATTCTATAAAATGTAGCAAAGTATCGTTCGATTGAGATTCTTTTTCAAAATAGCTAAAAAATCTATTACACGTATTTTTCTTCATAAGAAACTAAGAATTTGGGCTAGTACTGATAGTTTCTTAAAATTATCAAAGTTTGAGTACTCAGGATCTCTTACGAGTTTATCAAAGGTTCCATAACAATCTTCATGTTCACTACCTGTTCCCTCAAGAACATTGGAAGACTAGGCTTTTTGAAACTTTTCCAATTTTTGAAACTTTTCCAATGTTTAGACTGTACTCAAGTACCATACAAGTAATATGATACAAGAAATAAGTGAAAATAAAGCAAAATTATGACGAGGATTCCTCTATAAAAATAAGTAGTTCCTTAAGTTATATTTTCCCAGTACTGGAGTTTCTTAATTTTTGGCGATCTGTGAGTTGAGTTTCTTAGAAGCAGTTTCTTATAAAAAGATACGGGTGACCGTGGGTTGTCATGGTATGCATGTGCTTTTCTTTCTCTACCCCTCAGTCATTTAGGACCGTTACGTACTATTCTATGGTAACGTAGCTACAACGCATCACAAGGTCTGTGGAGTAAGGTTGTCCATTATTTTTACGCGTGCAAGTGCATTTGGAAGTGCTTATTTTCAGATATTATTCTACGTACTCACAAAATAAACATGCATGCGTCATTGTAACATTTCGTGCAACTTTGACCATGTCTTCTGTTCTAAGTCAGATTTTAGAACTGCGAGTTTGTCTGAACATTCCTATTGTTCAACCTCGTTTCCAGGGCCCTTTGTCATATGGGGATGGACGGAGACGATTGACATTATGTTACTGAGCACTTTCGTTGCTCTACCGTTCTTTCGAAGTATCACGAAGACATCTTCTTGCTGGAGTTTCCTCTTTGTTACGATCACTTGGACATTCGATTCTTTCAAATAATGATCTACTGCAGATTTCCTTGTATCGTGATAATTATCTTCCACATACTTTACTTGTTGTAACTCTGGGTTTTATCCATAAACTGCCACGTTTGATTATGAAATCTTCATTAAATATACTTTATAACCAGTGCGTCAGAATGCCTTCGGACGCTCGGACAATGTCCGCAGGAAATTTTGAATTTCGACAAAGCTCACAGGAAATTCATTATCTGTAAGTTACATATTTTGTCCTTCTTGTGATTTCCCTGGAAAGTTTTGAAGAATGCGTACTGGTAGCAGTGGCGTAACGGACTAAAGTTACCTTTAGTTCAAAAACTAAGGGTCCCGGACCTCTAAAGGCAAGAAACTAAAATTACTTTGTTGTTGTACTGTAAAGCCTGGTTTCCATATCATCGTAACAGTCGGCGACGTTTCGGCGACGTGTCCCCGATCAGTCGGCGACATATGGAAACGATCGCTGTTATCATCATATGGAAACCACGCTTTAAACTCATCTCAACTCTTTCGATGCGTCCCCGTACGGTCCCCGTCTGATCGGCGACGTCGGCGACGTCGTTCAGAAAATGTTTCCATTTAACAAAATCGTCGCCGATGTGTCCCCAAGCCTGCCTCGGCGACGCGTCGCCGACTGTTGCGATCATATGGAAACCAGGCTTAAAGCTGGTGCTCATTTTCATTCATTTTCATTTTAAAATATTTATACAGGTATAAGTTTCATTTATAAATAAATGCTTTTCAAACTGACCTGTTTAAAACAAAAAATTAAAGGAAAAGAGACTAAACTAAGAACAAAAGAAATTCATACATCTAATTTACAATATAATATGCTAAAATACCTAATTTACAATAAAATACAATGGATATGAAAAAGAACAAGAAAGTAAAGTTGTACCGCCCTCTATAGTCGTTCCTTGAAAGATTTCAGGGAAGGTGCCAATTTTGCTTCTCTTTCTAAACTGTTCCAAAGTTTTGCACCGCGATATGAAAAAGCCTTTTGGCCATTGGCAGTTTTTAATAACGGTAACCTAAGATCAGTTTCTGTTGAACGCAAAGATCTTTCTCTATCATCTGAATACTTAGTAAATAGATTTCTCATGTAGACTGGGGCAAGCGAATTCAAAGACTTATATGTTAGCGTGGCGGTTTCTTTTCTTATAAGATTACTGATAGTCGGCCAGCCAAGATTCTGAATTAGTGAAGCAGCAGAGGCATCGTATGAGCTATTAGTTACGATTCTTGCAGCTCTGTTTTGGATTTTTTGCAAGGCGTTAATTTTGGATTCACTACAGCAACCCCAGACGGAGCAACAGTAGCTCAACTGGGGCTCGACAATGCCCCTGTACATTTTGTTGAGCACACCAGATGGAAGATATTTCTTAGAATATTTAATAAGTCCAAGGGCTCGATTAGCCTTGGTCTTGATAGTACCGACATGTTTGTCCCAGTTTAGTTGACTATCTACTTGAACACCTAAGTATTTTGTATTAGCAATCATTTCAATTTCCTGATCACCGATTGAAAAAGATGTTTGAGCATCAGGCTGGGTTTCTATCTTACGGATGTTTGGACCAGAGCCTATAATAAGCGATTGCGTTTTCACAAAGTTCAAAGAAAGTTTGTTTGCATGCAGCCAATCCTGCAGCTTCAGAAGATCTAAATTTAAGTCATTTTGCAGGTCACCAATACTTTTTGAAGAGATCGAAATGGTCGTATCATCAGCATACATGCTGACATGAGACTTTTGCAGGGAAAAGGGCAGGTCATTGATGTAGATCAGGAACAAAAGTGGGCCAAGACAAGAGCCTTGAGGAACTCCACAGTTTATTCCCTTCACATCAGAAGAAGAGCCATTTATCCTACAAAATTGCTTACGATTGATTATCCAAGTACGATGTAAACCAGTCATGTTCCAGGCCATTCACTCCATACATTTTCAGTTTATCTAACAGGATTTCATGATCGACCGTGTCGAAGGCCTTCTTTAAGTCAATAAAGATTAGGCCAGTGTATTTTCCTTTATCTATATTCATGTACCAGTCATTGGTGCTAGCCATAAGGGCTGTAGTAACCGAGTGTAAGAGTCTAAAACCAGACTGATGCTCGTATAGTGATTTATTTGCGTCCAGGTATTCATAAAACTGATTAAAAATCAATTTCTCAAATAGTCTAGATATGAAAGGAAGGACAGATATTGGCCGATAGTTGGACCTGTCGTCCCTTGCTCCACTCTTGAAGATTGGTGCAATACGCGCTATTTTCCAGTCCTCCCGTGGTGCTGTTGCCATAATGAAATGACCAGTCCTCCCGGGGTGCTGTTGCTATAATGAAATGACCAAGGGGCCCCGTGCCTGCATGATTTCTCACTCTAAATGAATGGAAAGCGTGTTGATGAACTGTAATCGAAAATGGATGTGTCACTTTTATTGCAGATTTACGCACTTTTCCGTCAACAGAAGTTTTACCAGCGGAGTTGCCAAGTGAGGGGATGGGACATTTCTCTGTTTTGTCAAAATAGAATAAACTGGATGAGCCAGGAAATGTCCCACTTTTGAAAATTCACAGCATCAAGAAAATTTCACCTTCTCACCAGGACTAGAAATAAGAGAAAATTCCACTCTACAAAAATTTATGGCTACAAAATGGCTAAAAAGGGTCTAAAACATTTATCAAATCATAAGGACTCTCTTCACACAGAGCGATAAGAAATGGGCGTGTCACCTTTCTCGAAAGTTATAAGACATTTATTTTCAAGTAAATACTGAAGATTTCTTCAATCCCATGGCAATAAACGTACCAAGGATAGCTCTCATCCTTGAGAAAATGTCATTTTCTTTGTTGTTCCGTGCTATGAGTCCTCCATGATTTGATCGATGTTTTAGGCCCTTTACCAGTCATTTTGCAAACATGAAATTCTGATAAACTTGAATCTACCTATACTTCTTGTGCTGCAAAGGCAGCAATAAAAATCACAAAAATACTTCGATCTTTCGGCTTTTAACTAGAATTTGAATTATCCAAATCGGTGAAGTAATCTTTGTGCTATGAATTTTCAAAAGTGGGAACTTTTTTCTGGCTCATTCCCGGTATAATTGCAAAAGTTCGTCTAAAAATATTAATCCAGGCTTTCGATCCAATGTCTGATCGTTTTTCATGTTGATCGATTAAGTTGTTGTGATGGAGAACTGACAGGAAATTTTATAGCAAAAAGTTTTCGTCCGCAGGAAATAAAAATTTTTCTGACGCTCTGTTTATAACCCACACAACCACCATGTCTTTTTTTATTAAGTGCTATTTTTTCTTTTTTTTCCTGTAGTTTGTAGTTTTATGTAATTTTTCCTGTTTTATGTCATGGTCATGAGGTAGACCTGACAGTTTTTCGCTCCTCTTGGTATTTTTCCTATTAATAGAGTATAATGCATATCTTGTAAGTAGTGTAATTAGTAATGCGTAAGTTTTTGATTGTGAAACATTGCTGGCTCAGCGTGGCTCAAATGCTTGTTTTCAAATAAAAAAGAATACAGGTGTATTCTAAAGAAATAATGGGCTGGTTATCACTCAGGGTACGATAACCTGTCAACTTGGGCCATAAGCGTACGGGAAGAAAAAATTTAGGGGGGTGGCCCGACACAACGCCCATTGTTTACTAACATTTTTGCCCAACTAAGAGCAAAAGTTTGCCCGAATGGAGCTAATTTTTGAAAATTTTTCCGAAGTTGGGGGCCCCTCGCCTCGTACACTTATGACTTGGGCCAAAGTTCAAGTGATTGGTTTTTGCAATCCTCCGACTACCCTAGGTACCAGACTCTGGTACCCAGGGTATCCTCCGACGCAAACGAGCCAAAATCAAATACAAATTAATAACAGAAAGTGGACACCCTGTGGGCAAATTGGAACTTCCGCCTTCTGGCCACAGAAAACTACCCGCCAAATGAGCAACATTCTGCATCCACGTGCCTCAGCCGAATCAGCCAATCAGAATTGAGAATGTATCTTATTCGACCAATTAGGACGCGTGCAGTGATCATAAACACAGACAGCGATGGACCGTGACATATTCAAATTTCAAATTATATCCTGATCCAAGAGTAAGGCACCAAAACGAAGCTGAAGATTTGAAAACCCAAGATCTGAGCGCAAAGGCATTGGATTCCAATCAGCCAACATGAAACGACATCTCAAGGACATAAGCAACTGTGATGGGTAGGTTTTGAACATTATACCTGCCATAGCACGATGAAATGAGTGTTGTATTCTTGTAGAATGATCGTACAATGCAATATAAATATTTGGGTTGATTTTTTGATCGTGCATACATTAAACAGATTTGTAAGCACATGTAGCAATGTTTGATGTCTAAAGTTTACTGGCAGTGACCCCTGATTTGAACCCTTGATGAAATTCTGATCAGAGAAAATTTTTGATTACCATTCAACATTCAAGGGGTCACATTCAAACCAGGTTGGCAGTGAAAAGTCTTCCTCCCTACATGCGTTTTATGTGATCGAGACTGCAAAGGTAAACCCCAGAAATTCTTTAACCGTTGTTGCTTGCGAGCCATTTCTATTTCATTCTCTTCCCTGGAAATTGCACTCAATCAGAAAATTCCAATCGGGTCGCACTTCGTCTTGCAGCCAATTTATTGACTTTTTTAATTTGCAGTCGCGGCGGTCGAAAGAGAAAGAGCGAGAAGTCGCCATCCCCAGAGCAGAAGATAAAAAGAGTGGTAAATATTTTCTTGACCCTTGTTGTTCACACAAATTATGTTTTTCCACTTGGGCAACGAGACTCTAACGATAAGCATAGGCAAACTTAAAGTCATCGCTGGCTGTCAATGATGCTCATGCCGAATGTGAGGTTCCGTGGAGCAAAGAAAGGCCAGCTGCTCTGTCTTAGAGAATTTCATCTCAAGGTCTCCTTTGACGGAATCGTGCACCTTATAGTCGGATCAAATATCAAATGGAAACATTTCGAGTGTTTGTATGCAAGCCAACTCTGAACTTCAGGGTTGGCTTACAAACATCCGAAATGTTTGCATTTGCTGGGAAAAGCCCTGATAATCGCTTAGTTATTTTCTGGGATACCTAAAAACATGCTAAAAAGGAATAAATGAAAAGGAGAACGAAACTTCAGCCTTTACCTCCCTATCCTTCCCCCCCCCCCCCAATATGCCCATATTCATATTTCATGTTTGGGTTTCAGCTCATTGAAATCCCCCCCCCTCCAGTTCCGCCCATGGGAATCGATATGGAAGCAGTGGCCATTGCATGTTCATAATCAATTGACCAGATCTTGTTGATTAAATCGCATTTGAAAGCCAAAAGAATGAAGAAAATTTCCTCCTATCAACATAAACAAAGGGCACAGCAGATGAGATACAAATAAGGATTAGCAAATTGTTATCCCCATACGTCATTACCGAACCAGACCTTTCCAGCATTGTGGGCAGTTACCATTTCTATGGGATTTGCGATGACTCAACAGGTTTTCTGACTTCTGCATGATATCGTTCAAAAGCAAGCAAATGCTGCCATTTTGAAATAATCATAATAAAGAAAAATTTCCTCGGCAGATTACCCTAAATTATGTAATAGAATTTACACCCACCCCTTTTACAGATTTGAAAGGTGTTAGCCCTATGAGCCCCTAAAACCTGGAAGGGTCAAGGAGATACTGAAGTTACCCCAACAAAACTGACTTTTGCTGGTGTTTCTTGCCGTTCTTTGACAAGTTCACCCTCGAAGCACTCCTTTTCCCTTTCGTTGGTTTTATCCTGAGGTGTGCTGCGCAGAACTGCGCACGCATGCGCAAAAACTCGTAACTTTGAGTGCTGCCTCATGACCGTCATGCACTCAAACCAACCTGGGAGGCAGGTCGGATTTTGCGCCAAAAAAAGTTAACATAGCGAAAAAATCGCAGCACTGGATGTTTTTCATTGTCATTTGAGACAGAGCAGAAACTGCTTAAAATGACGTCATCGACAAGTCTGAGATAAGAAAGTGTTGGAATAGATGAGCTATTTGAAATGATATATCAACAGTTCAAATTTCGCTAGGGAGGCTCAAAGTTACGAGTTTTCGCGCATGCGTGCGCAGTTTCTGCTCTGTCGTCATTAGATGTAGCACTGGATTGATTTCAATGAATCGAGTGTAGGTCGATAGAAGGAAGATTGAAGTAGCTACGTTTGATTTCTCTTGCGTTTGTTTTGAGTACTGAAGAATATAGGGAAATTTGACTTAAAGAAAAGCGGTTATTTATGTTTGAAGAAGGCCCTGCATACTTGTTCAAATCGTAGAGAAACTTCTCACACCGAAGTCCCACATGACAATACAAACCGTTTTCACGGGTATTGAGTGTCATCTGCACAGTAGTTACCATGAGATCAATAATCCTTTAGTATTTGTTTGAATCGTACATTAGGGCGTTAACAATTTGATAAAACAAATGGGGATACATATAATCGTATAAACGTATTTTTTGCCAAAAAGCTAGTACTATCTCTTAAAAATCATTGGGGCTAAAGCACCCAGCCCCCCACCCGCCCGACTCCGCAGTCCCTGTCTTCATTTCCTGTGTTACAGTCACGTTAACAGTTTCCTTGTGAATTTGATTGAGTAATGTAGGCCCTTTTTCAGCCACTTAGAATTTTTTAAATTGTGGAAGAAAATCGCAACGATACTTAAGTCTTTCTGCTATCTAGTGCAGTTCAAGCCAAAGTTGATTCTGGTTGATTCATTCAAATCCACTCAGTGTTTTAAGTAGCTACTACGATTTTACAAATGCTGGAACTTTTTTTGGCGTATCCAGTATTGACGCACGGGTCCGTTTCATCCCACGCTCATTCCTGGAAGAGATCAAACTTATTACAGTTGTGGTTGTTTCGGTCCTTGCATTGATATGTTGTATTGAAATGTTCAACGAAGAGGAAGCTCAGACTTTCCATACAAGAAAGCAATGCTGCAGTTATGAATTTGTTCTCCTCTAGCCTGTGTTCGATGGGAATCAGGCTCCTCTGGTTTTCCCTTCCCAGTTGGTGAAACATTTTCCCCACTGGCTTTTGCTTCGTCAGTCGGTGTTTGTTGGGGATACGTGAAGGCTCAAGTTGACGCGAGCTAGGAATCCCCTCCGAGGACTATGAACGCATGCGCAGTTGTGCGATTTTGCCGTGGCATGACATGATTACCGAGCAATGGCGGCCGGAGAGAAAGAAGCTACGAGCGGTTATTGGCAATTGAAACAATGTAAGTACACATGTAAATTCATAGAAAAGGTTATCTTCACTGTTAGAAAGCAACTAAAGCTGTTCTTGTATGATTGTAGCATCTTTTTCTCTTTGGGAAGGCTTAGTCAGCCATCAACAGAACCCAGCCTGCTAGGCCCTTTGGCTTCACCATTGTTGTAAGGTTGACAAGGTAAGAATCTTTTGCACGAAGAGATTAGTCTAGTGTTTCAGGCAGGATTTAGAAGATTTTCAGGGTTTTTTTGGATTCTGCAAGAGTTTTTAACGATTTTGCAAGATTTTTTGAGGATTTAGATCTGGGAACCATCCTCCACATTTGGCCTTCCCACGACAAGTGATTTTGCGCGAAAACGCGACGGGAATCATTAGCTGAGGCGCATGCGTTCATAGTCCCCGTCGCTGATTGGCGGTCAAGTTGAGTGGAATACAAAGCGAGGAGACAATAGGGGGAGTACCATGTATCCCCAACAAGTGTGCTTCACTTCTGGAGTCTGACATGCGACAGACTGCAGCAGACGTTGAGGCACAGGGTATCAAGCCCTCTACAACCTATACTAATGACCTCAGTTCCAGTCTAAACTCATAGCTAATAGGCTGACGTCGTGATTCCTTGTTTTCCTTCAACCGTTTTAATCGAATTTTCTTACCTCCACCCATAAAAGAACTCAGCCACCAATCGAACGCTAAGAATAGGCACATGGGTTGACCATATTAAGAAAGTAGTGATTAGATTGGTCGCGCCGTAAACGCAGCGCTTGGCCTAAAGTAGTCCCCGTTTAAACCTGGCTTGTCATGCGTCTCATTTTGAGGCATAAACATCATCCAGTTCTGTGCAAAAAACTTGAGACTCATGTAATCAGGCTAAACCCATACCACGATAATAACAAACGATCGCAAAGCGTGCCGCCTAACAGGCACTCGGCGCCCGTTCCCAGGTAGGCGATGTTTGTTGATCGAATCACATTCGCTTTCATGAGAGGCCAGAGTCGATGCAATCCTGATGTCTAGAATTCGTTTTGGTTTTTCAAATTGAATCAGAAAACACGCGTGCCGTTTAAAAGGCTGTGCTCCCTAAACCGCAAATCAATAATTTTTTGTGATATCTTATTGCACGGCCTACAGGGTGACTCAAAAAAATTGTTCGGCGTTTGATTAAATACCAAAAAATAACGATACGCTGAATGGACCTTTGGTCAAGTCACCCTTGTCCTGAGATTTTAAATTAATTTTTGACACAAGAATCTTGCAGATCCGATAAAAATTCATGGGGTTACAAGCTTTTGAAGTTCAAGTTTGTGCGAAAGCTGAAACCAGAGGCCTCGAAATGGCATTTTTGGTAAAACTCCCATAGGCTGTCGTTTCTGTTATTTCTCAATTGTTTCAGGGTTTCAGGGCGAACCAAGTTGGATTCAAACAGGTATTCGATAACCTAACTGTCAAGCATATGGATGCTTTGAGGAAACAGATTCAGTCTCTCGCCGATTTCGTTTTGAACCACTGTTTTTGGACCTCTGCAATGTTAAGGAATTTTGAGAATGATCGCAAGAAATAATTTACTTTAGAAGTCGTATTTGGTTTGCTCTGATATCAACGAGAGGTATGACATTGGATAAGCTTCTCTTACCTCCGTCTTTGAGCTTTTTGCAATACAAGTAATCTGGGGGGTCTCTGGTTTCAGCTATCGCATATATTTTATCTTCGAGAGCTCGTAACTCAGTGAATTTTCAACCGATTTGGACGATTTTAGTCTCTAAAATTATTTCATAATCTTAGGTACAGGGTTATCTTTCCATGAGCCTGTTCGTGTTGTCCTTATTTTTCAATATTTAATCAAACGTCGAACAATTTTTTTGAGACACCCTGTACATGTTCATTATTTTCAGAATTTTTCGGGCGGAAACTCTGTTCATATTTTACAAGTGATTTTCTCAAGAATGTCCCTTTGAGAAACCTTAAAACAACGTCTAAAATCACAAGCGAATTTCTCTGATATTTCTACTTCACAGAAATTACCTGAAAATGCTTCAGCGTGTGCTTTCCCCTTGTAAGGATGAAAAAGCCTACCTTCTGGTATGAAAAAGTTTATTCCGGGAGGAGAAAAGTTTGCCAATACTTGTAGGTGTCATTATTCTTAGGAATGGAAACCAAAGAAATTTTGCTCATTGTTTGTGTATGTTTGAAAGGGGCTTTCTCGCGGGAAGGAAGGACCAATTAAAGCCTCATTCCGTTTTGAAGTTATCCACTGATTTTCTGGTAACGACCGATGACGTCAATTTGTTTGCAAACCACTAGGATACCATATGGAAGGAAATATAGCTGCATCATATCTTCGGAAGTTTAGAGATGCCAAGAACTTTGCAGCTTAGCTACACAAATACACCACTTCGATTAACAGCCTCGTTTTGAAAATTATTCAAAATTCGTTCACATGAAATTTTGGAGGCCAAATTCGGATTTAGCACCCAAACTTTAGTCTAGCCACGAGTTTTCATGTTGCTAGTAGTCGTAATGTTAACTTTATTGCGACGTAAAGTTTGGAAATCTGTAAGGGATTTGACCGTGAAAATGACTCGGGGTGTAAAGTTTCACCCCGAACGATTTTTGACGGTCAAATCCCTTATAAATCTTTGATCTTTACATGGTCATAAAATCAACATCACAAATGCCAGCAGGTTAAAAACACGTAACGAGACTAATGTTTGGGTGCTAAATCCGAATCTGGGCTCGAAATTTACATAAGAACAATAGGAAGGAATTTTGACAAATTTCCAAAACGAGGCTGCTTAATCGAAGTGGTGTATTAAATATACATGAGTTGTCTGGTGAATTTGTATGATGTTCAGAAAGGCGTGCTAACTGATTAATTGATTCCATTTATCTTTTGTTAGCTCGATATCGAAACAAGGTATCAAAAAATGTTTTAATCAGAGTTTGCATTATTCAATAATGCTATTTACTGGCATCAATAAAAAATTTCCCTTCAGATCACCTTTATGGGACAATATTTTTTCAAGCAATGTACGTTATTTTTTGCTCACTCGGTAAATCACTTGTTAAATTTTTGTAGAAAATGGAAAAACGAAGAAGGGATAAAATCAATCACTACGTTGATGAATTATCTGATCTTGTCCCTGCTGCTGCACATAAAAAGGTAACGAATTACCTAATTTTAGAAGAAGCTTTCCAAATCACTATAGGGCTATGCAGCTACAACCCCGGACAAAACTCATGACACACTTTGTATTTTGGAGGAAATTTCGAGTTGTGATCCCTGTCACCCCCCATTGCAATGTTGAAAGCTGCTGAAAATTTCATAGATGAGTTAAAAAGTATGTCTTCTTCCAGCAACCAACATTGCAGTGGGGGGAGGGGAGGGGGCATTAGCAGTGAAAGGTAACAGTCTACATACAGGAAGGCCTCTTTTAACCCTATCAAGCCTAGGGGGGGCTGATTCAGCCCCCCCCCCTAGCGGTTTTTTGTCTGTAGATTTTTACCAAGTGCACTTACAACACTGAAACTTTCTGACTTTTAGTTTTTATCTTTGTTACGATGTAAAATTAATTTTTTGAAAAATCAAACTCATTCCAGGGGGTAAACGCGACCAGTTTTTAAGAGATGTATGTGTAAAATTTTGAATAATTCCTAATAAAATCTACAGCTAATGTGATAAAATGATGAAAAGATAGGAATGCATACTACTTTTGATGCTCTATCCAACAAATTAGCTCATTTATAATTTGAAGGTATGGTTTTGCGGATTTTGGCACTACGCATGCGCGCATTCTTTGCATTCCTGTGTGATGACGTCATCACTTTTTGTTAATTTTTCTTCACAGAGCAAATACTATTTGGACATAGAATACAGTGAAATTGGACTGATGTCCTTAATGCTTTTTGTTTTCTCACAATTAACGATTGAAAATTTTTAGTACTGAACCCTATTGACTTTGAAAATTGAATAATGTGACGTCATGGAAAGGTCACGTGACATATCTAAAAATAGATTTCATTTTTGGGTTCATCATAAGTTGTTCTATACACATGCAAAGTTTCAAGGCTCTAGGTTGTCCAGAACAGAAGTAAATTAGGGGGGCCGAATCAGCCCCCCCTAGGCTTCCTAGAGCATCAAATACCCTAGGCCTGATAGGGTTAACGCAAAACTCATCTGTCCCAACGAGTTTTGTCCGCGATTGCAGTTCATCCTTTATTATTATTATTCATTTATCTATCGTTGGATTGTAAAAGATAGCTACAACAGATAGCTGATTAATTCCAACTTTAAAACTTTGAAATACAAAATAAGCCTTTAAAATACAAATATTACTACAACAAAAATGTGGATAAAATATTTACACGTCATTAAAAATATACAGTATAAAAGCAGAAATCTAAAATTGTTTATCATAGAAAGCCCAAATTCGTAATAAAAATTCGGCATAATCTGCATGGACAAAATCTGCATGGAATCCTGCATTTCGTCTAGCTTTAAAGGGACTACTCGTAATATAAACAAACTTCTTTCGAAACGATGATTTTGCAGTTTGTTTGATAGGCCATATCACTGTGATTTTCCATTACTCTTTTCAAAATGACGGTGTCATTTTGAAGATAGACTCTTCGAATTTCGTAGAGAAAACAAACGAAACACTTGTATGTGGTACGATTGCAGAGATATTTGTGGATTTTGGAAGTAGCCTTATTGTGGATTCACCCCCATCCACCAAAATCTCTGCAGAACACAATACACCACTTTAATGAACAGCCTCGTTTTGGAAATTATTCAAAATTCTTTCAAATGAAATTCTAGACGCCAAATTCGGATTTACCACCAAAACTTTAGTCTAACCCTAAGTTTTCATGTTGCTAGCGGTCGTAATGCTAATTTTATGGCGATGTCAAGTTTGAAAATCTATGAAGGATTAGACCGTGAAAACATGGTGAAAATGACTCGGGGTGTAAAGTTTCACCCCGAACGACTTTTCACGGTCAAATTCCTTATAAATCTTTGAACTTTACATTGTCATAAAATCAACATCACAATTGTCAGCAGTTTAAAAACACGTAACCAGACTAAAGTTTTGGTGCTAAATCCGAATCTGGGCTCGAAATTTTCATATTAACAATAGGAAGAGATTTTGACAAATTTCCAAAAACGAGGCTGCTTAATTTAAGTGGTGTATGGCCATGTGCGGGTAAGATTTTAGAGACAGCAAGATTGTTTACGGTTACGGTGTTTACGGTGACCCAGCCCCTTTAATAAGATGAAATTGCATCAGTTATTTTCAAAGGAACTTGATTAAGCAGCCCATATACGTTTAAACGAAAGAGATACATGTACTGTTTTTGTCGTCAGTTTTTGCCCCTGAAAGCATTATTATGCTTATTTTCAATATTTGAAGGTAATGTGTTCGTATCTATACAGCCCAATAGCTACTTTCGCGTGAAGGTTTCATGTGATCACTTTGACAAATGAGGTAATTGAATGAGATAGGAGTTCTAGAGCTGAACCAAAGCAAACAGCTTCATTATGAAATTTAACTATTAGTTTGTATGTGATCAGTTAAATTCTGCCAGTTACAGGGCGCTGTTTGAGTCTCTTCGTCAGCAGCATATTTTGACAGAGTATATATGCGGCTGTACTTACATGGACACATCACCTTGGGAAAATCGAGGGGTGTATCACTCCACGGAAAGGTGTACGAGATTTTTTCGGATTTAAAAATCCTTCGATTTTGGGACCGGATTTGCGGATTTTCCAAAGTTTTAGCGGATTTTCCGGATTTTTTCATCTTTTCTACCATGACTTTTCCCTCCATCAAAAATCTATAGAAATGACAGTGAGCTTGATAATGAACTCTCAGGTCACCAGAAAGTAAGGAACTCAAGTACTTGGAAATGCAACAGACACAGTCTTTTGACACTTCTCTTTCAACGTTTTGCAGTCGTATTAGCTACACCGTTCCTTGAAACGAATTTGAAAACTCTCCAACTTAATGTAAACAAATTGGACAACTCTCCCTTCCGAGAACTAAAGTTGTCGTCTCCTTTGCAAATGCACAAGGCATCAGTCTGTAAAATATGTCATTGACCCGAGATCGGTTGTTGCTAAACATTGGTTGGTCCAACATCAACAACAATTTAGGTTCCTTCGAGCTGGAGAAACAACTACAACAACTACTATAACAGCAACAACAAAATGCCTCATCTACATTCATCAGTGGCATTCACGTGTCTGTTCCTCCATTTCTAATGATGTTCCTCTGTTTATTCTTCTTCAAAAGCTTAGTTTTTTTGCCTGATTTACCACTCATCTGTCTGGAAATTGAGGCCATTTCCTGGATTTATTTACAATTTATTTTACTTTTTTGAGGTTGATCGGATTTTAGGATTATCTGATATATGTGTAGATTTGCGGATTTTTGAAAAGATTTTTGCGGATTTTTTCGGATTTTTGGCAAGGTGTACGAGGATTTTAGGAGTGATACACCCCTCGGGGAAAATGTTGCCCCGGGGGGGGGGGTACATAACATATTGAGGGTACGGGTATGTGCCGCCCATATGGGTGGGTTTTTGGGCCCCAAATTCTCTAAACAAGGGTCCCTTTTTCGGCAGATTTTCCATAAACAAGGGTGGGTTATCCAGAAATTGGCGAAAAATAGCAAAAATGGGTGGTTTTTCGCCAAAATTCATCATAAAAGTGGGTATGACGGCAACTTTCGGTAATTAGAAGAAGGTACCTTTCTGAAAACTGGACGGCAGACCCCCGTCCATCCGCAAGTCATGTACCCCCCCCCCCCCCGGGAATGTTGCAGTAAAATAACTGTGACTCAAGAATGATTTCACGATCTTATTTATCTCTCTGCAGCAAAATGATTGGTAATAAATTTTTGCAAACAACCATACATCATTTTAGGACACACGTGTCTAATTCCCGGGGGGGGGGGGTAACTACCATATATGCGGGTACGGGATGTGCCACTTTTGGGATGTCTTTTTTCGAGCAGAAAATAAATTTTGGGGTATCATTTTTGGTAAAATCACAAGTAGTCATAAATTTTGGGGTGTCATTTTAGAAAATAACTCTTTCGGCTATTGATTTTGATTAAATTTCACTTACTTGGTTAAAATTTTGGATGGCTGTTACAGTTTTAGGGTATACATTTTCAATGGCCTGTAAATTTTGGGGTATCGTTTTCGTGAAAATGTATAAATCTTAGGGTGCGATTTCAGGCATCAAATGGCACACACCCGTCACCCCCCTATTGAAGTTACCCCCCCCCCCCGGGTCTAATTCAGAACTTCCAAGTCTCAAAATTGTCTTGTATACAATAGTATGAACGGTTACTGCGATATTTGTGATAAAGGACATGTGTTTTCTTTGCAAAGCAAAAGTATTGTTGAGTTTACTAGGTATCGAAAGGCCGAAACGTACTATAGTATCCATTTGTATTTCTTATAGGCTGCATTGAAAACTTGTGACGAAATACGACGGGTAAGGTTCTATTTGCGGTTTTATTTGTTGCTTTTCTTATTGAATCTACGTTTGGATATAGGGATACACTGATTAAGACATGGGAATTTTACGCCCACACAAGGAGTTTCTTAGTTCTGCTTAGCACCCGAACGTAGTTTCATGGACACTGCGAAGCTAAGCTATGATGCCTGCTTGAACCTCCGATGCTGAAACAGCTCAAAATTCAAGTTTTCAGTGATACTAGCCACGGACAAAGTTATAAGTATCAACATGAATGTTTCCTCAATCCAAGAGTCAACAGACCTTTCATTGTGAACCAGGAGTTCCTCATTTTTAAAGCCAATTAACTGCCATGAACTTCACCGCAACAATGAGAATTTCGAAATGTCGAGTTAGACTTATTACGTTGAGTCCTAGTAATCGCTACCACCCACCCACCCCTCGCTCATGACTGTCGAGTGTCGCTTGCCTCGCTACTGGGACTACGCCATAGCCTCGTTCCAGAGAGCACAGATAAATCTGTTAATTTCCCATCTCAAATTTCATAAGTCCATAAGCCCTAGTTTGAGAAAAATAAAAAATTTTGTTGTTGTTGTCATTATTGTTGTTGTTGCTATAACTGGGACTATGTCTTGAGTCTAACATGAAGACATCTCTGGTGACTTCTTTAGCCTGGGGTTACAGACAGTTACTGTCTGTCCTCACTCGATGTTGCTCGTTATTTGATACGGAATGGATCGAGCCACCGACATTCAAGCTTTTCAGTCAAGTGCGCTACAACTGCAACTGAGCCATCTCTCTAGCTGCTTGTCGCCCCAGTCCCCTGTGTTGCTATTGCAGGTTCGAGCACAGGCAGTTGCTATTATTGATATTACTATAGGCAAGGAAGCATTGTTGATGTTCCTATGTGCCGCAAAGAAACAGTATATGTCAGTGTGATGCAAATTTACTGTGTAAGGGCCTGATTAGAGGGGTATCGCCCTAATTGAGGGTATTTTACATTGGTCGAATATTCCTGCTGAATGAAGCAATTTTCAGAACGAAACTTACCATAAACACCTTCGTAAACTCTTCACTATTGATGATATAAAATGTGTTTGTCATTGATGATGTTGTCTTTAAGAGCGAGCTACTCGAGAACATAGTGGTCGAGAGGGCCTAAATTTCCAACGTCGCCCTGGTTGAGGGTATCCAAACTTTCACATGGTTTCAGGAAAATTTAAGATAATTTGATGTTAAAATTAGCAGCATATCAACGATTAAAGAGTTTTTGTTGTTATCAAATGTTTTCTGGTTGTATTTGCTGTGTTTCGTCGTCGTAAGCACTGACCTTTGTTACCGCTTTCGTTGAAAGACTTTTCAAGCAAGCTGACTTCAGTTTTCCTCCTTCGGTGAACTGAACGATGCTTTAATCAACTTTTGATTTTAAGGAAACATTTTTTACAGTCCACTGATAGAACAAACCTGTTTTTGCACCGTAACATGTCCTTTCACAGCAAATAGTAGTCGCTTGCCTTGCGTTGACGGTGCAGATTTCGTTCAAGAACCGGAAGATACCGCAGTACCCTCAACCAGGGCGACTTAAGGCCAATCAGACGGTGTGCAAAAAGAAGCCTGTCGTGGCGGAAGCGGATGTCATATCTCTGAAGTTACGTGAAGTACTTATTCTGGACAAGCGGAGCTTGGCGAGAGGCCATTTGTTTGTTTTGACAACGTCGAGAAACCAAGCAAAAAGAAAATCGTTCAGCAAAATGTGAAAGGAAAAATGGCGGACACTTACAATTACATCTCAGGTGACCTTCTTTGTGCACTGCTCCCTCTGTTTGTGAACGGAATTTTAAGAAACACAAACAAGAAAAAATGTAACAGATGGCTTTATCAAACTATTTTTGCGAACTTTTTGATTTTAACTAGGCCCAAATGACTGTTATTCAGCAACAAACGCAAGAGAGTTAAAATCGATCAAATGCGTTTACCCTCAACCAGGGCGATACCCCTCTATATGAGACTTTTCAACCCCGGTGTTGAGTTTCAACCCACCTATCAGAGGTGAAATGAATTTGCTAATACATGCGTATTTTCACCACTGAGTATGAAAAAGCGAGCCATAACATGTCACCCCCAGTGATGAAAAAGTCCGTCATGTTCGACGTGACACGATTGCTAAATATCAATTCAACCCCGGGGTCGAAACACGATTGTGACTGCATGGACCTCATAAATTTCACTTCGGCTAGCTCAAGGTGGGATGAAATGTCAGCCCCGGGTATGATTTCATCCCCAGAGTTGAGATTTCTCTATATAATTGAAATCTGTAATCGATAAAAGAATGAATGGAGACGTGGGGTGGAATTTCAACTCGGCAAGGTGGGTTGAAGCTCAACCTCGGGGTTGACAACTCTCATGTAATCAGACCCCAAGGTTTATAATTATCTCCTACCTCCTGGTAGTTGGAAAGTGCTGGTTTTTTATGGTTTGGTTGTCATGGTTATGGTTATAGTTATGATGGTTATGGTTTTCACTTGACAATGAAATCTGCTGGTTTTTTTCTTGGAATAAATCTGCTTTGGGCGCAAAACATTACCGCGTGAATCAGCAGTTAGTTAGATACCATAGTTATGCTTCAGCTTATGCGTTTCTGCGAAGGAACGTTTATCTCGTTGTGCAGAGGTGCAGAGGAGGTTTTGATTTGCAAGCTCCTCCGTAGCCGTATGGAGTTGCTTCCTCCGCAAAGAATAAAGCAGAGGTAGTCAAGCACAACTGTGGTATCTTACGACTCATATCATGGTGAATCATACCATTAAGAAATGTATTTGCTGCTAGGAAGATTAGCGAGTTGCAATGTTGTGCTCAGAGTCATGGTAGTACATCTTCCAGTTTCTATCATATTCACGCACACTGATCACAGCAAACTTTGATATAAGACTCATCATAGACTTGCCCAAAGTCCATTTTGTCATATACGTCTGACCGATCCCTTTCCCATACTTACTGGATCCACCATTCCAACCTTCCGTAATGGAACTAAGGGGGGAGAGTAAGAGAGAAATATCTTTCTTTCTCTCTCCCCTATTTGCCTTGACAGAATTTTGAAATGGTGGATCCAGGAACAACCGTAAAGGGAATGGTCAGAGGAGTTGGGGAAGTAGACTTGGGGCAAGTCGAGAATCATCAGGATTTCTGTAAATTGGCTTCCGTCAATCGCAGGGTGGCTCAAAACTTGAAAAAGCAGAAATTCTGGAACTGACAGTAGAACATGTCAGAAAAATTGCTCAGGGAAAGCAGTCAGTGGAAGGTGAGTGTCCTTTCATTGCTTAACATGCTTGAGATTATTTTGCAATTCATGGGTGCTTGTTCACTATCAGGCATTTCCGGTGTTGGTGCAGTTTCTGGCTCTTTAACATACCGTTAATCCGAGTAATTTCATGTCGTCTTCCCAGTTCGCATAACAAGTGTTAAGGCATGTAAAAGTCATTACTGTAAGGAAAAAAATTTGGTCGTGATTTTATGTTTCTTTAAGATTTCTTTAAGGTGCTTTCTTGAGAAAACCCCTCATAATTTCAGAACGGAGCAACCTTTGTCAATAAAGTAAATTTTAAAAGTTACCATAAAAGCTCCATTAAGCCCCCCGGGGGCTTATTTAATTTTGAACACTCCAGAGGGGGCTTACAAGAGAGGGAGCTTATTCACAAAATCAAATGACAAGGATATATGTATGGCAGTTTTTCGGCTCTTTTACTCCATATTATGTGGGACTCAACCATAGTTGTTTGGTTATTCAAAAGACTACATAGTCTTTTCATAGAAGATTCAGCGTACAATTTTACGTGTCAAACACATAAGTTCGACATTATCCATCCAACCAACAATACCAAAACTAGCATGCTTGTTTAGGTAAATAAATGGCATATCGTTGGTAATTTCTGTAACTTGATACAAATGGGGGGCTTAATAGGGTCTTAATGGGGGGCTTAATAGGGGCTTAATCGTCATAAGTGCATAACTTCTCTTAAAAACCACCCATCGCCCGCACCAGGCGAAAGTTTGCGCTACTGGTTTCAGGGCAACTTTGCTGTTTATTTGAAATTTCGGCTCTGAGGGTAGTGGCCTATTTCGGAGGGGGGCTTGATAGATAGGGGGGCTTAGTAAAGCTTTTACGTAAAGCTTTTACGGTATGTGGACTTGTATCAAGTGATATCTTGGCCAATGTCATTGCCTTGATTATTTTTTTAATCTTTCAAAAGGATTATTTCTTTACAGGCTGTAGGAAATTTGGCTTTTGTGCAGAATTTACTTTCCAGTGCGAAGGAGAGCTAATGAGGATCTTTTAAAGAGGATCCTTTACAAGTTCCGCCTTGGCTATCATTCGCAGTGGAGAGTAACGTCTACACACAGGCTATAGGAAATTTTGAGTTAGAAAATTTACATATGGTATATCGAATCTTCCTAGTTTGTTATTTCAGTTCTGAAGTATCGAATGACATAATGGCTCCAGGTCATTTCCATCTGCCACGAATAGAGATTAAGACTGTTACTCAATATGTCAGAAATGAAATGATAACTTTGAAGACTCGATGTATCATTCCTGGATCTTATTTTAATTCAGAGTTTCCTATAGCCCATGGTTTCATTTATGACAATGATAATCTTTTTTTCTCCAGATTTATCACAATATCGAGCGGCTTGCGCGGAGGTTGAACGAAAACGAGGCTTTCAAACTTGTTTGCAGCAACTTGCACAATTCCTCAATAAAAGTGAATCCTTGATGGAACAAAATGAAAAAATCTTGTCTGGAATGAAGAATTTTCTCAACAGCCAAATAGAGCCTAATGCATTTCGCTTATCAGAACATACAAAGAACGTTTATGAATCTTACATATCGAATGAGAGTGAAGGTAGTTATGAATTCCTCACTCATCAGAATATCTTCTACAAAATTTGCATGGACTTCTTGAAAAATAACTCAACTTCGAATGTCACGCAAGATGAAAGAAATGAGCCTGAAGCTGAGCCCTTTGATTCTTACTGGCAAGAGAATTCAGAAGTGCCACATATGATGTCCCTGAGTTGTGAGAACTTTGGTGCAATTGACGACTTGAACCCGCCATTTGGCTCATTTTCAGCATTGCTAGCCAGCTACCAGTGAAGAGTATAAGACGTGTTGAGCATGAATCAATAGTTGGAAGCCGTTCGTTGAACTTGCGAACAAAAGAAAGAATAATTTTTGTGAGTAGCGCAGATAGTGTCGACTCATGGGAGAGTGGGACTTAAAGGGTCTGTTTCATCCAGCATGCCTTGCACGTGTCGTCTCTTGGTTTACCTTTGTTGCCGCCATTTTCCTGGCCCATGAAAATGGCGACAAACAAAGGCCAACCAAGAGACGACACGTGCAAGGAATGCTGGATGAAACAGACCCTTTGAGTACTCCATGGTACGCAGTTGTGCCATTGTTAGGGTGCCTTTTACATCCGGATTTATGGATGTTTTTCAACAGTATTCAATGATCTCCAGATTAGTGTGGGTATGATTGGTAAAAAAGAAGCCAACAGGGGTATACTTTTTGCTTTCCCACACCCTCTTCGAGACCACTTGAAAAAGTGGTATGGAACTCAGGCTAAGAATACATTTTATATCTTTTCCCCGCTTTATTGCTGGTACTTTTCGATTTTGAATGGTACAAACCCGTGCGATTGAAACTTAGTAACCCTCCCCGGGTGTCAACTTAGCAGCAATTCAGAATTTAGTTACAAGAAGCCAGAAAAAGTTCCCACTTTTGAAAATTTCTAGCATCAAGAGTACAGATTTGAATTAGTTAAAATCTAGTTAAAAGCCAAATATTGAAGCACTTTTCTGATTATCTCGTCTTCATACGATAACTTTAAGTATAAATAAATTCTACTTTACAAAAATTCCATGGTTGCAAAATGACTGAAAAAGAGCCAGAAATATTGATCAAAATTTTTAAGGACTCCTGACGCAAAGCAAAACAATAAAGAAACAATTCCATTTCTCATGGGTGAGAGACATCCATTGCACATTTATTGCCATGGGAATGAAAATCTTGAGTATTTGTTCAAAAATTGATTTCTTATAGCCCTTGAGAGAGGTGAAACACCAATTGCTTATTTTTCTGTGCAAAGAGAGTCCTTACAATTTGATCAATGGTTTAGGCACTTTCTCAGTCATTTTGCAACTATGAAATTTTTATAAAGTTAAATTTACCGATACTTCTTTTGCTGGTATGACAGAGAGAAAATTCCCAAAACTACTTTGATCTTCCGCCTTTAAAATAAAATTGAATCATTCAAATCTGTAACAGCACTCTTGATACGATGAATTTTCAAAAGTAAGAACACGTGTGAGTCAAAAAATTTAGCACGTTTGGTGGGATGCAGAGTAAAAAGGACGTGGCCGATATTCAAAAATGAAATGTTGATCGATCAGATCATATGATCAGTCAAAGGCTAACTTAGATGTGAGAAAGGCACTCATCAAAGGATCAGTCAAAGGCTAACTTAGATGTGAGAAAGGCACTCATCTTTTCGACCAGAAATTAGAAAAAATTGCTGGAAAGGGGTTTGTATAGACTATCCACCGGGTGAGCCAGAAAAAAGTTCCCACTTTTGAAAATTCATAGTGCCATCAGTACTTCACAGATTTGAATGATTCACATCCTAGTTAAAAGCCGATTGAAGTATTTTTGTGATTTTTCTCGCTGTCTTACCAGCATTAGAAGTATCGGTAAATTTGAGTTTATAAAAATTTCATGGTTGCATAATGACTGAAAAGGGGCAAAAAATTGATCAAACTGTACGGATTCTCCTTACACAGAGCAATGCGAAATGGGCGTTAGAAAAATCAAAAAAATTCTTCGATCATTCAACTTTCAACTAGAATTTTAATCATTCAATATCCTTGGTGCAATGAATTTTCAAAAGTGGGAACTTTTTTCTGGCTCACCCGGTAGTCCTCTATTCTGGTCCATTGACAGGCCATTGACATTTGAATTCTATTTCGGAAACAGACGATTGTATTGAATCTATTGATTGATAGCCGAAACCCAGGGGGTACTCATATATATTTAGGATAGGGATGCTCAGGTTTGGGTACAAAGTAGCAAGCCAACAAAATAATCTCTCGCATAAGATAGACCCAGAAAAATTACCAGCAAATTATTAACCATAATGCAGTATCCAGTTTTGTTTCTCAAGGAATCCCGACCTATCTAGGTTGTAATTACATGAAACGAGTCATGAAACGAGAAACGAGTGTTGGCGGGCTAGCCCGGTATACTGACCGGCTGGTCTTCCTGTGGTCGCAAAAGAGGAAAGCTAGCCTTGCAGCCGGACTTTCGCTCTCTCTCTCTTTCTCTCAACGTGCCATATTCTCTAAGAACGTTGGCGACCATAGACTTCCACAACTCTCTGTCCTTTGCTGTTCTCATGATCTTCATTCTTGCTACTTGCGATTTTACTGTTTCATCAACATGTTCTGTCATCAGTTTGCTCGGGCTTTCAAGGTAGGTCAATCGCTGTCTTCCTCTGCTTCTCTTGCGATTTGCACGTCTAGTCAGCATCAGTTCTTTTTTAAGCCTTCTTTCCTCATAACAGTCCTAAGAACTCATCTGTCTCTTCCTTATGGTTTTCATAATCTTTCGCTCCGTTCCAGCTAATCTGCTCTTCGCAGCCGGACTAGAATAAGCAGTAAAGCTTAGTCTTTCAGCCTACTAAACAATACAGCAGCCAACTGACAGAGCACGGCTGCTTCCAAATGGTAGTCCCAACATAAACTCTGTCTCTCTTTACGGGCCAGCTCTCGTCCCGAGCCAACCCACTTGCGAAAAGTCAGTGCCTCAGATAATGCTCTACTGGGTGAGTCAAGAAAAGTTTACACGTTTGGCAAAGGCTAACTAAGATGAGAAAATTTTGAATGGCAGAATTACTCATCATGTAGAACCAGAAATTAAGGACAAGATGCTTATAAGGAGCATGAATGGTACGAGAAATCTACGTTCCATTCTGGTCCATGATTTACTTTCGATTGAAATGAACATTCTTTTTCTGAAGCTGACAATAGTATCAAATTTGTATTTCAATGCCAAGTAAATCATGGACCGTAATGGAACGTGCAATCCTCGATTCTCATACAGGCCTTTTATTCCCCTTACAGGCCTTTTGTCTAAATTTTGGATCTTAGGCCCCGTTCACACGGGAACGCAATCGTTCCGTTCCATATCGTTCCGTTCCGAAAAGTGGAGCGCTCAGGGGTTGCGTTCACACGGGAACGCTTTAAATAACATCGTTCCGTTCCAAAAAGTGGAACGATGAAATAAGTGATACGGAAAGTGGAACGATACGCAATCGTTCCGTTCCGTTCCTGTGTGAAAAGGCAATAAGGTGCAAGACTGGTCCAAAAATCGGAACGATAAGATTTTTGGCCCTAAACGCATGCATGGATGTAGTTGTTGCTGGAAAAACCTTCAAGGACTAAAGAGAAAACTGTGGAACGGAACGATTGCGTTCCCGTGTGAACAGAAACAAAAACCGATACGCAATCGTTTCGTTCCCGTGTGAACAGTCTATTTTTGCGTTCCAGAAACTGGAACGAAGGTGGAACGGAACGATTGCGTTCCCGTGTGAACGGGGCCTTAAAGATGAGTGATATTACTGGACAATGGCTTTTTATTGAATGTTAGCCTTCAACTGATAGCGTATAGCATGCAAATGTTGAACATCGTCCACATATTGTTTATTCCACACCCCTGCAAACGCTCGAACTTTTTTGACGCACTCAGTAGTGTTATCTAAGGCGCTAATTTTAATTAACTGACAATTTGAACGTAGAATTTCAGTGTTTGTTATTATCTGTGAAATATAGGGATTTTAGAGAGGAAAATTTCTAATCTTGAGCTTTTAGCGGTGAATTATATTTTTGTATGACAGCTACGAATCGTGCGTATACTTTAGTCGTACTCGTCATAATTGAATATTGGATTTCATTATTAGCTGAATATGAATATCAATAAATGAATTGCACGGAGCTTAAACAGAAATAAGCAGAATAGTCTCAGTAGAAACGTTGTGATGTTTTTTGTGCATTTCTGAGGGATTCTGATGACGGAATAAGCTCATGTTTTACTGGTTTGGATGCGATCAAGCGAGTGAGTGCGTTGTTTCTGTATTCAATGATATTCTGTATTCAAAGAGCTTTACGGTTAAGGTGGCTCTGCACTTAAGGTGGCTCACTACCGAAAAATTTCAAAATTACAAAACAGTGAAAGGTTAAGGTGGTTGTATACCAAGTACAAATAAGTTCAAAACACAATAGATTAAGGTGGCTCGCGTCTGATATAAATTTCAAACTGCTACTCACTGGATGTCTTATCGCTCATGATATCACCTAGAAATAACCGATTTTGGTTTAAATTAATCAAAAAATTGCTGTTTAGACTAAGGGTGTTAGGACACGGATGTTTTGATTGATTATTTACTTACCTTGTTTTGATCCCCGTGTCTTGTTTTGTTGTCTTGTTTTCTGTTTTGTGTCGTCTTCAGCTGATGTGTACAACTGAGCGTGGCTAGGCCCAACTGCGATCAAGTTGTTCGAATATAACTCCCTTGTATTTCTGTGTCCTAGTGCGCCTTCACATAAGGATCAAACAGGGTAAATAAATAATGAATATAAACATCCATGTCCTAACTTCCTTATTCAGACGAAACTGCAAGGAAGTAAACACTGCATGCAAGATTTTATAAGCCAAGCTGTTTTGGTTCCCATTTAGGCGCAATCTATGGAAGAAAGTTTGACGCTATTCTGGTTTACGATTTAGAAATTTGACAACCCGTCAAAATAGAAATGTTACCAATGGTGTCGTGGGAGAATAGTTTTTTTTTGGGGGGGGGCAAAGGTCAGAATTTTCCGACAAAGACATTTTTCCGAAAAAGTTTAATTGGGAATATGACGGATTCCACCGGCCAAATATCTTTGAACTGTCGTCATTTGGAAGTGCCATAACAGTGAAGAATTATCAAAGTACAGAGCAACCCTTTTTCGACGAAATTCATGTTGGGGGTGAGGCTACAGCGAGGCAGAAGCAGAGGAAGTAAAAGATGGGCTTGCCCCCGGGAAAATTTTTCATGACTATACCTCAAGATCGTTGGAAAACGCCATTTTTAGTGAATACTATAACTAGGTCTTCCTGGGAAATTGGAAGGTATTGTGCTTCAAAATTACTTAGAATCAGATCATTTTTAAATTTTTGTTTCAAATGCGCTTATAATTTCCTTCAGCATACACAAGCTTAAATCTTCGTTTCCACAAGCATGCTTTCACTGAAATTAATACTAACTCTATCTTAGCGATCATTCGTATCATCCACAAGTCTCAAGGATAACCATTTCTAGAAATTTCTGGTCACACCCATCCCTAAAATGAAGTACTATCCATAAATTAAAAACAATCTAAGTCTAACAGTCCAAACTGTAAATGTATCATCTTTTAGTCAACAAAATTTGTGCAAAAACATCTGAAAGTTCGCCAAAAAGTTCCAAGAGTTGTTGACAAAAACCATTTGGTCCGAAATTAATTCCTTCGAATTTTTTGCACATTGTACCTCCTTTTTCAAAGAGAAATTGCACCTTTTGCTAGACTTTTTAGTGGAAAAAATAATTTTGGCAGAAAAGTCAGTGCTTTTTGGAACGACAGACCTAGCTTTATCGCCGAAACGCTTATTTTTCGGTAAAAAGCTTTGGTTCTTGACCAAAAAAATGGGGCTTTCAGTCGTATTTCACTTGCTATAGATGAGCCACATAAAATGTAAGAATCGATTAATCATATTTCAATTTTTCCGACTTGAGTGGCAAATTGCCGAAACTTCCGACAAAATTTTCGTAGGCTGGCCCCCCTGGCCACGACGCCACTGAATGTTACCGATTCTTCCTTACGATTCCATTGGCTGAAAAAATGAACAGTGACATTCTTAGATTGACTATACATTTCATTCGTGAAACTGGTCGGTTTGATTGAGATCTTATTGGGGCTTCAGCTGTGTACAAAGCAACCACCAAGTTCCTTTGCGTAAATGTTCTTGTTACTTCCCTTGTAAATTCTGTTTCATATTAGATGTCAGATCCCTTAGTCATCTAAAACCATGACGAGCTTCCGCTCGCGACTTTTCCATATTTTCTCATCCGAACCCTGATCCAACATTTAATATGAGACAGAACCCTAGTAGTGTATCCTGTAGTCTTAGCTTAATGTTGTGTGTCTCTATGTTTTTGGCCTTGGGGTAGTCGTTGTTTTTTTTCCGCTCCCCTTGGTATCGTCTCTGTGGTGTCGTCTAGTAGTTTTGGATAGGTATAGTAGAACGTATAAATTGTTTGTAAATTATTTTAGATGAATATAAAAAAAAAAAAAAAAAAATTCCATTGGCCATCAATTCTGATATCGACCCAAGGGGGCATTGGTGTGCGCTCCAAGAATTTCTGTTGTGACCCAATCCCAGAATTTCGGTGGGATTTAGATCCAATTGCAGAATATGGATGTGGCTTCTGACTAGTGTTTGCTTTAAAAACAATGGGGAATTGTTGATTATCCTAAGCCTGGGCATTCCCAGAATTTCCCCGAAAAATGTGACCCCAATCCCTGATTCTTTAACCCTATTCAGCCCGGGTAAAATTTTTGGTATTTTGGTCCGGCGGGGGGGCTATTTTGGCCCCCCCTCTTTATTTCAGAAACGAGAAACTGTTCGTAGGTGAAACTTCGCACATTCAATTAGGGACCTGGAAAGAATCCAAAACTAGCAGTAATTAGTAATTTGTCACGTGATTCGTTGCTAGGCAACCAAAAACAATAGTAAAATCAAGCAAAAAGTAGTGACTATTCTTAAATGCCAGATATTTACTGATTTGTTTAAGATGAGTAGCTAACTATGCTGCAAAAGTGATGGTTAGGAGTCTCCAAAGATACTTTTATTGATTAATTGAATTTTGAAAATTGTCTTTGTTAATTATTGCAGATTAAGTCCAATTAACGGACACTTCAAACAATGAAAACTATTGTTACAGTTATTTATTATATATTTTGACCTTTAATCAACGAAATTAGACACCTCAGTTCATTATCACGCCATTTCGATCAAATTTTCATGAATGATTCACTAATTCATTCAATATATGACGTCATAAAGTTGTATGACGTCATTAAAATTAAAATTTGCTGATGTAAGCAAATAGTAATAAACTATATATGAAATGAAAGCTCTCTTCAAGACAAAGCCAATGGTATATATATATCTTTACATTTAATGCTACTGGAAAGAAAATAACAGAGGATTTACGATTTTCTTTGTGACTAGTCCCGAACAAAAGTCATCTGGAGGTCACGTGACACAACAATTAACAATGAAGTATGGATAATTATGTAGCCTATTAAATTTCATTAAAAGTCAAGAAGCTTCAAAGTTACATTTTTCATGGCAGAGATGCTATCTAAAAACGTTTCATAGGGGGGGCCATAATGGCCCCCCCCGGGCTGAATAGGGTTAAAGCATGCCATTCCCAGAATTTTCGTGCCAAAAATACCTAAACTGGCGCACATCCCCGTGTGATTCGATAGTGACATACCACTCCCCCCCCAAAAAAAATCTCGACAGTATTTCTTTCCATGGAGCAATGGAGACAGTCTTTCTTTTGAATGAAATGTTTTTCGATACTATTTTACCACCATGAGATTTAATCGAGGCAATAAACCTCCTCAACTATTAAGGTAGTAGCCTTAGGTCGTAATATCGAATAAACATTTTCATTCGAAATGGCGCCTGCATTGCTCCATGAGGGGTGCTTTGGGGGGGGGGAACTAGATCCCGCAAACCTGGACCAAAATTAGCAAAACCTCAAAAACCCGCAAGCAAAAAAGCCAAAACCCGAAACTGCACCTCTGAACAAAAATCATCACTTTTCGTCTGTAATCTTCGATTATTTCCAGCATTTTCGTTTTCACCGACTCTCTGCACCTCTTTTTGGGGGCTGGTACTCGATCTCAGTGTATTGCTACGTGGAATGTATGAATTTGAAAACCCGAAGAGATAGGAATTTGTATGAAATATACCGGAAACCCAAGCACCAAAATGGCCCAAACCCGCAACCCTGACACATCTCAAAACCCGAAAACCCGTACGATTTAAACGTAAATCGCGGAACCCGAGGGCTAAAATTGGCCAAACCAGTAACCCGCGAAACCCCGAAGCCACCCTCCTCCATGCTGTTCCATAGACAACAACTTGATGAAGTTTCCAAAGTACCATCATTTTGGCTCAGATAAGGTAATAAAGAAACAGCACCATGCCCACAATCACTTTCCAGGAAGCCAATGTAAATCAATTTAGGCAAAAGGAATGATGACTTCAATTTTTGACGCCACAGTGACAAATGCAGTTTCACTTCCTCGAATTCCAAATGTCTACTTCGACAAATATTTACCGAATAGAAACACATGTATTGTTATTAAATTTAGAATATTATGTAGGTGTAGGGATGGATGACACGCGAAAAAGAATTGCGGTTTCAGGACACAGAGATCTGTTTGACGCAGACACGTCTTTCTGATAACAAGGAGTTGAAGGGATCAACTGGCAAATCCCACGCTTGCATGGTTGAATTGAAGAGGCAAAGAAACCTGAGAACTGTCTGTAACTGATAGCATTATTAAAATTAATGTACAGTAATCTTTTCTGAAGTTATTCAGTTGCCTACTTTTATTGGCCTAGCATAGCATTGCGGAAGACCAGCAGATCGTGACTTGTAGTGCATAATGCTGTCTGTGGCTTTCGAGGTTTGTTACCTGATTTGTTTGTTTCAAGATTTAATGTTGCATTAATTTTTGTCTTCCACATACATAACAGATCAGCAAAGATCTATGTTCGTCTGTGACTCCATGTAACGTTGTACAACAGTTGTTTGACAGGCAGCATGCTCAGGTGAACTAAATCTCCCCTGAAACTAGGGTACTGCAAATATGATAAATAGCTACTCCGAGCTCTCAACAAAATTTTGACTGTCACAGCTCTCCTAATTTCAAGAGAGACCTGATGCAACTGAAAAATCGAAATAAAATTGTTTGATTTTTTTTAGCTTGTTTGATTTGTGCTGGGTAGGTCAGAGAGCAAACACTGGCGAACACTCACATTTACGGGCCATCGATTCATATTTTTAGCGGCACTTGGCACTAAAATCGGAACCCCCACCTTCCCCCTTGATGACCTTCCACCAAATTTGTCTCGGATCATGCGTGAGAGGAAAGAAGATGTTTTTTCAATGGAATGTACAAACAAATCATGCCTGTCGTTGCTTCTGTCTACCTTTCCTTTCGGAGTCTCAGCTCGATTCCAGTCATGGCAAAACATGGCCTTACTTTTGTTTTGTGAAACGGTTTTTGCCATGATTTGAATCGAACTGAGACTGCAAGAAGGAAGGCAGAAAGAAGCAACGATAAAGACAAAGGTATGATTTGTTTATAAATTTTATCATAGTCACATGATTTTATTAAAGAATAAGCATCTTGCTTCCTCTCACCCATGCCCCGATTGGCTTGAAATCTTCGGCCTATTAATAAGATCTTGGAAGCAGCAAATAGATGTCTTGTGGAACTTACTGGAATTAAACCGAAGATATGCCATAAATAGAACGCATTGTGGAGGGCTTTTCCGTTAGGCACTGGATTTCCGAAGAATGAAGCAAGAAAGACACAAATTTGATGAAACGGCTCGTCTAATGTCCTCCTTGTAAACAAAACCAAGGCGAGCTTAATACAACGGCTGCCACTGAGCACTGCAAATATGCAAATCTCGAAAATACAAATATAGACCAGCAATATGCTGGTACTATACAATATACCGTAGTACAGAACGGTCTTTCGCAAGCACTGCCTGCCTTAAAAGTCATTAATAATCGATACGAGAGACTTAGGCCACAAGAACTTTTTCTGGCCTCTTTCTGTTGTCTAGAATACCGCTTAAATATAATGCTAGGCAGAAGCGCCGGAAAGGGGGGGCAAGGGGGGGCGGTCGCCCCTCCAATGTTCTCCAGGACCACTTTTCCAATTCTTCTAGTTCCGGCGTAAAAATTTTTGGGGGGGAGGTAAGACTGATGCACTTGGCAATTACAATGTGTATGAGTATAGGTTTCTGCAATTTTGCCATTTTAATTCCATTCTCCTATGATCTGATCTGTACAGCATTTCTCGTGCCGAAGCCCCCAGATCTTCGTTCTACCAACGCTCTACGTTTCACGCCAAAAAGTATCAAAGTTCCCAGTAGTTTTCGCATGGAAATTTAGGGAAAATGGACAGTTTTCTCTGGGAAATTGAAGGGAAACGGAAATTTCTATTTCCCTCATAGGAAACTGTTAGGAAAGTGTCCGCTTCCCCAAAATTTCCATCACAAAGAACATGGGGAAATTTCACCATTTTTTGCAGAAGATAGCTTCTTGAGGACGTAAGTCAAAATCTTTTTCACGAACGAGGAAAAACAAATTTGGTAGTTGGGTATAGATAACGTAGTGCATGTTAAGAATCTTTCGGCGAAATGCTGGAAGGTTGCTGGGAGACTTACTCTCCTACTCAGAGTTTTCGCTCCGCCAGGCATTTTGAGGAACCAGAACCTCTGCATTGGAGAGTATGGGAGACTTGTCCTATGCAGTAGCATGAGTTGGCTTTTTGAAAACTTTTATAGACAAACTATTATAGAATTGTCCAAGACTTATAGTATTTGAGGCCATGGAAATTGGATTGTGAGAACCGTTCTGGACAAAGTAGAGTGTGTTTGCGCAAAAATTTTCCTGTGGATGTGATTCATTGAAAACAGTTACAAAATTGTGAAAGTTTCCCTTTTGGTCTTGCTAAAGATGGCATTCAGGATAGGCATTCTAAGCCAAAGAATACCATGTTTAAAAAGGTTGCCAGAGATGTTAATTTGAATAACTGTTGCAAAGTGATCAACAACTCCAATGTAGCACAGGCTAAAATATGATCGGTAGAAGCGTTCTAAGCCAAAGTAAAGAGCGTATCCATGAAAATTTTCCCGGGGGCTTCGCCCCCAGACCCCCTCAATGTCTGGTGGACTGTGAAGTTTCAACTCAACCCGATGCCCTCTTTTTCACAAACCATATATACTTCATATTTCTGAATCTGAGAGTACATGATAACTCTTTTGACAGTTCCATTACCGAGTGGCGCATGTTAGATTGGTCGCAGAAATTTTTGAGGATCCAAGGTTGGCGCTCGTTCCCCGCTTGAACGTCATTTCCTAATTGTGGTACCCTACTAGTGTTGTTTAACAGACTCATTCATCTTACGGTCAATCCATAAAAGGGGTGTTAGTCGCATTTACAGCCAAAGTAGAGGGCGTGGTCCAAGAGGAAATTTTCTGGGGCTCCGCCCCAGACCCAATTCTCTTTTGCCCCTCCAATAAAAAATCCTGGCGGCGCCACTGATGCTAGGAACAAGTCAACCACGAGCCATAAAATGTCTTATTTATGAGAATTGCGTGGTAAGAATAACAATTTCCCATTAAAGAAAATAATGACATAATAATGAAGCAGTTGAAGCTATGAGAGAGAATTGATTAATATTGAGAATGAGACATGGAATTTAAAGAAAGAATGGGGAAATAGTTAAAGAATGTACATTTCTTTAGACAAATGAAGATAATTGTTATCTTGAACTATTTGGTGAATATATTTTTACAATTTATAAAAGATTGCAATTTCATACTGATATCGACATAGATAATTCACTGAAATACCTCCACGCATCTTAAAGCCTTGTACCCTGAGAGTCTGGTACCCAGGGTAAAGCCTTGCGGATGCCCTATTACTTCTTTTTTTAAGAATAATTTTAGCTACTCACTCAAATTTTATCATTATTGTTACTATCATCATCATCATTACTAATACAATAGAAATATGTTAGTAGAAAAGTAGAAGTTTAGACCATGTATATATCTTTAGATATCGTGTCTCATGAAAAAAGAGATAAAAGATGTCATACATACCTTCCTTGTTAAATACACGAATATTTTACAAGAAACTGCTTATAAAAAAATTAAACTCTCAGATCACTAAAAAATTAAGAAACTCGAGTACTTTGAGAAACTATTTATTTTTATAAAATAAGTCCTTAACATATTTTTTACTTTATTTCCACTTGTTTCTTGTATAAATACAGGGTGAGTCAATAAAAACGCCCGGCGTTTGAAAAATCCTGCTCCCTGAATATCAAAGCAATGATATTGAAAACTGTCTTCTTTTATTCCCGATATGTCAAATTAGGTTCAGTAACTTATCCCGGCCTTAATCGGTCATTCCTTCCCGTCGAAATAGGAGATTTTCTGCAGAAAGCCCCTTTCGAAAGCCTGCAAAAGCGAGTGAAAACATCAAGCAAGATTCCCCTTTGTTCTCCTTCCTAGCAATAATGACTCTTGGATGTGTTCATGTATTTTGTCCTCATGGGAGAACGGAATGCCCGTGAATAAGTTATTCACACTAGGGGAAGACTTTTCAGCCCGCCAAGACGAAAGGACGTGCTAAAGTGTGCTCGGGAAACTTGCTTGTAATTTTAGCACGTTTTTCAAGGTTTCTCCAAGGGATTCTTTTTCAGAAAATCGCTTACAGAATCTGAACGGAGTGACCGATTTTAGCGAGGAAAAATTCTGAAAATAATTGAGCTTGTTAGCTTAGCTGTTCAATCCAGATATTGCAGAATATCATTACTTATATACTCAGTAGCCTTTCAAAAGTTGGGCGTTTATTTTTTTGACTCACCCGGTATGTAAGGTGCTTGAGTGATGAGAAAACATTGGACAGGCTTCAATAACAGTGTTTTGAAGTTTTCTCACGAGAGAACACGCAATGAGCATGAAGATTGTTGCGGAACCTTTAAGAAACTCGTAGCTAATTTTAAGAAACAAGTTTCAGTACGGGCCCAAATTCTTAGTTTCTTATAAAAAGAATACGTGTATTTTGACGAGAAGCGAAGGGGTTGGCCATTCATCAGCTTTTCAATAACAACAACAGCCGCTGCCACCTTAGTGTTTCACAAAAATATTTTACAACTGGAGCCTGAATATTAGAATTGTTTTGCAAGCTGAAAAAAGCGAATATTAAAGCCGCTAATGTCGATTTAGAGAGTGCCACCTGCAACAAGTTTTTCTTGCGGAGTAGGATTTGAAAATAACGGAAATTCAACAGAACTCAAATTCAGAACAGCTTATTGTGTTAAACATAATGATAAACATTGGTCCGTTCTTGCTTTTCGACAGAGCATGTACTGTTGAGCGCAGATAGAAGGAAACGCCTTGAAAGCAGAAAGAGAACACAGAAGTTTGCAAATTTCATCGATTCTCAAGTAAGCTTGTTTCTGTTAACTTCTACTGAATTTTGAATCTTTCTTCGTAAAGTGCAAAAGTTTAGAATCGCTGTGGAGTCACTTTCTCTTTTCTATTTTGCTACAAGAAACTCATTGATTGTAAGGTAATTGCAAGGTGGGGGTTGAATGCAGAAGAGTCCATGTTTGATCCCTTTTTATTTATCGGGTGGGTCAGAAAAATGTATCCGCTGTTTGAAAAATCGTACAGGATTACCTCTGCAGCAAATTTGTAAAATTTTGATTCACCATCTTACTCGAAGATGATGATAAGCTTCGACTAAACCCCTTTTATCATAACCCCGGGGGGGAGTGCATAACATTTTGATGGTACGAGTATGTGCCGCCCATATATGGCTGGGTTTTTTCGGGTCAAAAATTCTCTGAACAAGGGTACTCTTCCGGCAGATTTTGCTTAAACATGGGTACAGTGGATTTGGTTTAAAATTCGCCAAAAATTGTTAAAAATGGGTAGTTTTCCGTCAAAGTCGACGTAAAAGTGGGTCCGAAGGCAAGTTTCGGTAATCAGAAGAGGGATTCCTTTCAGAAAACCGGGCGGCGGACCCCTGTCAATCCATAAGTCATGTAACCCCCTCCTCCGGATCATAACTTAACTTTAGGTGCATTATTTCCCTGTGAATTTATGAATTGGCCGAAAGTCTGAAGTCCTAGCCTGATTCACAGACCAAACGAGTTCCTCGTTTGGTCTGTGAATCAGGCTACTGAATTCCTTGATACGCCCAAAGATAACTAAAGATTACTGAACATTGAAAGGTGATCTGAAGCGAAAGCATTTATTGATGCAGATTACAAGCACAGTTGAATTGAATGATAAACTTTCCGTTTAAAATTTTCTGATATCTTGCTTCATTTAGAGTTATCCACTAACCATGATCGGCCGATGACTTTTTGTTTGCAAAAACTAAAGAGACTATACAAGGTCGACCATGTTTCCAAAGAGACATCTCATTAAAGCATTTCTATCAATCAACATGCCTCTCTAAATATCATATTAATTCACGAGATAATTTATGGTAAATTTCTTTAGCAATGTTCTATGTATGTATATTTTTAAGTTGTTATGAAATACAGAGTGTCCTAAAAATGGTGTCCCATTTTAGCCCTGTCCACAAGTTGCTCGGCAACTTTCTGGCAACTTGCAGTCTTTTGGGCAACTTCTAGGAATTTCGGCAACTTTTGCAACATTGAGCAACTTTTTCTTATCTTAGCAATATCACAAGAATTTCAATGATATTGTGTTTATTCTTTGTAACAGTAATGAAAATTAGACATGTAAAGCATCTGTTTTCTGGTCAGGCTGGGATTCAACGCCTTGATTTGTGAAGAGCTGGTCTTTGAAATTAGCGATTTCTGACTATGATGACGATGATGATGATGATGATGATGATGATGATGATGATGATGATGATGATGATGATGATGATGATGATGATGATGATGATGATGATGATGATGATAATGATGATGATGATGATGATGATGATGATGATGATGATGATGATGATGATGATGATGATGATGATGATGATGATGATGATGATGATGATGATGATGATCACGATGAGGATGATGATGATGATAATGATTATGGTTATGATGATTAATATTATTCGTCAATTATTACTGTTGTTGTTGTTGTTGTTGTTGTTGTTGTTGTTTGTTTGTTTATGATCAACAATTGATTCTTGCTAAAATTCTGAATATTTGTCAGATGGGCCCAATAATATTAGAGTGAAAGGCTCTAACTTCCAAGAAACTGCTGTAGTTGAAACAAAGAGCATCCTTGGTGCCGCTAATCTTATGCATAGATCTCAGTTATTCATATATTCATAGCATATGACCTTAAAAAATGACAATAAATGAGCAACTTTTGGGCAACTTTTCGAGAAATTTTGAGCAACTTGTGGACAGGGCTATCCCATTTGTGTGGCTACTGTGGAGGAGCTATAGATTTAATTATCTCAGTTTTTACACAGTTGCATACATAGGTTGAGCTCTAACTTAGAATTTGTGACATAGTCAATCTCACGCTTCGTTGCTGATTTATGGCTGAGAATAGGCAAAAAATTGTGGTTGCTTCAAAAACAGCACTTCTTTTATTCTCCTAACGTCAAAATAAAGTACATTTTCAAAGAAAGGGTTATGACATCGTATTGAAATTTTTTACTACAATTTTTAAAAGCTAGAAAACGTTCTCTTATGAATAGATAGCACTGCTAATCTTTTTAAAGATTTAGCAAAAATATCAATACGATACCAGAATCCTTTCTTTGAAAACTTCCCTATTTTGACATTGCTTGAAAACTATGCTGTTTTTGAAGCAACGACATATTTTGTCTTTTCTCTGCGATACAGCAACCACTCGTCAGATTGATTCATACAAGGTCTCAAACTCTAAGTTGAAGCATGACCTATTCAACTGTGTAAAAGCCGAGATGATTGAGTCTACATCTCCTCCACGGCAGCCATACAAACGGAGTGCAATATTTTGGAACACCCTGTACATATGGAAATAAATACCATACGATACCATGCGATACGATACGATACGATACGATACCATACCATACCATACCATGCCATGCCATGCCATGCCATACCATACCATACCATGCCATACCATACCATACCATGCCATGCCATGCCATGCCATGCCATGCCATACCATACCATACCATACCATACCATACCATACCATACCATACCATACCATACCATACCATACCATACCATACCATGTGGGTAAAAGATAGATACGGTACGAGACAATATATACTTTATGGTTAAAAACGTAAATGAAAACACCCTTAATTACAAATGGAGGGACAGCATCAAAGGGTCAAGCTGCCCTTGTTTTCATAATGGTCCCCTTATAGTTGTTGGTACAACGAAAATACGTAAAAAATAGAAAGGTACAGTAGTTGTTTTCGGTGGGAAAAAGGGTTTATAAGAGCAAGCACGGTTGGGAGAGTTGATGAAGGATGTTAATACAAGACGTATATGTCATCTTCCCCTTTTTGCTTATTTTGAAAATTGCTGATTTTAATTCAGATGGCCGACTGTTCTATATTTTTAGTCTTGTAAATGACGCAATCAACTGATACTTAAATTCAGTTGTCTGTGTTCTTGGCCACTTGAAAAGAAATCTGGAACACTGTAACACAGGCTAAAAACCAGTGGGTAACTTAGAATGAAATGCGACATTAGAATAGCTTTAACTTTAACAGGATTCCTTATCTTTTTACAGTGCTTCTGTTCGTTTGCATCAATCAAAATTTTCCCTTTCGAGTCACCTTTAAAGCTCATGAATCATATTCCTGGCTACCCTGGGTACCAGAGCCTCAAATTTAAATGAAAGGAAATTGGCTCTGGTACCCAGGTTAATGCCTGGCATAAGTTATACTGATCAGCTGACGTTCAAAACAAGCAGAAATTGAATAGATGTCATTCAATATTCAATTGTTATGCCACCCAGTTCACATTTTCAAGCCGATCTTACGGTGAATTTTGACACTTTCTCAAAAACTATACAAGTTTTATAAAATATTAATTACCTGAATGGATACTTATTCACAATTTTAAGTGTTTTGCCATCAACCTGCTAACACGTTTACTTCTAGTTGTGAGCTTGCGAGCCTACAAGGTTTTTATTGTTCACGCAACGGCAGGAAATGGTGCTTTGATTGAAATATCTTTATGATCCTGCGTTCCGTTCCTCAAACGTTTGCAATAAATATTCAGAATTGCAGAAGGAAGGGAAATGTGTACAGTAAATAGAACTAGCAGGCGCTTGTTCCCATCTCCGCAGGTAAGAACCTGAATATTTATGAATTTGCATTTACCCTGAAATTTCTTTATCTGAGCGATCAACTACGTTTCGGCTCTGAATCGTTGCAGAAAAATATTGCAGTTGATTTAGAAGAAATTACAAACAGAATGTAGCCCAACTGGTCGATGTCTAATTTAGATAGTGCGATCCCATTCTCTGCTATAAATCAAGGACTCTGCTGATCTCTGCACTCAAATCAGTCAGCATTCACGAATGACCTAAGTAATGGGCCTAAACTCTTTAAGTGTGCTATAATCTTGTTGAATCTTACTTGGAGCAGCTTCGTTGTTGAGGGTTTTACATGGAAAGGGATCTTACTAAGTGCTATAATCTTGTTGAATCTAACTTGGAGCAGCTTTGTTGTTAAGGGTTTTACATGGAAAGGGATCCCACTAAGTTCCCACTTTTCTTACATGCTTATGTAGTACGTTTTTTACGCGAGGAATGTTTCATTGTTTGGACTGCAACTCCCTAGCTCCCACAAAGTAATCATTCAGAAATAAAACCAAATTATTATGCTAGAACACAAAATTGTAATTTGTAAATTTGTAATTGATGTGGTTCAGATAAGAGAACATCCGCCAATCTGTTTTTGCTTTGAGGCCCAGATGGTATTATTTTACATTGAGAAATAAATCTTTTCAGTGATAGTTTGTGAAATAGAGCCACAAAAAAGCTAATGAAAACATTATCTAAAAACTAACTCTAACAATCCTAAACAATTGGATTATCTTTGTGTCCAGTTGGCTAGAGTATTGAACGAAATAGGGGGTAGTCTCCACCTCCAGTAGCGGCACCAGCTCTGAAAAGTCCGAGAGAAATGGGGGGGGGGGAATTTTGACCTAATTGTCAATCTGAAGGTATACCCAACTAATTTTATGCCGACAATTTTTGACGACTTCTGGGATGGGGTGGCAAGTCCCTCCCATTCCCCCACGGCTCCGCCATTGGTTGTCTCTAAAGCCCCGTTTACATTACACTAACTAACCTGCGTTCGCCCCAGGTTAAGACTAACATGCATTAACTTTTCAGAATGATGTCACTTAGGAGAAGACAGCTTCAGGAAAGACAGCGTATTGCCAGGTCACCAACAATCATCAACATAACATGACAAGCTTCTGATCTGACGTAATCTTCATTGCAGGAAGTGCACTTTGCATGTATATTTGGCAGAAATAATGTCACAATTTGCTCCTCAAGCCCACAAAATGTCTTTCAAGGGACCGTTGCCGTGCTTGGTTTAAGAAGGCTTAGCTTCCTCTCCAATCCAATTCAATTTAAAATGCTTCTTGGTTTCACATTGCTGCATGCAAAGCAAACTCTCGAGGTAACATATAGAAATTCACACCTTACGAAGGTTGTGACAATAACAGTTTCATATTTGCTGCTGAACGTAGTGAAGTAGCTTTCTAGATGAGTTTCTCTAGAGATCACGGGGAGCGGGCGGTGTATCACCATGATTACGAGAGAACAAAATGACGATGTTGATGCTGATGATTGGATGTAAGAACAAAAGAACAGCAGCTAATGAGCAACAGCAACAACAACAACAGAATGGCAGTTTCACATTAATGTAGCACATATTTCAACACAGGAAGGCCAGCTTGCCTAATAGATATCGTTTTCAAGTTGTCTCCTCATCTGATGATCCTTCGGTGCAGCAAGAATGACTTTCATCAACCACCAATGTCTCTTTCAGAATGAAATTGACAATCGTCCTTTACAACTTCAAACCATATCTTATTACAATAAAGTAAACCGCCTACCAAATAAAGAAAAAGTTAAGAAGCAGATTGATTTAGCCTGAATGCTCTAAAGTTGTGAAAAATGTGTACAATTAATTAAGGTGCACCTGTATGAAACATATTCGAAAACTATGAAAGGGTAAATTGGATTTTTCCGATGGTATGGTTTATTGCCTTTTCGACTTTTTAGACAAAATCGCCAGGGCACAAAAGCAATTGAGGCGGAGGAAACTGAATCTGACAATGATACAAAAAAAATGATGATGTTGATGTTTTAGTTTTTGAAATCGAACCTACCAGTGAGCTCAAGAAAGGGAGACATTTGAATGCAACATTTTTATCAACTGCCAACATGATTACAATGTGAGGGTGGCAAAGAATGATTGTAAGCAGTCTGAGGGAGCTCATCAGAGCTATTACTGCAAGCAACCAAAACATAGCATGTCAGAAGTCTTTCAGGAGCAAGAAACATTGTTGAAGAAAAACATCTTGCAGATAGAATCTGTGCATATACATTTTCACAAAAAAATGTCATTTTCACAAAAATGGCTTTTGGCTTTATAATCTCGATTATTCAATAATTCTGCCTTAAGGTGGAAGATGATTTGTCTCTTTGTGAGGAAGGAAAGTCTGTCTAAAAATTGCACCAGATGCAATGAACGCTGAAAACATGCCGGTACGAAGCAGGGGGCTCAAGTTTCCCAAATAATTTCGAAAGCAATTATGCTACGTCAAAAAACATAGATAAGATCTTGTTCTCTATTGTAACAAGTTGCTGGGTCGAGCAAATGCTGCCCTGCTGAGCAACACTTCCTTTAACAATATCAACAACTAGTCTTAGTGTATAAGGTAAGCCTTGTTTTCTTTTCCGTTTCTGACCCTGCTATTGTAAAACAAAGCATTGTAAAACAAAGAGTTGTAAAACAAAACATTATAAAACAAAGCAGTATTCTCTTCACACTGACCTCCTCCACACTCGATGTGAAGTTGAGGCAACTATATTACGTATTATGAGATCAGTGTACCGTCACAATATACTGCACTGCTATTTCTACTACTGCTGCCAATGTAGCAAGGAACTTGCAGAAATAGTAGTATCATGTACACTAAAGCTTTTAGCAGCGCATACTTAACTTCGTTAACAGAGAGTAACTTCATTAAAATGTGTGTTGAGGAAAACTGGTGATTTTGAAAAACCTCAGATCATTTCTTTGAGCTGACATATGCAATTTAAAATCCTTTTTGGTTTCACATTGCATTATGGAAAGCTAACTCTCCAGGTAACATGTTGAAAATTCACATTCAAGAGAGTTGTGACATCAACAGTTTCATAATAACTTCATTAAAATGTGTGTTGAGGTAAACTGATGATTTTGAAAAACCTCAGATTATTTCTTTGAACAGACATGTGCAATTCAAAATGCTTCTTGGTTTCCCATTGCTTATATGCAAGCTAACCCTCCTGGTATTATGTAGAAATTCAAATTTCAAGATGGTCCTGACATCAGCTTCTTCACAACAAATGAACTCAAATGTTCGTGGAGGAGCTTGAGAAAAACTGATGCTTTAGAAAACCTCAGATCACTTCGTCACACATCTTCTATTCAAAATGCCTCCTAGTTAACAATGTTAAGCAAGCTCCACAGGTATCAGAAAAAGAATTTTGACATCAGGTTGTTCGTAATAGCTGCAATAAAATGCGTGTTGAGGAAACTGACCTGATGGTTAAGAAAACCTCCAATCATTTCGTTGAACGGACATCTGTTGTTCAAAATGCTTCTTGGTTTTGAAATGCGTAGACAAAATCGGCTAAGGTTTGTTTACACCTACTTCAAGTCATGTAATCAATCTCTTGATAAAACTCCTTTTGATTTCGCTGACATATTTCGTGTCATGCAAAGTTGTGGCATGAATGCAAAAAGTAGAATAATACTGAAACCTCCCAAGAGTATGGTCACTTGACTTGAAATGGGTAAAACAAACCTTAGCCGATTAGGTCTATTGCTCATCCTCCAGAAAATTTCTTGTTTCAAGTATACTTATTGTTTTCCAATCAAGTTTCACTTGAACTGAAATGAATATCTGAATCTGCTCATTATGAGAAATCTTACAAACCAAGCAAAAATACTCTAGTTAAGAGATCTTACAACGAACCTTTTGCTTACCAAACGTTCAATTTGTTTCAAGCAAACGGTTACTAATCAAGTAAAAATATCTTAATCAAGGATTCTTGCCAAGATTTTTTTGCTTACCACACGAACAAGTGCTTGTTTCAAGAGATTTTGTTATTCAAACTAGTATTTTATTTCTCAATTTGAGAATCAGAAATTTGCCTTGTGGAAATCTAGAATATCAGATCCAAATCAGTGAGCGAATACGACAAATACAAGGAAGCATTTCGTCAGTATCTACGTTTCAGGAAGCATTTTCATTCACTCTGTGCATAATACGTTACGTGTACATGCTTCATCAACAAAGCTACGCATCCATTTACTTTATTGTTTTTATCACCAGTCTGCACTTAACTTTTCCGACGCATGCTGCATTCATAGGCCTTTAACTGATTATTCATATTTTTGTTGCTGAATTGAACCCCCCTGCGTTCAGAATTCGTTGAAATTTAGAAATAAGACATTAGATTGTAGACTAAATCAGTTTATTTTGATTCTAGGTCACAGAGGGACAAAAATAAAATCTCGTATAAATGCTGATACACAAGAGAGTCAAACTGCGGTCATAGTTGAAAGCTCACAACAGAATGAATACTGTGGATTCAAAGATCAAAACTTCAGCTGCAACAGGTCATTCTAGAAGGATTTGATTGCGTTTGGTTTATTTTGTGTTTGCTTCTTCTTTATCTGCGTCAAAAGTAGTGCAAGGAAAACCTGTTTATGCTAACAAAGAGCTGGCTGACGTGAGCCAATCAGTACTTAAAGGAATATTAAAGATATGAAAGAATCTGAGGATCTATGTGCTCACTTTTGATGATTTGATGTACAGAAAACAATTTTGGAAGAAGGGCTCAAGATGAATATCTGATCAGTTGCATTTGAAGACTGTTGTAGCTGTCGTTATATCGATACAACCTGGGGTTCTGTACATGTGAAGTTTGAGCTACGACAACGACAACAACAAGAGAAATGATGGACAACACAAACTCTACAATGTACTTTTTGTCGCATTATACGACACTCGAAACAGCCTTTCTCGTCCTTGCCCTCGTGGTCATAATCATCATGTCACTGCTTGGAGGATTCGTGATGTTATACGTCTTATACAGCAATGATAAAATGTGGACCAGCACTAATATGCTTATTGGTAACTTGGCATTAGCAAGCACATTCGTAGCAGTCTTTGTTATGCCGTTCAGCCTTTTTACCGCAGCCAGAGGAAGGTGGACGTTTGGAGAAGGGACTGTGTGTAAATTAACTGGCTTCTCAGCATCAATTCTACTACTAACAACTATTTTCACCCATACTGTTATAAGTATTGATAAATATTTCGCCGTTGCTAAGCCAATGAGTCGGGCGATGACTGTTCAGCGTACATGGATGCTAATTGCGGTTGTGTGGTCGATAGCTGGCGCTATGTCAATAGTTCCTTTGGCAGGGATCGCTCGATTTGAATACAACCCAACGACACTGATGTGCGGTGTAGGTTTCCCAAGGAAGAAGATTGATTTGTTATATTTGCTGATGTTAGGTGGAATTGGATTCTTACTACCTTTAGTGATCATGACATACGCCTATATTCGCGTGTACCTCGCTGTGAAGCAACATACTGCGCGACTTCTCGCACATTGTGTATTTTCATCAGATGTACTGGTGCTGCAAAAAAGATTGATAATGACTGTGTTTGCAAGTCTTGTTTGTTTCCTTGTGTGCTGGTCAACGTTTTTCGCGCTGACTTTGACAGCTGTTTTCATAAAAGACAGGGCAAAGTTGCCACACGGCCTAGGGGTTGCCGCATACTGGACGGGTTACCTGAACAGTGCACTGAATCCAATTATAATTTGTTATTTAAGTAATCGCTTCAAGGAAGGCTTTTTTGATATATACAAGAGCTTCAAAAGCTGTTGTGACTTTTCCTGTGCAAGAGAATCAAGATATTTATCGAAGAGTAGTTCCAGCTCAAAATCAATCGCAAGCGAAGTAGTTGTCTATGACTCCAACACACTTACGCGATACAAGCGGACGAATTCGAACGGACACATAGAAATTGATGACACACCATGCCAAACTTTAAAGATCTGCATGCAACCATTTACTCCACACGACAGAGACTGTAGCTTCAATTCGGAAAATCCTCACTGTTCATGCACTGTCAGTTTTTCAGACGCTTAAAGTGTATTTGGTTGTACCGGGTGAAGTTAAGAGGTCAGTTTCAACCAGCCTGTCTTGCACGTGCCATCCACTCCTTGCTGGACCTTGGCTGTCAACACCTTCATGGGCCATGAAAATGGCCACAGCGAAGGCAAACCACTGGATTTCATATGCATTTAGTCAATTTTCGAGAGTGCAGGAGGGGCTGTCGCCCCCCTCACGTCGCCTTCTCTAACATTCCTGCATGCAAGACATGCTGCTTGAAACAGACCTTCTAAACGATGTATTGATGGTTGGAAACTCTCTAAAATAGTTGCAATTTTTAAATAAAATATTCTTACAGCAGTTGCCAGACATCCAAACATCATACTTGACAGTCAAGACTCTAAAATAATTTAACAAACTTTTCAAGCTTTTAAAGCAATCATTTAAATTATGATCAGTAGATAACTGAACTTTACTTTTGAGCAGTGCTGAATTTTTCTATGACTGTTGAAATCTTGGTCTGGAATAAAAAACAAACTTTTAAAGAAGCTTTAGAGTTCGAATACATCCCTGATTTTCGAAATAAATCCTGGGTTGTCTTATGAAAGGTAGCCATTTTGGCAATTTCCCACATTTAGTAGGGATTATAAACCTGAAAACTCACCAAATAGAAATCACTTTTTAGGAAATTTCAGGCTGATGAATCCGTTGAGAAATGGTACCTTCATTTCAATCATAAAGGAAATCTCTGTAAGTTTTAATTGGAAACTAAGCAGGCTCTTTTGGAAGATTGCCTTCTACTTTGCTGCCTCCTATTGTAATCATGTTGAAGTAATTGTTTCATTTCAGCCCTAAATGTGCGAGAATTGCAGTACCCTCTGCTCGATTTCTGGAACCAATAAACAAATGCGCCCTCCTGCAGACCTTTAGAATAATCCGTTAGATTCATTCGTTATACGTTCATGACCTCTCTCAAAGAATGTCTTTCACTTGCACAAGGCGGCAGTTTGTCCCGCTACTTTTACGGCAGCTTGTCCGTTTTGTGAGAGAATTTCCTAATAGCAATTAGTTTAAAAGAAGCAAAACATTAATTGGCCATTTCTCTAGCACTACAAAACAATATACCTAGTGAGTCAGAAAAAAGCGCCAAGCGTTTGAAAGGCTACTGCTCCCTGAGTATATATGCAATGATATATTGCAATATCTGATTAGCTAAATAGCTAACATGTTCAATTACTTTTAGAAATTTTGCTGGCTAAAATTGGTCACTCCGTTCAGATTCTGTAGGCAATTTTCTAAAATGAATCTCTTTGAGAAACCTTAAAAAAGGTGCTAAAATTACAAGCAAGAGTCCCTAATGTGTTTACCTCACAGCGATGACTTTCAGCACGCTTTGTAAGTGCTTTCATTTTTGGGTGGTTGAAAAGTCTTCCCACTAGAGTGAATGACTTATTCAGGGGGATTCCATTTTCCTATGAGGACAAAATACATGAGTACACCCAAGAGTCATTATTGCTAGGAAGGAGAACAAAGGGAAATTTTAGTTGCTGTTTTCACTCGTGCGTGTTTGCAGGTTTTTGAAAGGAGCTTTCTGCAGAAAATCTTCTATTTCGACGGGAAAGAATGACTGATCGAAGCCGGGTAAATTACTGAACCTAATTTGACATATCGGGGATAAAACAAGACAGTTTTCAACATCATTGCTGTGATATTCAGGGATAAGGATTTATTCAAACGCCGGACGTTTTTATTTACTCACCCGGTATAAACATGGAGCTAGGGATGGTTGATCATTATTTAGTGTATGGAGTACATAAAGTAGGCACCCAAAGACTCGAGGACAAAACATCAAAGACAATGGCGTCTCGCAATCTCAATAAAGCCCGTTTTCCACTAGGCGGATTTTTCCATGCGCAGCGGAGCGGCTGTTGTTTCTAAAATAATGCACGTGCGCGGAAAGAGATTGTCAATTTCCACTGGAACAAAAAGGCGCCAAGACGCACATAACGATAGGCCTAGACACTCTTTGAAATTGGGCAAAACGTCGAGGGCTGCTCCTGCTGAAGAAGCTTCAATTATTTTAAGTTACTAGAAGTAACTAAAAGTTATCAACTGAGCGCACTCTAAGATATTTCTGAACTCAAATAAAGCCACACTAAATTCGTAAATGACTTTTTTGCTGTTCCCTAGAACTGGATTTAATTGTTCCATTATTCCCTATTCCATGTTTTATGGCTAGAAGGAGGGTGATGAAAGCAGGGTCAACAGATTATTGTGCTGAGTTAATCCCATTGACGAGCATTTATTTGCTCGATTTGCTGCGTCGTCGCCAATCAATGCATGTAATCAGGAAAGTTGTAGGTATGCGAACGTTTTGAACAGCGGCAATGAAGCAATAGACAAAACAAATATGCGTGGCCAGCAAACGAAAATTCACTACCTCGCAATTAGTAAGCACGCTCCTTCGTCGCGCGCAACAATTACTCTTGGAAGACCAAAAGGCGAATAAAAAGTGCAAGAAGTGGTTTTTCGTTCGTCTGCTTCAAGCGAGAAAAGGAAAGGGATCGCAAATTGTCGCGCGCGCGACGAAAATGCACTGAATGGAAATCCGCCTTAACAGACCCAGCAGGGAAGGTTAGGCCATACGACGTGCCCATTTGCCCTGGTTTCTATTATTCTTCTCATTTGCATCATCTCCTTCGTAGGAGTAGCAACGGCTTTAGATATCTATTAATAGGAGCCATCTTTGATCACGTTATTATTTGAATTTGGAGAGCTCGAAGATGCCTCTGGACTACTTATCGCAATTGAAAGAACGTTGTGCGATCGCTAAAAGTCGATCGCTAACTGTCACGCGCGCGACAAAAATCACTGAATGGAAATCCGCCTTTAGAAATTAACAATGCAAATACAACAGCCGCTCCGCTTCTCGCGAAAAAATCCTCCTAGTGGAAAACCGGCTTAAATATGACAAAGCAGCTTTCGGTTATGACCTACAGCAGATTGAAGGAGAAACTATCCTTCAGTCCACTGCCTACGATCCAAAAAGCATGGCAGCCACATTTCAGGAGACTTTTTAAAGTCAATTCTAAACTCATGCACCCTAGTAGAGGAATAAGCAAATACGTCCTGATCCTGCACCATGGATTACTCTTGAAATAAGGAAACTTCTTAAGGAAAAGAAATAAGGCAAAGAAGGATGCAATAACTTCTCCTGATCGGTGGCAGGCATATGAGACACTTGGTAACAAAGTGACTAAAGCAATACGAGATGCTTTGCAGTCATACATCAAAAACCCGGGTATAAGAACCTTGTGATTTAGAGCCTACAGGCTGAACTTCTGAAATTGAGCCCCCCAATATATAAGGAACCCATCCAGCCTGAAATTTGAAATAGGCTCTTATTCGTAGAGATCATCAAATTAGATGAACACTCCACTTGCTTTGTCATTGAGCCTATACGAACTGATACTATCATATGTGCAAACTGCAAGAACTCTAAAAATGCGTTGAGAGCTTTTCATTGTATTCTGTAAAATTTCTGATTCTTCCACGAACTGCTGTTGTGAATTAGGCCTAATGAACTCAGGTGCCTATGAACTGACGGTAAATAGTGGGCTTGAAGTTTCAATCTGAGCAAAAGAAGTGCCTGAATGCTATGAAGGAAATAAGAACCAATTTAAGAACATGAACAGCCTAATTTCCCACTAAATACTCAATATGTAAGAACTAAATCAGGCTGACTTGCTAAATTGTATGTTCTTATATGCCGGTTTTAACTGTACTATCTTGGTCTTATAGATGAGAACAAAGAAATTCCAAAATATATGTGGATCATCGTAAATAAGGTATTGAATAACCCTGAAGGGGTTTCTAGCCTCGACATTAAAGGGCCAAACTCACCAAAAGAAGGACACAGCCAAAGCTGTTAATCAACACACATTTTGTTACAGGTAGAGTAAAAACCAGCCGAAAAACTGTTGATAGACAATCAAAAGTCCAGAAAAGATCAGATGAAATCTCCACAGTAAAGGATTCTGGTGATTTTATCTGGAAACCATTGACAATGATATACAACTCATCCTTGAAAACTGGTGTTTTCCCAGACATTTGGAAATTAGCGAGAGTGTGACTCCAAATTATTAGAACCGGCCCAAAAACTGATGATGCAAGCAATTACAGGACAGGATTGCTATCTTTTCAAGAATTTTAGAAAAGATTTTGCATGACCATAAGTTTCAAATTCTTCAGCCCATATTTGCGAAGAACGAGGCTGCTTGTCGTAAACTGTATTCAACAATAACATCCTTGATAAACATATCTGACCAGGGGTGGCGCCCCGGTGGCGCCAAAAATCTGCCGATGGAGGGGCTGGAGCTTCCGACAGAGGGTCTGAAATGGCTAATAAATGCAGCTTTCATGCTAAATTTTGCCAGATTCCCTCCGACAGAAACCCAAAATTTCCTCCGACAGGGGGCTATAGCCCCATCTAGCCCACCCGTGGCGCGAACACTGAAACTGACTCCTGGTATGCCATCATAGACAGAAGAAAAGTGAGTCTGGCTATATTTCTTGACTGGAAAAAAGCATTTGATACTGTCGGCTACAACAACCTTGTTAGCAAACCTAGAGAAATAAGGCATAAGAGGGATAATAGGTGACTGGTTTACGTCATATTTGCGAGATAGGAAACAATTTGGCACAGTGGACAGGTACAGATCATGGAATACCCCAGGGCTCCTACCTCGTTCCAGTCCTATTCATAGTCTGTCTGAATGATTTGAAACATACCTAGAATCAACGAAAGCCAGCATGTAAGCACAAGCAGATTACACACATGTTACAGTGACATCTAAAAACCTTCAAGATCTACTTGAGAATGCTTAAAGAAAGCTTCTCAATACTTCAGAATGGATGAGAGTTCATGAGCTGACCTGTTTGAAGCACTTGAAAATGCTTTTAAAGAAATAAAAAAGCAATTTTTAGATGACAACGATGCTTACTTCTGACAGAATCTTAACTGATTTCACGTGGATGGATTTTTCTTAAAATGCGCAGGATCTTGGTATAGTCATCCTTATTTTCTACAAAGAGTGTCAAAATTTGCTGAATCTGCTTATAACCCTTTCAAGAGTATCTCATAGATATCATCTTTCACGTTGAAAGTTTATCAGCTTTTTTCTGTTTGAAGAGTGAAAGATAGTTTGCTAACAAGCGAAATTCTGCATTGGATTGAGTGCGATATTCATGTAAAAGCAAACGTCTGAATTGTGTTCTTCATATGACCTTCATTAAAAGAAAGTGTTGCAGCATGAACAATGCTCAATTTAGAGCCAGATGTTGTCAATTTTCCACCGTTTAAGTCAAATGGTATGCAGCATTGAACAATTTCTTATGAAGATGCAGCATTTTGATTATCATTGCCTATGATTCCTGTGGTTGTTGTTGCCCTTGATTTATGATGAGACTGCAACATTTGTACCATATTTGGGTACATATTGGGATCCATGCAACAGGAAATTCTGATGGGCTAGAATTTGATTGCAAGTGGCTTTAGCCATGCTTATATTCCCTTTCAGGTCTCTAACTCTAAGTTGCAACTTTTCTATTGAAAACATTTGAAAACATCAAGCACATTAAGTTTATAGCTCCTAATAGCATTCGTACCTGTATAGTACAAATATCTATGTTGGACAGTTGGACGAGCAATGAACAGGAACGCCGGAGAGGGGGGCGCAGGGGGGCAAGCGCCCCTCCCAGAGTTGCAAAAAGTCCTTGACCTTCCTCCAAACCTGGATTTCTAGGTCTGACCTTCCTCATTTCAAAGTTTTGTGAAAATAAGGAAAATTATTCAAAAAGTGACTTGTACACCAATTCAAAGCTTTGACTCGAACGACTTTTGAATAATTTTATCAATAACTTCAGTCAATCGTACAATGGCATAGCAAGGATAAATTTACTGGAGACATCGAAGTGAGAAGTCTTTGCCCTTGAGAAAACTTTCGAGGACACGCCTCCTACCTTAGCTTAGAACGCCCATCGTGATTTAATATTTCCCTGTGCTACAGTGGAAACTTTGAAAAAATGGCAATAATCTTAAATGAATTGCCACCATCTTCAGGAAGAAACACTCCTCAGCTTGCCTCGGGGTGAATCTATCGATCGAATGTTTTCCAATGAGACAATGGAAGCTATTACAATTTTTGACAGTTCTTCTATGCATTAAAGTTAGTAAGAAAAATTTCTGAGGAAAACAACGCCTACATTGGCTTTAGGATGACTCTCCCAGCCTGCAGATTCAATTTCCCCATATGAGGACACAGGATAACTAAGCATAACCTCTCATCTCTTTATAAAACCTTCCTCAATTTTTTTCCCGAAACTTCCTCCAAACCAGGTTTGTAGGTGTGTAATGTTTTTGCGTCCCTGGCCCCTCCTGCCCTTTTCTAAGAGGGGCAAGGGGGGCAAGAATGCCATTTTAATGGAATAATATAATTCTTTAACAACGCTCGATGCGATATTATAAAAACCATGAATTGCAACTTGCATTGGTCATACCGAAATATGCAGAAGAGACCATCATTTACATCAGTTATATTCTTGATAGCATCTTAAGCGAATCTAAAGGTTGTTGCCGCAAAAATTTTTCCAAGGGAGGACCCCAGATACACCCAATTTTCGGTTCACTTCTCTCGTCATCGGTCAAAAGTGCCCTTGCAATCCCCTTCGACACCCTTGCGCTACCATCACTCCGGCGTCCCTGGCAATGAAAAACTTTCAGCATTCAACAGCAAAATTTCAAGCTGGAATCCTGGAATGTCAAGAAGCTAATATTCATTGCATCATGATTTCTACAAAAAATCTGTGCAAGGACCAATGAAGTTCAAGCTTCCTACATATTGAGCAGAACGTACTGTCTGCTATCCTTTTTTGAAAATAAGACCAGTTGAACATAGTATTCTTGTTACCTGACAAGTTGGGCATATTGCTATGCACTCATTTTAAGAAACTTGGCTCTGAAATTTGTGGTTTCTTGTAAGCTCTTAGGACATTTGCTATTCATTGTGTTGCCAATAAACTTTTTGTTTGAAAACGCAACTAAATTTTGAACATAGATTCTTTATTTTGAAATTGCATTTGATTGCTTTCAGAAGAGGCTCTGTGGGCTCTTCTCTGTATCTCTACATATTCTGTAAGAAGCTTGCATTCATGAGCAGTCCTTTCAAGAACATGGGTGTAGACAGTGTACTGGATATGACGAAGGCGTGGACAACCGACTGCAGTTCCTGCAGTGGTGCCTGTATCCTTCTGTTGAAAAGCCTCTATTGAATTGAGCTGGACTTTTGCGACAGGTCTGCTGTCCTCTCAGTATGTGCTGAGATCAAGGGTGTTAGGACACGAATGTTTTGATTGATTATTTGTTTACCTTGTTTTGATCCCTGTGTCTTGTTTTGTTGTCTTGTTTTCTGTTTTGTTTCGTTTTCAACTGAGCGTTTTAGGCCCAACCGCTCTCCAAGTTGTTCGAATACAGCTCCCTTGTATTTCTGTGTCTTAGTGCGCCTTCGCACAAGATAGGTTTTAAAACCGAAAAGCCACAACAGGAAAACAAATAATCAATCAAAACATTCGTGTCCTAACACCCTTGCTGAGATTGGCAAGAGAGGCTTGAGGTTTGCAGCATGCAAGTGCAAGCCAGAGCTATCCTTTGCTTCATTCAGTTTAACAACAGTATTGTTCTCATCACGATTAATCTTTTTCGTGTTTCGCACTTTCTATTGTCAGTTAAGAACAAATGTGTTTTCGCATAACAATATACCTGCTGTTTTGTGGGTTATCACGCGGGATATCATGCGATTGAATATAATCGCCTCACTATGAACGCGATAAGCTCGCAGCGGAAGCCAGCTTTTCGTCGCTATTATCGCAAGAGTTGACGTAAATAGGCCTAAGAAATTTGTAAAATCTTCAAATTCTGAGCTTAGATTTTGTAGAATTTCAGTAGATTTGTCAGAAAGAAGCTGCAGCAAGTCGACATATCGCACATAATTGAAGCATCAATTTTCAAGCTCTAAGTCGACAAAGAAGGAGAGAAGCCAAGAGCCAGCAGCTTCACTTCCAATTTCAAACATGGCCACAGATGATCAAAACAACATTCCTTTTGATGAGAAACTTTCTGAAGCCGTGAGGCAGTATCCATGTATTTACGATAAAGCCGATAAAGACTACAAGGAACAGACTGCTGTGGTTAACGCTTGGACGAAGGTTGCTGAGGATGTAGGACTTGAACGAGGTAAACAAATAAACACGTAATGGCACTAGTTTAGTCGTAGCCTAGACCTTAGTGGAGGATTTTAAGACTGTGTTTATTGACCTAACAGGGTAAAAGCTGGTAAATGAAACAAACCGACGAGTATCAACACTCTTGTAAATTTCATTGGAAACCATAGACTAAACTTCGACGAAAATTTTGAACGTGAATTTTGAATGATGTTCAGTGATGTTCAATGTCCATTCGATTCTGTTCCGAACTGCAGGTGGCAGCATTCCAGTCGAACATTGATATTGAATGAAATTTTGACTATCGTTGAAATATTGGAACGCGGAATGACAGAACGAATGAAGGAACCAATATCTTGGACCCGGATCCCCCATAAGAAACAGCGAATTTAACAGTACCCTAAAATAATGACAGTTTTAAAGGTAACAAAAAAGATAACGTATGGCTAAGTTTCTAACCCAAACAAAAACACAAGCAATTCTGTCCTAATTTTTATGAATTCACCCCGAGAAGGAACTGCGAGAAAGAAGGAACGAATAATGGAATGGGAATATTTGATGCAAGTAGACTTAGCACATCCGCCTTAGTTCTCATAGCCACCACCTTAAACCACTCCCCCGTTATTGTTCAAACTTTTAAATTAGGAGTCGTAAACCTGGAATTGGCAGGGCGAATTTTTTTATTTTACGCATAGCAAGTTTTGGCTTAAACAAACGAAATTTTAAAATTTTAGAATGTATGCTTCAAGCAGATTTGACTGCCTGTTCCAACTTCGTCCCCAGGTCCTTTTGTCATATTTGACAAATGCGACAAAAAGGCCCTGGGAACGAGGTTGTGTCCGTTCAGTGTTATGAGTCTAGTTGCAAATGTAGATGTAATGTGTGTTAATGATCAAATCCAGTTTTCCATTCTCTAGCTTATTATGGTTGATGTTGTTGCTCCCATCCTGGATTCATATTTAGCGAGAACTGAGTTCTGGACCCCCTCCGGGCCAACATCTAAATTCAGGCCTGTGCAGTATCTGTACCTCAGATCAGGGGAAATGTTAGCTTTATTTTCCGGTTCTCATGAAAATGCAAGAGTTTTGCAAATATCTCAATATGTGGAGGGGGATCGCCCATTATGCCCATGTTTTGCGAAGTTTTGAATTAGATCCCCAAACACACTACTGGTTTCTAACAAAATATCTTTGTTCTGGCCAAGACAGGAGACAACCATGCTCCTTGGCCCCCTAGCTTCCAACTTTTATCAACGAGTTTTACAAATGCAATCTATTTGAATGGGAATCGACTTCTTCTCAAAGGCAAATTGGAAGTAATGGGACTTTTCCAAAGAAATAACTTCTGTGGTTTGAACAACCTTCCTTTGGGGAAGACCGGAAGACCCCAGTTTTACTTCCAACCCTTGCAATCTAGTCCCCCTTTCTGTTGCTGGTCACCTGAAGGTCCGTTTCGATTCTTTTCATTATTCATGAACAAAAAGGGCGCCAGAAATTTCCGACAGGGGGCTTATATAGCTACAAATGTAGTCTGGGGGGCTTACATAGCTAGATATGTAGTTTTCATACGTTTTGTTGCCAAATGTCCTCCGACAAGAGCCCAAAATCCTCGAACGAGGGGCTAGGTACTTTCGACGGGGGATTTTAGCCCCCAAGCTCTCCCCTGGTGCCACCCCTGAACAAAAAAAACAAAGAGGGCCATATGGTAACTCACTGAACAGATGAAAAGTTGAGTAAATGATAATCATTTCAACATTTGCTTTACTTTAGGAGAAAGAGCAAGAAGAATGTTCGAGAATTTGAAAAAGAGGCTCAGCAAACGACGAAGTGAGCTGAAAAAAGCTGAAATGTTTGGCTCACCAACAAGTGTAGTGGCCGCCTCCAAAGAAAGGTTTGACCAGTTTAATTTCATGTCATGGTTAGCTCCTCACATACAACCCAGAAGCCCCAAAACAAACTCTGTTGCGAGAAACGATGCTAGAACATTACCGAGCCTTCTTGCAACGCACAGGGCGGTCAGCATGGACGTCAGTTATGATGCGTCACCAGAAAGCAAGTATCATACACCAAACAACGAAGAAGGGGCAAACAGCTTTGTTCAAATACCCTCTAGGAAACGAAGGTCAGAAGGACCAAACACATCGGTGATCAACGAGAAAGCAACGTTCCACAAAGGAAACAATAACATCAATAGCAAAGAGCCAACAGTTCCACAGAATAATCAAAAGATGATCGAGGATCCAAAAACAGAAGGTACTATGGATGAAAATCATTATTTTGGATTGATGATTGCAGCAGAAATTAGAAAACTCTCTCCGAGAAATCAGCTTCTGGCTAGACATGAAATGCAAAATGTGTTGTTTAACATTCAAATGCAAGAACAACACGAATTACTGTCATCTGAATGATCCAGAAAATTATTATCAGATATGGTAGATTTCAGACGATTCTGTATCACTCCCAGGGGGGGGGGGAACACCCTATTAAGGGGGAAACCCCCTCAAAATTTGACCAAAAAATGGAAAATTTTTTTTCATCAATTTTCAACAGTTCATTAACTTGTGAATATGTGTATTTGGTCCATTCCTGTTCTCAGGCACTGAATATTCATAAAATCTGTGTTTTGTCAGGAGTAGTATGATTTTTCTCCCTAGCAACCGCATAGCAACCACTGGGAAAAAATTTTTAGATGAACTTGTCCTTGTTTCTTGACTCCTCTGTCCAATAGTTTTGTCTCTACTTGAATGAGAGGCGACAGGAGGAAGTCAGTATGCCTCTTGGGTCCCTGTGATTGCTGCAATTTCGTGTTTCTTCTGCTCAGCAAAGGTACTGAGAGTAAAACAACATACTCAGCTTTTCAAGAAGCACTTATTTTATGGACATGATGGGTATAGACAGGGCAATTGAAAGGAAATCCAAAGAAACAAGTGCCAGAGAAAGTTTAAACGTCGATGGACAGCATGATGATAGTTGGGTTTAGGCAGGTTTATTTAGGCCCATGCCTGATGGAACTTCAGTTTTTTACCAATACAACAGCAATATCATCTCAGCACTCGTCAACTGCATCATTCCAGAAAGTACAGCACATCCATGAAGTTTCTTGTCTTTGCTACAGGTTAATGGATACAGTCATTTTAGCAAATGGCATCATATCTTTGTGCCTTGCTCTTGCTGGTGAATTATACAACTAGACACATGCTGACGGAGAGGTCTCAAGAAGAATCACAATAATGAATGGGTCTTTAGCCTCAAGTCTGGAGGTAGCATGTGAATGTCAATTTTACTTCATGGCAGTGATTCTCACATATTTCATGTCATTCATGCTGGTTTATTTCATGTGGCATCAGCTTGAAAAACAGCTGGTACAATTATTATCAAGAAAGAGTTTAGTTGGTGCTCTTAAAAACAAGAGCAAGCAAATGCACCAACAAGCCACATCCTTGGCTTCCACTGGACATTACTGTTAAATCCAATAAACAATGCTCTTAGCAGCTCAGATCTTCTAGATAAATGCTTGCATGGTAAAACCCAAATTGAGAATGAAAGCTGCAATGCTATCATCTGGGAGCGGATTCCTTTACATCATTTAATCAGCTGCAATTGGGAACCTGTGACTCGGCTGTAAATTTAACATTTACAAGTAGGCATCATTGTTGATGTTATCAAGGTGAGGCATATAGTCTGGAAGACAGACAGCAAAGAGGCCGTGATACCAAACAAGAGGCAACTTGGACTTGCTGAGTACAAAAAATGGTGAATCAAAAATGAGAAAAAACGTTGCTTATGGATTTTTGAGGAGAAAGAGGGACCAGGATGTTTAAAAAAGAGGCACAACTTATGAATCAGGTGCATATCACCAATGAAATAGTTAAAATACACTCACGTAACGAAAGTATCCGGACAGCCGAAACAAAATGGCGTCGAATTTGATCGTTAGCCCTTCGACCCCTAAACGGTTTAGCCGTCATGCGGCCATTTCAGGGACTGGAAACCAAAGATTTTGCCGCCAAAAGTTTGTTTATCGATCACGCAATCACGGAATAAATTTCAAATTGAAAAAGAAAGCGAAGTAAACGCATTTTGATAGCAAAACATAAAGTTAGCTGTGAGGTAATAAAGCAACTGAAAACCAAGAAGCATCCTAACTTGAAAATGAAATTTCAAATAAATTTCGAAATAAGTTGTTTACTTGGATAGCATCACTTTGCAAAGAAAAGTCTGGACTTCACAAATGTGGGAGAAAATTCAAGTCATATCCGGAAAGAAAGGAGTTATAGATAAACAAAAGGAGCAGTCGCTGCAATCGAGGTAAGGATTTGTAACAACAGAATTATGGCCATCAACTTCTAAACGGAATCTTTGCAAATAATATTTGTTAGGGACCTGATCATTTTGCTCAAGTTGATTCTCCCATGTAAGATAAACAAACTGATACCAATTTTAGGCCAACCTGCGCTCTTATTTATATTTGTTAAGGCTTTGATACAAATTAAATCTTACCTTGGCAACAACGATGTCACAGCCCTTCAACCATGCGAGACTCAAATTTATTTGCCATTTTCTAGGCAAGTGTCTTTTCCACACACCATTCACAAGATTTTCAAAACTGCAATCGTTTCTGCTTTGTTTTGTAGAAGAAACAATCACGTCCACCCACGTAGCAGCCTCCAAGACTGGCAATTTGTTAACCATACTGTCTTATTTTCGGTTGATTTGTTTCCTCACAGCTAACTCCATGCTTTGCTATCTAAACAAGTTTACTTTGCTTTGTTTCTCGATTTTTAATTTCTTCCTTGATTGCGTGATCCATAAACAAAGTTTTGGCGGTAAAATTATTGGTTTCCAGTCCCTGAAATGGCCGCATAACGGCTAAACCGTTTGGGGGTCGAAGGGCTAACGGTCAAATTCGACGCCATTTTGTTTCGGCTGTCCGGATACTTTTGTTACGGGAGTGTAGGGTTTATTGATGACAAATGGGCAGTTTTGAACAAAATTTGTTCTTGTACCATAAGTATTAACTTCAAATGGCTTTTTCTCAGTTTCAGTATTTTGCCTTGGTAGCTTAGAAAGTACAAAGTTATCTCTGAGTTTATTAAAGATATGAAGTTGAAATTTAGACACAATATCAATCTAACACTATGATGTGATGTGAACCTCAAATATTTTGATTTGTTTCAATATTTTCAAAATGGCGGATGTACAAAATAAGAAGCGCATCTGAAAATTTTAGGTTTTTTCAAAATTTCCTTATACAGCAGAACAGAGGCAGGAAATAAAACCATTTGAGGTTTAAATCACAGTTCAACCTTATGTTAATATGTGACATAACTTTGGTGCTTCTCCTTGAAGCCAAAGTAGAGAAATCTCTTCACTTTTGGAGGCACTTTTGTCGGAATTTATCCTTTGTTCTTGGTAACCATGGCAACTATGTACAATTATAGATGTAAAATCCTAACTAGGCATTGTGGTGATTACAACTATGGTATTGTTTGCTACCTTGGACAGCCCAGTTCAAATTTAGTAATTTGAGGGGGTTTCCCCCTTAATAAGTTACGGGTGGTCAGACATTTTTTGGGTTTGTAAAACGTTGTCTATTATACCTTTGGTTACGCTATTTGTAGCATAGACTATATATTTTTGAGGTTGCTGATGAGAAAAGTTGACAAGATGAGTGCTAGGCTGAGCTTTTCACTAAAATAGTGCAGGGCAGTTGCCGAATATGCTGTAAAACCTTTAATTTTCATGTACTTTAAAGCTATGTGTATATTTTTGGGGTCTACAAATGTCCTAATTTAAGTATACGTTTGGGTGGAATATTTTTGTGGGGTCTAAAATGTCCTAGATTTGGTATATTTTTGAGTTTTCAAAAGTATACTGTGTCTGACCCCCTCCCCGTCACATACCAATAGGAGTCCCCCCTGGAGCATCACTGAGTCGTACCTGCAAGGGTTTGGAGCTGCCGATTGCCCTTTTCAGGAACTCCTAATAGTTTTCAAGGTGCAAACTATAAAACCAAAATTTACTAAATGATTTAAACATTCTATTTTGATGATTCGAAACAAGGCTATTGCTTTCCCCCTTTTCTAGGGCTGTAGAAATCATCCCAAACTTTGGGGGGTTGGGGCACGACATTTCAAGGGCACTTTTTCATAAGAAAGACATGTCAGTGTGCATGCGCTGAATTTGAACATGAACAATGTGCTAACAACAGAAAAATGTAAGATTACTGAAAGATGTTTGGTTGCGTTTTACTTCACAACAAAACAAAACATGATTGAATCAATAACATGCTAGCAAATCTAAACAACATTCAGTTCCCAAGGGTGTTGAGAAGGGTCAACTTCCTGAAAAAACAAGGACACTTCTCGGTTTGTCACAAAATCTTTGGGAGCACGCGCCCCGCACGCGCCCCTGGTACTCCCGCATCGTTTAGTTTACTGAAATGTTATTTCGCTATTTCTTGTACTGGGAATCCAAAAAATATCCTAAAAAACTCCATTGAGCAACTGAATCAAAATGTAACTACATATTCGACACTCAGATGTGATAGCTTTGAAACTTTAATATTAAAAACTTAAAAACTTGCTGCCATGATATTTAGCTTTCGATCTCTCTGAAAATCTCATGAAATGATTGATACTTGCCAAAGTTTCTTTCGTAAGGTCATGAAACCACGGGGGGGGGGGGGGTTCTTCCATAGTAAAGGTACCTGGGGATGTGCCGCCCGCAAGGGTATGCTTTTTCAAACCTTCTAGTCTAGCCAAGGGTATACTTTTTGCCAATTTTAGTCCATTTAGTCTAGCCAAGGGTATACTTTTTGCCAATTTTTGCCCATTTAGTCTGGGCAAGGGCATACTTTTTGGCAATTTTGGTCAAAGAAATGTCAAACTTCGGTAATTCCTGCAAAGAAACCAACATTTTTATCAAATTTTGGTCCTTAGAATGCAACAATTTGGCAAGTTTTGCCTAGAAAATGCCAACTCATGGCGCTTTTGATGTAGAAACTAGTCTAGCCAAGGGTATCATTTTCAGAAAAATTAGTCTAGCCAACGGTGCCATTTTGAAACTGTGGGTGGCACACCCCTGCCCGAAATTTAGCCGAGAACCCCCCCCCCCCGTGCATGAAACAAAATTTTGCAAGGAATGCTTCTGAAGTTTATCTGTTTGCAAATCAAGGGTCCCTTTGCAAGTGAAAGCATATAAGAACCTACCAAAACAAGAAGCTAGCTAGAATAGAGGCTGTTTTTCCTAAATTATGCATCTCGTGATTTAGAACCTATTTCAGTTTGATTATACAAAGCTCTGAGAACTTTTGTTGCTCGAAACCAACAAATGATCTTAAGGTAGTAAACAACACTAAATTCCATCAAAATTTTTTTTGAAACGGAAATTATTTTTTTTGACTCCTCTAGACCTAAATTTATCGTAGATTACGATTTTTTAAGCATCTTATGGGTATCTTCACTTATTTTGATGATAATTGGCAAGTTGAAGGGAGTGGTCATTTTCTGTTACCTTAACAACCGTTGCTATGGGGCAAGAAATGGTTCCCAGAACCCCTATAATATGCAAAAGAATCAATAACACCCTGTGGGAAACCTCTGTTTATGGGAAACCTATGTTCAGCCTCGTTTTGATGGCTTGGGCTGGCTCTTGGCTTTGGCTTTGGCTTTGTATTTTGAATCCGCTCACCGGATTTTCAAGATTTTCAATTACTCTCAACTCATCAAGTGATCTATATTTTGAAAACTGCCTCCAACTAAGCAGAGAGCAATCAAGGAAAGATGGAAGAGGAAGAGAAAAGGCTTTTTAGGGGTACTCGTTATCAAACAGATGCAAGTGGCATTGGAGAAAATCTTTCCAGTCGTTTAGGCCCATCATCACTATCTACATCATCACCAACAAGGGAAGCAGCAGCAAATGAAAGCAGTTTGAATTACATTGTTGATGGGAAGAATTTCTCACATAAGAGATTGCAGAATTCGTCTTTTGAAGAACTAGAAGATAGAGAAGGACATCATACAAGCCAGATTGGAAAGTTTGCAGAATGCGCGGGGGATCTCTCCTACGTCCAAATTGTTTGCGCGGCTGCATTTGTGTCACTAAACAATAGTTCTATTGTTTCCTTTTGTTGTTTTACGAAAATTTCGTGGCTAGAACCGCGGCTGAAATTTAAAGTGCGCGGCAGAGAAATCGGCCGCGCAAGGCAAACTTTCCAATCTGGCATACAAGGAGCAGAGCCAGGAAACTTGGGCTTCCAGTTTGGCCATGTGTGTGAAGAAGAGAAGGCTGATTGCTACATACTTCAGGATGTGGATATTTCAGTTGATGCGTTGTCAAATACTGCCATGTGCAAATCATGTAGGAGTTGGAAGTCAAGGTTGCAGCGTCTTAGGAAAAACAGCGAAATGGACTGGCCTAGTTTTTCATACTAAGAAGCGACAATTGTAAGGCTGAAGTCCAATTTTTCAGCAGCAAGCAAATTGGGGGAAGTCAGGTGGATCCTTTGAAGTAAACAGAAGATCAGTTGCTGCCTGTAATGCCATAAGGGGGGAGGGAGGCAAACTCTTACTAATTTTTGTGGGGCACATACATGTGCTTAAGAAAGGAAGACCGACAACGCTTTGTATCATCAGCTGAGGAAGTGTCCAAGAGGTACAAAACTGCATGCCTTTGGAACAAGAAATGACTTTCCTCAGTGATACAAGCATCAAAAGACATTACCTTCCTAAGGGGTTTGACATATTGGGTGAAGCAAACAATTTGACAGAACAAAGCCGATCAAGAAAGCGAACTGCACCTCAAGTTGAAAGCCACAGAGCAGCTGAAAGGTCAAAATAAATTTGCCTGCATATGTGATGCTGGTACAAAGCACTGAAAATTCCTGGGTAACATCCCAGTAACCTTTAATTATCCATACAGCAGTTATGAATTATGATTTTATATAACTTGAGAGGGAATTGTGCTAATTTTGAAGGCCTTGGTGAAATGTGCAATAAATCCAAACTTTAATTGCAATTTTCTCAGTTTGCAGTTTTATCTAAGATCTAAATTTGGGACAAGGATTTCTAGGGCATGGTAGCCTTTAGGAAATGGAAACTTTCCAACATTGCTTAAAATGTACAATTTTGCGATCTAAATTGAAAAATTTTGCAACAAATTCAAAATGGCGGCTGTTTTTAAAAAAAATTGCATTTTTTTGATTAAATTTCAGGTTTTGCAATTAAAATAAATTCTGTTCAGTTGAGATCACAGATAATACAGGGCTACACATACTGTGAAGATTCCATCATGATATCTTTTGTGGTTGTGAAGATATCTTTGTCCCTAGATTTTGACCACCGCAACCGCTAATTTGCATAAATTAGCATAATTGCAAGAAATTAAAAATTTTTCATGATTTTCTAATTCTACATGCCTTGATGTATATTTGGATGAAGATTCATTGATGTAAAAACTACTGTTCAGGAGCAGTTTCACATCAAAGATTTTATCTGCTAAAAAAAATTTAGTGTTGTTTACTACCTTAAGGCTGCTCTCCATATCCAGCATTTTCACGCTATGCGCCTGCCGTGGTGGATGCGAATGCGGGAGGTGGGGCATTATGCTGCAGAGGTGGGGCATTATGCTGGAGAGGTGGGGCATTATGCTTCAAGTGGTGGATGCGAATGCGGGAGGTGGGACATTATGCTGCAGAGGTGGGGCATTATGCTTCAAGTGGTGGATGCGAATGGAAGCATAATTAATTTCATGTCATGGTTAGCTCCTCACATACAACCCAGAAGCCCCAAAACAAACTCTGTTGCGAGAAACGATGCTAGAACATTACCGAGCCTTCTTGCAACGCACAGGGCGGTCAGCATGGACGTCAGTTATGATGCGTCACCAGAAAGCAAGTATCATACACCAAACAACGAAGAAGGGGCAAACAGCTTTGTTCAAATACCCTCTAGGAAACGAAGGTCAGAAGGACCAAACACATCGGTGATCAACGAGAAAGCAACGTTCCACAAAGGAAACAATAACATCAATAGCAAAGAGCCAACAGTTCCACAGAATAATCAAAAGATGATCGAGGATCCAAAAACAGAAGGTACTATGGATGAAAATCATTATTTTGGATTGATGATTGCAGCAGAAATTAGAAAACTCTCTCCGAGAAATCAGCTTCTGGCTAGACATGAAATGCAAAATGTGTTGTTTAACATTCAAATGCAAGAACAACACGAATTACTGTCATCTGAATGATCCAGAAAATTATTATCAGATATGGTAGATTTCAGACGATTCTGTATCACTCCCAGGGGGGGGGGAACACCCTATTAATAAGTTACGGGTTGTCAGACATTTTTTGAGTTTGTAAAACGTTGTCTATTATACCTTTGGTTACGCTATTTGTAGCATAAACTGTATATTTTTGAGGTTGCTGATGAGAAAAGTTGACAAGATGAGTGCTAGGCTGAGCTTTTCACTAAAATATTGCAGGGCAGTTGCCGAATATGCTGTAAAACCTTTAATTTTCATGTACTTTAAAGCTATGTGTATATTTTTGGGGTCTACAAATGTCCTAATTTAAGTATACGTTTGGGTGGAATATTTTTGTGGGGTCTAAAATGTCCTAGATTTGGTATATTTTTGAGTTTTCAAAAGTATACTGTGTCTGACCCCCTCCCCGTCACATACCAATAGGAGTCCCCCCTGGAGCATCACTGAGTCGTACCTGCAAGGGTTTGGAGCTGCCGATTGCCCTTTTCAGGAACTCCTAATAGTTTTCAAGGTGCAAACTATAAAACCAAAATTTACTAAATGATTTAAACATTCTATTTTGATGATTCGAAACAAGGCTATTGCTTTCCCCCTTTTCTAGGGCTGTAGAAATCATCCCAAACTTTGGGGGGTTGGGGCACGACATTTCAAGGGCATTTTTTCATAAGAAAGACATGTCAGTGTGCATGCGCTGAATTTGAACATGAACAATGTGCTAACAACAGAAAAATGTAAGATTACTGAGAGATGTTTGGTTGCGTTTTACTTCACAACAAAACAAAACATGATTGAATCAATAACATGCTAGCAAATCTAAACAACATTCAGTTCCCAAGAGTGTTGAGAAGGGTCAACTTCCTGAAAAAACAAGGACACTTCTCGGTTTGTCACAAAATCTTTGGGAGCACGCGCCCCTGGTACCCCGACATCGTTTAGTTTACTGAAATGTTATTTCGCTATTTCTTGTACTGGGAATCCAAAAAATATCCTAAAAAACTCCATTGAGCAATTGAATCAAAATGTAACTACATATTCGACACTCAAATGTGATAGCTTTGAAACTTTAATATCAAAAACTTAAAAACTTGCTGCCATGATATTTAGCTTTTGATCTCTCTGAAAATCTCATGAAATGATTGATACTTGCCAAAGTTTCTTTCATAAGGTCATGAAACAAAATTTTGCAAGAAATGCTTCTGAAGTTTATCTGTTTGCAAATCAAGGGTCCCTTTGCAAGTGAAAGCATATAAGAACCTACCAAAATAAGAAGCTAGCTAGAATAGAGGCTGTTTTTCCTAAATTATGCATCTCGTGATTTAGAACCTATTTCAGTTTGATTATACAAAGTTCTGAGAAATTTTGTTGCTCGAAACCAACAAATGATCTTAAGGCTGCTCTCCATATCCAGCATTTTCACGCTAGCGAACCTATGCGCCTACCGTGGTGGATGCGAATGCGGGAGGTGGGGCATTATGCTGCAGCGGTGGGGCATTATGCTTCAAGTGGTGGATGCGAATGGAAGCATAATGCCCCACCTCTGAAGCATAATGCCCCACCTCCCGCATTCACATCCACCACTTGAAGCATAATGCTCCCGCCACTTGAAGCATAATGCCCCACCTCTGCAGCATAATGCCCCACCTCCAGCATTCGCATCCACCACGGCAGGCGCATAGGCTCGCTAGCGTGATTTTGAGCGCGCGGTCGCTGCGACCAAGATTGATTTTTTCATTTTCATTTAAATCATATTTAAAGTTGGTATTTACAATAGTAGACCAACTATTTACGAGAAAGATATACTTTATTCAAAAGAAAGAACCATTAGCGGCATATTTTGCAGGTGCATTTATCACCAGCCCAGTCTTTGATCCTCTTTTTGAAAGCCGCAAGAGTTGGCTGATTTTTAATAGTATCATCAAGGGTGTTCCAGAGGAAGCTCCCTCTAAAGGACAGTGATTCTTGCCCATAGCTCTGTGCGAGGGGCAAATCACTTCTCAAAATAGCGTAGTGATTTTTGTGATTTTGAAATCACATGTTTTTTTCTCTGTGATTTGTTGTGATTTTAGTGATTTCTTCGTGTGATTTTTCAGTAATTTTTCAGTGATTTGTGATTTTTGGTGCTTTCTGTATGTGATTTTTCTTGTGATTTTGTGATTTTGAATGTGATTTTTTTTGTGATTTCAAGGAATGTGTACGAAAAAAAATCAGTGAATTGCCCCTCGGCCCTGTGTCTTTATTTGCGGCAGTTTACAAAGATTTTGTATTCTTAGATCATAAGTTACGTGCTTCTTTTCATGAAATTCTCATACAAGCTATGGGTTAAGATGATTCATAGACTTGTAGATTTCTGTCATGAGTTTCTGCAAGTTTCTAACATGTATACAAAAACTGCCACTTCGCGTGAGCAATGTTTCGAAGGGACATTCGTATTCTTTATTGAGGATCCGAAGAGCACGTTTGTGTGTGCGGTCAATCTCTTTGTTTGCACCTTTGTTGCAGAATAGCCAGATCAAAGGGCAATAATTGAAGTTCGATAAGATAACCGCGTTGCAAGTTGTTAATGCCTGTTCTCTAGAAATATACGTATTTACTAGAAAAGGCACTGATTTTATTGTTGACTTTTGAACATAACGTTTTAACATGCTTGTTAAACTTAAATTTGTTGTCAACTTCAATTCCTAGCAAAAAATGATCTGTTGCAGATAATTTGTTCTCATTGATATTAAGTCGCAGTCTTCTCTGGCCTTTCAAGCCTAAGAACATAAGCTGGAATTTCTTTGGGTTTGCAACCATTCCATTATTTGTAAACCATTCCAGCAATCTACTGAGATCACTTTCCAAATTGGTAACAATTTCATGTAGGTCTATCCCACATGAGTAAATGGTGTTATCATCTGCAAAATTACAGATCTCCGAGTCTAGTCTCATGAGACACAGATCATTGATGAATATGTTAAAGAGCAAAGGACCTAAGACAGATCCCTGTGGTACCCCAATTTTTATTCCTTTTACGGTACTTCTATGTGAACCAATTTTTACCCTTTGATGGCGGCAATCCAGATAGCTATACATGAGGCAGAGGCTGTTGAAATCAAATCCATACGCCTCCAGTTTTGCGATAAGGAGTTCATGGGGCAGACAGTCATAAGCCTTAGATAGATCCATTAGAATTGTTCCTACTATACCTGATGCATCAAGACATTTCCTCCAAGACATTGATTCCTTCTGTAGCGATCGTAAGCGCCCGCTATGAGTTGAACTTGTTCCTACTCCCAAAGCGCCCCAAAATCGGTCGCTTGCGAGCAGATTGACTGCTAAAGATTATCAACTGCGCATGCTCCTATTTGGTCGCAGCGCCCGCGTGCTCAAAATGCTGGCTATGGAGAGCAGCCTTTAATCTTTTCAGAACGTTTAGTTGTGTCGCAACTTTTTATATAGGTTTGATATGTGTGTATTTATCCCACGTCTAGATAAGGCACTCTCTATCTATATCTCGGCTTACAGAAAAGCATACAGTAGTCGAACACCTGAGGGCAAAACTTAAGAAAGATTTCGTCGTAGGAGCTATCTTTGCGAATCTCTCAAAGGTGTTTGACTGCATTCCACATGTTCTAATCATAGCAAAATTGCATGCATACGGTTTGATGAAAATGCGTTAGTTAGTATTTCTTCTTATTCAAAACGTAGAAAACGTGTCCGGATGAATAATTCAAATAGTTCCTTCAAAATCTTGTATCAGGAGTTCCACAGGGTTCTGTACTTGGTCCAAATTTATTTAATTTCTTTACAATTGATCTCTTTCTCTTTACAAAGCAGGCAACCCTTCATGATTATGCTGTTGCTAATATACTTTTTCCATAACTATTCCCGAACTCGTCAGGGTTTTGGAGAACGAAAGCAATGTTGCTGTTGGCTAGAACAGCAAGAAATGGTTGCAAACCCTGAGAAATTCCATGCTTTGTTAGTAAGAAAGGATCGGAAAGATACTCGTGGACAAAATATAAGCTTTCAAGGTCATGAAATCAAATCAGAAGAAAACAGTGAGACTTTGGGGCATAACTCTGGATTACAAATTGTTGTTTTAAAGCTTTTTCGTATGCTTTGAAAAAGTATTTAGCACACGAACAGGACGATAATTTCTTTCAGCATTGCGATTCAGTCCCCCTGTATCCATGGGGCAAACCGCCGCTTTTGTCACATTTTCTGGAAATCTGATATTATGTATACTGCAGTTGATAGCATTGGTTAATGGAACTGTAAGCTCATTTGCAGCAAGGGGTATTTGACCCTCACCTGAAGATTTTTCCCATCCAGACCGTTTAAGAGTAAGGAGTAAGGAGACATGCCGAGAGCTTCCACACTTCGTTTACAAGGAAAGCTTTCAGAATTGCAATCTGGATTTTGTACTGGATGCTTCCTGTACTGCTCTACGATCAGTCTAACGATAACCCTATCGTCATCAATATCTGTTGTATCAGCAACACCACAAGGTTTTTACCATGATGGCATACTTTCTTGATTTTTTAGGCCCAAATCTTTTGATATAAGGTTTCGTGTGCAGTTTTCTTAAGATTTTATCTCACAATTGGTCATAGTTCATCAAGGACCGTTAATTTTGCTTTTCTTGCCTAAGGAGTACACGACAGAACCTAGCCTGACTCACAGACCAAACGAGGAACTCGTATGGTCTGTTAAACAGGGCCTCTTTTGCTGTCTGATCACGTGACTCAAAATCCCGAAAAGTGAGGTCCTCGTTGAGGGGTGTGTTAATTTTCCAGCCAATCAAAATTGTGGGACGCAAACCCGATCTGATCTAAAACACCACACAAGTGGAACACAAATGAACACAAGTGGAACACAAATGAACACAAATGAACACAAGTGGAACACAAATGAACACAAATGAACACAAGTGGAACACAAATGAACACAAATGAACACAAATGGAACACAAATGAACACAAGCGGAACACAAATGAACACAAATGAACACAAGTGGAACACAAATGAACACAAATGAACACAAGTGGAACACAAATGAACAAAAGTGGAACACAAGTGGAACACAAGTGAACACAAGTAGAACACAAATGAACACACGTAGAACACAATTGAACACAAATAGAACACTGATGTTGGTGTAAAAAACCAGGAAAATTTCTTCAAATTTCAAGAATTCATACCAAAATTGCTACGCTTCTCCAAAAGAATTCTCAGAGAAATGTTTTCTCAGCAGAAAAGGCAGGGAAGTACGAGGGGCATTTTGCTCATTCAATAAAGCGTGCGACATTTTCAGTACAAAAGGACTTTACGATTTTTCATGGATTTTGCTTGATAACAAACGGAGTTTACCAAAAAGGCGTACGAGATTATTTGGGAGCGAGAGAGGGGAATGAATGAATGCCTTTCCTTGTATTCTTTTGCTGCAAGGCCGAAATACCAAACTGAACTGGTTACTAGGGAAGTGAACGATTAACAACGTTGTGTAGCTTCTTTCTACCGGGGGAATGCAAAGATTTTTCATTCTGCAATACATTGTTTACGCATAATTTGGTCTTTCAACGAAACAAAATATTTTTGGATGTCTAACTTGGCTAGTCAAGTGCGAAGAATGGGCTTAAGATCTTTTCAATCATTTCAAATGAAAGAAATCTTAGTAAGGGTGGTTCCCCGGTCCAGTTTTACTCAATTTAGGCAAACTTGAGATAGCGCCACTTGAGATAGTTGCACAGCGCTTCTGATGGATAACAGAAAGAGACGTGAATTTAGACTCAATTTACGATTAACACAAATACTCTCTCACTCCCAAATAATCCCGTAAGCCTTTTTGATAAGCTCCTTTTGTTATCAAGAAAATTCCATGAAATTTCGTAGAAGTCCTTTTGTACTGAAAAAGTAGCACGCATTATTGAGTAAGATGCCCCTCGTACTTCCCTGCCTTTTCTGCTGAGAAAATTTTCCTCGTACAATTCTTTTTGGAGAAACGTAGCAATTTTGGTATGAATTCTTGAAATTTGAAGAAATTTTCCCGTTTTTTACACCAACCTTTGTGTTCTACTTGGGTTTAATTGTGTTCATTTGTGTTCCACTTGTGTTCATTTGTGTTCCACTTGTGTTCATTTGTGTTCATTTGTGTTCCACTTGTGTTCATTTGTGTTCACTTGTGTTCCATTTGTGTTCATTTGTGTTCACTTGTGTTCATTTGTGTTCCACTTGTGTTCATTTGTGTTCACCTGTGTTCCACTTGTGTGGTGTTTTAGATTAGATCCGCAAACCCAGCTCCATAAGACAGCGCTGGAGATGGAGGGATGAAACCTTGTAAGGAAATGCGCAAACAAGGATTTATTACCAAATACAGGCCATAATCTTGCGGTTTGTTCGCTACTGTTTCAGCCTCTCAGCAATTAGACCAACATCGAAAGAGTCTTCAGAAGACTTTGCACTTTCAGAGAGCATAATGCCTACAGGTTGTAAAAGGAAAGAGTGGTAAAATCGAACAATTGTTTATGTTGTCTAAATGAGTTGATGCAGAGTTCCTTCCAATTCTATTCAGAATACCACACAAACCTGAATTAGCTCTCATTGAATTTGTCATAAAAGAAATGCCCACAGAAAACAGTACAGAAGAAAACTTCCTCAATACAACAATTTCAGATGCAACGACAACTTCAATGGATTTTCCAAACGGCGGCGTGAAGCAAAGCAATAAACGAAGGAATACTGCACGAAGAGGTATCCTAACTTTATTTGATCAAGTCTTTTGTTTTCCAAACTGGAGATAACAAATTTGTTATGCGGAAAAATCGTGTGGCGTTTTGGTTTGTGATAACAACCTTTGCGGGAAGAACCGAGTTTAATAGCAATTGTGGGACTTTGTTTGTGTTTTCCTGGAGTCGCGTACCTATCTGTGTATCTATACCAACACAACGCTTTTTGCAGTTGAAGCTCGAATCATCAAACAAAACATGCCAGAACTCATCAACTTCTGCATGCACCCTTTTGCGTTTTATGAGAGAGTTGAAAAAATTAGGCCTTCCAATCCACACACGTTCAAGAGATAATTCCCTTTGGGCCAAGCAGATTTTCTTGACGTGTGGGCATGCAAGGAAAGGAAGTGGGGGATCATTGGGGATCATTTCTCAACTCAGAAAATCAGAAAACTTTCAAGCAAATAACAATTGACGATGCGTCAAAGAATGAAAAGTTTTTGAAGATTTTGATACGTTGTAGCCCTGTGACAAAAGGGTTAAAGTGAAGGGGTCACAGGTGGTTGATCTTCCGGGAAAGCTTTCGGCGTGCTGCTCATGTGAAGCTACGGAAGCTACTGTGCAGTTGGAAGCGCGACCACAACAAACAAATATTTAAAAGAGGTTTGCTGCAAACTTGACGAAATACCGATCACTCAAGCGCTACTTATACTTTACATCAATACTTGGTAGCTTCAAATTTCGGCTGAGCGAACTTGAAAGTGTACTGTACCCCAGTGTTTTGCAGTTTCGTGGCCTTGGAAATTTTAGGCCCAAGGGCCTAAACACAACAGACAGCTTGGGCCTGACCAGGAAGGGTTTGTTTTCAATTAGCCTGCATTGAGAAGCATTTGACGAACAGAAGTTTGTGGCAACATTGATTGTCTTCTGAAATGGATGCTTCGGAAAATGGTAAGACGAGCATGTGTTGTGTTCTGGTATCTCAACAGTCAGAAAAAACAGCAAACAAAAGCATTAAGTCCATGGACCATGATGGGTGTTTGGAAAAGAGACCTCAAAAACCGAGATCTAAGACCTAAGACCTGGAAAACTAAGACCTTGAAAACTTACCTTGATAAGACCACAAAAACAAAGACCACAAAAGTGAAGACCTTGAAAACTAGAGTTTCTTAGCACTGATTTTTACACCAGTTTCTTATATTGAAAACGGAAGAGTGGAAGTTTCCAAAGATATCATCCAAAATGTACATATTCACATTTGGAACACACGCTGGATCAATTTCAACCAACTAAAACAGCAATGTGAACTGGTAGCATAAACAAAAGTAGACAAAAATGAAATTGAAACCTAACGTTCTCAAGAACAAGATCATGAAAACAAAGACCTGAAAAAGGGAGACCTCAAAACCTAAGACCTTGAAAACTTCTGTAAGACCCTGAAAAGCTAAGACCTCAAAATCTAAGACCTTTAAAAAGTTAGACCTCAAAACCTAAGACCTCAAAACTGTGACCAATGTAAACTAAGACCTCAAAAACGGAGACTCAAAACCTAAGACCTCAAATACAAAGACCTTGAGACCTCAAAAAGGAAGACCTCAAAAATGAAGGGTTTGAAACATAAGGCCTCAAAAATGACAGACCCTGAAAAGGAAGACAATAATGATTATCTACACGCAGTACTTTAGGGATTAGGGAGGTTTTTTAGGACATGCCAAAGAGACTGTAGCTGACATCTTAGGATGGTGTCTTTGGAAACAGTTGATGCTCTTAACTGGTTTACAGTGCAAAAATGAAAGACATCCTTCTATGGGTTGGCCATTTAAAGAACTATATAATTTTAATGTTTTCTAAGAACCTGGTTCTATATGGGGGGAGATTCTTGATCAAATTTCAAAATAGCGCCTGCCGCCAGCATCTTCAAATGATACCGTTTGCCTAACCAAGTTTCTTGACGATGATACCTTTGACCAGACTAAATTTTCCATCAAAAATGCAATGAGTTGGCGTTTTCTAGACAAAAAATGTCAAACTTTTGACCATTTCTCAACCAAAATTGTTTTCTTGATCAAAATCGCCAAAATTTGATGCTTCTAGACAATGAACTAACCAAATTTTGACCTTTCCTTGACAAAAATTTCTGGACCTGCTGGACAACATTTTAGGGACGTGCCGGACAACATTTTAGGAGAAGACCGATATCTAAGGATTCTCGGTTGACTGTCATACCGATACTTAAGAATTTTTTTTGGAAATAAAGCCTAGTGTTGAAATTTCCAGAAATAAAGTTTCATTTCACTTCAATGTACATACAACATGAAGGTAAAGTTGCAATCAACCATGTTTCAGAGCAAGTCAAAGAGGTACCCATTTCTAGTGGGTAACTTAAATTTTGAGACCCATATTTAAGGATTTTTGAGGTTCTAAACCCATGCTAGTGGGTGGCACATACCTGCTGCTCCATATATGGAAGTTGCCACCTGGGTTTTGATGGAAGTTGCCACCCTGGGTTTTGATGGTGGTGTTGTATAAATTAACTATTTGCAAGAACCTACTGTATATTCTCTTCAAAGTTGCCAAGCATGCAGACACAGAACTCAGAGTTATCTAATAGAATGGCCCTAGTATGAGGAGTTCAAGTATGTGACTTTCTCAGACCATTATAGAAGGAAACAAGGTTACATTGACCTTATTAATGCTATCCCTGCCATCTTTCGCCTGGGGTATTTTTTGAATTAATCATTTAGCTTTTTTTGCCTGTAAAATTTAGTACTTTTGTAAATTGATTCGCTTTTGTTTTTTATCATTAATTGTAATTCTATTTGGTGGCAAAAATATACATACATACATACTGTACATACATCAGCTGGGTTCTCTATAGAAAAAATAGTGTTGCTATATCATTCATTATAGGATACAGAGACTTTCTGGATGAAACTGATGGAGCCATTGTTGCAAGACAGTTTAGAAAGAAGGCTGATGTAAGTGCCATTCTGTTCTGTTTGATTTGCACGGCCGTCGAGAGCCAGCTCAAGCCCTGGAGTGATCTATAAGGCCAAGCCCTGGTGGGGGTTTAGGGGCACAAACGGCAAGATAATTTGTTGTGACCATACACTTCAGTCTCCTGGAAAATGAGGGAAATGCCCTTTTAAAGACTAATTATTCTAAAAAATTGCCTAAACATACCGTCAACGTAATCTAGAAAAAACATATTCATGAATCAAGGACATCATTTAAAGCCTTGTTCACACCAAGTTGTTGCAGTCGCTGGAGTTGCTAGAGGGAACAAACGACTCAAAAGGCCAAAAAGATTGAATGTGAAAAGTAGCTCAACGACCCTACCACACCAACGGCAGACTCGCTGGGATAGAACCAGTTCTATTAAATAGAAATATAAATATGACGCTTTGGTTTGTACCATGTATACTGTCAGCATAAACTTTTATCACACAAAGTATATAGTGGGCCCAGGGGCCTGGGCCCTGGAGCTTTTTCCCCCAACTACCTCCCTCCTCCACAGCCCTTTGATTTGGCCCTATTTTTTGTTTATGTTAAAATGAAAACGCTTAAGAACTGCAGCAATAGCAATTTTTGTATCTCAATCACAAGGGTTGCAAGCATCGCAAGCATCTCAGGTTACAATTTTCCGCAATCCTTCCGTCACTTGTGAGCCTTGCAATCATATGGAAACCAGTGTGTGAGTTTGTAGAAAGAAAGACGCACTGTCAAGTTTTAGCAAGCAGTCAATGCAAGTAGGCAGTGCTGAAGCTTTTTTTCTTTTTTATCCTAAAAATTTGTCCCGTGATTAAGCAGACATTTTGCATTCTGTTGTGACTTTGAGAAAAACCAATGGAAGCCTATCAAATGAGGAATTTTCTGTACCCAGAAGTACAAGAAAAGTAATGTACACATAAAGTAAATAAGTTAAATATTTGTAGGCATAATAGTGGAGTTGAATATGTAATGAAATCAATAAATTCACAATGAATGGGGAATGAGCTTTCAGATAACTAAAATTGATTTCTTGAATTGTTAAACAAAATGGTGCTAAAATACTGGACTGAATATCCAGTTTTCTTGGTCATTTAAGAATAATGTCTTTTTAACAATGATTTTGATGAGTTGCAAAGTTTACAGCAATAGATGCTTCGTTCTAGCCTTTTGCAGTGCTTTGTAGGGATATGCTATTGTTTTTTATCTCCACACAATTTCTGTTGTAGGAGCTGCAAATTCAGATTCTTGAAAAGTTTGATGCCCAATTTAACGAGCTTGTAGACCAATGTGTAGAAGAGTTAGAAGAGCCAGTTGCAAAAACAAAAAAGCATACAAAGTGAGCGTTTTTAACCTTCTTTGAGGACAGCTCCATTTCATATTGGTATACTTTAGACATCCTTATCTGGAAATCCAAGTGGAAAGTGAAATGGAATAGTAGGTTGTTTTGAGAAAGCAATTTAACTAACAAACAAGCAAACAACTAAAGAAAATGTTATCATCTTTAAATCGCTTTGGATCATTAGCAAAACAATTCTAAACGAGAATTTTATCAGAGGTTTTATCATCAATTTTGTGGTGATCTTTTCAACAGGAGTGCTTTTTTGGACACCTGTTATAATGTTAGGGAAGATGAAGAGAGGCTTAGTGAGTGAAGGTTTGAATAGTATTACAATTAAATTCAATTCGAGGTAAGAAATGTGATTCCGTGTACAGCAAGAAATCTACCGGGTGAGTCAAAAAAACGCCCGGCATTTGAAAGTCTACTACTCCCAGAGTATATAAGCAATGATATTTTGCAGTACTTGATTGAATAGCTAACATGTTCAGTTATTTTTAGAAATTTATTGGCTAAAATCGGTCACTCCGTTCAGATTCTGTAGGCGATTTTCTAAAATGAATCCCTTCGAGAGTCCGTAAAAAGCATGCTAAATTTACAAGCAAAGGTCCCACATGTATTTACCTCACAGCGATGACTTTCAGCATCCTTTAGCACGTGCTTTCCTATTGGCGGGTTGAAAAGTCTTCCCCCTAGTGTGAATGACTTATTCAGGGAGATTCCATACTCCCATGAGAACAAAATACATGAACACATCCAAGAGTCATAATTGCTAGGAAGGAAAGCAAAGGGAAATTTTACTTGCTGTTTTCACTCGTTTTTGCAGGTTTTCGAAACGTGCTTTCTGCAGAAAATCTCCTATTTCGTTGGGAAGGAACGGACGATTAAATCCGGGTAAATTACTGAACTAATTTGACATATCGGGGATAAAACAAGACTGTTTTCAATGTCATTGCTTTTGATGATCAGGGAGCAGACTTTTTTCAAACACCGGGCGTTTTTATTGACTCACCCGGTACATTTATCATTATGTTGCAACTACACGTACAAAGCAATGTCTTGGGTTGCTGAGAGCAATGCACGCTCTTGAGATTTAGATCCACATGATATCGAGGCAAGTGATGTTCATGGAAGTAGTTCAAAAGAATTGACGTCATTGTGAAAGTGGTCCATTAGCAGCCTGTATAAAAGATGCAGATGTCTTGAATCAATTACCAGAAGGACTATATTGACTAGTTCATGAAAGACTGACTAAATGCTGTAGAAGTTTCTTGATACGATCTGCTTCTGTTTGTGATTTGTGACGTAGTTTTGTTAAATTCTTATAAAAAGTTACATCCTCCAATAAACTCTGAGATATTATCGGAAAATATCTCTAACTAAATTTTTCCAAATCTGCCTCAAAGTTTTCTGCTGAAGTATTTCTGACAAAGAATTTTCTTTTTAAACTTTATTTGTATATTTTTGTCATTGAATACAAAGATCTTTTGTTGTAACCAGATTAAATTAATTCACAGCCTTTATGATGACGATGGAAGAAAGATATTTGTGGCTCGGGAGTCACTTCTCACGTAAGTATTGGACATATGACTTTTCCTTTGCTTGAGGACCATACCATGGAACGATTTGATGACGTCGCATACCATTGGCATCTACTAAAGCCAATTGTTTTTTGTGGAATGGCACCAATGGATAGGAATTTTGGTTCGGTAGATGCTGAAAAGGCTTACGCTCTTGGTGTATCTCTTTTTCGCCCAATTGGACATGATATGCCTCTTTTCATTTCATGGTAGAAAATTCGAAGACAGGTAATCGAGGTATTTAGCTTCTTTGAGCAAATTTTCAGAAGACAACCTTTTGCATATAGCATATGACTTTTCCTTTGCTTGAGGACCATACCATGGAACGATTTGATGACGTTGCATACCATTGGCATCTACTAAAGCCAATTGTTTTTTGTGGAATGGCACCAATGGATAGGAATTTTGGTTCGGTAGATGCTGAAAAGGCTTACGCTCTTGGTGTATCTCTTTTTCGCCCAATTGGACATGATATGCCTCTTTTCATTTCATGGTAGAAAATTCGAAGACAGGTAATCGAGGTATTTAGCTTCTTTGAGCAAATTTTCAGAAGACAACCTTTTGCATATAGCATCGAGTTAAAACGTCCCAATCTCTGTGAATAGGTTGATATGGTGCCATCGTTAACACTTATTGTGCAACGACCGTTTTTCTTTGTGGATTAGCCCGTTGTTGAAAATGCTTTACACAGTAAAACTCGCTATAAGAAAGAAGCGCTGGGAAACTTTTGGAACTCAAATACAGTCATGCTTTTTATGAAATACGAGTTTTTATTCGAACATGGCAAAGAGCAGGAATATTTACATCAAAACAACGCTTGTTTCCTTAGCTAGTTATTGTAAGGTATTTGCGTGAATGATAACAAGGGAAACATTAAGGTCCCGTCCTCACGTATGCGTTTAAGTTTTGTAAACGCATAGAATGTTTTCCGTCCACACTGATCCAAGTGTATTTTGTGGAGTGTTTTAGCATGTCCACTCGTAAACGCCAAAACAATGGGAAATGAATGATGAGAATGATGTCTTTGACGTCATTGTTTAAAAAGTATGGGTCTACGACCAGCAATACAAAGACGTGGAAACAGCGTTTTCAAGAGTATACATTTTGGAAAGCGTTTTCGAATGTATGCGTTTAGGGTAAAAAACGGTGTTTACATGTGGAGGCCAGGCGTAAACGTAAAAGAAAGTTTTATCGTAAAAATCATACCTGTGTCTTTATCGTTGTTTCTTTCTGCCTTTCCCAGCTTTCCTTTGCAACCCTAGATTTGAGTTAATATTTTATTAAAGAATACACATTTTGTTTCCATTCACCAATGGTCCAACAAACGTAAGAAGAAATATGGCTGGGAAGGATAAAGGAGTAACACTGAAAGATAGGAAAATAAGTGAGGACAATCGAAGGGAGCTTGAAATAGACAGCATAGGCGAAAAGCTGAGGGAGATCAGGCTGCGTTTGTATGGGCTATAGGAAATGACTAATGCTAATGTAGACGGTAAAAGACCTCGAGGAAGGACAAGAAAAGACCGAAGGACAACATCAAGAAGAATATAGAAGAATTGGAAATTTTGAAGAGGGGTGCTCTATGCAGAGGAAGATGGAGACAAAACAACTCGGGCTGCCGACCCTACACCATAGGAAATGGCAAATGAGAAGAAGAAAAAGAAGATAGTTGGGAAGCATTAGCATTTTAAACGGCGTGCCCTTTTCTGACTCACCATGCATAATTTACCAATCCATCGATGAAATACTTTTCTATTTTCATCTTCATTGCAGGGAGCTTCTCGAGGTCAATCACATCCAAACAATTTACAATATTTTTGTGGCGTTGCTTATTTTGTTTATGATGAATACGTTGGTGTATGATTACATAGAAACAGGGAGGTTAGTACTTTTTTCTGTTGATGTGTAAGTAGTCGCCGAATGCAGGCAAATTGACAATTATTCTTAAAATATCACTCATCTTGAAGAATTCCGGATTTAATGAAGAGTCGAATATTTATCCAGGGCTATCGAATTTCTGCGAGAGACTATGGGTTTGTGGAAAGGTCTTCAGGATAGCATAGGTTTCAGATCTTTAAACAGCTTAGTGTAAAATTCTATGACCTATTTTCTTTGAACAGGTAGGCCTCAAAGAAACTTAAACTATTTTACCGTAAATCTGCCGTTGGACTTTGAAATCTTCATCATTTCAGAATTACACTGTTTTTCGTTTTATTTAAGTGTTAACAAATATTTGCGAAAAAGACGTAGAAATATCGTAATTTCTAAACCTGTTGACAAAAGATAAACTAATTTTCAAGAAAAAGTTTGTGGATGGCTAAAATATGGTATCAAGCAAAACTCTTTCACTCTTCTGGTTTGTGATTTAGGAATTTGAAGACTTCACATCATAAAATGAGCTGAAATGTGAAATAGGCAATAATTTCCACAAATATTCAAGATTTCTGAAAAGTCCAAGTTTAGAATCATAGAAAAGTGGCTAAAGTTTCTTTCAAGTCATTGAATTTAAAGAAATATGTCATTGAATTTTACACCTGCCTTTTTACACCAATTTAAAGATATGGAGCCTATGCTATTCAGGATTGACTTGTCATGAAAAATCGAATACCAGACCGTTTTTGACCGCTGGGGATTCGCTCCTTGGGCAAAATATTTCGAATGATGATTGGCGGTTTTATATCAACTTTTGTTGGTCTACTTCTTGAGCTACAAGCGATTCTGGAAGAGTATTTGGTAGGAAATGCCTTGAAAAGGTTGAGAAACATTGATTGAATTTAAAAAGAAACTTTGAAAGAGCAAATGGATGCGAAATTAAGCAACTTTCAGCACTATGGCTGGATTCAATTTTTGTTTGAAAACGTGTATTGCAAAAATATAGGCAAAACACCACAAATTGTCACTTGACTCCCCGTTTATTTTTAATGTCTAAAAACTATTCAGTTGGAGCACATGGATTCATTTTCTTTTGCCGAAACAATATGTTACAGGACGCAAGTGTGGCTATGCTTGAAAACGATATGAGGACCACACCTCAAATGACAACTCACTCTATAACAACAAGTTCACCCCGTAGAGCCTTTGTGCAGTAACCTTCGCACAATATATTATCCTTCCGTATAACTGAACAACCTCTGCCATACTGCATGTTATCCTTCCAACGACATGATGCTATCCCTCCGCCTTGCTTCCAACACGATGTTATACCTCCAAAGAAGCCCTGCCTGACTGTATGTTATCCCGCCAGCGACACAGTGTTATCTCTCCACCTCACTGCATGTTACCATCGGGAGTAACATCGGGAGTAACCCCCCATCGGCAGTAACATCGGGCCCCCCAACGGGCACGGTGTTATCTCTTTGCTGTACTGTATGTTATCCCTCAGAATAGCTAAATATCCTCCGACTTACTACATATTTTCCCTCCAACAACATATTGTGATCTGTCCATCACAGTGAATAACCTCTGGCTTATTTCATTCATTTCATTTCATTTTTATTTATTTAGGCACGGTAGCCCCGTCAGTCCATGAGAACTGCTTTTTCAGGGGGCCGTGGCACAAACGTTACCAGTTTACGATTTGATTCTTCTCTTAAAGGTGGCAAGAGATGGTGCTTGTTTAACATCAAGTTCAAGAGTATTCCAAAGCTTAGGTCCACGAAAAGATATAGCCCTTTGCCCATTGTTAGATTTTCGTAAAGGTATCGAAAGATCAGTTTCGGTGTTTCTGAGTTCCCTGACATTTCTAGTCGACCTTTTTTCAAACAAGCTGGAAAGGTACTCCGGGACGAGACCGTTTAGCGATTTGTACACTGTAGTTGCGGTTTCGCCTCTAATGATGTCGCTTACAGTAGGCCAATTTAAACTTTGTATCAAATCTATAGAAGGGGTATCAAAATTGCTTTTCGTAACGATTCTAGCAGCTCTATTTTGCAACTTTTGTAAGGTTTGCAGCTTGGTCACCCCGCAGCACCCCCATACCGAACAACAGAACCGAAAATGGGGCTCAACGATACCGGAATACATTTTACTCAATGTGTTTTGAGGTAAAAATTTCCTGGAGTATTTCAGAAACCCAATTGCACGAGACACTTTGGTACGGACATTGCTAATGTGCTCTTCCCAATTTAAGTTCTTATCGATTATCACACCCAGGTATTTTGCTCGGTCTACATTTTCAACTTGAGAGCCACCAATAAAAAATTTTGGATGATCAACAATTTTGTCAGTAATTTTCTTAATTTTGGGCTTGGAGCCTACAACCATAGCCTGAGTTTTTAGGACATTCAAAGAGAGTTTATTACCTTGCATCCATAGCTTCAAATCATTCAGTTCACTATCTAGAGTTTGTTCTATGTCTACTAAACTTGAGGAGGAATAAGAAATACTCGTATCGTCTGCGTACATCGTCACTTTGCCTTTCTTTAGGGCGAACGGAAGATCATTGATATAAATCAAAAACAAAAGAGGGCCAAGACAAGAACCCTGGGGCACACCGCAATGAATATCTTTAGTTTTGGAACATATCCCGTTAACTTTGCAAAATTACTGAACAATCTCCAAACTACTGCACAGAACTTCAACGGGGTGTAGTTCCTTCTCATAACTGAAGAGCTTTGAAGCTTAAAGGACTCTCCAATTGCTTTCAAGCAGGCCTTTACATAGTTTTATCATTTTATTGTAGGATTTCTATAGATTTATCAATAATCACATGGGCGTTTGGAAAAGTCTCCTTAGTCACAACAACATGGTTGATGATGATGATGTATACGTTAACAATATTTCCATTGATACAAGCATGGGTCGTTAATCAAAGATCATGGATACCTTTGCCAACCATCTTATGGATCTTTGCTTATGGCATATATATGGCTATATTTGCTTATTTTCCTGTTGCCGAGATACTGAAAGCAGATTTGCCACCCGCCTCAACTATAATCGTTGTTTGTGAGCAAGTAAGTTGTCATTCTTAGCAAGCTTTTTTTATTGATTTTTTGTATGCAATAAAGTCCCACCTTTAAGAGAGACACGTTTTTACTTTAGCCTCTAGACTCCCTTTACTACTTAACTGGATTCCTATTGGTCTCGAAACATTTCAGAATAGGGACGCAGGAAGCATCTCAAACTTGGGTGGGCGGGGCTGGGGCACGACGCTTCGAGGGCACTTTTTCCGTAAGCAAACAGGGTCATTTTCTAAAAATAAAAGGACACTTCTTTGTTTATTGCAAAATCTTGGGGGCACGTGCCCCCAGTCCCCCTAGGATCCTATGTCTATGTTTTAGGATCTGGGTGTCCTTTGAAGTAGTTTCCCTTAAAGGTGGAACTTTACTGTAAAGAACGTAGCCCTTGTTGGTATATATATCGTGTTTGTAGAAAGGGTGCTGCCTAAAAAACTTTCTTAGACGTAAAAAGCAAGATCTAGCAAATTGAGGTTTATGTGACTTCAACAGAATGTGAGAATTTTACCGAGGATGGCTTGTGCTTGACTGTCGGTCTTAGCGTTGGTGGTTCGATTCCCCGCCCAGTCAAACCTGCAACGTAGGATGAGTAGAGTGGCTGACGCTCTGTTATTCTAGGCCAAAGGAATCATGACCGGAAGGTTACATTGAGAAGAAGGATCAGGACACTGCTTCGATAAGGTTAAGCTGTCCAGTGTAACAAGGACAAATTTTGTAATTCAATAGAAACAGTTGCTTTGATTGACACCTCAATTCAAAATGATTAGCAACTGCAGACAAAGGGAATTCTCCCAACAAGTAAGTCAAAGAAACACGGCCGCAAATTTTGCCCCGAGACCAGTAGGGCAAACTCTCGCCCTTTGTATTCAAAAGGGGGTTTTTAAGATAAGTTACGTTCTTATAACGATAGAAGAAGAAGGGTAAATCTAAGGTTGTCTTCTGGATTTTGTGTATTTGATTCAGAGGCCGAGTAGGAGTCACTATAGTAATCGGGTATTTAGGGTTTAAATGAAACAACTACCACGCAACTCCTGAATCAAATATGCAAAATCTGCGAGTCAGACCTTCAGATTTACCCTTCTTTCCTTCGTTATAAGCAAGTTACTTCTCTTGAAAGTCACCTTTTGCTTACACAAGGCTAGAATTTGTCCTTCTTGTTTCAGGGCAATTTTCGCGGCCGTGTTTGTTTTGATTTCCCGGTTGAGAGAATTTCCTTTGTCTGCAGTCAGTAATCGCTTTGAATTTAGGTGTTAATTAAAGCATCTGTTTCTATTGTATTACAAAATCTGGCCTTGTTTCCCAGTGTTCTAAAAACTATCTTCGAATGCTAAAAAGATTCGCAGAAGAAGAAAGACTGTAAGGCCAAAGGCCCCTTGAAAACAGAATTTACTGAAGGGGAGCCCTCCATGAAGAAATAAAAGTGGCGATAAAAATAAGGAAATAATGACACTGTAAGATTTGTCTCAGGTTGAAAAATTAGCAAATGCCCCAGGGCTCTGACTCACCTTGCAGGTATGTGGTTGCCAAAATAGAAAATGAAAATGAATTTTTACATTGTGAAATTAGTTTTCTGAGGCAACAACAGTTTGTAGTAGTGTCATGCCAATGCGAGCAAACCGTTGAATAAAAGTATGAATTATGCAGTGCAACAATGAGAATGTAGATTTACTATTTTGCCACATTTGATTGCAAGTAATTTTTCCCAGTTTTATAATATGATAAATGTAACAACTGTTTTCAAAAGCTCCTTGCGAGGCAAACAAAGTGGAAAATGTCTTGCGAGTCCGTGATAACATATGATAAGATGTTTTCCTTCCCTTTTTAACGGTACTGTAATTTGAGTTGAACTAAAACTTGCGATATCTATCCAGATGTCCAGATTAACCTCCGTTCTATGTTTCAAAACGAGTCTCTATACACCCCCCAGTAACGACCCCGCCGGACCTTGAAAATACTGCGGGGAAATTACGAAACCATACATTTTCAGCGGGGATTAGTAATATCATGACGGGGAAATGAAATTTTCGGCTATTTTCTATAAGGGAACTTGCATAATTTTGACGGGGAAGCAAAAAGTTCGGCGGGGAAACTACGAAGAACAGGGCGGGGAAACTCTTTAAACTCAAAACTTAGCGGGGAAAGGAGTTTTCTTGGCGGGTCATCCTTCCTTCAACCTTGGCGGGGCAATGTTTCTGCGGGGTCGTTACTGGGGGGTGTCTCTATGATTTTAGGGGGGAAACAGAATCTGTTTATAAAACAACTTATTTGATCACAGAATCATGAATCGTGAAAGTCAATGGTAACAAAGCTTTCTTAACGTGTCTCTGTTTTGTGGGATGTGTATTTATGATTTGCCTGATTTCAGTTGTGGCCACAATGATTTTTAGGCGGGCGGCGGTCATTGCATTGATCTTTTGCTTACTAATGTTATTTCTAGTTTTATCTTTTACCCATTAGATGGCGGTGTTGCATTCGGCAGTGGAGAATTTTGTCCAGTTGAGTATTTTTTTCGTGTAATACTTGTATTCAAGTCTTTTATCCTACTTCTAGGTTCGTTTGATGATGAAAGTTCATGCATTCGCAAGGGAAAATTTTGCCAAAGTTTGGAAGTTGAAAAATGAAAAGGGTGAGAAGTTAATTTGTTTTTATGTCAATAATATCTACTTTGAGAATGAGATGATTCTATATCGTCGTCGTAGATGATTTTTAATCTATCAAAAGTGAATTTTGAGCATGTGATTGTTATTATGTCATCCAGAATGAATATTGAATATCATAGGCATATCCATTTTATTTGGAGTGATGAAGAAATCAGTTTTAGCGTAGAAATAAGCCCAAGCATTTTGAAAACACTAGCTTCATTCTTTTTTCAAAAGGAGCTTCAAGCATAGCAGTCTCCTCGTGTGCATTGTAGGAACTAATTTAATTAGTAAATATACAGATGGTAATGTATTTATGTCTTCTGCAACCAATTTCGTATGTTTATTGAAATAAAAATGTTTGTTTTGCTTGTGTTACATCGTTAGGCATATGTAAACAAATGCTATTTTAAAGATTCTCTTGTTTACGTATGTTTAACGAAGTTTGTAATTGAGAATTTTCCCCAAACTTTCCTCAAAGTCTGAATTGAGATTTTTCTCTCTCTAGAAGTGAGCACTTATGCAAGCTAATATCATTTAGATTGAAGATTTCAGTCATTATAACGGGTCAGCCAGAAAGTATTTCCTGCTTTAACGAAATACCAGAAAAAAGGCCTAAAGCATTTGATCAAGTCACAAAGAAACTCCTTGCACAGAACGAAAAGCATGTGCAATTTTGCATGGCGAGAGATATTATCTGTGTATTTATTGCCATGAAATATTAAAAAGCTCTAGTATTGTTTGAAAACGTAGTTCTTGGGACGAAAGAACTGAGAATTCACTGATGAAATGCCGTTGTATATTGTTCTGTGCGAGGTTATTCCATACATACGATTTGGTTATGTGTTTCATGCCCTTTTTCTGGCGTTTCTCGACCAAGAGATTTTAGCAAAGTCTCGTTCACCTATATTTTCAGTGCTGATATGAGCCATATAGTCAGTGCACGAGTGCAGTAAGATCACAGAAATACTTTGGTCTTTCGACTTCGCTTCCATCTAGAATCTGAATCATTCAAATCCGTTAATATGGATTCTTGATGCCGTACATTTTCAAATGCAGGAACTTTTTCTGGCTCACCCTGTCAACTGATGTTGTACTGATGCTGGTAGCTAAGTGTATTTTAGTTGTAAAATAGTTATTAGGCTCTCATGTAAAACTGCGTTCACGCGATGCCGGCACATTTTGAAAACGGTGAAAAAAGTGACAGTAACTAAATTTGAGCTAGCGTTCACACGATTCCGACACAATTACACAACGTTAGGAAATTTGACGGTGAAAACTCATTGCAAGACTTTGATGCCAAAGAATTGTACCTACACCCTAAGAATCGACAAGTCCCGATCCAAAAGCGTTAAAAAATGCTCTGTTTACGCGATGCTTCTGCAAAATCATGCCGGTTAGGGTTCCGTTTTCGAATCTACTGTTTTCAAAATCTGGAAGCAAAAAATGTGCCGTTTTCGTGTGAATAAGAGGCCTATCCGTCATAGTTTTCACCGTTTTCAATACGTGCCGGCATCGTGTGAACGCAGTCTAATTCTAACAAACGTTACTGATGAAGATTCTATATTTGTGTTTGCACATTTTTGTATTATTTGAGTTCTCTTTCAATGAAAACTTTGTTGTAGATGCAAAAAAGAAGGAAGAGCAGCTTGATGAAATGCCTGGTTTCTCTCAATTCCTTTATTTCCTTTTTGCTCCAACACTGATATATCGAGATAATTATCCAATGTAAGTTTTGAGATATTTCTTCCATTTGTGAAATAGCACTGAAAGGAAATACATAGGCTGCGGTCACACTAGAATCTCATCCCGCTATAATCTGAATTGCTTCATGTTCTTTGAATTTATCTTTGTCGCCAGAAAGTACGGCACTATAACGATACAAAGAAACTCGGTCACACTCTGCCCGTCTTGTCATTTGCAAAGCTGCCTGTGCTTTGGCTAATTTTTTTGGCGCGAAAGTACTCGTCACGTGATTATCTTGGTTTATCATGATTGGTTCATTTTGCTTTAACAACGCCGTAATTTAGGTATGCACCTTGTTTATCCCGTGGTTTTGGATACTGTAGTTTCTTAAGGATTCTTGGCTAAGGAACGAAGCGTTGTAACAGCGTTGTATGTAAAAAGGAACATCACAAGGAGCGGTCACATACAACAGCGTAGTAAGCCCGTTATTTTGGAAGGAAACAACGGGATAAAGCACCTTGTTTGACCGTAGCCATTGTTATCTCAAATGCAAGATCATTAGTGAGACACAATATGTACTCGACGTACCTCGTCGTTTCCACAGCATGATTGCAGTGGCTATTTTTCATTTAATTAGTTTTGCTACCGGGTGAGCAAAACAAATCTCCTTCTGAAGGATCGCTGTTCCCTGTATATAAAGGAAATGATATTTACATAGATATTAGCAAATGTAGACATGTTCAAATATGTTTTAGAATTTACCTTACTGAAATCAACTTCAACGTTCTGAAATTGCGAGGGCTTTTTTCTCAAGGAAGTCCCTTTGAGAAATAATCAAAACATGCCTAAAATCACAGCCAAATTTCAAATCAGGATTGTTGATTTTTACTTACCGGTCTGAAGAAGAAAAGAGCCAGAAGAAATTAGAGCCAAGTATGACTGTGTTTACAGGAGACCGACCGAATATTTAGCTGCGTACCTGCACTGCGCAAATATTTGGTCGGTATGGCTCTGCGTTCACATGAGCTGGTAATTTTTTATGGGCATGCGCAGTAGTGTTATTGTTAGCAATCTGGTGCCAGTTTCTTTGAGCATCATATGTCATTGGCCACCTATTCAAAACTTTCCTTCCTCGGTTGTAGTACCGTTCAAATTTTGTTCGCTTAGAGAGTTTACACGAGACCCCTCATAAATTTAACCGACTCATTTCGCAAGGCGGCCACTTTTCTTGGTGACCGAGTGAAGATCGGCTAAGCTTTTAAATACTCGGCCGGTTAGGCAGATGTCGTGTAAACGGGAAGGCTTACTGGCCAAATTTTTGGTCAGCCAAACATTCGGCCGGTCTTGTGTAAACGCAGCCTAAGTAACTCCTCATTGGTAATCAAAAAAGTTTTAACTTTGGCTTAAGAAGCTGTCTTACCTTTTGCAAATTACAGATGTTTGAATGGTAACGAGAAGTAAGAAATACGATAAAAACGTACGATATCTTTGATAAAAATTTATGTTATAAATGAAACGAAATAACATCCTCCCCCCACAAAGAAGAGATTGCAAGGAAAGCATCAAGAAGTCCCAGAAGACCTAATTCCCAAAGACCTCATTGAAGTCCCGTTCGCTTCACAGCTTCCCAACGTTTTTCCGTCTGTAAGTGTTTCTTATCTACTTCAATTGCAGGACACCTCAGATCCGCTGGGAATACGTCGTGACTAATGTTTTACAAGTTATTGTTTGCGTTTTCTTCACTTACTACATCTTTGCAAGATTTTGTGTGCCTGTATTCAGGAATACTGGCAAAGAACAAGGTAATCTAAGGTATGATCAACATTTAATAAATCTGTTTTGATATAGCTACGGCTGCATTATAAAAGTAGAATGTTTGTATGCAAGACAGTCATTTCTTCTAACTAGAGCTGATTTTTGTGGGGCTGTTACTTGTTTGCAGCCAGCTGACATTTATCTGTGTTGAAATCAGAATGAAACACTACTAGCGAATCGTTGATGTCTTGCAGTAGACTGATGACGATGAGTCCCTTGTATCCCTGCGGTGAACCTTGCTCAAGAGGGACTCATCATGAAACAGTAAAAAACTTGGCCCTATTTTCTTCAATCATCAATGGAATTACGAAAGAGTCACGGCTTCGAATCTCCATCCCGTGGGAGTTTTTTCAATTCTTCAATCGAATCGAAAATTCTATCACGTTTACACGTTAACAATAGTAATTCACAAATCTCGCAATCTGATTGGTACTGAAGAAATTGCTCAGTTTGGGCCTAAATAGGGCCACGTTTTTCATAGAAATACTATGAGTCTCTCTTGATCGAAGCGCCATCATCAAGTCAAAGAGCACATGGAAACAAGAGACTCATCGTCATAAGTCTAGTCTTGCAGTTCATAAATGTAAAAAAGGTGATTTTTGCATGTTTATGAACAAAGTAGGCCAACATCAGCTGAGAGGGCGTAACGCTTAGCATTTGATTTTACCAGAATTTTCAAAATTAAATTGATTTGATTGATGGCCGTTTCAAGTGTCTAATATTTGATAATAATCCCGCTCTCAGTGAACCCAAATGAATCTTACAAAATGCTGCAACCATATAGCACGATAATGATACTCATATGAGTGAACTGCTAGCTCGTACTTCACTGAAGATATTGTGCAATGAACGTTTAAGCTGTTCTAAGGATGTTCTGATAACATTCTTGAAAAGTAGTATGTACCTTGCCCAGCTTGTTGCAGTTAGCTGAGCAATGATTTCATCTTTCAGATGGTTCAGGATCATCTTTCCATTAGTAAGTGGAAACTCTTCGCATGGTAAACCTGAAAGGTTTTTTTCACAGCACAAAAAAGGCTAATTATTTTCATCTGCATTGGTCGTAGACGACATTCTGATCCCAAAGGGGTCTAAGAATAAGGAAAACAGTGCCTTAACTTGAATCTAGCTGATCAGGGAACCCGTTAGATGTTTCGTGTGGCCAACAGAAGATGCGCAACAATTGAATTGGCTCTTTTTATTGGTAAAGAATGAGAATGAATATTTTACCCTTATAGTGCACCACTTTTGAAGTCCAAGTATGGTACATCGATCCTGCAACGGTAATGATGCTCTGTATTGCTATCATTGTCGGTCCATGGTTCATCTTTCAGCTACTTTTCGCCAATAGCAAAATCAATGTTGATGACCCGTTTCTAATTGTTTTATAGAGAGCTGATGCTGGCAACATTTAGTTGCATGTTACCAGGAACACTTGTATTAATTCTTGGCTTCTTTTCAATCCTGCATTCCTGGCTGAATGCATTTGCTGAAATGTTACGATTTGCTGACCGCATGTTTTATAGGGTAATCTTACGTTATCGTTACTTACCTGTAATAAGGTTGTTCATAAATGATAGCTGCCTTAGACTACGTTGGTGAGTGTGAAAAGCACGTATCAACCATCTTAGGAAAGCTCGGGAGTTTTTACGGAAGGTTGCCTATTGCTTTCATTTATATTTGATATGATGATTATAAGATATTGAAACAGAATGTAAATGAATATTGGTGTGTTACTTAAGGACCCCGTCCGTTTTTTAAAAACGTATGAGTGTGCTATCATCATTGATCTGTCTGTATCAGACTTATCTGTACGTTGTTTTAGATATTACAGTAACCGAAAGGAAATAAGAGGATCCACTTAAAATCCCGCCTTAAAGAAAGTATGCTGTAAACTTGTTGTTACCATAGCACAACTGTTGCAAAATATCGTTGCTTATAAACTCAGGGAGCAGTAGCCTTTCAAACGCTGAGCCTTTTTACTCGACCAGTAGCTTCCGTAGGTTTTGCTTAAAATGGTAAGTGATCAGCTCAGTTTGATCCATCTTTCAGCAATTGAAGTGGTAAGTGTTTTTCCTTAGCTCGGGTATTACTTTCTGTTCCTACGTTCATACAAAAAGCATTGAAATATATACTGTCATGCTTTTCCGTCAATGCTGGGCAGCAAAAAATGAAAATGTACATGATAGTGAACAGGTAGTCATTTTCGATTTTTTTACCGCATATCGAAAAATATAATTTTTTGGCTAATTTCTAATTTGAGAAGGAAGTAATGCGCCCAAAATTATCAAGAAAGTTTTGCAAATTGAGTTGAAGAAGCAGCGACATGATGGATCAAAAATTTTACAAATTAATTTCTTCAGTTTTAATGTAATATTTTTCAAACATTTTTTTGACTCACCCGGTACTTTTTTCGTGTACCAACTTTTTGCTGTCCCGCCTTACCCATTTCTGTTGACCTGTTGACCATCTTTTCAACGCTTGCTTCATTGATCCTGCTAAGATCTGATCAAAAATACTCTCCTAGAGTCGTGTTTAATTTCATTTGTACTGACCTGCTTTCCTATTTCTGTCAACCTTCTTCTTTCCTGCACTTGCTTCATTGATCCAGCTAATATTTGGTCAAAAAGCGTTATAGAATCTTGCTTGCCTTTGTTTATTCAATGAAAAGGTTTTTTTTAATTGCAGGACTGGTGGAACTCATATTCATACGCAGCTTATTACAGAATGTGGAATGTAGTTGTGCATGATTGGTTATTTGCTTACATATACAAAGATACGCTGCTTATTTTTGGTGATAATAAGAAAGCCCTTGCTGCCATTTTGGTCTTTGTACTCTCTGCAATTGCACATGAATATATTTTGATTTTGGCATTTGGGTTCTTCTTTCCATTGCTTTTCTTCATGTTTGGAGGAGTTGGATGTAAGTCGAACACCGATTTTGATACTTTGATTTCCAATGCTGTAAATCCTTGAATAAGCTCGGGTAAGCTCGCGGGGTGAGTGGCCGAGTAGCTTATACAGTCTTCATCAGGTGACTGAAGTTAAGCTCGGTCGAGTGAGGTCAAACTCCGGATGGGTGACCTCGGAGGACTGACCTCACAACTCACCTCGTCGTCCTTCGGAAGGGACGTCAAACTAGGGGTCCCATGCCTGGATGCGGAATGCACAGTGGGCCTAAATTAGCTTTCAGTAGCTAGAAATCCAGACAAGCCCACTCAAAACAAATTGAAAACAAACAAACAAGCCCCGAGGGCTTATTTTGTTCAAAAGAATTTTAGGTTAGGGGCTTACTCGAAAGGGGCTTATTCGAGGAGGGAACTTATGGAATAATAACGTAGAAATGTGATGAAATAATGCCATTCTAACTGATATATGTATGAAGAAAGTGAAAAACATACCAATTTTGAACAGGAATTCACAAGAAGTGATATATGACAAATGTAATATTGAAGTATAATGAAGTTAAACATGATACCAAGACAAAGAATGTTACAATTTAGGTCGAATTCACCATTTTGCGGAATTCAAATGCCCCCATAGGGGATTATTGTGCAAAATTACTGCTATGCTGAGGTAGGGAGAAATTATTTCTGAGGTGGGGACTTATTCGATGGAAGGAGCTTATTCAGAAGTGTCGGCTTCTTCGACGATTTACGGCATTAATCCTAAGATAGTTTTGAAGTACTGTATGGGACCATAGCGATATGCACACTGATGGCTTCCGTCCGACAGTATTCGCATTGTGAAAAGCCTGACGAAAACCGAATTGCGAAGTCAAATTCAAGCGCAGTTCTGTTTGAAATATGACAGAAAGCACGGCGCTGAAGTCGTAAATTTTCAGTCGTAGCCACGACGAGAATGCATATCGAAAAACGGAATACGAATCATTAAGCGTAAAATCGAACGAGTACAAATTTTGGTCTAATTTTATTAAGCTAAGTAGGCACGTTCAAGTCATTTTTATGCACGGGGGCCATTTTGATGATCTTGGAAAACATTGCAACAAAATTGATTTTTTTTTTATTTTTTTTATATAAACCATTAAAATAAACACAAAACATTTACAGCTACTGTGCCTGTCATGGCGGGAATAGACACTAGGTCATCGGAGTTCCCACCATGACAGACACTCACAATTCAAATATTTACATTTTTCCAAAAAAGAAGAAAAAAACAATGTTGACGTCTGTCTCACATTTGATGTCAGGCAACGACCCCTGCAAGGCTATCAATGCGTAAAAACGAGTGCAAGTCAATGAGCATGGGACCCCCATGTGCAGACAAAACAGCCACTACCCCCTGCCACCCGCGCCACCCCAATCGAGAAAAACTATCGACTAAGCAAGCGAGAAAAACAAAGGGCAGCAGCCATCCAGCCACACAGCAGGAATCCCTTCAAATTGATGATCACGTTGGTCGATTACTGGGAAATGTTTTAGATTTTACAAACTATACGGAGTTATGTTTGTATCCGTAATACAGCCCACTAAAACAAGATGATCCATTTGCCACACCAAGAAGTCATTCCTCAAGTCGTAAACGAGGAGATGGAAGGTCGTAGAGCAAGATTCTTGCCGCTATGGTCATTGTAGTTGCTCACATTTTCTCCATAACCTTCGTTTGAGACAAGGTCGAGTAAAAAATTGTTGCATTAAATAAATAATAGACGATATTGAACTCAGGAAAGGATCTGGGGAGAGCAATATTGTGACCGAACCGTGCCCTTTTGTGGGTCAATGATTATTGCAATTTTTCTACGGTAATGTGTGGGTCAATGATTATTGCAATTTGTCTACGGTAATGTTTCGTTTTCTTTATAGTTCTGTTCAGTCTGATTGGACCTAAAAAGGGACAAGGTCAACCTCACTCAGCATGGAACATCTTTATGTGGGTCAGTCTTATATTGGGAAACGGATTGTTAATGTGTCTTTATAGTCAAGAATGGTTTGCAAGCAAAAATTGCCCAAGAGATATGGTATGAATGTACCTTTGAATTTTCCTTTCTGTGAAACGTACATTTATGAGAACACTGTATAACTGTATCCCGTATCTACCGTATCCTCTGTATCCTGTATCCGCTGTATCCGCTGTATCCAGTATCCACCGTATCTAGTGTATCCAGTATCCACCGTATTCGCTGTATACAGTATCCACCGTATTCGCCGTATCCACAGTATCCAGTATCCACCGTTCCCACCGTAGCCAGTTTATATGAGCTGACTAAGCATCCGGCTTATCTATAGTATTAACTGTATCCAGTATCAACTGAATCCGAATACTTATGATAGTGACTAAGTGCGTTGTGTGTATCCAAATAAAAAGAGGTTGCTTTGCAGTACGCGATAATCTTAAGGTAATGGAGGATTATTACATGAAGGCGTTCGTGAACATTTTGACTAAATAATTCCCGAACAAATCAAGTACGCTGCACTACTAGCTGACTATTGTTATAGCTATACCACTCCAAAACTTTCCGTTGCAGACGAAAATATCGGAAGTATTGATACCTCGGTCTTGGAGCAGCAGATGCGTGAAGTGGACATGGCAAATTGATAAGATGCAACCAGCTTCACCATTACTCAGATCCTAAGGAGGTGAGTGTAGAAAATTTAATTTTTAGTGTAGAGAAGCCATTGTTGTGCAGAGTCCTTTGTAAATTGGCAAAGTGCGCTTTGTTGAACACCGTAAAATGCTCACTGATAAGAACATCACATCAAGGACGCCCATAACATTTTTGAATGGATTGGTACCCAGCAAGCTTACATATGGGTACCATACATGGCGACCTACGCAAGCAGAACTATCAAAACTGAATAGAACTTGAAAAAATATCTATGGAGCATGATAGGAATGGATTTAAAAGAGACAGTTAGATTAGAAATAAAATTAGAAATTGAAAATGGGTCGTACAGTCAGACGAACAGTCCCTGATAAAATAATTTTAGAACAAGGTGAGCCAAAATAATGTTCATGCCGATTCCATTGGATTTTTCAACCAAAGAAGCTTTTTTACCCATATGAATAATTGAAATTCTAGTTGAAAGCAAAAGGCCCCAGTATTTTTTTATAATTCTTGCATTTTTATTAGCACTGAGAAATATAGGTAAATCCTACTTCACAAAATATTCTTGCTTGCGAAGTGCCCGAAAAAGGGCCTAAACACTGGAGCGAATCGAAATGAATCACCTCACAGAGAACAATACGCAAGGGCATTTTACCTCTGTCAAGAATTATAAGAAATAGGTTTTTTATGCAAGTACCGAAGATATCCAATGCCATGCAAATGTGCAGATGACATCTCTTACCCGTGAAAAAATTCCCTTTTTTATTGTTCTGAGCGAGCACTTTCTGCATGATTTGATCAAGAGTTTTAGGTGACTTTCAGGTATTTTGCAACTGTGGAACTTTTGTCCTGTAATGTAAGCTTTGCCTGTATTTCCTATGCTCATAAGAACTCAAGGAAACTAACAAAAATACTTTCGTCTCTCGGCTTTCAAGCAGAATTCAATTCTTACCAATCCAATAAGGACTCTGGTGCTTTGAATATTCAAAACTTGAAAACTTTCCAGGCTCAGCTCGTACAATTTTCCACATTGAAGAGAATCTCCTTCCTCTTGAAGAGCGTCTTTGATTGAAGAGAGTCTTTGATGAAAGGCAATTTTAACTTCAGCCCCTTGTAATATATTAAACAAGGTTCTTCCTTCTTTCCTAGATTCTTATTTACATAGCTGACAGCAATCATGACCGGTATCTGTTTTATGAATGTTGTGAAGTCACTTTATCATGGCTTTAATAAACGATAAGGTATTGCTGAAATTTTATTTCAAGTTTTCTTTTTGATTTATGAATTTTAGAAGATTTTATAATACACAGAGGATAAACTACAGATTTATAATTTGAATAATATTCATTCAGGAAATGAGATTTACGTTTAACAGCTTTTAATAATTCCGCCTATACATTTTGATTTCTAGCCCTATCTTCATGTTGCCGTATCTGGTACACTGGTCGCACCAAAAGCACTTCAACTGTTTGAATATTAATCACGTGGAGAATGCTTTAGATATTGGACCGAACTATTTTTTGGCCATTGGAAATGTAGGTGAAATTTAGTTTGCAAAAACCCGTAACTTCGAATTGCGCAAAAAGATGCCTAAAACGCTCGATCAGAATTATTGATAATTTCATCTCTCAAATAAATTTTGTTCTTCCCAAGAGTTACTGATCAAATCTTTACAGAAGTAACAGCGTATATAATGGATAGCTTTGCAAAAATCTGTTTTGTGCCGCCAGGAAAATGAAAAGTACCTGCAAGTGACGACATTACTTATCCTTTTTATGCACTTTGAATTAAAGCCTGGTTCTCATATATCGCAGACCGTCGGCAGTCCTTCTCGTACGATGCTTGCGATATATGAGAGCATGGTTTTTAATGGTCGCCGAATGTACGGAGGATCGCCGGTCATCGCAGACAAGCAGCATATGTGAACAATTGTGCATCAGTGATGATCGCCGACGGTCGCCGATAGTTTGCAATAAGGTTTGCGACATATGAGAACTGGCCTTAAGCTTAAAGAAACGTTCTTAAATCCAGTTTTACTCATATTTTACAATTCTCAGAGAAATAAAACAAAAGCCACAAATGGTGCTTCAGACTTTCGACTTTAGATCGAACTTTGACTCTTTTCAATACCTTTAAATATTCTCCTCATTACAAATTTTCAAACAGTTGAAGTTATTTTTGTTCCAGCAAGTACATGTGAAACGTTGTCTTTTTGACCATAGTTTTCGTAAACAAATTTCCTTTGAAACGTAACACATTTGTCCTGGTTCAGCAAGGTAAGAAGGACGCCCAAAGCCAAGAATAGCAAGAATCGGTATTAAAAACATCCAGATGCACCGTTCAACTGAGCGGCTGCATTTAAGAACTTTTCGAAGAAGCTTTTCAAAACCGATTAATTGATTAAAAGCAAATTGTTCATCGTTAGCCCTAACCAAGAAGATTAATTATGCTGGTTCCTGAGCTTAACTAGACTGAGGGTGTGACTCCTTGTGAAGGACTAAAATCTCACGAAAATCTGAAGAAACATCAAACGTCTTCTATCATTCGAACGTCGAAAGAATATACGGACGTCGCTTCGAAAAGTCGAACTTTGAACTTATCATCCAATCAAATTCTAAGAATGGGCACGTGGGTTTACCATATTAGGAAAGTAGCGATCTAACTAGTCACTCCGTAAACGCAGCGTTCTTGGCTTAAATTAGTCCATGTTTTGAAGCTGTCTTGCCATGAGTCTCAGTTTGAAGCCTAAGCATCATCCAGTTCAATCTGATAAACTGAGACTTATGTGATCAGTCTAAGGCTGAAGTTGGTACATCATTTATGATTTAGTTATATCCAACGAAGGTAATTTTGAGATCCCGTTCATAAAAGAAATTGGATGTTTTGAAAATTTTCTTCGCTTAGATTACCGACTCACATCAAAATATTGAGCAATTAAGGCAAACAGCAATGTGTTCATGATGATAGGGGTACAATACATTTTAATTCATTTTTACAATAATTCCTTCGCATTTTACATTTAATGTACCGTGTAAAGCTAGTATAAAATATTTCCATCAATTTTTTAAATGAATATGGGACGTCTCTGGAAAGAAATTTGACTTTTTTGTAAATACCTTCCTACATGATGAAGATAGCTACCGCTAGCTGGGCCAAAGAACTTCAATAGACATAATCGGCTAAGGTTTATATTACCCATTTCAAGTCATGTGACCATACTCTTGATTAGTTTTAGGGTGTGTTTGATTGGTGCCAATTCTGAAAACGGTAGACTTGGAAGAATTAGAATTTTGTTTGATTGACTACCAAATTCCGAAAACTGCAGGTTTGGCAGGCCTGCCGAACCTTCTGCTCCAATAGGCGGAAGGTTTGGCAGACCTTGGAGAGATTCTCGTTTTCATTTGCGAAACTCTGAAAACGAGGCGATTATAGCCGCGTTGCTACAGCAATGGAAATGGAGTCAGTACAAATTTGTTGCCAAGCACCAGACTCATCTTCGTGTTTTTCAACAGGAAACCTCGTTTTCGCTAGGATGAATCTGAAACCTGCTGTTTTGAAGAATTTTGTGTTTGATTGGGAGCTGTGTTTCCGTCTCTGCGAAGTCTACCGTTTTCAGAATTTGGTAGGTTTGGAATCACCAATCAAACACACCCTTAGTAGTATTATGCTACTTTTTGCGCTCATGGCACATCTTCAAAAGATCTCAAAATCCAAGTTTTGAAATCTTTTATCAAGGAATTGATCACATGACTTAAAATGGGTCTAAACAAACCTTAGCCGATTTTCTCTGTTGTTTAAGAATTTGATACGCAAAGACTATTTGAGATTCAAGCTGAATTTTGCATAGTCATCTCGTACCTTGATTTTGGGATAAGCAAAACACTTTTGTTGATATCAGAGCGAACCAAATAGGACTTCGAAAGTAATTCATTTCTTGTTATAATTGCCAAAATTTGCTGAAGAATACAAGCAGCCGAAAAGATAAATGAAATTTATCGATGAGAGACGCGGGCATTTCGAATTGTACTCAACAAGATTCCTCTATGTATCCATACAAAAATCCCTAACCTTGAATTAATGTTAGAGAAAGTTGTGCTTTCGAAAGTGATTTCAATTCCATTTGATTTTGCTTTGAATAAACGAGATTCTAGGGGGAGCCTTGAGCCCATCATTTTGTAAGCTTGGAGCCCGGGAGCCCAAGCAGTTCGCAATCCAGAAGCGCAACCAGAAGAAAAACTCTTTCGTTGAGTGCAACTAAACTTGTTCAAATTCTACTGCGGATCCCACTCATTAATCTTGACTCCAGTACATTACGGACGAGCCAGAGGGAAATATCATTCTTGGACGGACAGTGCGTCTGGAAATAAGTTTTCTTTGCCTGGAGTTTATTCAAATACGCAAGTTCAAAATTGCGTTTAAATCCATAATAATCCATAGCAGGACAACAACAACTTTGCCTAATCTGAGTTGCCGTAAGAATAAGAGATTATATTCTGCGAGTTGCGAGTTGTCAGTTGCAAGCACTGATCTTGCAAGTTGGTTTTTACTTTCATATTGCGAGTTTTGAGTTGATGAGAGTTGCGAGGTGGTTTTCCATCATATCCAGGGACGTAGGAAGCATCTCAAACTTGGAGGGGCACGACGCTTCGAGGAGACTTCTTTACCTTAAGAAAAAAGGGGCACTCTCTAAAAATAAAAAGGGCACTTCTTTGTTTATAGCAAAATCTTGGGGGGCACGTGCCCCCAGTGCTCCCCGGTTCCTTCGTGTATGATCATATCTAGTCATTCTATCTTTTTATTCTAAGTTTAGATTTTAGCCAAAGTTTTGTATACATTTATAAATAAAGAAATGCCCATAGTATTTTTAACTATTCAAGGGACCTTCAAGGTGCTCAGTAAGGTGTCTAACAAAATTTCTCTCAAATGGTGTTAAAGCATTTGTCAACATCAGAGAAAACCATAGGCATTGGAGACATAGGGTCTTGGATGGCTGCGAACTTTATCGCATTTCAGGTTCATTTTGGGCAGTTCTTGTTGGGGCAAGATCCATAACAAGCCCCCCTCCAAGCCCAAGCACTGAGCATACCCCTACAACAAGTGGAGAAACCCCTTTTCTGCGATCTCAAAATTCTCTCCAAATTTGTCTTAGTATGAGGTAGGCGCACTAAAAAAAGGTTCTTTAAGGGTGCTTCTCAGTCATCATTCTGCTTCCACTCATTATCATATAAAATCTTATTTATTTTTCTACATTTACTTTGCGATGCGATCAGATCTTAGTACCAACACGAAATCCTCATTCCTTGAGTGTGATTTTTTGCAAATCCAGATCTCATCTTCCCCATGCAGTGCCTCAGAGAGGGAAACCAGTCTACGCAAACTTTGAAATTACTTTGGCAACGGGCAGCATCTTACAAGAAACACTCAACTAAAATCTTAGGCGCAATGAGAAGCAACCCTTTCCTTCAAGAAAAGTAGAAATTCATCTGAGAAACTCATAAGATACTTTGGGTAGAATCTAAAATTGGACCAAATGAATAAATAGCATGAATTGATGTGATGGAATACCAACTAGCAACTCGCAACTTGCACCTCGCAATTCGCAGAATACAGGTTTTTTTGTAAGAAACTGGTTTATGAGAAACTAGTACAAAGATGGCCAAAATTTTAAGAAACCAAAGCATGGATATTATAGCAAATATATCGCTGAACCTTTAGTTTTGAGCGATATTCACTAACCATTTGTGCTTTCAACACAACAGAGCACCGTTTATTTCCAATATGTTTTAAATGTCAAGGAACATATCTGCAGCAGTGTTAGCGACCACATTGATAATTCTGCATTCAAAAAATAAGAAACCAATCAAGAAACTTTTACTACGTAAATGTTAGTACTATGGCCTGATCCTAGTTTCTTATAAAAAACGTGCATAATTAGTAACAACCAACTCGCAACTGACAACTCGCAACTTGCGAATTATCACACACGTATTTTTCGCAAGAAATTAAGAAATTGAGCCAATACTGAAAGTTTCTTAATGAGTACCCAGAGTTTCTTACGAGTTTCTTAAAAAAGGTTCGTAATAATCTTCATGATTGTTTATTGAAGCCACATCACTCAAATACCCTTCTGAATGGCATGATACAGGAAACAAGTGAAATAGAATAGAAATATGACATGGATTTCCTTGGAGTTTCTTAATTTTTGGCGATCTGAGAGTCGAGTCGGAACGATCGGGAAAGTTGAACTCAGTTCAACTTTCCCGACGCTTACGATCCACGATCCCCGACGGTCGTAAGGATCGTAAGACAGTGTTTCCATTAAATCGGGAACGCAACGCAGACGATCGCAGACGATTGCAGACCGTCGCCGATCTCCTTACGATCGCTCTACGATTTAATGGAAACCAGGCTTACTAAGCAGTTTTTTATGAAAAAACATACGTGTATCTCCTAAGAATAACCCAGAATGACACACAAAGTGAATGTTTATTCTTCATCCCTTTGGAGAGTTATGCAGTATTTATTGGGCACTCCCTGCTATGTTCTGTGCGTGTTGCTGATTGGCTAATTTCAAATACATTGCGAGCCTGCACTTCATGGAACTTTGTAGTCAATTTTATGAATGTGAACTAGACTGAAAAGAAATTGTTGTGTTTATCATTATTAAGAAATTTCTTGGTAATCATCAAATCAAGGATTGGATTGCGTTTTTGCACAGTTAGCGCTCGCATTCCTTGTCTTGCATGCCTGTGCCTCCTGATGACCACATGACATCACAAATGAAACAAAACAGTGCATATCCACAATCATGACATTTAACATGCGTTCCAAACCAGTCTATTGTACAACAAGATGGCGAATGAGCAGAGGAAAGTTGGACCTATGAAGTCACAAAGATAAATTGATCAAAAGAAGCACCTCACATCGAAAGAGCAAGGAAGAAGTAGAGGAAGAGACCTGACGAACATTTCATTAAAGTTTCGGTCAAATAAGGAGCAAATTGGGTGCCAACTTGTGGTAAGAAATGTTTGTTTTCAATTAAAATTTTCTTCCCCCGTTCGACTCGGCCTGCAAAGGGGCTAGCTAGGCCCAGACCTGCGCGCTGCATTAGCGGCGATAAATCTTATCATGCTCTCGTCTCTTTGAGGATCGTTAGTTCACTTAGAATTATCTATGAACATTTCATGTTCACAAATAACAAGTTTTCCCATTCGCGACAACTTTCGTGGGCTAGTTGTGAATATAAATATTCGGCGGAAAATAACACGGGCCTAAAGAAAACAAAACATGTTTCCTGTGCGGCGCGGTTGTTTGACACCTTTTGACACACTAGAAAATGTCATCAGTGTGAAGAAAGTGCTATGTTTGTTCGGAGGGATTAAAAATCACCATTAAACACTGAAGGGAAGTGAAGGTATTCCCAAGGTATTCTAGCATTGATGATTTCTGTTTTGTAACGCTCAGCTGGAGCAGTTGCAGAGCTCTAAGATAGCAAGCCAAGGGCATCTCTGTGGCTGGAAATTGAGCAGAAAACATTGATTGTATGAAAACACAAGGATCTGTCATAATGAAGATGGACAAGTGAACCCCTTAGGGGCCGCGCACAAATCGATTCTTTCACGCAAAACGTCAAATGGACGTTTGGGGGGGGAGGGGGTAAAAGGACTGGACGTTTTCAAAATTTTTAATTTATCAACATTTTTCCCAAGAATTTTCTGCAAGAAACTTCATTCTGCACTTTCGTTTGCTGTTTATATATATTCTTAGTGTGCAAGAATTTTGACAGTGGTGACATGTCTTGGAGTATGGTCATGGAAAGCACATCGCTGACGACTTCATTTGAGCACTTAGGCCCATTTGATATGCAGCAAAACAACGGTTTGAAATTTTCTCACGATCGGAAGAATTACATTGATTTTCAATTGGACGTTTTGGGGGGAGGGGGTGGGGGTATTTTGAAAACATCCAATGGACGTTATGCGTGAAAGAATTGATTTGTGTGCGGCCCCTTACCTCCTTCCTTTATTTTTCTAGCACCCTTCTATCCCCCTCACTGCAAGCTTAACTGGACACATTGTCTGAGATTTTCAGGAGTGATTTAGCCACCAACTAACCTAGTTTACTCTTGAAATGCAATGGATGTGATGAGGCGAGGCATAATGAGGTGGTATAAAGATTTGCACATACACAGTGCTTTGTTTATATGACTACATTTATTAATCAGCAAGCAAGGAAAATGTCCAGACCATTGTTTTTACTTTAAAAACAAGAAGTGATTTAAACAAAGAGCTCAAGATCCTGCTTGAACAATGACAATTGATGCAGCAGGCTCTGCTGGTGCCCAAGGGAAGTCTTTTGTTCAAACAAAAGTGGATCTATTTAGCACAAGGTCAGGGGTTATAGCATCATTTAAGATAGAACATTGTTTTCCAGCACAGAAACCATGCTTGTTATACAAAATTTTGCTTGGACTAAGGGCATGGGACCTTCTGACAAACAGGATAGCTAGAAATGATCAAGATCACAATACAATGATTGTGATTGAGTGTAAGATTCCAATGAATGTTTGTTGCTTTGAAAATCTCATGTGACCTCACATTAGAGGATATGAAGTGGAACTCTAACTAGCTGCAAGTCCAACTAACTAAATTGAAAGTGTTGTGGTTCAGTGGTGTAAGCCTCTGACGTTGCAGCTAGAACAGTCAGGTGGAGTGGGTTTGGCACCTGGTATGGCCATCCCATAAAAACAATTTCAGCTTGCAACAAGCTTGTGCAAGCTTGAAAGGGGCAGGATTTTGGCTTTAAGGAGCTTGAAATAAATATTTAGACACAATTTTGACCAGTTTGCATGTATGATTAAGAGCTTGATCAAGCTTGACAATGATCACATAATCAAGCTCTAAAAAGTAAACAAATCATACTCAAAACAAGTTAGTATCAAGCTTGATGCATGCTCCAAACATACTAAAGGGCTACCACTTGAGCATTATGGCAAGGGGTCATAGACTCATTTAGGTCAACTCTATATCTGCGATCCCAACATTTGGCACTGAAAAGCACAACTTCACCTTCACGTGTAGAGATCTCTTTGGTTGGCTTGGAGAGATCTTGCTATTGGACCTTTCAGTTTTGGACAGTGAGGCACTCAGTAACCTCTTGAAACGGTCACCATATCTGTTTGGTGTCTTTCATTCTGAGCTCAAAACCTACTTTTTTGAAAATATTTATTTGAAATGTATATATATTATAGACAGTCATAATTCACCCACATATCTGAAATTATTATCTAAATACAGTAGATGGTGCTCTCTTTTCAGCTTTGCTATCAAGAGAGTTCCTCCTTAAGAATTCCCCTTCAGACAAGTCCTCTGGTGTAGTGTCATTGTTTCATAGTGTGCATTGTCTTTTGTATATTATAAATATAATTGTTGTAAGTAGTTTAATATTAGAGTATTTGAATGTTGTGAGATTCAAAATGAATGAATGATATGAGCTGAACTGAGCTGAGCTGAATTGTTGTTTGGCAATGGGAAATCAAATCTTGTCTCAAACAGAATGATATTGGAAGCTACAATTTTTTTCATCAATCACCTCCTTTTTTAAGGCTTTTGTAAGTTGCATTTCTCTGTGTCTGGTGTTGTTATTTCTTGGCTTTCATATTTTTTGTTTCTCCTATGAAATTAATCATAGAATTGCAGTTGTTATCCATGGTTTGAGCCATGGCCTTTTGCCTTTTCCCACCATGAATTGCAAATGTAAACAGTCTTGTTCTTGATGCAGAATTTGTTTATGATGTTATACAAGCAAGAAGAAAGTATAACCTAACGGTTAAGTGCCCCCAGGGGTATAAAGTTGCTAGGTGACATTCAGTCTTGCTATGCTTTTCCTGGTCTTGAATGCTGCCTACAATTTTGGGCTGCATCCATCCCTTTGGGAAAAGGCCATTTGTATGGGAAAGTGCCCACAAAAAGTTTTTCCCCTATTCCAAAATTTTTCCTTCCCTAGGTTAAAGCAATACCCTGAAAAATGGCAGCACATCTACATTGGACAAATATACCATGTCTTCCCCCCCTAGGTGTGAAATGTACTGATCCTACTGTACCTGTAATCTCATTTTTCAGGGGGAAGAGCCTGTAAAATGGCCCAGTCTCAAGCTCAATCCAGTGAATGTGCTGCAGCTATTGATATCCCATCAAAGTTGTCTGCTCCAATTGCTGAAAACTGGTGTTACACAAATGTGAAAGTTGTTAAATTCTCTTATATATGGACAATCAATAACTTCAGCTTTTGCAAAGAAGAGATGGGAGAGACACTCAAAAGCTCAACTTTTTCTGCTGGTGTCAATGACAAAATGAAATGGTAAGATGATTATAACCTACATTACACGGTTTTACTCTGAGCTAACCACTTTGCAATGGACAGAGCAGAAACTGTACATGCCAAGGCAAACTTTTATAGCTTTGTGCCCTCCAGTTCTCTGCAATGGATTGCCAGATAAGGCAACACTTTATGTTTTCTTCATTTGGCCTCAAACTGTTGATTTATGGTTTCAAAAAGCTTATTATGAAGCCAAAAACTTTTTCAAGTCAGAATGCACCGTTACATCATTGCAAAATTCTGCTCTGTCTTTGCAGTGTGCATCAAATTTTCAGAAAAACTATAGCATGACCTGTGGAAGGAGTTGACTTTTACCAATGGAACACCCTGTGGTGCACCATGTTATACCTTTGTCTATATGAAAGCCACAGTCTTAAGCTGAGAATTCTTTATATTTCTGGAAATCATGACAAGGGGTCCTAAAGTTTGTTTTTCAAATTTGCCTGGGGTGCTATTGTCTCATTTTTTAGCTTTTAGTAGTTGCTGAACAACCTAAGGAACTCAACCTTCCAACTATAATATTTGAGTAGAAGTAAGACAGCCACTGCTTTTCACATATACGTGTTTTGAATGTGTTGCATTGAAAATTGTTACATGAACAAGATACAGTTGATGGGGTGGGTGTATGTGAGAATGGACCAAATCCGTTTATATCAACTTTTCAGCGAGCTTCAGTGAATAGACTAAAGAGATTACTGGTGATCTTTCCAAAATGTTTGGAAATCATTTAGTAGTGACTCTTTTATGTGAAGTAAGGATCTCTCCTACCTTTTTAGCTCAATTGCGGCAGCCTTGAGTCGTAGGAGCTGCCATTTTTACATTGCCCTGTACAGCATTATTGTTCAGGAAGTCCACTGTTAGATTCTTGTAGATGAACTCCCCCCAACCTACCAGCTCTTAGGTTGGGGGTGGGGAGGGAGTTCATCTGTGCCCTAAGAGTAATGGCATTTTGAAACATTTTGCTGTGAGGATGATATAGATGGCTTTGTTAATATATATTAAGTTAATTTTCATGAGCCTTGGGTAAGTGAGGGCTTTCCCATGTTTAAGTACGTCTGCTTTTTGTTACTTGGTTGACAGTTGTTTTCATATAGAAAAAGAAGACAAATAAAGCAAAAGACTTACATAATATTAATGTCATTTTTTACTTCAAAGTACTAAAACTGTCCAACGCAGGGCTGATAAAAACATTCTTAATATAAGTTAAAGCTATAGGTATGTTCACTTCTTTGTTAAATCTTAGCGGGCTTAAATAGGAGACAGATATTTAAATTCTCTGGAATCATCCCTGGAAGTAGATCAGTAATCCTTCTAAACTCTGCAAATCCCTCCTTTCTATCCATTGACAGATGACAGAGGGCAATTATCTATTTATCTTGGAAGGCATTTCTAGGCACCTGGCCTGAAATCTCCTTGGATTTCTGTCTAGGTGTTCTTATCTGCTAACTTGACGGCAGATTGGCAGTCAGTAAAGATCTTTTTTTACTACAATAAATATCTATGACAAATAATTTGAAAAGTACATAATTAATAACTTGAATTTTGATGAAGTGATCGCCTCAGGATATCAGTGGAGTCAGCTGAGTTGTCATGACCAGTTCTTGTTAGATTTAAAGCATGAAACCCTCAGACCTTTGCCGTTTTTTCCTCGGAAAACTCCAGCGTATATCTTAGTCGAACAGCACGCAATTTCGTGAAAAGTTCTGTCAATATTGCTGCCACTTTGAACTGTCGATGGAAAAAAACCAGGAGCCACCCATAACTGCCACTAAATAAGGTTCTGTTCATTAAGACGATCTCTAAATTACTCTATTCTGAATGTGTTTTTGGTCAGGGGATGCTAAACCTTGCGAAAGCACAAAGTTTGTAACTTTGCATATATCCAGGGGTGGTATTACAGTACTTTAACTTTACCCCTTCAAAATGCATTGCTCTGTTGTCTTTGCTGCCTTTCTCCTCTTGTTCTGGCCAGGCAGGTAATATGATTTCCAGACAGACGTTATTAGGTTCAGATTCTCTTTGCCATACAAGATTGAATTATTATAACACTACAGTACATCTAAAAGAGATTAAAAAACAGTACTACAAATTTTCTCCATTTAGAGGTGCTAAATCTCATAAGACCAAAATACAGTTGTGTCCCAAAATTCAAGGCAACAATCTTGTCAACAGTGTTTCTTGTCGTAACGAAATAGAACTCTAGCGCTCTGCCTATTTTACTTTCTTAGAGTTTGTTAATTTCTGCGCTATTTTGCTTTTACGTCACAATGAAGCCTTCAGAAATTCTTTGAAATTATAGTGCTTCTTCCGACAAAGAGTATGACCCGAAAACTGTGTTACTAAGCTGGATTTTTTAGGTCAGTCTATGCACAATTCACTTAATTATCGAATATCAAAGGTTCTTTCATTATAATCACAGGATTTTTTCACGCATTTCCAAGGGTGGTCTTAAACTGTTGGCCAAGGTTTTGAACTGAAGGCTCTCTACAACCATTTCCCCTGAAGCTATATTATTCTTGGACGGGTTTACAATCTCGTCCCCAGAGTGAGTTCGCTGCTCTACCTCTACTCTGGGATACAAGGGGCCGTTCTGCAATCTGATTGGCTATTCGCCATATTTCGCGGTAACTCCGTTTTGCGTGGGGTAAACGGCCGCGGCATGTCAAAATTCGACGTAAAACCATATTCTTTACCTATTCAGACAATCACTTGCAATTTATTTCCGAAATTCGAAAAATAATGAGCCATTTCATTTTGGAAGCTGCGGTGAAAGTTTCTCTAATTTTAAATTAGGCCCATTTTCGCCCTAAACAAAGCGTGCTTATTTTCACATTAAACATACTTGGTAACCCCAGATTATTGTTCGAATACCCTTAAAAAGGTTTAAATAAGGTCTTCAATGTGTTTGTTTTTAGTATCTCGATTTATCTATTGCAGAAATGGCGCAAGAGCAACGGGCATTTCCATCGCTTGGCGTTGCCTAGCTACGGTGAAATCCATAATCGCTTCCAAATTTGCCCATTTTCTGGGCAAATTTGGTCGAAGTGTACCTGGGTGTTCGTTCGGCTTCGTGATCAGCGTATGACGTAAGAACACCCTGGGAACGAGGTTGACGGGCTCAATATCATCCAAGCAAGTCATAGAAATGAATTTTGCATAGATTGATGTCCCGGCGGGTGCACTGTTATAGAAAAATGTATATCATGCGTGTCCATAAAATCACCGAGAAAGGGGTACAAAATCAATGGAATCCAGGGACCTAGAATTTAAGAAAAAGGGGTACTTTTTACAGAAACATGTCAGTGAATTTTTGAAAAAGGGGTGGTTTTCAGAATGATTAAAGCAGAAAAAGTAGATATGAAATGCTTGATTTCACCGATCAGAGTAAAGCCAAAAGAGGCAACATCATTTTTAGAAAAACAATTGTTTATATACTTGGACTTGCAGTATGTCTATAAGACTAAAACTTAAAGAACCATTGAAGTATGATGAGGCTTCAAAATAAATGAAGAAACACATCATTGTTATGTTGCCAATTTTGAATATTGAAAAATGAGTAAAGGAGTACAGAGGCTAGGAAATTCTGTTCACTTCTTGCTAATTACTTTGTCATAGTTAAGCATATTAAGAGTTTACTGAGCATTGCTATTCACAAATGCTCACTTTGAGTTTGGTACAATAAATATGCAAAAGGCAGAGGCATGTGAAGATGATGAGATGAAAATTATAATACAAGTCTCACGTGTCATGCCATGTTTGAATTTTTGGACGCGCTCTTTGTTACTAAGTTATCTCCATCCAACATGCAGCGACGTCAATGCAATCCAAATTCACGGAGATCGAATCTGAATACAGTTTTTTGTGCTTCATTTGCTTCAATTCTTCCCATTCCACGACAAGGTAGGCCTTTTAAATTTATTTTTGCTAGCCTCTCATTCATAGCCAAATCGAGGCTAGTAAACAAATTGATCCAGATCGAAAAATAAATGGCGGGAAAAGAAGAAAGATGCCTGTCCTGTCTGTCTGTTTTGAAAGCATGTTAGCAATCAAAGATGCGACTTGACTTGGTGGGTTATTCTCACATTACTCTGTCAATCATTAAGTTATTTCCTATTTCATTGTCTAGCATGGTGCTTTTTAGCTTGATCTACACATACAGTAAGGTCCTGCCTAAGAAACCTGCAGGAAGGCTGTGTAGCCAAGTTTCTGTTTTGTTAGCAGACATTAATAAGTAAGACAACATTGAGAAAACCAGAAAAGAAGTTTTCTTGTGAGATGAGTTAACTATTTGGAACAATTCTCTTCAGAAAAAGGCTAATGGAAGCACATACAGCACAGGATGAATGATCATAGCTAGTTGTAATAACATTTTTCACATACAGAGGTAAAATTATGTTGATGATAATGGTCTTTTGATTCCTTGATTGTTCATTAGTTTTGTGTATTGATGCCTTGAATGATAGTTCCATGGGTATGTTTGGTTCTAAAGCCTATTACAAAAATATGTTTTTGCACAATTGCATGTTAATGGAAAGGTCAGGACAAAGAGGGTCAGATCATTCTTATATGATGTAAGAGTTTGGTTTAATCACAGTAAGAATGTGCTATCGTTCATGAATTCTTGTAAAGGTTTGTATGTTTGAAAAACTCATCATGCTTTTTTTTGCCCAACTCATGTTCACACTACTGCATCCAGAATTGTTGTATCTAAATGCAAGATTTTAGTTGTACGTTTTTGCCCTTCATAGGAAAAATACTGAAAATTTCAGCTAGTCTCTGTCATAGGTTGAGTGAGCAGCTGTAAATAGTTGAGGTTTTATCAAATACAGTAAAGGCTACAGTTTGGTTTTATGAGATATCAGTGATTTTCAATAAAAAGGGTACTTTTCACAATTTGAGGGGCCGTGAAAAGTCAGTGATAGGGGTCAAAAATTGGAATTGATTCTCAGTGAAAGGGGTCTTTTCGTGAATCCATGGACAAGCATGTATGTACTACTGTAATTCAAGTGCACCCGCCGGGATTGATGTAAAATCCAGCTGAGTAACACAGTTTTCGGGTTTCACTTATTGTCTGCAGAACCATTATAATTTCCGAGAATTTCTATAGATTTCATTGTGACGTCATAGCAAAATGGCGCAGAAATCGAAACTCGGAATCTACATGGAAATTTGACCTAAACTAACTCCCGGGTGTCTCAAAAAAGTACCCCCTTTTGACTGGAAATAGGAACGAAACGATAAGATATCAGTACTCTCCGAGTGGACAGTTAAATTTATCAATCTTCAACTTAGATTCACATACCTTGCATTTAAAAATTGGCCACCAAACACTGGAGATACAAGCTTGCAAAGTCAAAATTTACAGTGCACCCGAAACCAGAGGTTTTGTAAAAGGGCCTAGCCATGATTTGCTATAACAGGCATGTTGCACAGGAACTTCGACTTTGACCTTTGGCTTTCTCCATTGAAAAGAATTATTCCTTGAAATGCTTCAATTGTTCTACAAACAGTTATTCCTTTGAGGAATCAATCCGTGCATTGCATTCCACTCCACTTCAAGTGTCAAAGAAGAAGAAAAGGAACACATGCATGCTCATTTGGGAGATGTTGCACGACTTTATCATTCTTACCACATTTTTGTTATGTTTGTTTAATCAGGGCGAATCCCACGAATATTTTCTATTCTTTTCAAAAGCGAATAACTAAAAGTTAAAGTTTACAGGTGCTTTGGAAAAGATCCATAATGCAAACCATGGCTAGGCCCTTTTACAAAACCTCTGGTTTTGGGTGCACTGTAAATTTTGTCTTTGCAAGCTTTTATCTCTGGTGTTTGGTGGACGATTCTTAAATGCAAGGTATGTGAATCTAAGTTGAAGATTGTTAAATTTAGCTAACTACTCGGAGAGTAATGATATCTTATCGCTTCGTTCCTATTTCCAGTCAAAAGGGGGTACTTTTTTTTGAGACACCCGGTATAAGCGAGTAAATCTGGCAGAGCGCTAGGGTTTCATTTCGTTACCCCAAGAAAAGTTGTTGACAAAGATGTGGTCTTAAGCAATTGATCAGGACTGTATATCATTACACCGTTCTTTTTGAGTAATGGTCAGCAAACTCTATGCTTTCAGGGTAGCAGAATTCTTTTGAAACCAACAGTTGTAACTGTGTCAAAAACACATCTGCAGCGATCGCAGAAACTGCGTCTCAGTAGCCTCTTCTTCATTAATACTTTCGAGTTGTGTTAGTTTCATCCTCACTGTTGATGACTTTTCAGCTTGAAATTTGATGAAATGAAGTGAAATTAAATGAAATTAAGTGAAATTAAGTTGTAAAACTGCAAGTAGTGAAATGTAGAAAAATTGTTGGAGCATTAGAAACTTTGTTGGTAAGAACACAAGAAGGGTTGTTCGAAGTTTCATCTTAAAATATGCAGAAAACAGGCACACATACTGTAGTAAGTTTAATTTGAGTGTGCACGCATTTTGGATAAGAAACTAAGAATTTGAGTCAAAACTAAAAGTTTCCTAAAATCATTTGAATTCAAGTACTCATAGTTTCGCAGGAGTTTCTTAGATGCTCCATAACTATCTTCTAGTCAGGTTATCACAGTTATTATTTGCATTTCTTGTTTCGCAGGTGCTTAAGGATGAATCCCAAAGGACTAGACGAGGAGAGCAAGGATTACTTGTCACTGTATTTGTTATTGTTATCATGTAACAAAAGCGAAGTCAGAGCAAAATTCAAGTTCTCAATTCTGAATGCTAAAAGGGAAGAGACCAAGGCTATGGGTAAGTTTGCATTCATGACTGATTAAAGGGGTAATCAGGGCTAGGTTGTACATCATGTCAGATTCATCGTAGGTTCCAAGTCTTTAAATCGGTATCGGTATAAAAAGCAGGCCTCATTAAAGGCAGTTTGTCCCACATTGTTCTGGTCTTAGTTACTGCTTTATTTACCTTATTTACATAGCCATGAAATTCATGCATCACTGAATTAGCACAAACTTCGGGAATATAAAATAGAGATCTTCATCGATTTATTTTCATTCATCGAAAGGGACAGGTTGCTTCGAATGTGCGTGAGCGCAGGAGCACCGCTCGCAGGCGTAAAAAATCAATACATATTAGTTGCTGGTATTTTCTCTCTACTCAAAAGTGATATGGTTGCAGGCACATTTTTCCCAACCACTTGCTCGCAGCACAGGAAATTTTAAATTGGCCTGGTAAGGAGATGGATGAAAAATGCAATTGCCTATTTTAACTGAATGTCTTGAACAAAGTTCTAGCTACTTACCTACAACTCTACCGGTGGACTTCCTAGAAACCTTGAATATTTGTCGAAATTTTATATATACAATTTATTTTGTACCTTGAATATTTTGTCAAAATTGTATACAATTCATTTTGTATCTGAACTCATTTGCAGTTGTTTGTAACATCCAGATTGAAATTTTACAATACATTTTACTAATGCAACTTGGTACTATACAAGTATACAACACTACAGGGACGATACCCCGAGGATCAAATTACCATAACACCCCCATGGCGATCACATTGATTGATAAAGATGATACTACGGCGACAAATCGGGAAAATAAGTACCTGTAAACTAAACGCTTTATTTATAAGTACGCTGAATATGATATAAGTTACGTACAATAGACGACGTTTGCAGTAAAGATTTTTGGGAGGAAATTCTAAAAAATGAACCGAAGCTAAGAAGCGAAGTTTAACTTCAATATATTTATAAGTCACAGACCACAGTAACGACAGATTTTTGCTTTATATCAAATTGTGGACATCCATAAACCACGTTTTTCACGGAAACTACTTCATGTTTCATCAAAAGTTTTCAAATTTATGGTGATTTTATCAAAAGTTTTCTTGAGTTCGTAAAAAGAAGACAGTACTCTAATTCGGATTCGGAAAATATTAACGATTTTTTTATATCATCCTAAAATATTAGAAATATACAAAAACATCAACAACCGTTAAACTAGAATACAGAAAGGAAAATTATGTCGTTCGTAGCGAGAAAAGACACAAGGTCATCGAGTTCCCACTACGAACGACATATTACAAAAATTTAATAGAACGGCAAATCTAGTACAACAAAGAAAACATACATTACAAAAAACTTGGGTGTACCAGGTGCGTCAAAGATATACATCTCTGACTCACCTGGTAAGGCAGATTTCCACTCAATCAATTCTTCCGATTGGGCATAAAATCTTTCGTTGACGTGAGAAAATGGCACTCTGAAATTGAATAGAATGTTGCGCGTGACACTCGAATAAGCGATTGTGTTAAGGCTGTTTTCCAGTCAGCGGGATTCTCCGCGCGGCGGAATTTCTATTGTTGCAAGAGAAAATGTTGATTTCATAGAATCATGAGAAATTGACGATTTCAGAAAGCTCTAACGGTAGAAATACAGCGAAATATCTAAAGTTGTTTTGAAGCCATTCAATTCAAAGAAATTAGTCAAATAATTTTACACCAATCTTTTTAGAACCTATGCTGCTAGTGTAGTGCAATGCTAGAGTTAACAAACCAAGACTGCAATAAATATATCTTGTTTACACAACTATAAAACTGGTTTAAGTTGTAGTGTAATACTGCATTCACACTGACACAGTTAAACCAGCTTTATCTAAACCAGTTTAAATTTCAACCAATCAAATGACTGGATTTTTTGGATTGACCAGTCAGAAGGCCCTATTCGAAAACCTGGTTTAGTTTAAGCTGGTTTAACTTGCAGTGTGAATGGCATATAAATGAGCTATGAAAAAAGTAAAGAGGAGAAAAGTCTGTTTTCCTACGAGATAGACAGCAATTAATTGATATAAAGGATTTGTGGTTCATGGCAACCAGTCACCTAAGCCAGTCACCTAAACCAGGCACATATTTTTAAATAGATTATATCTAAATATATAGTTTTATACATCTGTATTCTCCAATATGGATGATTATGGGAGAGCTACATTGGATGTTTCTTGTCCATGTCAACCTTACGAGTGAGATTCTAACTTGCCAATAGCAAGGGAAGGTAGGGGTGGACTGGCTGAGGGTGTGGCGCATCAGGTGTTCGCCAGTGGGTCCCTTGCCCTCATAGCTCATTTTATGGCAGTCCCTTTTTAATACTGGTGGCCTAGAAAAAGATATAAAATTTTGAGAAATCACCAAACTTTGCTTTTTTGCCGATCTTAAAAGTTTGAATACATTTGTGTCGAAATTCAAATTGATTTGATAAATTTTGCAAACTTTAGCGCTCTGGTTTAGATGCATATCCACCCAGCCACACAGTCTGTGATTAAGCTGTCCATCATCTGGGATTCAAAGATTTCATATTAAATTGCAAAAATGGCTTTTTGAGGAAATTCATGATTTTTACAGTACTTTACGGTTTTTCCAGCAAATGATCCTGCTGTCTTTTTTCCTTGGTGATTTAAAAAAGTATATTCAGTTTTTACTTGGTGAGCTGGTAGATCGGGCCCCTAAAACGAGAAAATGCACCGGCCTGTAGAACACAGCCAGTCCACTCTTGAGCTGCGGCCCTAAACGAACTGCCACGCTTTCGTCCAGACGATATTCAAACGCTGAGTAATTTGTCTCCAAAATGTAACGTACAATTGTTGCTCTTAACAGGCCGTTTGATAATAAGTTCATCCCCGTCGTAGACTGTTTAAGTGCATCCATGTGGTGGATTGGTGATTTTAATGATCCTAATCCTGGATTTCTTCAACCAAAAATTTTTTCTACTTATATGTAAATGGGACTTATCGAATATCTTGGCGTTATGTTAGGGACAGTGCAAAATTTATTATATGATATGGCCGGTGGAGATGAAAACTTGTTAGAAAAAAATCTCCTTGCCCCGTATGAAATTATTGCAGCAAAACTTACTGCCCCGTCACTCTTTCCTTAAAGTCCTTAAAAATGTATCTGCCCTGTAGTCATGAACAACAGATGTTTTACAGTACATATCACCGATGAAGTAGCTAAAGACTATAGCAAAATCAATTCTTGTACTTACGAATGTTATTCAATGAAGAATTTACTTTGAAGATTAAGAGATATGACTGATGCAAGTAACTGACAAGGAAATTTTGCGTCATCAAAAATATTCATCCTTCCAAGCATTTCTCTTCTTGAATGATTCACAAGTTTGAAATCAAAATGAGACATTTTACATTTAAAATTTCATCCTGCCCCGTTGATATTTGCTTCAAAAAGGTGTTGACCCACCTCTGTTAAGCTAAATAAAAGTAGTTGCCCCGAAACGTTTTGCACCGGTCATGTTATAATATAAACTTTGCCCTGTCCCTTATTGCCGACTTTTTAGTCATACATTCAAAGTCTTTTTCAACTGAGATGTCACGTGATAGTCACCACCCCTTGAAATATTGGAAGAGTTTTGTTTTGCATGAGTATTTTGCGCCTTTACAAATCTCACATGACATCCAATTTGAGGCAGATTTTAGATCATTTTTGCGTTGTTTCAGGACATGTACGAATAAACAGTTTTGCATTCCCACTAGTGCATGCGGAACTATTTTGTCCGAAATCTGTTAGTTCAAATTTTTTGCCGTTAATATATTCCATAAAGCAAATAGTAGAAGGCAATCGACATAGTTAAAGATGGCCCAGGCCAAATGAATTATATGATATATTGTATTTGACAACTTTGACATATGCCGTTTCATTTTATAGCTAAAGAAACAATTTGTTTGTTGGTGTTTGTTTAATCTATATATAGCGGTTAGTCGTTATAGCTATGTCTGTACACCTTTTCAACTAAGCGACCTAGTATTGGAATTTTTGAAAATTTCTTAAGATTGCTTCGTATGAAATTTCTGACCTCAGATTTACATTCAGCACCCAAAGTTTAGTCTAACTGGAAATTTTCACAACCTTAGTGTTAGACATTATAACTTTATCACGATAGTAAATTTGCAAAATCATAAGGTGTTTGACTGTCAGTAATGGCTGGCTTAGGATGTAAAGTTACTCCCCGAACGATTTTCACGGTCAAATCCTTTGTAAATTTGCTAATCGACTATTGTCATAAAGTCAAAATCGCAAACTTAAGGTATGTGAAAACTTGTAGTTTGACTAAACTTTGGGTGCTGAATCCAAATCTGCGGCCAGAAGTTTCGTATGATGAGATTGTCAAAAATTTCCAAAACGAGGCCGTTAATTGAAGAGATGTATTGCTTGATCTTCACAATATGAAATTTCCAATACATGTTCAATAAGCAAGAGGCAAGAAGTATGATTTGTCAAGCGTTGCATTTACAGTTTGGTATTTGCATTTGGATTAATGCTGCTCTGCTTGTATACCTCACCTTAAATGGGTACATCCTCATCTTTGCAAGAGGCTTAGTACTAGACTGATTCCTTTTCGTCCCTTGTTTCCCTGCGTTCCTTGATCAAGAGGGACTAATAACATTACTCTGAAATAGTGGGCCCACTTTAGGCCCGCGTAGGGTGGTTCCGTACTCACCAATCAAATCGCTAGAATTCAGTTTTTAACCAATCAGGGGCCGCTATTCAGAATGTTGTTGTTGTTGCTCTTAAAGAACGGTTGAAGAAGCCTGGAGTTCTCGCAGCTTCGATGGATCTATTTTGCTTCTACAGAGGAAGATTACTGTCTGAAACGTATGCATTTTGAGTTTTGTACGTCAAGACAACATCATTCTTTGTACTAAAAGTTTCTTTTTCAATGTTCGAGCTCTTTAAACCAGATTTTGAAGCGATTTTGTTGAGTGTACGAGAACTCCCACCTGTTTAGGCCATTTTGACAAAGTGGGCCCATTGTATAAGCGTAATATTATGAGTCCCTATTGACCAAGTGATATCAGCAAATCAAAGAACGCAGGGAAACAAGGGACGAAAAGGCATAAGTCTAGCTTAGTACTTGAGATACCATAGGATAACAGTGATCACAGTCATAAAGTTTGCCAAATTAGATATGAAAGTGTTATGCCTGTAGGTAGAGTTTCCTCGGTATCAGTTGCCGCCGAGTCCAAATCTTTTATTATCTACTGAATAACAATTCTCATTTCTGTTTACAGAGAGCCAACGAGCGTATAGATTTGTTCAAGGAAAGGACTGGGGATTCAAGAAATTCATTCGTAGAGATTTTTTATTAGAAGAATCAAATGGATTGCTCCCCGAAGATCGATTAACGATATTTTGCGAGGTATGTTCACTGTTAAACTCCTTGCTTTTCACACAGTAAGGTCCCGCATTTAAGATACCACCTAGAAGAAACTTTCAGCATACTGAAGAATAATTAGCCCTCCTTCCTATAAAAAACTCTTGAGGCTCATACCTAAAATAAAGTTTCTTGTATTTTGAGTTAAACCAAGTATTGGTCTCATGGTCTGGGAGCATAACAATTCTTGCAAGGTTCGTAAGAAATTGCTAGCAAGATATCTTGGATTGAACAGATTTTTACCTAAATTTTGAATGATGTTCTTGAAATCATTGATCATACGGCTAAACATGGCCAATATGTACATAGATAACCCACGTTTTGTTGTAGCTTCCTTTTCTAGGAATTTCCAGAAACGAATTGAGAAACTTGAGGAACGTGAGCATGAGAAGTATCAAAGATGTAAGGAACATTTATAGGCTAAGATGTGAGAAAGTGGTTTCTTAAATGCGGGGCCTTACTGTAGTTTAAGAAAAGAAACTGACGCCAGTTTGAAAAAGGAAATGTTTGGAATATATAACTTACGCGAATTAGGTTTCCTTGTGATGTCTAAAAGGTCCCATGACACTTCAATGACTCTTAAGAATTCTCCATATGTATGCTTGTTAGTAGCATTGCTCAAAAGGGTTGTTGTCAAACAGGACCTTATTAGATTCCCTTACATTTTATTCAGACATACAACGAATTGATAAAAAAAAGGAAGCTTAATACTTGATTATCTCTATATTTGATCCTATTTTTTAGGAAGCTTCATAGAATAAACTTTCACGAATTTTGGCAAAAAAAATACACAAAGCGCGGACGTTTCTTCCCTTAAAGATTAACACCAGACAAACAATAAAAAATTTGATCACAGAGACATCAGTTTCAATATCTTGCAATACTTTTTTTTGTTTCTTATTTCTGATGGCAGCAAATATCTTGACTGATGCGAAGGAGGCCAGAAGAATTGCTGAGGAAGAGAGAGACAAGCGGGGGAAGGACGCATTCACCCAAATATTCGCTACGCATTGGAAATAAGAAACAAGGAAAATATTAGAAAATAAGAGGCAAAGAAAATATTAGAAAATATTGAAACTGATTGATCTGTGTGAGGAGTCCTGTATGATTTGATCAATGTTTTAGCCCCTTTTTCAGTGATTTTGCAAGCACGAAATTTTCGTTAAGTTGAATTTATCTATGTTTCTAAAAGGTCCTTAAAGGTTTCTAAAAGATTTCTATTAGGTAATTGGCTGTGAAGAGACAGCCAGCCGTACTATTCTATGACGTGGGAATTTCTTTTAGCGAATCGCCGATAACTAGGGCTTGATGCAGCCAATTTGTAACCATTTTATTTTACATCTATTACAAAAGCTAGCTTACTATATACAAAATGTACAGAGTAGACTAATCTAAATGGATGAATATATTAACATATATAAATATTTTCACAAACTAACTAAATAAGATAAAATTAAGTTAGAGACACGTATTTACAAGAACTACATTTACAGTTTTGGCCATCCCACTTTTTTATCATGTTTTCAAAACTATTTAGATTTCTGCCGATTTCGTATCATTTGGCAGTCCATTCCAGATTTGAGGCCCCAAAGATCGAATGCTGTTTGAACCAAAGGTGACTTGATTCGGTCTATAATGCTGTAAGTCATTGGACTTTCGTAATGAGTAGCTGGAAGATTTTATTTTGAAAATATCTTGCATGAAGGAAGGGTTTAAATTTTTCATAGTCTTAAAAACTCTATTCAGAGGACTCTTAGACGGGAAACATGCATAGTACACCTTTCTGACTTTGAAAGTAAGTTACCATATGAGCTAAAGTGATCATTGTGTAAAAATTTAAGGGCACGTTCTTGAACTTTTTCAATTTTTTGCAAAGATTTAGCTGAAGAGAAATACCATATTAAGGGGTCGGTGTCGTGCAGTTGGGAATGGTAAACCATTATATGATCTATGCAGTACGTAAGGTAAATGCATGGAGGCTCAAAAGCAATAGTCCAAAAACGATTGAGTACCGTGCTCTTAGAAACTATTGTAAGGAGGATTTCGTAAAGGACCTACAACTTATCGACTGGGCTTCTACCTTAGAATCAGAGAGTGACAATCCGAGCGAGATGGCCAGGATGTTTCATGAAATCTTTGAGCATCTACTTAATTTTCATGCCCCTCTTAAAAAAGGAAGGTACGAAACGAGTACGCTCCGTGGATTACCTCTGATATTAAAAAGGGTATGGAAGAGCGTGATAGAATGAAAAAATTGGCTTCGAAAGACCCAAACCTATGGCCGAAATATAAGATTCTCCGCAACAAGGTAACAAATAACATTCGTCTTTCAGTTACGAAGTATTACCAGGAACTTGTCACCAAAAACAAAAATGACCCCAAAAAAATGTGGAAAACTATTGATAAAATTCTACACAAGACCTCGGGTACCACAACAATTTCTGAACTAAAAGATGGGGACACGATCGTGAAGGGGCAAAACCAGATAGCAGAAAAGCTTAACGAACACTTCGTCAATATAGGCCCAAAACTTGCAAGTAAACTAGAGGTCAAGCCTGACGATGATCTGATTAAGTATCTGCACCCCACTGATTCTAACCAAAAATTTTCGTTCAAACTGATGAGCGAGGAATCAATGCTTAGGTCCTTGAAGATGCTAAAGAGTGGCAAGGCACCCGGTCCTGATGGTGTCCCAACGAATCTTGTCAAGGACGCTGCGACATTCATTGCCAAGCCTTTGGCGATGATATTCAGCGCATCTTTGGCTAAGGGAATCGTTCCAAACGTTTGGAAACTTGCAAAAATAACACCAATTTTCAAAACTGGAGCTCGAAATGAGAAAAATAATTACAGGCCAATTTCTGTTCTCTCAGTTTTTGCAAAATTATTTGAAAAGATTGTGCATGACCAGTTATCCGATTTCCTTCTTTCTAACAGGAAACTGACAATGAGTCAATTTGCCTATCGTAAACTGCATTCAACCATCACCTCTCTGATAAGTGTTTCAGATTACTGGTATGAGAATATAGACAAAAACGATGTCAACTTTGCGCTGTTTCTCGACCTCAAGAAAGCTTTTGATACAGTAGATCATGAAATACTTATCAGAAAGCTGAAAGTATATGGAATTGATGGTATTGAGCTAGAATGGTTCAGATCTTATCTTAGTTGCCGTCAACAATATTGTACATTAAACGGTAACAAGTCGAGTTCCCAACAAGTCACATGTGGGATACCGCAGGTATCCTGTCTAGGCCCATTATTATTCATCCTGTACCTTAATGACTTTGAATCTTGTCTAAAGTTCTCCAGGGCTAATCTCTATGCAGATGATACGGAAGTTTCATTCTCGTCGAACGAACTTAGTGATGTAGCGAGAAACTTCCAGGCAGAACTGAAAACATTTCTGAGTGGATGAGAATCAATAAGCTAAGCATACACCCCGAGAAAACCGAGTTCATGGTTATTGACCACCCTCGAAGGCAAAGCAAACTACCAGAGCTACAACCGTTTTATCTGGATAATATTAGAATAAAGCAGGTTCATAAAACGAAGTACTTAGGACTTACTGTTGACGACAAGCCAAGCTGGAATGAACACTACAAATCTGTCAAGCTGGTGGCCTGGCATCTCTCAGGAAACTGAAAAACATCTTACCACTATCTCAGTTGCTTAATGTGTATCAAGCACTTGTTGAGAGCCATCTAAGGTATGCAAACGTGGTCTGGGGTGCCCTCTCCAGTACTAAGCTTAGCACTCTACAAAGATATCAGGATAGAGCCTGCGATCTGATAGAATCCTCCAAGATAAAAGACGATTACAATAAGAACATCCTTAATGTAAATCAACTAATGACATTTGACCGAGCGGTCATGACTTTCAAGATTGTCAATCAGCTTTGTCCTGAAAGCCTACAAAATAAGTTCATAGAGAGGTCTGCCTTATCAAAATATAAGACAAGGAACATGAAGGATCTCCATGTGCAAAAACTAAAATTAGAACATACGAAAAAAAGTTTTTTGTACACTGGTCCAAAAGCCTGGAATAGTATCCCACAGCTCATCAGAGACATCGAATCCGTTGTTCGATTCAAAAAAGATCTGAAATCTCACCTTTTGAGCTGATATAAATAGGTTTGCACGAATCCATGGAAGATCAGTACACGGGGGGAGGGAGAGGGTGTAACATGGTTTGAGCTTATATTGTAAACTTTTAATTGTAACTTATTCTATTTCCTTTTGGTATCATATTTAACTGAATGGATTTTGTGCTTAAATAAGATTAATTGAAAATGAAGGGGCAATGATCAAAATTAGCATAGACAAATCTCTGAGCAAGGAGTTTCTTTTCATCAAAACCAATAAATCTTTGGAGTCTTTTTAAAGCATTGAGTTGTGTTGCAGCTTTTCTGCAATTTAAATGCTTAACTCTTGTTCTATGCTGCTATGCAACTTACACAATGGTAACCAGTTTTATGGGATCTGATAAAAAGGTAGGGTCTTCTGAGGTAAAATGTGTGGGGTAAAATGGGTAGGGTCAAAAGTTTGCATAAATGTTCTAAAATCATTGCTCAGAGTTTTCTTTTAGCTTTGAAGCACTTAAACTTTCTTCCTTAACATAGTGAATGTTCATTTTTCAGTTGTTGGTCTACTATTTTTCACCAATCAACACTCCCAATTTTACCCCCATCCTACCCATTTTATCCTCAGAAGACCCTAACAAACGTTGAAACTTTTTACCTTTTTTGCCCACCTTGTACAACATCAGTTTGGCTAGAATGTCATTGCCAAACTTTGGAACACAGTTTCCTTAGGTTTTAGACAACGCATGGCATCGGATCGACCTGAGTGCTGCACTAAGATTTCTGCTAAGGATGTGGAAATATTTTTGCCACCCCAAACTACATTATTTCCTGCTATAAATAGGCTACTTTTATTCTAGGTGAGTGTGGTTGCAGATTCTGTAAATATATCTGGACAGTCAGGAATGGGCAACTTCAAAGTTCCTGAAGACAATTTAAGTACAGATTTAGGAAAACTATTCGAAGAAGGACATTTCAGTGACATTAATTTGGTGGTTGGTGATACTCGATTTCCTGTACATAAAGCAATATTAGCGTCGAGGTCTCCAGTTTTCGCAGGGATGTTTAGACATATTGAAATGGAAGAAAGTAAACAAGGTATTGTACAAATAAAAGATTTAGAACCAGATGTCTTAAAAGAAATGTTGAAATTCATCTACACTGGGAAAACGTCGCAACTGGAAAGTATGGCGGATGAATTGCTATCAGCAGCAGACAAGGTGAGGTTCTTCTTCTGCTTTCCAGTGTGGGTGTTAACAAACATGCATCAGAGATCTGAAGCTAACTGCATTGCACACATTGTTCTTGTCGAGGTTCACCTGAGTTCAAATCTTTGAGGAGGTAAAGAATGGATTGGCCATTCATGCAAAGCTGTTTGAAATTGAGATCTTCAGATCATTTATCAAGAACCTTACGACTTTAACTCATATGTATGAAACAAAAGTATCGGGTTCCGTTTATCCAATGGACCATCAAATTTGGAATAGTTATTTCTGCAATATTGTGGCGTGGTATTGCATCCTTCGTCTTACTTGTGTAAACGACCAGGATTAGAGTACTACTATCACTACCAAATGTTCTAATCCAGTCCCAGAGTGTTTGGAAGTTATTTTTATCAGCTTACGCATGAATTAAGTTGAATAACCGTAGTTAAAGGATGGGATCTCATAGGTGTATGAATAACCTGTTGTTCATACATCTATGCTTTTTAAAGAATATAGGACGGGATAAGGGTTTCTTCAAGGTGAAATATGTTATCATGAGTGGGCTACCACAATAGGTGAGTTAAAATGTTCTCCTGGCTGGGATCGATGCCGGGATCTTAGAGTCAAGACTCTCCGAAAATCCACTGCGCCAACGGCACTGAAGTGAAATGAAATTTCTGAGAAATCTGAAGTCATTCATATCTCAGCTCTTACACCACGACAGAATCCAGTTTTTGTTTCTTTTTCGTGTTTCGGCTGTAAGCCGTCATCAGAGCCTGCATACCTATATTTTATCATTCGGCATTAGCTGACATGGTGAAATGTATTATCACCAGTAGGCTACCACATTTGGAGTATTAAAATGTGCTCCTGCCTGGGATCGAACCTGGGATCTTTCGTGTCAATAGACTCCCGGAAAATTCTCTTCAAGGTGTCATTTGATACCCTAAGGAGTTTCTAAAGATGCTTTATACCCTAAGGTGTCAATGAAAATAAAGATTTTATCATCTTTTCTCTACAGATGCAAAATTTACCATTATAGAAAAGATTGAAAAAAATGTATCAGATGAAATCACTTTTATTTTAGAATTACATGAGGATAACTGGATATTACGTCTTAAAACTCTATCCCCAAATGGCCTAAACAGCAAACTAAACCACCCAGAAAACATACGATTATAGTTCCTTAGCAAATGGATAAGCCACAGAATCACGTTCACTTTTTTGTCATTACATTATTCCCCTGTGGTTTGTCATTTCTTAATCATTCGTAATTTCAAACAATTAATTTAGCATCATATTTGTAAACGTAGATTGTAAAAGCAGTTGCATTAGAAAATATCACTCATTCTCCTGATGATGACCACACGGTCGAAACTAGTTGGGAATTGAGATAAAATTTATATGTTTACATTCCGACTCGTCTTTCTTTTTGTTCATTTTTATCATCTTTAGATATATTTGGATCATTGATACATGGGATAGAAAAAAAAACTTTATCATAGGTTTATAATCGAATTTCGGTGATTTTGTAAACGGAGAATACTTTTTTGGGACACCCGGTATTTGACAATCCCAATCGTGGGTAAATAAAGTAAAGCCAGAGAAACTAAGGGCGTGTTTTAGTTCGAGTGTCATATAGCTCAGGTCATTCTCTTTGATCGGCTGTCTGTTTGTTTTTTGTTTCAATTTCTTAGTTTAATGGCGTTTCTTCTGCGTAACTTTTTCAAATACAAATGCAAGAATTTATGCATAGCTTATTCAAATCTTCATCAGTGATAATTTTCCTTTTCAGTATGCACTGGATAGGCTGAAAATGATGTGCGAAGAAACTTTAGCTTACAATTTATCAGTGGATACTGTATGTAATGTGCTGATATTGGCTGATTTACACAATGCACAAAATCTTAAGTCAATAGCAATCGATTTTACAAATAGGTAAGTTGAAAACATTTGAATTCCCGTCGGTGAAAGTACTAATATGTGGAAATAGGATCTTTCGTAATCAATGGATGTGTTAGAAACTTCCTATGATCTCTAATGGCAGATTTTACTCGCCACAAGTGCCGGGTTTAGGTTATTTGTTGGGCAGGTTCTTTTGTAGCCGGTGAATAGTCCTTGTATCTTGGTGCTGCAGATGAGGAAAAGGAAAATTCCTGTTAGGAACACGCTGCATTTCGACTTCCATATGTCTCATTTGAGGTATATACAGCGTCCTTTCTCATCTTTCCTTGAAGTTGAAATTCCGAAGCCTTATGACTGAGCGCTAAGACGTTGATTACCAAATCAACTGATGTATCGATTTATTTGTAAAACAATCTTTATTTCTAACGGTATTGAATTTTGGTACAAATGATGGTGAACCTTCTGTACCGCAAGTCAAGTAAATATACGGAATTCAAAAATGTAGCCTGTTAATACAGACTTTCTTGCGTCATTTTCGTATTATCGTGCTTGAAAGATCCATGAAGTTGTGAAGCTTGTCCAAAGGCTAGTTATTTTCGAACCATATTTTCGGCTCACGCTTTGGGCTTCTTTCGGTCACATATCCCAGACACTTTTTGGCAACACTTGAAGACAGTTTCTCCAATTTTGAGTGTATTTCGACACTGTCCACATTCTAAACTTTAGAAGACAGAGATTCTCTATTTAGGATGTTCTAAACCGGTGTATACACCGTATTTCGTGTGGCATCAATTCAAACCTATGCTTTGGGGTCAACTTTTCAAATTTTTAATCTTTATGGCTTTTGAATATGCGTTAAAGTGATGATAAGATTGATGATAGAGCAGGTGAAACTGATTTCTTTTTACTTTAACTATGAAGATTTCTCTCCGGGATCTGTTTGCGTAACTTCGCAAGGGAAGGATGAAACATGATCGAAGTAGTACGATAACCATTCATAACAATATGATATTTTATTTTATCATAAATTACACCAATCCCGTACTTGCCCTTTAACGTCAATTAAGACTGCGTTCACACGATGCCGGCACATTTTGAAAACGGTGAAAAATGTGACGGATAGGTCTCACGTTCACACGAAAACGGCACATTTTTTGCCGGCAGATTTCGGAAACGGTAGATTTTGAAAACGGAACTCTGATCGGTATAAATTTGAAACAGCATCGTGTGAACACTTTACAATGCTGTAAACAGAACATTTTTCGACGCTTTTGGATCGAGACTGGTCGATTCTTAGGGTGTAGGTGCTTTTCTTTAGCATCAAAGTCCTACAACAAGTGTTTAATGTCAAATTTCCTACCGTTTTCAAATTGTTCCGGCATCGTGTGAACGCTAGCTCAAATTTTGCTGCCGTCACATTTTTCACCGTTTTCAAAATGTGCCGGCATCGTGTGAACGCAGTCTAATAGTGCAAAGTTTACATGGCTAACTGAAGAGTCTAGAGCTTTCTCCTTTTGAAAGAAACTTCGGAAAAGTAAGATCTTTCTAAGACTCTGATCAAACAACTTACCGTAAAAGCTAAATTAAGCCCCCTCCTATTAAGCCACTCTCCTCTGAATTAAAATTTGAAATAAGCCCCCTCTCCTTTAAGCCCCCCGCCCCTACTTACACAAAATTCTAGAATTTACCAAATAGTTTCCATTTATTTAGCTACACATCCTTGGATATTAATTTTGGTATGGTTTGGGATAAAAACTGCGTCGAATTTATGTTTTTGAGCCGTAAAATTGTATGTTGATTCCGCAAAATACGGGATAAAAGAACTGAAAAGATAACAAATGTATCCTTGTCATTTGATTTTGTGAATAAGCCCCCCTCTCTAACAGGCCCCCTCTCTATTAAGCCCCCCTGGAAGGTCCGAAATTAAATAATCCCCCTCGGGGGCTTAATAGAGCTCTTAAGGCAACCTTGAATGATGTTAAAATGCTACTCGCGTTCAAGACCATTGCAGTCGTTCTTTATTGTTATTGAACAATTTTGAATCATTTTGCTGTGCTAATCACGTCGTTATCCGAGCAGCTGATATCCCCCATTGCAAGCAACGAGTCCTGAATTATGTTCCCTTTATTTTTCAGTCATGCAACCGAAGTCATGGAAACTGATGATTGGAAACGATTAGTCGTAAGTCATTCGAACATTGTAGCTGATGCTTTTCGTGCTTTAGCTAGTTTGAAAGCATCACCACCTATTTGGGGACCCCCTAAAAAGAAACAAAAGCCAGGATAAGTAGTTTTTGTAATCATGTTGAATCTTAGATGATGTAAATATCGTAGACATGAATGTTTGGAGATAAAGAACGACACCTTTGTTACCAACAACCGTCTTAGATGGTAATATCTCTGTGTTTTTATTCGCGATTGAATGGTGAGGAAAATAATGACGTATGTCGCTAGTAGGGCAGCTTACTACCCTAGGAAAGATACAAGTCTAAAGCCGAGCTTTTAAAGGATGTATACTGTTTATGACTTCCTGCAGCCTAAGTCTCTCGTGTGGTTTGCCGTTTTTTCCATCGAGCTCTATCTTTTGTTCTTTGCCAGAAGTCGACGAGACTGTTGTGGATCCCAATACTTTTTTTTTGAATCTATGAAATATCGTTCAGGTTTCAAGTTTCATGGATATCATGAAGTCCAAATTGTTACTTTCCGTATTTTTAATTGCCAAACTTTTCAGCGATACACTACCATGTTAAAGTACTGCCGTTCAAAATATCAGGAAACTAAATTCGATTACGAAACCTATCATAAAATGTTCTTCTTTATTTATCACTTTTGTCAATGAACCGGATACATTGAAAGACTGGTTTATTTTCGTTAATCAAAGGGTATTAGTGACAGATTGAGGCCCCTTTCAAACTGACGTTTTCATATTAAAACGGAGTAAAACTTCTCCGTTTTTGCCTTGCGTTCACATTGCTCCGCTGTGAGAACGTATCTTTTCGAAAACGCTAATGAAAACGCATAAATTTGAAAACGGTGCGTTTTGAAAACGATCCGTTTTCAGTGTGAACGCCAAAAACGGAGACATTTGAAAACTCTGCACATTCCTTTTTTGATAGACTTTTGATTACAATGCCATTCAAAGTCGCGATTGGCGACTTGTTGACAGCTATTAACAAAAGGCTTTGTTTTGAAAAGGGGATTAACAACACCGTTTTGCTGGAGCAATGTGAACGCCTATCGTTGTCATTGCGTATCTATTTGAAAACGGAGCAATGTGAACGGGCAGCGTTTTTCATCAACAAAAACGGATAGAAATGAAAACGGAGCAGTGTGAACATAGCCTGAAAAACGTTATTCTGAGCTATACGTTTTCAGCAACATCGTAGATCTTCCATAGGAGCGATGATTTTGAGAGTCTTCATTGTCCTTCAAGTTTCCAATGATGCTTTTTGCAGTAGCTATACTTCAAAACCCGGCAACCCTTAAGCAGCTAAATTTACTAATTTTTGAAACCACTCACAAAATCAACTATACCTTGGAAAATGATTTGGTCTTTAGTCTACTTACCAAAGAAGGAAATTTAAAGGTGATCTGAAGCGAATGCTTTATTGATGCAAATGAACGACGCTGTCGAATGATACGGAATCCTGTTTAAATTTCTTTGATATCTTATTTCGTTTTCAAGTTATCCACTGATATTAAATTTTAGTTAATGATGTAAATTTGTTTGCAAATTACTAGGATGATATACATTGAAATATAGCTGTATCTGATCTTTAAAAGGTTACGTACAGTTGTAGCAGACATTTACTCTCGGGTGCCTAATACAAGGGGGGGGGGCGCTTATTAATTTTGAAAAATTTTATCCACCCCCCGGCCCTTATTAAGACCGTTTATTTAACCGGTTATTAATTTTGGCAAAACAATGTCCAATGCTCAATATGTTTTTATACAAAATTTTGTTCGAAAGATAAACCATTCCGGTGTACTCGTAAACTAATTCAAATGTTTTCTTTTAGAAAAGAAGTCATTGCAGTGCAATTGCAGTGTGTTTATTTACATTTGTTTCTTGAAGACTTGAAGAGTTCTAAGTATATAAAATGCACTTGTCTCCAGTAGATAACGTAAAAACCGGTTTTTTTGTAAATTTCTGACCCCCCCCCGTTTATTAGTTTCTTTGAGGGGTTCCCACCCCCCCCCCGTTTATTAAGACCCCCCTTGTATTAGGCACCCGAGAGTAATTTAAACTGAATAAGTGTTATAGAAATTGTCTCACGGACTGACAATGACATGATGTCTACAAAGGCATGACAATTGAAGAAGAGTTCTTTGACTCAACTTCCTTTTGAAAACATAATCAGCCTCGTACAGTTTCTTCACTTTTGCAAACAAAGTAGTGGATAACTCAAAAATGAAACGAGGTATCAAAATTTTAAACGATATTCTTTATCTTTCAAAACTGTTTTTCATTCGCATCAATAAATATTTTCGCTTCAGATCAACTTTCACGACTGTCATGTAATCAAATTTTGGTGATCTTGTTTCAAACAAGAGTACTTCGCTGGGACAGCCAGTTGTGAGGTACTATCTAAAAACGTTGTAACAGCGTTGTAAGTTGAAAGGACATGTTTTCAAAAAGCAATAGCCATGATCAATTGTGCACAACACGTTTGATATTACATCGAATTCGTTTAATCAAGCTATGCACAATGGATGACGGATATGTGGCGATTGCCAAACATGTCTTATGAATCTGAATACGTTGTCGTTCCATGTAATGTCTCGCCATACTCTCCATTATGCACATAGGCGGTAATATTGCAGCGATCGTGGAGAGATTTTGCGACATTTTGTTGATTGGATAAAGTCATTTTCTTGACATGTTAGGACGAAAGTTACTCCAAGGGTGTGTTTGAATGACACCTAAATTCTCAAAACGGTAGACTTGGTAGGCTCGGAATTTGTTTTCGATGGACGCCCAAATTTTGAAAACGGCAGGTCTGGCAGGTCTGGAATACCTGCTAAACCTACTGCTCCCAAATGCAGAAGGTTTGACAGACTTTGGAGTGATTCTCTTTTTCATTGCGAAACTTTGAAAGCGAGGCGAATTTGCTCGCATTGCAACAGTAATCGGTAACTTTACTCTTCGTTGCGAAGCACCAGACTTGTCTTCGTGTTTTTCAACTGGAACCTCGTTTTCACCAGGATGAATCTGAAACCTGCTGTTGTGAAGAATTTTGTGTGTCTGATTGGGAAGTTTTTCCGTCTCTGCGAAATCTACCGTTTTCAGAATTTGATAGGTTTGGAATTACCAATCTAACACACTCTAAGAATTCTTGCAATAATATTTGCAAAGTATTACAGCTTTAGTTTGTAAACTACGGCCCTGTTTACACTGCATCGGCACAACTGTGGAGTGTCACGGATCGGGCTCCAGTTTACACTGTTTGTGCCTATCTGTAACACTTTTAGACTGCGTTCACACGATGCTGGCTTATGTTGAAAACAGTGAGAAGGGTGACAGTAGCAAAAATCTGAGCTAGCATTCACACGATACCGGCACAATTTGAAGACGATAGAAAATTCAACGGTAACTAACTCGGTGCAATCCAAAGAAATGTACACCTTAAGAGCCGCTTAGCCTAATTTTGAAGGCGACGAAAAATGTTCCGTTTTCATTTTCGAGTGTTAACACGATGTTGTTTCTACAATATGCTGGTTATACTTCCGTTTACAAAATCTATCGTCTTCAAAATCTGCCGGCAAAAAATGTGATGTTTTCATGTGAACGAGAGGCCTATCCGTCTCATCTTTCACTATTTTCGGGGTGTGCTGGCGTCGTGTGAATGCAGTCTTAGGTTTTCTGTCTACAGGCAGATTTTTTCCTGGAGCAGTGTAACTGCTATTGAACCGTAGACTTGCCCCAAGTCTATTTCGTCAATCAAAAAATTGGGAAAGGGAAAATTAGGAAAGGGAAAAGCGAAATTCGTCGTTCACAGTTTCAGGCAGACTTATTACAGATGACGAAATAGACTTGGGGCAAGTCTACTTGAACTGTTACAAATTTTAAACATATCAAAACTGTAACCGGTGAAGTGTAAACATGGTCCAAGGGTGTTAGGACTTGGATATTTTGATTTATTACTTATTTACCTTTCTTGATCCATGTGTCTTGTTTTCTTGTCTTGTTTTCTGCTCTGTTTCGTCTTCAAACTGCTGTGTGTAACTGAACGTAGGTTTAGACCCAAACGCCCAAATTGTTCGAATATTACTCCCTCGTATTTCTGAGTCTTAGCGGGCCTTCGCAAAAAAAAGGTTTCAAACCGCAAAGCCTGAAATGTAAATTACAGTTTGAAACCGTTCTTGTGCGAAGGCGCACTAAGACACAGAAATATGAGGGAGCAATGTTCGAAAAATTTGAGAGCGTTTGGGCCTACACCTACGTTCAGCTGCACACACCAGTTTGAAGACGAAACAGAGCAGAAAACAAGACAAGAAAACAAGATACAAAGATCAAAACAAGGTAAATAGATAATCAATGAAACTTCCGTGCCCTAACACCCTTGCATGGTCCAGGCTCCCAAAAGCCTGATAGGAAAATTTTCCCGTACAAGCGAGTGGACTGCGTTTGTGGAAAAATTTGATTATGAAATCCTGTGCCTAACTTTGGCCCATTGTGACCGACTGCTAAAAGCCAAGCTCAAGGTGTATGAGAGGATTTATGCAGAGTTTAAGAATCTGCAAAGTACATACAAAACAAAGAAATGACTTGGTAATCATCCCATGTGTCATTCATTAACATGAATTAAAGAATAGATTTTTAATTTAGATTATCTCAAATGGATGAAATAATCACTAGATGACATTTTCATTGGACTCCTTATTGCGTTTATGCCTGTTTTAGTTTGTTTTGCCATTGTCTTACGGAATTGCACATTGGGAGAAATGAACAAGGCTGATTTCCACTCAGTAGAATTTTCCGAGCGGACTGAATTTTAGACAATGAAATATTAGTCACGTGTGACATTCTATTCAAAATCACGGCAACGTTTTCACACACAAACAAAGGAATTCCTGTCCAATCGGAAAATTCTACTGAGTGGAAATCAGCCCTTACGGTAGCGTATTTCTCTTTGCGGTAGCACATTTTTTCAAGTTAATTTCTTATTCCTTTCATTCAACTGAAAATAACTACATTTATTTAGTAACTAATTACAGTTACTTGTAAGAGTCTTTCATAACAGTATTACTAAAAAAACGAGTGCATGTCAACATGTAAATAAGATAAGTAAAGCAAAAGGAAAAATTCTACAAGATGCACATTACAAAGGATATTCGAAATTTAACACAATTTCTGAGCCTATCCTGGATAGGTCGTCATAGCAGCCTGCCATGACTTATCATCATGGACAGGTAAGTTGAGTGTTGAAAAATATCGAAATAGAATCAACGTCAGCAACTTGACAATGCCGATGCTTTAAAGTCTTTAGGGAGGGGTGGGGAGGGGCAAACAAGCTATCGACGTGTGGCCCCCAGGGGGGCATTCAGCACATACGTCAGTCCAAGAAATTTTCATGCAACCCAAAAAATATCACTTCAGCTTCACTGCAACCTAACAAAATACCAACTCATTTTATGTATATAAACCTGTACATGAACATGAAATATCCCAAAACAATGTAAATAGAAGTCAGGATTGCCTCTAGCGAACCCAGAAATATCAGTTAAACAATGTTTTGTATCAAAAAATATCATGATCATAGTTTCAGTTTTCTTTAGACCCAAAAATATCACTTTTAGCAATATTTTGACCCAAAAATATCGGACTTGCCTCCCCGTATGTGCATGTGCATGTACACCCGTATGGGTGTGGCCTCTTGAGCGAACTAATTACGGTGAACTACTTAAGACTAAAATCTTTTTCGCTCTCTTAGGACTAAATAAATTCACGTTCTGTTATTCTTGAGTGGATTTTTTTTGTAAGCGATCAGGTTCATTGTTCTGGGAGCTCCGAACTTCACAAAAATATTCAAAGTAACACCATATGAATATGAGGTATCTTCTATCAATTTTCATTTCTCAGTGAAATGACTTGAGGTTAGAATGGGGAATGCCCCACATCGGGAAACTCCGCAGCGCAAAAACTTCCATTGACTGGATATAAGAAAGGGCGCATGCAACAAAACAGAAATAAAGAATAACCTCTTGCAAATCTTTAAACAAATCAATTAATGATCTTATCATTTATGTGACTAATTCTAAAGATGAGGGTGCACAATAGGTTTGGCGGGACGGCGGGATCGGCCTTTTTGACGGGCGGGATACGGGATATGCGATTCCTGGCTTGCGGGATACGGGATAGCCAAGGGCAAGCGGGATCGGGATCTGAGAATTTAGCTTTACGGGATACGGGATTCAGCATTTTGCGAAGCGGGATACGGGATTTAAATAGAGTTCTTATCAAACATACACAGAAAGGACTGTCGTTGCTAAGTCTACTTTGTGTTATCTGGACGTGCATGCGATCAAAGCATTTCAGCCTGGAATCCACATCTTATAAGAAACAAATTAAACTGTTACATGATGCAATGCACAGAAGAGATCTACGAAGCTTTTCACATGACTAAAATAAGACACACATGGAGAGAGATTGGGTGAACTTACCCTGGGTACCAGAGCCTCAAAAAAAATAAAATAAAAGAAGAACTACCTTTCTTCTTTGATTTATTTTTTTTTTGAGGCTCTGGTACCCAGGGTAGGGTGAACTAAATCATTCATAAGGTTGCAGTAGCGTTGTCACAGGTGGGGTTGGGGGACAAATGCTCCTGTTTCTGTCAAACGCTTGCTCTCAAAATTTGTCCCAGCCTCTTTGGGGCAAGCAGCATTGAATCGAGAAAGGTAGTCTGAAAGTGCTTGCGCAAAATTTCCTTAGTTTAGCGATTGATTGATGACTGTCAAAAATGTAAAAGTTTCCAATTTGCCATGGACAAGATGAGCTAGGCATTTAGCCACAAGAAGGGATTTTTTAAGAAAAACTTCCAAAGGGCGGTGATTGATAGAAAACTGTTACAAAATCGTCAGAGTGTCCAATTTGGCTTTAATAAGGATAGGATGGAGACCACAAGGCACTATATGCATTCTAAGCCCAAGAAAGAGACATTTGCTCAAAATTTTCCTGAGGATGCTAGTTTATAAACATACCATTACAAATAGTAAGATTCAATTATAGCATTGGCAACCCTGGGGTCGGGAAAAAGCGTTTTAAGCAAAAGTAGAGGGCTTGTCCTAACAATTTTCCTGGGGGCTTCACCCCCAGACCCCCTCGCTTTCCTTCCCTACCAGCTGATTTTGCCTTGCCACCGCGCTGAGGGCTGTAGAATAACTTACCAACAAATGTGCAACAGGCAAAAGGAGTAAGAAATTTTGTGAAGTTTCGAGACATGTTTGGTGAGGACCAGCCGATTTTTATAGCATGCTACGAATCACTGTAAACGGCATGCACACAGGTTGCCTTCAACCTCATCCCCAGGGCCTTTTGTCATATTGGGAAGGAGACGAAATGGCAAATGTGACAAAAGGCCCTGGGGACGAAGTTGGTTGCCTTTCTGCGTTTTTCCTTCGCATTTCGCCCTCTTTTGACACAAGATCTGTCAAATTTCTTCGCACCAGCATTTCTATGGGCTGTAGTTCACGCACTATTCTATTCCATATTTTTGGCTCGGCGGGATCGGGATTTAAAAAAATACGGCGGCGGGATACGGGATATGGCGGAAAACAGGCGCGGGATGGCGGGATGAAGGTACCCTATTGTGCACCCTCAAAGATGGACTGTGTAAATCATGGCTGTATCTGTGTGCAATAAAGATCTTGACAGTTTAGCCTTACAGAATTATCGTAAAAGCTCTATTTAGCCTTCCCCCTCCATCTATTAAAGCAGAAACTACAAAAGATTTCCCATATATTTAGTAAACAAGTTTGCCAGCTGACTTTGATATGGTTTGGAATTCACTCATAAATTGTATTTTAATTCCACAAAAAATATACGATAAGGAACTAAAATGCTATCATTTATATCCTTGTTATACGATTTTGCGAATAACCCCTTTATCTACCAAGTTTCATCTTTGTGTCTGTGAAATCAGTTCAGCCCCGGGGGGGGGGGGCTGAAAAAGAGCTTTAACGGTACAGTAAATCCCCGCATATAAGAACCTACTTTTTTGAGAGCCAGGCTGAAGCAGGTTCTTATTTCAAAGTTATGAAGACTAACTTCAAGGTATAAAGGTTCTTATTTGAAGGGTGTCTCATGTAGGCCTTTTCAGAATCTTTCAGAGATGTTCAGCACTGTTATTTGTTTTGGGAGCGTCAATATGGGCACAATAACTAATTGGGGAGGAGCTTCGAATTTTAAAAGCCAAGTGAGACCAAATGAACTTAATAACAGCAATCAAAAATCAATTTTGCTACCCCTGCAATAAGAACCCATGTTTCATCAAACTAAAACAGATTCTTAATTGTAAGGTGCACAATTTAAGCAAAACAGCCTCCATGTTGTTATTTTGGTAGGTTCTTATATGCAGGGATTTACTGTGTGCCAACAAGTTAGAGTGAGCTGCTTAGTTCTTGACTAAAGATGCCAACTTTCTATCCCTCTTTTCACAGTACTTGAGTACCATTTACCGGAGACATAAATTAAACCAAGAAAATAATAGAGCAAAGTCTAACCCACCCACAAAGCTTCGATAAAAAGTTGAAGCAAATATCATTATTACTTAGTGCAATACCATGTATATTACTATTTACTTCTTTTAATAACGTCTGTAGTGTAGTTGACCATGTGTCACTAGATATTGTCTCTATTGAAAAAAAGGAGTGGTAGAAACCAATGTTGTCACAGCATAGATTCCAAATCTTTAAATCGATGTAAAAGGTGGGTGTAAAATTATATGATCTATTTCTTCTAACTGAATGCTTTAGCTAACTATCCATCATTCTACCGTTGGACATTAAAATTTTTCTCGAATTCCCGAAAAGAAGAACATGAATTCTGGAAATATTGAGGAATTAAAAAATGTCCAACGGCAGATTTTTAGCTACTGTTTCTTTGAAGCCATTTTACTTCAAAGAAATAGGTTATCGAACTTTACACGCACCTTGTTAAAGATTTGGGACCTATGCTGTGCTGTCACTACTTGTAGCGTCGACATGTAAAACCCCAGAAAAATGAAATAAATTGGTCATTTTGGGATAAGTTAATGAGCTATAGGATTTAATTTCAGTTGAAACTGCGTAAAGAATGCATGCTCTTTACGTGGAGCAGTAGGCCGTAAATAGTTCATATTTCTTAATCTCGACATCTAATATAGATTCTGTCCTGGCCCTTTTGATTTGGTGTGCTGGCTGAATTCAGACTTTATATCTAAAAAACGCATTGGTAAAACATAAACTGTTGACCTCAGAACTAAATTAATCACTTTTCAAATTGGAATAGTAGAGAATTTTCAAATCGCAATGGTTGAAAATTTTCAAATTGTAATGGTTGAGAATTGCAGCGGTTCAATCTGACGAAAGGGCACTTTAAATGAAGAAAGATCTCTGCAGGGTGGAGCTGATAAAAAGAGACCAAATTTCTAGAAAAATGTTCTTTCTTTCACTCAAACAGATATTTTGCATTTTTTTATTTTCTTAAGTATTTTGTCCAGTTATCTGTAGGACCACATAAGTCACAGAGCTTGCGAGTCGCAGCAAATATCAAGGTGAAAATATCTAAGTCTAGAAACACGAGGAGTAGTGAACGTGGAGTGCGGAGTGAGGAGTGGGCGCTTGACGCAATCAAACGTGTGATATTTTACGAGGACACCCGGTAGAGAAAAAAATTTATTTAGCGCTAAGTCTGGATTTTAAGTATACTACGCTTCTCCAAGTCCTCCATTTCTTTGAGTACTGATGCGACACTGTACCTCAGTTCATGGAATTTTGACACTGGCACCTTTGAAGGAAAATATACAAAAAATAGCGTAAAAGTATCAAAGCAACATCTGCAAAAAGTCTCACTGGCCCAATCTGCATGACGTCGCAACAGCACTTAAAACATCATGGGATTAAAGTTGCGCGAAGTCTTCATAGTTTTCTTCGAGAAATTCTTCACTAAAATGTACAAAATTGCTCGTATCTTCTCTCTCGTAATGATCAATCAGGCCTAAACGAAGCTACTTTTTCACAAGCATAATGCCTGGGCCTTTAAGCCTCGCCTAACTTTCCGTCTGTCAACCAATATCTTGGAATATCTCAAAGCACGGCTCAGTCATTCCTAAAACTTCGCTCTTGTGCAACACCTATCCAAGTTCTTTCTCCCTACCCCTCCAGACGCCTAAGTTCAGATTAACAGTCTCAAAATTCTCACTGCATGCCTTTTATACTCTGTTCTTTGGGTATGTGAATTACAGCTGCTTTCGCTTTTCCTGAGCAACGTGCACCATAGAAATGAAAGAAGAACTGAATACATCAAATCCCGCATATAAGAACTAATTTTTTCTGTGCCAAACTGCATTAGGTTCTTATTTCAAAAGTAATTTCACGAGCTGTAGGAAACGCTATCAAGTTCTTTCTATCCTAAATCATCATTTCGTTCGTTCGTGGCATATGGACTTGTTTTCCTTCTGTTTGTACTTCTCCTGCGAAGTTGCCGTTTTAATTCCCGCGAGTGGCGGCAGACTGACATGACCTCCATTGCCCAGGAGAGATTATGCCACTCAAACGGAATCTCCTCGACAAAAATGAGTGGCATAATTTCTCCAGGGCACTTGAGGTCATGTCACTCTACCGGGATTAAAACGGTGCCTTCGCAAGAGATGTACAAACAGAAGGAAATACGAGCAACGAACGAAATGATAAATAGGATAGAAATAACTCGATGTATCATACATAAATCTTTTCCAAACTCAGCGTTTCCTACAACCCATGGTACTTCGATAAATTTCAGGATATACAGGTTCTTAATCGAAGGGTTCCTGCGTAAACGCATTATCAAAGCCATCTCGAAATAAAAGAAACACAAGTTGCAAAATAAACCATTGATAAAACTCTTTTTTTCCTAATAATACCGGGTGAGCCAGAAAAAAATTCCCACTTATGAAAATTCATAGCACCAACAGTACCTAACAGATTTGAATGATTCAAATTCTAGTTAAAGCCGAAAGATCGAAGCATTTTTGTGGTTTTTCTTGCTGTCTTACCAGCACTAAAAGTATAGGTAAGTTCAACTTTATAAAAATTTCAAGGTTGCAAAATGACTGAAAAGGGGCCTAAAACATGCCCAAAAAGCCTAAAACCAGTGGGAACTTTTTCTGGCTCACCCGGTAGATATGATATTGATTTCAGTCTCTTTCCTAGTTTCATATCCTAATTTTGAAAAGGATTTCGAAAGATCTGATCGTGCATTTTAGGCCATTTTTTGGCTGTTCTGCAACACCGATTTTCATATCTCTCGAATTTACCACGGAACAATTGCTCTGAATATTGCCACAAATATGTGAAAAATAATTCAGTAGCAAAATTAATCCCCTTGATTATAGCAAGACTATTTTCGGGGAATTTATTTTTCAAAAACGAAGGTATTTTTCAGAGTCGCCCGGTATGTGGGAATTTATTGTACAACAAACTTTGGAATAATCACCTCAAATGTTTCCGATTGTCCATCGTCTAACTTCATTTCCATAAGGATTGTGGGTTCCAGAACTCTATTTAGAACGCTGCAAATAGAAAGAAGAAAATCAACAAAGACATTGGCTTTGAATTTCTTGCTACCTTTGACAGAACAGAAACTGCATAAAATGATGTCAACGTGCAGTCTGACTGACTTAGAGAGTGCTTGACCATAGCTGCTTGACGCAGCAATAATTCAAGAGCCCTAAAATCTAAGGCACAGTTTAATTCTAAAAACTGTTTTTGGCCGTGTCGATTTTAAAGTTAAAGTAAACGTTTGTAGGCCAAAATGTCGATCTCCAGATTTCTTCAAATCTAAGCTGTCCTACTTTGAGAAACACAAAGCTACCATCTTTGGAAGCAACAGAAATGTTGAAAAGAGAGAAATTTTGATTTAAAACTACAATTCTTCACATGCAAACGTTAATTGCAGTTTTTTAATCCGTTCGAATGCTTGAAAACAAATATGAAGCCACACTGTGTATATCTAAACAGTTTTCTATCCCCCTAGCATTATTTTAGGGTATTGTCTCTTCGGTGTGCCCTTTATTCAATTATGAAGTTCTCCTTGTCATGTAGAGATGTAAACACGCATATTTGTTGTTTATTGTCATTGCGAATTAAATTTAACCTTGTGCTCTGTAATTTCGTATATTCTGATGATGAAGCACAACGTGCATCGAAATGTCGAATATTTCGAAAGGTCAAATTATACCACGGACTTATCACATTATACTAAAATGGACTGGTCGAGAAATTGTTGAAACACGGAAAAATAACAATATTTTGAAAGAAACATGAAAATGTTCATGGTCGCACTCTTTGTCCTCCGATTTATCATCAAATCACGCAATCCTGCCAATACCCCCAATAACAGTGTGTATCAATCCCTGTTTCTTTGTTTTTTAAGCTCTTGTTGCTTGGCCCTGATTATCTAAGGCTTCTTTGGCTTCAATGTCGACATATGAAATGCCATCAGTACAAGGCCCTTTTCCAAGGACTAAAAAATCAACTAGGTACAGGTACTACAAAGATATTTTGTAAACTTTGAGCCAAAAGAAAACAAACGACTAAGCCAAACTTCCAACATGCAAATTGTGTCTCAAATCTTTTTATGTGCTCTGGTCCGCCTTTTATTGCAAAATACAACTGTGACAGGGCAGAAAAAATCATTTACCAATATTTGACAGGGTATAGTTGTAATGGGAAGAGGAATGTGAAAATCTCAGACACACTTTGGAAGCTTAGGATCTGCGCTTCCAACTGATATAAGTCAGGTTTTATTACCCCACATACAAGGGTACAAAATAGCTTTTGAAGGTGGTACACTGTTTTGAGCAATAAACTTTGCTGGACGATATCATTTTGCAATATTTGGCAAAGATTTCGATAAAGTTGGAATCTCCACATCCTTGTGCATCTAATGATGTAGGTCCGTTCACAAAACCAAATCTTATGCCAGAAACGTTTACCGTTAAATTCTTGATAGATACTGCTAAAATTTCCAAGTGCCAATTAAATTCGACATGAAGACAATATTTAAATCACCAGCCGTTTTGAATTTTTAAACGGCGAGAGTTCAGCTTAAAGGGCTTGATTTAATCGTATTTCTTCCGCATTCGATCAATCAGTCCTTGGTCTGGTCCACGGTTTCTATGTGTGATCATTCACTGCACTTCCATACTTTGAAAAATTGGTCCTTTTAACCATTATGGTAGATTCTGCCGTTTTAAATACAGTTCGATTCGACACGGCAGAAATACGAAGTTTAAACCAGGCCTAAGAAAGAAACGGTCAAATGCCGCCCTGTTTTGGAGTCTGTTGCAGGAGCTAGAGGGCTCAAAGCTAAAACCTATCTTGTATGCATGGGCAGTTTCTCTTCTGTAACTTTCTTCCAAAAGCAATTCTCTTAATATAAAGGCTGATTTCCACTTGGCCGAATTTTCCGAGCGGACGGAATTTTGCACAGTAAAAGGTCCCTCCCATAACCTTCTGTTCACAGAGCGACATTTTCTGTCGTAAAGTTTACAGGCTTTCATGAGGTTGAAGAATTCTTATCATAATGTGTAGAATTCGACTCACGACATTGTCCCAGTTATCGCAACAACAACGACAACAACAACAACAACGACAGCAACAACAGTGACAAGAACAACGGATCAAGGAAACATTCATCTTGATACCTGTGGCTTTTGATCATGACTGGTATCAGTGAAAACTTGAATTTTTGAGGTGTTTTAGCAATGGAGGCTAAGGCCGGCAACTTAGGCCCATCCGCCATTACTAGGAGTTTGTACAGTGTTGCTATCGTTTCAATATCTAGTCATGAAATGTAGGGGAAAAATTTCGTCTTAAATTTCACTGTGAAAGTCCACGAGTCGTAGTTTGAGCGTCCATCAGTCTATCAATAGCGATAACTACGAATATGCAATCACTCTGGTGTAGAATCCTTCAAAATTAAAAAATTCCGTCCTGTCATGTTTATGTGGGTAATGCCTGCACTGTAGGTATCATTATGTCAGGTTTCAAAGAGAGGCCAGCTTCCATCGAGCCCTGATGCCAAGGAACAAGAAAATAACGAACAAATAATATTAAAGGCAGTCTGTCACGCATTTGATTGGGTGATTTGGACAATGCAAAGAATAGGAAATTTCAATGGCTGATAATCCTCTGACTTTCCACGACCGTAGAAAGTCAAGGCGGTTAGCCCTCCTTTGTTTCAGATACAGTAAATCCCCGCATATAAGAACCTAGCAAAATAAGAACCTAGAGGCTGATTTTCCTGAATTATGCACCTGGCAATTAAGAACCTGTTTCAGTCTGATGAAATACAGGTTCTTATTGCAGGGATAGCAAAATTGATTTTTGATTTATGTTACTCAGTTAATTTTGGCCCAGGTTGGCTGTTAAATGTTGATAGTCCTCCCCAATTAGGTATAGGTCCATAAGAACCCTTCCAACACAAATAATATGGCTGAAAATCATTGTTAAGACTCAGAAAGTGCCTACACAAGCCACTCTTCAAATAAGAACCTATATACCCTGATATTAGTCATAGTATCTTTGACATAAGAACCTATTTCAGCCTGAATCTCAAAAAAGTAGGTTCTTATATGCAGGGATTTACTGTACACAGATTCACAAAGAAATCTGTTGTGTTGAGCGCTGACTTTGTCACGGCCAATCAGAGACGTGACAGACTGCCTTTAACAGAACGGTACCTTGTGGATATGCCAACATCCACTCTCCATCGCAGTGAATTCAAACGTGGCAACCGAATTCTGTTTTCCAAAACTTTCTCATCAATAGTCTGTTGTCTAAAATCGAAAAACAAGATGTAAACAAACATATTTCGACCTGATTAACCCTATTGTACATGGGTAAATCAAGCACCACTCTCTCATTGGGGGGGGGGCAAAAAAGCCCCACTCCGATTTTCTACGCAACCGTAACGCCTATTGTAACGCGCATTGCAACGCAACAAATAACTACCAAGCAGTTTTAATCCTAAAAATAGCATCATCAGTGACAGTCACATGATATGAAAAAATACTAGAAATTTGATAATTTTGGCACTTCTTCTAAAAGCTATGGACATGACACATAATGATTGTTCTTAATGAAAACTTTCAACAATTGTATCTCTGGAACTCTATGGCTGGGCTCAATAAATTTTTTCCTTCCTGATAGCAAGTCGTTTCTTCTTACACCCTTCTTCTTTCCTTGTATATCACCCTATTCTATCTAAAATCCTTTCTCTCCTTGTCTTTCCCTTTATTCCCCTTCTTTCCATCTCTTTTTCTTTTTCTCCCTTTTTCCTGCCTGGGAAATTTGAGCATTTCAGCCATCTTCCTGGTAGCACCGCTACCATGCTAATTTGTTTTTTGAGCACTGGTCTATGGTATAAAAACTGCCGATCAAAGTCATCAATCATATCCAAATCAATTCACTCATGCAATATCGGTATCCAAAATCAAATTTTATTGATAAAAACCTTACGAAATTGATGTTGGATTGTTAATTTGTCCATATTCATCATAATTCATTAATCATTTCATAAGTTTATCATAAATTTGACGTCATATTGGATATCCCAAAACATGGCTCGACGTTTCATTAAAGGCTGTTATCCAACCAGCATACCTTGTGTGTGCCATCTCTTTGATGACCTTTATTTTCACCATTTTCATAGGCCATGGGTTTCTTAGAGGCAGAGCTTTTGCAAACATATCTGTTGCTACAAAGATAGCAAAAGTTTGGTACCTTAATCTTCTACCATTTCTAAAATTTTATGCCAAAACAAGCTAAAATCTTAACACCTAATATTTTTGGATCTATCAAAATGAACTTACTTTGAACTAAAAATCACACTTGTTAGGTCTTCTATGAACTCCTCTGGTATCCTGAAAGTGAAAATATAGATTAAAATAATTCACATCCAAAAGACTACTGCTACCAGGATTTCAAAATGATGATATTTGCAAATATAAGTATTCAATTACAAGACCTTTTCAAGTCCATTTAAAAATCTACCCAACTGAAAATGGCCATGCTTGTTGGGGAGACGAGCTCGAGAAACCTTTGTCTGAAAACAAAAGAATCTGGGCCTATCACCGACGACCAAAAAAGTTGTCGACCCTGCGCATGGCAAGTAGGCTTTAGTATTGAATTGCATTGCTGAGCAATTAGCCAATCAGCGATTGATATTTATGCTCCTGTGCAAGGTACTGTGCAGTGACAACAACAATTTCTGGGAAAACACTTCCACTGCTTACCTTCCTGATGATCCATGGCTGCCAAAGCTTCTGCTCTCATCTGGGTATATTTTCGTTTGTATTTTCGATTAGCATTTGACAGTAGTTCCCTGTCATAGCATTAGCAGATATGGAACAACTTAGTTGAAAAGGGTAAATCGATTTTTCTCTCAAGACATCTGAGATTTTTTGTTAGGCCTATTTGCAGGGGATGATTGGAGTGGGATAGGCCAATAAGCTGGTGTGCAGAGCATGGCACTTGCACACCGGAGATTTTCAATAGACTATTCAAAATAGACAATAGAGAACAAAAGAAATTTCTTCTTGCACACCGGAGATCTCGTCGAAAAGTGCCATACTCTGCAGACTGGCCAATAAGGCTGTTGATAAAAGATGACGGGATGAAGATTCTTATCACATTCATGTACAATACACTATGTTTTGTAAAAAAAAACTCAGGACCAGGGCTGGCAGGTAATTTCTCAAAGTCAGGAAATTTCTGCTACCAAGAGTTTCTCATTAGTTTCTTAAATTTCAGTGATTTTTGACAGATTGGGCCTGAAGTTTCTTATTGCAGTTCTTTCAAACGTACTTTAGATCAGGACTGTGTTGGAGAATTTGAATTTTCTGGGGGAAGGGGCACAGGAAATGTTCATGTGCAAAGCTCCTATGTTTGACAATTGCAAGATGCCATGGAAGGTACTTATTTTAGAACGTATATTGCAGTTCAGTTGCACATCTTACTTTTGATGTGTCATGTCACACTGAACTAAATCATGAGGTTGGGTAAATACTTTTCACTGTTGTGGGAAGTTGTCCAATTTTGGTATCAACATAAGTCCTCTAAATGCCCACCATCAAGCTGTAAATACACATGTTTTTCTTTAATTTTGACTGAAAACAAGAAATTAACATTTAATTCACACTCAAAATAATGTCCATACAGGTTGCTATTACTGCCAAGTGTATGACCTGGAAAAATTATAACAGCAAATTACAAAAAGTTTCTTAGCTTCAGGTGCTGGGGGCACTCAACATATGCACATATGGAGAGGTAAATCCGATATTTTGGGTTAGAGTACTGCCAAAAATTATATTTTGGGTCCAAATAAAACTGGGGCGTTTATGTTCATGACATTTGTGACATCAAATATTGTTGAGCTCTCAATTTCTGGCTTTGCTAGAGCCAATCCTGAGCTCTATTTGTATTTCTTCAGGAATTTTCTTGCTCATGTACAGGTTTCTAGTGTAAAATGAGCTGATATTTTGGGTTGCAAAGAAGCTGAAGTGATATTTTTGGGTTCCCTTAGCAAAATTCTGAGTACTGTATGTTTGGAGCATGCTTCAAGCTTGATACTGACTCATTTTTGAGTATGATTTGGGTATGTTTGAGAGCTTGATTCAAGTAAGATGTTTGCACCACTTGTGCTAGCTTGCAGTCTGTATCTTTTGCACTGGAAGACAAACTCAATCATGCTTGACTGTGGTATGTTTGAGAATAACTGTAGCATGGGATTATTGTCAAGCTTGATCAAGCTATAATCATACGTGCAAACAGGCTAAAATAGTGCCAAAATACTCATTTTCAGTTCATTCAAGCAAAAATCATGCTTCTAGCAAGATTGCTGCAAGCTGAACTTTTTCAAGGGTTGCCTGAAAATTTCTTGGACTGACCCCCTATATGTGTTTGTGCTGAGTGCCCCCTGGGGCTTCAGGTGGGGTTGTCTCTTAACTTGTGAAAAAAATTCAGCCTACCATTTCTTTTAAGTTGTTTCTTATGAAACAAAATATGTGTACTCTTCTGAAATAAATGTTGGTCAGCATTACTGCAACTTCTGTGATGTTGTATCAAAAGAAAAAAGTACATGTTGCTACAAAGTATTACAAGAAATTTGCCATCCCATTCTCATATGAATCACACATTTTTAGCAACAAAAATTGTTGCAGATTTCAGCATTTTATAGATGCTACTTCTATTAGTCCAAAAAAGCAATTCACACTATTATGACTGAAACTTGACTGAATTTCAGATTCCATAATATTATCTCTTCTTGGTAACTCATTAAAAAAGAAAACATTTCCATCAATGGCTGGAAATATCTTTTAGCAGTCTGGCAGATGTTTACAGTAGTTTGACAAATGATTTCCAGCATCAAGACAAATCACACATCACCATTACCCATCTTTAGCATATTCCTTGCCCATCTCTAGTTGTTTGTCAAAAAGTTGCAGTGAATATAGGAAGTTCAATTGTTGATATTTTGTTCTTATGATGTAAACTGCAACATGTTAAATATCATCTGTCAAATCCGCACTATAAGTTTGATAGATCTCCCTGGAGGTTGAATGCTTATGCTCCACGGTCATGTTTTAATTGTGCTTTTTGGAGTAATGAAGTTGCAAATGAACCGGAGTGAGTAAAGAAATAAATTTTTGAGCACCATCATAAATCTGGCGCCAAGGCTCAATCAAGGGCAACATCAACCTGGGCAATCTGACGTTACATAATAGATAATACAGTCTCGTGCATGTACCCTCAACATGTGCGTCCATTTAGTTGATCAAAGCTGCCTTTAAACTTTGCCAGTATGCTTTGAATGATCTTCTACTTTCCTCGGAGCTCTCCTTCGATCTACATTTTACGCTTTCAAAGATTCTGTCAAACTTTTTGGCCTCTTCGCAAAGTTTTGTGACTGTGTGACAGCACGACAACAAAAAACATGGCCGTCAACAAAATTGCTACTGCGCGTGCCCAGGATCGACAACTTTTGTTGAACCAGGCCTCTTGCCAAACACGGTCAAGATTCTGGTTGACCGATCTCCCCAACAAATGCTGTTCTGAAATTACGAGAGATTTTCTCAAAAAGGCCCTTCAAGAAACCCTAAAAATGTGCCTCAAATCATGATAGAAAGATCCAAAGGATTTACTTCTTAATTGGGCAGACGTAACATTTACGCACAATAGGGTTTCTTTGGCTGGCTTTCTTCGTGAATATGCCACTTAAATATCCGCACACTCAAACAAAGACGGAAGCTCCTTGGCAAAAATAGGCTTCAACATATCAGGGAAGGCTTGGTGCTTCTCATAACTTGAGAAAGAGGAGTTGGTCAAAGAGTGGCTACAGTAAGGTGAAAACCTTTCTGAAAGAAATCAATATAGTCTGCTTGCAGGCTACATCTCATCTTACTTCAATTCAGCAATTTCTTTCACAAAAATTTCTTTTTTTAGTGCACCAGGTGGCATCCTGAAAGCCAGCTTCAATACCATCAGAATTCCAGCATATGTTGTCATAAGAATCTCCTCAGGAATGTCTTCAGTTTTCAACATCTGTAATGCATTTTCAGGAACTTCACCTCCTTCAATATCTCTGATAGCAACTGAAAGGTAAACATGAAATCATTATGAATTTCAATTCTCTTTCCTGCACAGAGTGCAGATGCAGAAAATGCAAGAGCAGACGGTAATGTTGCCTTGACTAAGGTTGTGTATGTTTTCTCCATGTAAAGAGTCCAGGATACCATCTGGATGAAGCATGAAGGACAGTTCCCTGAGCAAGTAAAATCATGCAATGTTGTTACTATTCCCTAATCTAGGTATAAATACTTCTGTTGATCCCATCGATTTCATGTGATGAAATAAGGCATCTAGCTGCTGAATCTAATATATTGGAGGCCATCCAAAAATAATTTTCACCACAGATAGCAGGATTTGGCTGCCAACTTCTTAAGACAACCCCTTTCCCTCCTCTTAACAGACAAAAATTTTGTGTTTACAAATCTCACTTCCTGTTTCATCAAGATTGACACAAACCTTTGACTGTCAACAAAGGAGAGCCTATGCTTAGGGTGGTTCCAGTTAATATCTGTACCATCCCCTCCCCCCCCCCCATGGAAGAACAAATCATCAAATTGCAGGCCCTGGATTTTGCATGATAAATTGTGCTAGAAATATCTGGATTTTGCTTCTAATGGTGCAGGAATGTCCAGGTTTTTCAATTCTACAGTCAATTGACCCCTATGTTGCCCCTATGGACTGGAAAACATGTGTGATTTGGCCTACACATAGTAGCGAGCAGAAAAATTTGAAGGTGTGAGTTGCAAGTAAACCTTTATTTAAGCTGCAACTATCCAAAATCAACAATAGATCTTTCATTATCTCATGCGAGAACCTTTTATTTTAGCTGCAAGTAGCGAGTTTGACACCATTTCATAGTTGCAAGTGAACGCAACTTTTCTAACCTGGCCTAGGAAGAGTTAGCCATGCAACTTGGAAGGTCTGGATTTTTCTGAATATTTGTCGCTACCCCAGGATTTTTGTATGTCAGCAGCTGCATGCACAGGGATTTTCGCGGACATTTGGATACCTCTGGAAATTCTCTTCCATAGAGAGCGGGATGTTAACTGATGCTGGAGCCATCCTTTTTTAGGCAGTTTCTCTTCTTTCTCTGTCTCTCTCTTGTTGCTGCAGTAGCTTATTACACAATATTAGGTATGATTCTGTCACACTTAACATAATGTTGATAACTGACCTCTCCCCATAACGGCCAAATTCTGCTATCTATGGTGAAAGCTTTTCATTGTTTTTTTTATTTGCATTGTCTTTCAACCCTTTGCATAAAAATATTCAAGACAATCAAAAACTTGAATCCACCTTTTATGCAAAGCATTTTCAGTTCAAGAACTTCAAAGCAGGGGCGGCTGGCAGGTTTCATAAACTGTTATTAGAAATTTGATATTGTCATTTGGCAAGAAAGGGTTTCTTTACATAAGGGGATCCTCTCTGTTGTATCGGAAACATTCACATTCACATTCACATCACGTTCACATTCACATTGACATGTTGTTGGATGGTTGGAAGTGAGGTCTATTCCTGCGTCTTGTAAGCACTGGCTAGAACAAGGCCATGTAGCCATGTCAAATATTTTTGCGGCTTCTGCCACGTAGCCACCTAGAAGGCCCGTTATTAGAATCCTGATTGTAATAACGAGATTCACTTGTGGGATGCTGTCTGCTTTGGCTGCGCGACCCACCATACCTTTTTATGGAAGGGAGTTAATGACAGAGGAATAAAGCAAAGGAGCTTTTTTCATTACATTCTATAAAGTCTCTTAAGTCTCTGATGACCAGACATGCAAACAGAAAACTGTATTTTCTTCGCTTCATCTCCAAAAAACGATGGATAAGTCTTGTATCGTAAACTTGGTTACTTGTTTGGTTGTTTATCATCAGTTTTGGGCATGACCTTTACCCATTTTCCAATGTCAGACGTTACTTGAGAGTAGTCTCCCACATTGAAACAAAGGAAATTAAATTCTGAACACTCAAATTACGTCCGAGTACTCGATTTTGCTAAACTTGACTTGTTTTGAAACTTTCCACCGACAAGGCAAACAGCGTACACAACGTAAGTGGCCGCGTTATTAGAAATCCAAAACTAATAACGGGGCTGCCAATGCATTTCATTTCCAGGGCACAAACAAAGTGATTCTGCGTCACAGATTGGCTTCCCAGACAAAGGATTTGCTGCTTCCGTTATTAGAATCTGGAATCTAATAACACGACGAATGCTTACAAAACATTTGAAAGACATAAAAGAATTCTTGCTGTGCAGGATGAACAAATGATAAAAGAGGAGAATTAGCGCAGTATCCTCCTATTCTATGGCAGCCTCCATGGTCTCCAAATGAATAAAACGCTGATAGCAATCTTGCTACGTCACCTCTCTGAGTTGTGAAGGAGAAAATGAGCTCCTCCGCTGCACAAACTCATGTTGGAGCAGCAAACTGATTTAAAGACTTTTGTTGGAAAAAAAGTGTTATTAGACTAATAACACCAATAACACCGCCCGCCGCCACTGCTTCAAAGCATCCTTCTCGGAATCCTTATAATACACCACTTTGATTAACAGCCTTGGTTTTGGAAATTATTCAACATTGATTCATATGAAATCTTGGAGGCCAGATTTGGATTTAGCACCCAAACTTTAGTTTTACCACGAGTTTTCATGTTGCTAGCAGTTGTGGTGTCAACTTTATGGCGACGTAAAGTTTGGAAATATATAAGGGATTTGACCGTGAAAATGACTTGGGGTGTAAAGTTTCACCCCGAACGATTTTTTACGGTAAAATCTCTTATAAATCTTTGAACTTTACTTTGTTATAAAATCAACATCACAATAGTCAGCTGGTTAAAAACATGTAACTAGGCTGATGTTTGATTAAATCCGAATCTGGGCTTGAAATTTTCATAAGAACAATAATAGAAAGGAATTTTGAAAAATTTCTAAAACAAGGTTGCTTAAGCGAAGTGGTGTATTTAAAGCATATTTGATCAAATCAAGTTACTCTCAGTTCCAAGATGTTCCAAGAGCCTTAAAGCCATTGGACCTCAGATCTGGAACTGTTTGTCAAATGAACTAAAATCAGCTGACAATCTGAACAGCTTCAAACGTATGATAAAACAATGGGATGCTCCTTCCTGCAAATGCAACGTTTGCAAATATAATCACACCCTGTAAAATTCTGTCCATTCACATCCTAGTTTTATTATAATTTTATTTTAGCATTGACAGAGCATTTATTTCCTTAGTTATTTCCTTAAATTAGTTTCGATTTAGATTAGTTGTATATGTATATATGTATATAAAAACACAACTGTTTATAAAAAACGTTTCGATGATAAAATCTTCTTCAGTTCAAACTGAAGAAGATTTTATCATCGAAACGTTTTTTATAAACAGTTGTGTTTTTATATTCTTTTTTCTGTTTATTTTTGATGGTGGTTTTTGTTAACATATATATGTATATATTTATAAGTACGTATAGCTAGTAGGAGCAAAATCGAAATAAAATAAGTTTACAAACAAACAAACAAACAAACAAACAAACAAACAAACAAACAAACAAAACAAAGTTTTTGAGATGAGAGAGGTGGGGGCCTAATTTTCTTGAATAAAAAAACGTAAACAGCAATGCTTACCTTGGACAAGTTTTCTCAATAATCCTTTATTTATCTTCGATAAATTCGGTACCATCTTACGAACAACATCAGGAACTCTTGGACCAAAGAATGATGCAGCTTCCTCATATGAATGCAGCAAAGATGTACCTCTTTCACGCGCCATTTTGTCACTTTACCGATCAGGTGACAAATGACATTGAAGTGAATGACATTGCCTCCCTTCCAAATAAGGTCGAACAGGAGCCAGGAGCCAGGAGCCAGGAGCCAGGAGCCAGGAGCCAGGAGCAGACAAAGCAGACACAACCAGACCCCAGGACCGCCACCACCGACAGGTTAAAAACAAGCGCAAGGGACAGAATCTTGAACATTTTCAAATGAAATTTCTCGTAGCATGATTTTTCCTGTGTTCGTTAAGTTGCGTAGATAAATGCTGTCAGACCAGAAAAATCCCAAAATTTCAAATAAGGAGCATTTCAGAGGTCCTATACCATGAGGAGTATTTGAAACATGAAATAATTGACATTTTCAGGAGAAATATGAATATTTCGGGATTTAGCTTTGAAATGTGAAATAATGAAATAGAAATAGCTAAATAACTTTTGCAACTTTGTGAGAATTATCTAAAAGCCTCTCGCCCAAAGCTGAAAGCTATAGCCAAGAAGATGACACTATATTATTTTTTACAAAGAAACCTACAGAAAAACCAAGAAACTCTACTAGGATTCCTTGGAGGTTCATTTAAAGATATGAAGCTCCCTCGCCAATTCTACGATTTGTAAGTTGCCAATGCCAACAGAAACTCTTTTACAACTCAAACAAGGGTAAAGCTACAGGCCTTTATAGTCCCTATATCAAAGCTTCTTATCACAATTCCTCGAATTTGGCCAAGGGTCTGCCATCTACACGCATTTTTATCAGGAACTAAGAATTTTCTTAGTACTGAAAGTTTCTATTAAGTTCGATAATAGCCTTCGTGTTCACTTCCTCTCATGTCTCATCGATCCTTGTGGTAATAGCAGCAAAGCAACAGCAACAACAACGGAATAGGCAGGTAGGTAGGTAGGTATTTATATTTAACGTGGCTAGCCTGTGAAAGTCTGAGAGACTTATTTCCAACAGGGGCCACGGATGTTTTACCATCAGTCCGCCGCAGCTACCCGCCGCAGCTACCAGATTTCCCTCACATGGCACTGGTTGACCCGGGCTAGAGTTACGGACAGCGACCAACTGTCCAGCGCGGGATTTGAACCTACGGCCGTTCTGACCTTTGGCTTACGTGTCAGACGCCTTAACCACTCGGCCACGCCACAATGGCAGTTTCCAATTAACGATAGCACATATTTCAACACAGGAAACCCAACTTGCCAATTAGATATCGTTTTCAAGTCGTCTCCTCATCTGATGATCCTTCGGTGCAGCAAGGATGACTATATTAACCACCAATGTCTCTTTCAGAATAAAAAAATCAGTGGGTTCAAATAATGTAACTTACCTGCCTTGCCTTGCTTAGACCACACCCGATGCAATGCAAAGTGAAAGGTGTTATATTTTTCGATTACGCCTCGTTGCGTCTCTCTCCAAACTCGTTCGCAATTATTTTATATATCCATTCGATCTCTACGCCATTTCGCAACTCTCCCCTGTCAACTACTCAACGCAACTAAAAATAAACGTCAAAATCTAATTACTCTACAAACTCGGTCCAGTCCCCAGCATTTTCCACACTCCCCGCGCGGGAAATGCGATAACAAGAACGATAACTACGATTAACTAAACGCGATTAAATACTCAGCAATCTAATTACTACGTACTTACGGTCAATGAATCATCTCACCAACGTGTTCGTCCAGCAATGTCCTAATCTGAGGTTCTTCATCCTCCCTGTCGAATATCGTCCTCCTGTCCTCTGCATCTGCTACCTCGACTGGATACAGTTTCTTGATCGGTCTTCTAAAATCTGCTGCTCTTCCTTTTCTGTAAACTCTCACGACTGCACTACGAACGTTTCCATCTTTACCAGTAAGCAACTTCGTAACTCGTCCCAGGTTCCATAACTGACGTGATCGTTTCTCTTCATGAATTGTAACGACGTCACCGACTTTGATAACTCTATTTGTCAGCGTCTTCTTTCCGACGTGAAATTCTCGTAAACTAGTTAGATACTCGTGTCTAAATCGTCTTCTGAAATGATCAAGCAGCTTCTCTAAATAACGACTTCGCTTCGATAACGATTTTCGATTTTCGATTACGTCGATCTCGCAATCATCCTCTTTATCTGGTTTGTCTAACACTCTTCGACCACAAATCAAATGAGAAGGGGTTAGAGCCTGTCCCAACTCATCATAGACGTAAGTGAGGGGTCTACAGTTCAGTACTCCCTCGATTTCGATTAACTCTGTTAACAACTCTTCGTAATCTAATTTCGCATTTCGCAATACTTTCTTCAAACACTTCTTAACTGCTTGTACAAGGCGCTCGTACAAGCCTCCAAACCAGCTCGCACGTTCGATAATAAACTTCCAAACGACACCATTTTCGATTAAAAACGCTCTCACTTTCGCATCCTTAAACGTGCTTCCATTGTCACTTATTACAAATCGCGGAATTCCTCTTCGAGCTTGAAAACGTTTTAAACCGCGAATCAAAGAATCAGCTTCTAAATTTGGTACGAGCTCTAAATGAATGGCTCGGGTGCTAGCACAGGTAATTAGTAAAATGTACACTTTATACATCGAGCAATCATCCCCGTAAATATTCTTCACGTAAAGAGGTCCTGCAAAGTCCACGCCGATCTTATAAAAGGCATACTCAACATCTACTCGAAACTCAGGCAACGGTGGTTGTGGAGGAGCATCGAAACTTTTACCTTGGACCCTTTTGCAAACTGCGCAACGGGTAACGAATCTCTTAATCTTTTGTCTCCCCTTCACGATCCAAAAATTCGAACGCAATTCGGTCAACGTGTCCTTCACCCCATTGTGCTTTACAATTTTGTGACACTGATCATTAATCAACTCTGTAAAATGACCTTCACGCGGTAAAATTACCGGATATCGAGATCCAAAATCCAAAGGGGCGTTTCCTAATCTACCCTGACAACGAAGCACCTTATTCTCATCTTCGATCAAATTCAAGTTTGCTTTCAAGTTTTCGAAACCCTTATCTTCTCTAATGTCAGCTTGAACAGCGCGAAACCATTTAATTTTCGCGTTCTCGATTTCACTTGTTTCCAAATCTGCTGTTAGCGCTGTTTTCGTGTTGTCAATCCGCGCCTTCAGGTTGTGCGCAAAACGCAGGACGTAAGCGGTTGTGCGGTACAGTTTGTTTACGTCGCTAAACCTTTCAATCGATATGACGTTACTGATATTGCAACGCTCCTCATGAACTAAATGCACATTCACATTTGTGTGATTTCCTTCGACCTCTTCAAGCTCAATAAACTCACAGTTAGCTTGTTTACAGCGCTCGAACTTTTCTTTCTCAGGCCAAAACTGGACGGGTTTTCTTAGAAATTCGGGGCCCTTCCACCAAAACTCGTTGTTCGCCAATTTTGAAGCTTTCATACCTCGAGACAGGATGTCGGCGGGGTTCAATTTCGTAGGACAATATCGCCACTGGGCTGGGGGCACTAACTTCCGAATTTCATTCACGCGATTTTGAACAAACGATTTCATAACTTTATTTTCACTCAAGACCCACCAGATTGCGATTTGAGAGTCCGACCAGGCGTAACAATTCTTAATCTCTAAAACTGGCTCAAAAGCTTCCCTTACACTCTTCATCAAACGAGACAAAATCAGCGCTGCTAAAAGCTCCAAGCGAGGGATCGTTTCACCACCAACGGGTGCAATCCTTGTTTTCGATGAGACAAGAGATGAAGTTATTTGTCCAGATTTCAGATGACAAACAACATAAATGCACGCTCCATAACTCGCTTTTGACGCATCACAAAAGCCGTGTAATTCAATAAAATCGACATCAGACACTGCAATATCTCTTCCAAAATAATTTCTGTCAACAACAATGCGACCAACTTGCATCATATCATTTACGATTGATTTATAGTCGCTCAAAATAGGCTCATCTATCAATGAGTTCCAATCATTAGTTTGCTTGCACAACTTTTGAAACAACAACTTCAACGGGACAATAACCGGACTGATCAAGCCAAGCGGGTGGAAAATCTTGGCTGTCGTTGCAAGCACATCGCGCTTCGTAATTTGCTCCTTCTCAGAAGACCCAAGCATTGCATTAAAATCGTAAGCCAGCTTGTCTGACTTCGAGTTCCAATTTATGCCCAAAACCTTACTCTCATCAGGCTTCTCGGAATCATTTTTCAACAAAGGCGTGTCCGACAACCTTTCTTCGGGCGGTTTCGCTTCTTTTTGGGGGCCAACCTCGTTTTCCAAATGCTCAATTTTAGCCAAAACTTCATCAGAATTCGAATGCCATTTTCGCATATTAAAACCCCCTTGCATGAATCGATCTTTCAATTTTTTGTAGAGAGCTATCGCACTTTCTTCGCTCTCTGTACCCCCAACAAAATCATCACAATAGAGGGAATTTTTCACATTCTCGACAAACTCTTTATCATTTTCAAATTTCGAAATATGGTATTGCACAACAGCATTCAAACAAAACGGACTACAAACAGCTCCGAAACAAACACGAGCTATTCTGTAAACAACCACTTTCGGATCTTTCGACTGAACATCATCCACCCACAAAAAACGCATTGTATCCCTGTGATCTGGCGCAACAGAAATATTCAAGAAAGCCTTCTCAATATCTCCAATTAAAACAACATTCTTTGCTCTGAACCTCAATAAAATATCGAATAAAAGCGGCAACAATGAAGGACCAGTGTATAAACAATCATTAAGGCTAGGCCCATTGTTCTTAGCCGAAGCATCAAATACGATTCTCAATTTCGTCGTTTCCTTGTCTGGCCTAAGAACTTCTCTGTGAGGAAGATACGATACCTTGCCTAACTCAACTTCGGCACTTTCATCGACCCTTTCAACTATTCCCTTTTTTAACTGATCTTTGATTATCTCATCATATTGCTCGGCAATTTCTTTGTTTTGCTGCAATCGGTGTACGAGTGAAAACAGCCTTCTCTTTGCAAGGGAATAGTTGTCCGGGAGAATCGGGTGTCCGTCTTTAAAAGGCAACTTTACTTCATATCGGTTATCAACAAACTCAATTTCATCAACAAACTTCTCATGCACAAACTGATCTTCATTTCCTTTTATGCCTATAGCCTCATTTTCCCAAAATTTTTTCACTTCATTCACAATGGCAAAATTTTCCTTATCAACAACAACAGTATCAAATCTCATAACGTGTGCATCGGGATCAGAACTTACCATATCCGTGGGCCCTGACAGCACCCACCCTAACTTCGTCTCCATCGCAACCGGACCGGGTTTCTTTCCTTGCAAGATGTGTCCGGTAACAAATCTCCAATAAAAATCCGCGCCAATCAAAATGTCCACATTCCTATCAACGTTCAGTTCGTCTTCCTCCACAAAATCCGCCAAATCCAATCCTCGCAAATGTTCATAATGTTTCACAGCTCTCGAAATCACTTGGTTACTAATAGGTGTGCAAATGACTGGTACAACATAAGCCTGCATCACAATTGCTTCTCCATTTTTGCAACAAACTGCAAATTGCACGATCTCACAGTCACGTAGTTTCGGCGATTCGTCGCCAAACGTCTTTATCAACAGTTTATCCTTTCCAACAACTGGAAGACTCAACTTGTTTTTCGCCTCAACTGTCACATAACTTTTCTGGCTGCCTGAATCAAAGACAAACCTGAAATTTCTTCCACTCAGTTTGGCCGGGGCTTTGACTTCTGCCCGCGCGGTCTGCAGCAAAACGGAATTTCTTGCACTCACATGCATGTTCGTGGTTGACGCACTCTCTGGCTCTTTGGTTTCAACGCTGCTTCCCCTTTGATCATTCTGATTACCATTTTCGCTTGTTGTTGGTTTGGAATAACACTCACATATCGTAGAATGGTGTCTACGGCTGCATTTCAGGCATGTCATGTTCGAACGACAGTTCCGTGCCAGATGGTTAGCGCGTAAACAAATGAAGCAGCGGTTCTTCTGTGTCAAGATCTTTCTTCGCACAACGTGATCAGTGACAGTGGTACACAAATGAGACTTGTGATCTCCATCGCAATAGGCACATTTGATAACAAACTTTTTATCATTTGTTTGGCTTCCAGTATACAACGTTGCTGCGGTAGCTTGCTGATTTCGATACGGGAATCTGTTCCTCGTCGCTTCTTGGGGGGCGTTGGCTGGTTTGTTTCTCTCTATGCTGACTTGGCTCAAAACACATTTCTCTCTAACAAGAAGCTCTTCGTGAAATATCTCTAACAAATATTGTAAATCGCATGATCCTTTCAATCTACGTGTAATCATAACTTGCAACTCACTCGGCAATTTCTTCAATATTTCAGGCGACATTACTTGCTGATATCCTCCGCTATGCAACCCAAGCGCACCCAAACTCCGCACATGCACTTCTAACTTATCGTATAGTTCTCTCAACTTTTTAACATCGTTCATGTTTCCAACTGCAGGGCAATGTAGTAATGCATCCATATGGTTTCCAATTATGACGGAAATGTCTCCAAATCTCTTATGTAGAACGTCAATTGCTTCTTTGTACGTTGAATTCGTAACCTTGAGCCCCGCGACGGCATGTGCTGCTGGGCCTACAAGGTAACTCTTTAAATAGCTAAATTTCATCACGTCTTCCATTTCTTCGTCCGAATCAATGGCAGCTTTGAATGTCTCCCAAAATGACGGCCACTCTGTCGGATTGCCCGAAAATTTTTGCAAGGTCAAGGTTGGCAATTTCATCGTTTTCACTTTCCGCGCGCTACTAACTGATTCACGACGCGGCTCACGTTCCACTTCGGGCTCCTTCACTAACACTTTCAATTTCGATTCGATTTGCGTCAAACAGTACTGTATCTCTCCTGAAAACTCCTTACACTCCAACATTTCGTCCTCAAACTTCTCATCGTCGATTAAATCCAGAATCTCTTGATCTCTCTTTTTTAAGCTCTCCGATTCCTGGCGCAAAATTTCCCTGTTCGTTTTCAGTTTATCGATATCTTGCTCGGCATTTATCTTCGCTGTCTCTGCTACAATTTTCTTGACATAACGACGGCTAGCGCTACGTCCTTTTATCAATTTCTTTAATTCTTCCATTCTATACTTCCGGGTCAAACGGCACCATGTTATATTTTTCGATTACGCCTCGTTGCGTCTCTCTCCAAACTCGTTCGCAATTATTTTATATATCCATTCGATCTCTACGCCATTTCGCAACTCTCCCCTGTCAACTACTCAACGCAACTAAAAATAAACGTCAAAATCTAATTACTCTACAAACTCGGTCCAGTCCCCAGCATTTTCCACAAAAGGATTCCTCTTGCCTTGCCACGACCACATGCGACACGCAACATGCTTTGTGAACATAACGAACAATTGGAGACGAGATGGACGCCTCATTGGATGATTGAACAATAGGCATTTTTTCTTGCTAAATTTCGTCAATTGTTAAGGATTGTAGTCCTCGAAGAATAAAATCCATTGTTAATCTTCTATTGTTACATTGTTAATCCGCGCATGCGCGTCAGCAATTAACTATCATCATTTACAATTCCAAAGCATATCTTATTCCCAATACCAAATTAAGAAAGCCAACGTTGAGAAGCACATTAATTAAGCTTGAATGCTCTTGAAAAATGTGTGCAGAAATCAAGCGCCTGTATGAAACATATTCGAAAACTATGAAAGGGTACATTAGATTTTCATACGCGACGTTTTCAGTGCCTTTTGACGTTTTCGACAAAATAGCCACGACACGAAAGCAATTGAGGTGGAGGAAACTGATCATGACGATGATACAGAAACAAATGGTGATGTTAATGCTTTAGTTTTGTTATGAAAAAATCGATACATATGATCATTTTCCTATTTTCATAGTATTTTCTTTCTCTTTTTCCCTGCATCAATGAAGCTGCATCATTGTAATCCGCTGCAGAAATTAATCCGCAATTTTTTATTAGCTACCCGATTTACTATCATGAAGCGCATCAGCAAGCAACCTTGTAGATGCGCTTGAAAAGAAATTTACGGGTAGTGGACTTTGTGTCACCATGGATTGGATGCAAACCTGAGAACAAAGGGACATCTGTACATAAATCGATGCTGGTGTGGATAAAAAAAATGCTGATGTTCAAGAACAAAGATAGATTTGTGTGTGTGTGTGTGTGTATGTGTGTGGGGGGGGGGGTGAGTAAGGGGAATGCAAACGACGACATGGAAACGCTGGGCTCCTCAAAGCTTTAGCTTCCAACATGCCTGAAAATATAGGTAGAACGGATCACAAGCAGTCAGTAAAAACTTTTCCCAAGATAATTTGAAACACCCAGGATGACAAAGATGTAAACAATGAATTGCAATTCTGCGCAGCTCAAAAATGGTCTGGGATCAAAACTTATCGTCGTTTGATCATGTGCGAAGGGAGACATTTGAATGCAACATTTTATCAACTACCAACGTGATTACAACGAGATGGTGGAAAAGAATGATTGCAAGCAGTCTGAGGGAGCTCATCAGAGCTACTACGGCAAGCAAGCAAAACCTAGCGTGTCAAAAGTCTTTTAGGAGGAAGAAAACATTGTTGAAGAAAAACCTCTTACAGATAGAATCTGTGCACATACATTTTCACAAAAAACTCATTTTCACAACAATGGCTATTGTCAATATAATCTCAATTATTCCACAATTCTCCCTTGTGGTAGAAGATGATTTGTCTCTTTGTGAGGAAGGAAAGCTTTTCCAAAAATTGTACCATATGCAGTGAACGCTGAACATGCCGGTACGAAGCAGGGGGCTCGAGCTTTGCAAATTATTTCGAAAGCAATGATACTCCGTCCCAAACATAAATAAAATTTGTTCTCTACTGTGACAAATTGCTGGATCGAGCAAAAAGCTACCCTGCTGAGCATCATTTGCCTAAAAAATATCAACACATAATTTTAGTTTAATAAGTTATATTTGTAAAGTATTCTCAAACAAAGCAGTATTCTCATCACATTGACATCCTCCATACTGGATCTGAAGTTGAGGCAACTATATTACGTATTATAACATTAGTGAACCGTCGAAGTGTACTTCACTACCATTTCCACTACTGCTAATTTATAACAAGGAACTTACAGAGTATGTACACTAAAGCTTTCAACAGCACTTACTTAACTCCATTAAAGGGAATAGACATAGGTATATCTCATAATCGCTATAAATAGGCCAGAGAAATGCCCACAAATCCATTGTTTCTTTAGCTACACAATGAAACCGGATGCGTCTAAGCTGTCGAGTACAATAGATTATATTTTTGACCTGGCCCGGGCCAGCTTTTAACCATGTCGATTCCCTTTAACAGCTTGTGTAGGCTATAAAAGCCCATATTTGCTGCTGCTCGTCGTCGCATTGAGGTGTTCCTGCTCTCTAACTTTTGTACCCATACCAGGCATAAAAAGAAATGGGAAAGGGGGCACAGTACCGTACAAATATAGAATGAGCACCGGTTTAAGGTTTCAGGAGGAATCCCCGCCCAGTAGGACAATCCCGGACAAGGGCAAACAACAAGAAAGCAGGCCGAATAAAAATATTTAAAGACTTCCTTCCCTCCATCACACCATCCACCCCAAACTGCCCAACTAGACAACTGATCGCACCCAAAATCCATGCCCATATGTATTTGGATCTGTTGGTCTGCGTCGAATGGGAAAGTAAAGTAATCGAAAGAGGGCCCATAACTAGCCATACCCCCTGTCGACGCCCTAGACCCTGTATGGGGGACCCTGGCTAGGATTGTCAACAATGCGTGGGGGGCTTTGATGATGATAGTTTATTTTATTTTCATTGTGAAATGCTTTTGAATCGATTGGAAAACAAACTCAATTGTCCATTTCCTGTGTTGTAATTGATGTCTCATGTATCTGATTGTTGCGGCAAAAGGTGGTAATTTTTCAAAAGGGCGTTTTCAAAAGAATTTTTATAATCCTCGGCTTAGCTTTGATTGGTCAGTGATGACAAAAAGGACAATTGCCTACGTCAATATGGTCAACATTTGGGAAATGCTCTCTTCACTACGCCCCTGCCATCCCCACTTCCGCGAAGGAATATATGAAGAGAAACTTCACAAGTGAACAAGGATCGAGGAATATTCCAACGAAAAATGGATGACATTGACGGTAAGGAAACAATTTCATTGCTACTTTGAAAATCTTCTTCGTCAAAAGTGAATGTAGTTTGTGCCGTGGGAAAATCAGCGGTGATTTATCTTTGTACGTACACAACATCCGGCCTAATAAAATCTCTGCTTCCAACAGAGAAAATCAGACACACGAGTGTTGCGATCCCAGCAAAGACCTTTTTAACTGTTTTCATGTTCCTTATTAGCCAAACAACGAGTTATCAGTGCCTTGGAGAGATTAGTTATTCTAATCCAAACAGTGTTGTTCAAATCTGCATTATGTAGGCCTATTTACAAGTCGAGTGATCCTGTAGCTTTTCTTTTTGTTCGGTTTCTAAACACACACCGAGATCCATCTTATTACGGTTCAATATTTGAAAATCTCTGCTTTATGAAATGACACTTCCCAAATACATGTGCACCTGCAATGCACTGGGTTTACGTTCATAACGATTCAACGTGAGGTGGGGTGGTCTTTGTCGCAAACCATACTCGTTTCGTTTATCGTTTTTTTCCGTCATAAAGATTTAGAAAAGCAAGCCGTGTAGTGAATGGAAAAGCCCTGAATGCGGATGATTTGTGAAAAATTACAGACGTTGTTGCTTTCTGTTTTTATGTTTGGTTTAGTGTCGTCTTGTAGCGTGGCTTGCACTCCCTCAATCCACAAAATCTGAACATCGTACTCATCGTACACCCGTGTCACCTCCCTTCGCGAAAAATTTTGTTGACCTTCAGCTAAATTCTTTTGTTTTCACAAAGCCTAACGATTGGGGAAGGAAAAATCAAAACGTTATTTCGCCAAGAACCCATAGAACCCATCTATCATAAGATTGATATGGTGATGGTGTCCTTCACCCAGGGAGGGGAGAAATTCCTTGAATCCTTTTGGGAGAAATTTGATTACAAAAGACAAAGACAGACATTCTTTAAATGTTTGTGGTTGGACAATTTTTGAAATGTTAGGGTTCGCTTTGGTGCATATGGTTATTGTTTTGCTGCTATTCCTCCCACTACTGTTCCTCCCTGTGTCCCTGTGTCCGTGACGTTTATAAGGTAAAAGTTACTGGGCTTTCAGAGCATGGGCGATAAGACATCTAGTGTGTAGCAGTTTGAAATTTTTTATCAGAAGTATTTTTAAACTTAGTGTTTTTTTGCGCTTTTTTGAAGTTATTTTACTTGGCATAACACCACCTCTCACTTTTTTATAATTCTGAAATTTTTGGCATTGAGCTACCTTAAGTGCAGATCCACCTTAATTGTACCATTTGGAGCTTTACAATTAAGGTGGATCTGCACTTAAGGTGGCTCAAGTAAAAATAACTTCAAAATGCAGAAAAACCTAAGTCAATGTAGCCTGCGTGCAGCCTCTACTGTCACTGCGGAGGCTGCACACAGGCTAAAGTCAATGCTACACACTAGACGTCCTATCACTCATGTTCAAAGCATTAGAATTTTGGAGGGAATCAATTAGAAACAAGATCAAACATTGACATTAAATGCTGTCTGCTTGTGGAGAGTATCAACCAGGGAGAAAGTTGTATCCTTCTGATTTCATTTATGCAAGAAAAAGGCACATCTTTTTGGTGATACAGACAAGCTAAGCTGTGAGCCTCAAGGAATTCCCAAAAAGGACTCAAGATCACATTATATGCAGTATATAACAACTTATACTTCAGCAAGATAATGTGCAAACTAGCTTGACCACTTAAATAGGAAGGAGAAGAAACAATATGATGCTTTAAGCCCTAACAATGTTAATTTGCTCACAATAAAGCTAGAAAAGAATTTGTCACAACAGTAGGGTCAGTATTGTCTCCCCAACAAGTTCCTTCAAGATAGGTTCACTAGGAGCTACTGTCTCTAGATTCCAACTCAGAATCATAGGTATTAGGACACCTTCAGAAGTGTTTAGAAGAGCCATGCTTGGACTTGCTACAAGCCTATCTTTTAAGGATGGACTTGTAGCAAGTCCAAAGGCCAAAGGCCAAATGCCTTTCAAAAGTCCAAAGGCAAATACCAAGTGTAAATGCAAGGCCAATGCAAGGCCAAATGCCAAATATACCCTTTCCTTTGTGCTTTGAGTGAGAAAAATCCCACAAAAAAATGCCTTTCCCAAAGAGTTGTTACTGAGTAGCTGTTAGAAATGAATAATGTAATTGTTTGTGCAGCTGCTATGAGTAACTGCATACTGCAAGATCATTTCAAAATAGGTGCTATGCTCCTTCACAGAGGGCTTTGATTTATTTGTATGCTTGAATTTATAAACATGTCTAAACACACTCTAAAATGTGTTTCCCTGCAAAAAACAACCATACCATAATTATGCACACAGGCTTTTCAAACCTTGTTTCATTGGTTTGAAATTCATTTGAACAGTTGATAAAACATAAAACAGAAGTTAACTGTAATTATGTTTATACACCTTGGTACAAAGTAGACTAGCTGATTGAATTCAAATATTGTCTCGCTATGTCAGGGGCGGATCCAGACCGAAGTTGAAGGGGGGCAACTCGGAGAGGGGGTGCCAAAAACACAGTGAAAGATTAGCGCGCCAAAGGGGCGCAAAAATTTTTGGGGCTTTATTCGAGAAAATTCTCTGGTTTTTCTACTGAATAACGCCTTAGTTTATATGTTTCGCCGCATTCAGAACGAATCACTGAAAAAAGACTGCATTTGGGTCAGGATAAGGGGCGCTTTTCTTGTCAAAAAGGGGGCGCCAAAGCTGAATTTTCATCGTGAAGGGGGGCAGTTGCCCCCATCTGCCCCCCCTAAATCCGCCACTGCGCTATGTGCATAGGTGTTGTGTTGGAAGAGGAAACTTTCGCATTTTTCGCTTTTTCGGTAGCCTGCGTGCAGACTTTGGCAACTGGGGAGGAGAGAAAAGAAAGAAACTACAAAGTCTGCGCAACGGCGTGAGTTTCCTTGTTTAGAAACTTTCAATCAATGTGATTGTGCAAGCGAGAATCCTTTTTGTTTTCTTTTGTTATGAAAGCCAATCAATATCGAGTCCTCAAAACCCAGGACCCAATAGATTTAGCGTTTCTTTCTTTCCTCTCCTCCCCAGTAACCAAAGTCTGCGCGCAGGCTATTTTTCGGCAGAAATTCACAAAAGCATATTACCGTAAGTTTCATAAACTGTGGAATTTGCGAAATTTAAAATTCCCTGTGAAATTTCTGATTTAAGCCATTTTGCGAAAGTTGATTTAAAAGTTTCGCATTTTTTCCAAAGCACGAAATTTTTTCTTCATGCGAAAATCCTTCCCTTGAAATGTTGAATATGGGGCTCCAACCAGGTAGCCTCGACCATTTACCAGAGACCCGAAAGAAAGCTAAACCTTCTGCTGGGTTAAAGGCGTGCTTTCCTTGCTAACCTTTCTCATTTTATCAACCCAAAATAACCAGATTCTGAAACTCCTTGCCTTGTTTATAATCATAAGATTTTTAAACTAGTTGCTGTTTCCAAACATCCTACTTTCTCAGCAACCCATAAGAATTATTGAAGTCTCATACGAATTATTGAAGTGACATTAACAACCAAACCTTTGGTCTGGCTCCGGGGAGGGGGGTACTCCCATTCTTGACTAGACGGGATGTGCCGCTCAAACTGGTGTCCTTTTAGGGTAAAATTATGCGACTGGGTGTCCTGGTGATAATTATGCAACAAGGCACCAAGGTATCATGTGGAAGGACATTTCTTAAAGTTCTCATGAAGCAATGGATAATGTATACTTTTGGGAAAATTTTAGGCGACATGGTATTCTTTTGGGGTGTTTTTATACGGCAGGGTATAGGGTGTGGAGAGATTTGCCACACACTCCCCTCACTTTCCTAGTCAAATACCTCACTTTCTCCGGATCTCGCTCGCAGCCATGAAGCGTTGACTTCTTCTAAACGCTGCATTTTGCCACAACCATATCACCCTCGGGGGGACTTGGTAGTTCAAGGTGACGTATCCGTTGCAAAACGTTGCAAATCCCTAAACCCTTAGCGGTAGTAGCTTTTAGCCTACCTAGGTGGTGGTAACTCGTTGCCTAAGCGGTAGTGACTTTTTCAGTAAGCTGCAATAACAATAGGTCAATTGTTCCAGAAACAATAGTGCTATTGTATTGAAGACATGAGCAAGAAAATGACTTCCATGTGTGCTTGGACAATAGCATAGGTGCAGGTGTAAAGGTGGCTGAATAACTGGTTGATTTCTGTCGTTACAGGATCTTACAAACAACAATTCAGCTCATCAAACTTTCTTAAATCTCTACAAATGAGTTATATCAATTTTCACAGCCCCAAGCGGTAGTAAATTTGAAATTCTTTTGACCCTAAGAGATAGTAAATGGCTGAATATGAGACCCAAAATTTTGCAACGGGTACGTCACCTTCAACTACCAAGTCCCCCTACTGGGCACATCACTCAAGTAAACTGTGTCATTGTTTTAAGAAACTACAATGGAAGGAGAGTATGTTCTGAAAAAAATTATTTCTCCTGAAGCAGGGGAAAATTTGGAATTTCTGTTACCCCATTTTTATTTCACATTCAGCATGAGACAGTGCGTACCTCATTGGTTAAACGCTGCTATGGACCTGCAATAACGCACTTTTTTAAACTGCTTCCATCAGAATTTGGGCTACCATTCACACGTTTTCAAGATCGGCAATCTTCTGTTCATATTAGGGCGGAGTCTACACCAGAATTGAGGCCCCGGGGGAGGATTACTTGGGTTTCCAAGATACGGGGTTGTGCCATTTAAATCGTAAAATTACCACCCATAAATCAGGAGATATTTCTGTAAAGTATACCCATAAATTCGGAAAATTTTTCGAAAATCATGCTCATACATCCGGAAATGCCGAAAAAGCTCAACTACCCTTATATCCGGAAAATGTAAAAACTTGTTGAAATCTATACCTTTTAATCCGGATTCTATCGTTAAAAAGGTATCCTAAAAAAGTGGCACAGTCCCATCCCGTGGAGAAGTTATTAAGTTACCCTCTCCCTCCTGGGATTGTGGATCGCCCATTTTGTGGGCAAACTGGAGATCCATACCAAAGCAAATCATTGTTGCCTGACACTTAGCTTTTTAATCAGGGTAGCCCGGTCTCTTAAATTTTGAGAAAGCGAGCCTCTAGTTTTTTCCTGATTAGTTCATTATGAAAAATAGTGTAGCATGGGGATATCGACGAGCTTAATGAAACCCTTAACAGTGATCTAGACTCTTTGAAACAGTGGCTTGAAGGTAATAAGCTGTCTCTCAATGTAATCAAAACACAAGCAATGGTTATAGGCTCTAGGCCTAATATCAAGAAGATATCAGATAAATTAGTACCGACCCCGTCTTTCGCCATTGGCAACTCGCATATTGAAGTTGTAGATAATGCGAAATACTTGGGAGTACAACTTGATAAACATCTTGTGTGGGATGAGCATACTAAGGCTTTACGTTCAAAGATTTCTCGCTCTTTGGGATTCCTAAAATATGCTAAGAAATTGCTTCCAAAGCATACCCTGAGTCAGATGTATAGAGGTATCGTTGAGCCCCATTTTCGCTACTGTTGCTCTGTGTGGGGTAGCTGTGGAGAATCTCGCCTTTTGATGCTACAAAAGTTACAAAATCGTGCTGCGAGAATTGTTACCAACAGTAGCTATGATGCACCAGCAGCAAACTTGATAAAAGAGCTCAAATGGCCGACAGTCCACTCGACACGGGAAATTGTAAATTTGAGAAATCGTGAGACTGACTTACTTGCTCCACGAATGAAAACAAGTAATGGCCAAAAAGCATTTTCGTTCCGTGGAGCAATGGTTTGGAATGAATTAAAACATGAGGTCAAGCTAGCCCCCTCTCTGTCTACTTTTAAATGTAGACTGAAATGTAAATAGATTATAATTTTTCATTTATTCTAATTTAACATTGTAAATATTCTTTTTTATTTTAGTAGCATTGTAATTAGGTTTTTTCCACGGCCCCCTGAAAAGCAGCCACTCTTGGTTGATGGGGCCACCGTGTATAAAAAATTTAAAATGAAAAAATGAAAAATGATAGCAAGCGGATTGCAAGATGCTTTAAGAAAAGTAGAGCCTTTCGCGTATTTGAGGTTTTATTTAGTTTAAACTAAAACCTGAAACTGACCTTCGTATAAGCAGTTGATAGAATTAGATTAGAATCTAACCAAAGGTTTCAACTTCGGAAAACTTCGAATCTAAAATTCCCATATTTGGACAACATGTATTTCTGATCATTGTTACGCTGTGTAATCACATAATTTCGTCTAGCCAAAGATTATTGTTTCCATATAATGAACAGAGAAATCGACTATGAGGGATAAGAGATTCTGCGCTGATTGGGGTTCATTAGTTATGGGATAACCTACTTATCTTATACGTGCAGTAAAGTGGTAAGGACATGCCATGATCGGAATAAAAAATGGGGCCATCGTGTCACTATTTGGAAAAAGGGGCCCATCATTTCGTTTCAATGATTGTGTCAAAAACGCTGAACTCCTGAATGCACAGGGTGTGCCCCATTTGTGTGGCTGCTGTGGAGGAATCGTTGCTTCAATTGTCTTAATTTTTACACTGTTGCATAGGTCAGGCTCCAACATAGAGTTTGAGGTCTCGTTTGAGGCCTGGCGAGATTATTGATATTGTGTGAAATTCATATAGGATCTTGTCTCTGTTAACATTTCTCAAAATGTATACCCTACCCATAATTCCGTGTGCCTACCCACTATGGTGAAAACGTACACCCATAATTCCTTATTTGTTGATGAAATGGTACCCCTAAAAAATGGCACGTCCCTGCTACCATATCCTGGTTCATTTCATTTCATTTTTCATTTCATTTTTTATTTTTTATCCACGGTAGCCCCGTCAATCTGCATTGATTGCTTTACAGGGGGCCGTGCAAAAATACATATAATTTCCAAATTTAAAACCTAATCCTAATTAATTTACAATTGTGTTTACAAAAACGAAAAAAAAAAAATCAAATGAATGTACATAAAAAAGATCTTTAACCCTCCACTACGTCTTTAAACCTCCTTTTGAAGGTAGAAAGGGAGGGTGCAAGTCTGACATCAGAGCTTAATTGATTCCACAGCTTAGGCCCACGAAATGATATTGACTTCTGCCCATTTGCCGTTTTGAAGAGAGGAACACGCAAGTCAGCTTCGGTATTTCTAAGTCTCATTGTGTTAAGCGCTGAGTTCTTTACAACAAGTTCTTTTCTAGGTTAAGTTATCTCTCCCACCCCCCCCCCCCCCCGCCCGAGAGCCGGAGCATTCCAACAGTGACTTCAAAGATGCAGCCCATTTTTGCTCTCTGAGAACTGTTAAGTGTTGCCTTATGCATGCGTGACGAATATAGTCGTTTTTCACTGTTCACAGCCAGAGTCACAATGTCTTGGCAATAGTGACTGGCAGCCTATATTTACATTTTGGTTATTCGGTGTCATTTTTTATGCATGTGTAGCTATTTGATACCTTTTTTATGCCAACATTGTAAATAAAGTGTTGATAATAATAATAATAATTCTTCCTGTTGCCTCTCATTACTTTCAAACTTTATTATGAAAAGTTTCAAATGCACACCCATAGCCTGCGGGCAGTGCGAGCTACGTACGCTGAGCGCGTTGTTCCGCCTCCTTCAAATACTCCTATTGTGATACACCTTGCAATTCAGAAAGGATTCATTCAGTCCAGGGGCGGATCCAGCCCGAAGTTGAAGGGGGGCAATTTGCAGAGTGGGCGCCAAAAATATTGTGAAAAGTAAGCGCGCCGAAGACGCGCAGAAATTTCTGGGCCTTAATCAGGAAAAATTCTTCGCTTTTTTAATTGAATAACTCCTTAATTTATATGTTTCCCACATTCAGAACGAAACACGATAAAAGAGAGTGCATTTGGGTAAGGATAAGGGGCGCCCTCCTAACCGAAAATGGGGCGCCAAGCCGAGTTTTCATCATGAAGGGGGGGGGGCAGTTGCCCCTGACTGCACCCCCTAAATCCGCCACTGATTCAGTCTGTTCGAGAAGAAAGCGAAAACCCTGTTATTTTTAAGGTCAAGTCCTCATACCGTCAGTTTGCTGAAGACCTCTCCGTCTCAGGATTTAATAATCTAAGATGAGGGTGCGATGGAAGCGTATCCCTTGTATAAAAAATTAAAAAAACCGTATCCCTTCGCCCTGGAAGCGTAGCTCATGGTTCACACTAGGTCCTTTGGGTCGTTAAGGTCGTGCAAGAAGACCCAGAAGACAAAGACTGGGAGTTTTAGGCCCCGTTTACACGAGATCGGATCCAAATGGGATCGGATCCATTTGGATCCGATCCACTTTTTGAGGAGCGTTTACACGGGATCGGATCCAGAACTGTTCGCGTTTACACGGGATCGGATCCATTTGGATTTTATGAACTCTTAGCAGCGTTCTATTAAACATTTTCTCTTATTTTAATCAGATTCTTTGAAATTTTGCACTCTAATAGACTCTGTCTCATCTCCAATTCCCCTCTTGGAAATGTCAACGAAAGATTTTCAGTTTAAGCGTGTCATTTCCTATCCGTACCAGTTTGGATCCGATCCCACCCGTTTACACGAGACCTTTTTGGGATCGGATCCAAACGGGATCACCTTCGAAAGTGGTCCCGTTTGGGTACGGATAGCAGATCCAAATGGGTTCGGATCCGTTGAGTCCCGTGTAAACGCAAGGCCTATCCGTTACACTTTGGGTACGGATCCATTTGGATCCGATCTCGTGTAAACGGGGCCTTAGTCTTTGTTTTTGGGTCTTTCTGCATAACCTTAATGATCCAAACGACCTAGTGCGAACCATGCTTAAGAAAGAGAGCCCTCTCCAGGCTGATCCAGGTCGGTAGCTGCCACGTATACCGTTATGTGATGTGCTATTTTTTGGAGTGTCTTTTTTGGACAGAAAATAAATTATTAGATGTCATCTTTTGTAAGATCACAAACAGACATAAATTTTGGGTATCATTTCAGAAGAACAACCCTTTAAGATATTAGATTTGATCCAATTCAATTTACTTGGCTAGAATTTTGAATTTTCGCCACAATTCTGTGGTATATATTTTGAATGGCTCGTAAATTTTGGGAGATGGTCTTTGGAAAATTTATAGATTTAGGGTCTCATTTCATAAGTCAAAATGGGACACCCCCATCATCTGCCTATTGAGGTTACCTCCCCGGGGGCTGATCAAAGGATGGTTTAAATGATGATACATTTTATATTACAGATAAGGATGCATTCAATCTATTTGACAAGAGGGGAGATGGCAAGGTTGATAGCAATCAATTAGGGGACATCTTGAGAGCATTAGGACTAAATCCAACTGAAGCAGACGTCTCGAAGATTCGAAAAGACATTGATCCTACAGGTACCCGAGTTTATATCATCAATCTTGTTTTACTTTACGGGTAGAAACTGTAGCATTTTTCGCTTTTGTGGGCAGGCCCGTTGGAACGAAATTCATTTTGGAGGAGCTGAAACGGAGGGCGAGCGAAGCGAGCAAAAATGGGGGTCCGAAAAATTTTTCAGAACGACGCCCTTTAGATCCTTAGAAAAGTCCCAATTTTTGAAAATCTGCCACTGAAAGAAGCAAAGGATCATGACTGATAGGAGTCTTTCCAGGAAATGTTGACATATTTTAGTCAATATGACATCAAAAGTTATGCATTTTCGATAGATTCTGGAAGCTTCCTCAAATATATATGAGTTCCAATTTTCATACCCACGACTTTGGCTCACACAGCCTTTTTCACTTTCAAAACCAACAAACTTCAGCAAATTATTGGGGGGCTAAGCCCCCCCCCCCCAGCATCCCGCTTCCAACGGATCTGATTGGCGATATTAAACGTTTATTTTGCGAAATTTCCAAAGATCTAAAATTTGGGAAAGTTTGCTCTCTTAAAGTCTTGATAAAGTACCAGGATATTCAATGTGATCTTGTTTAAGAACAGCCCTTTCTAACTATGCTACTTACAAGCTTGACTGTGGAATATGCAGATATCAAAGAATTGATCGAATTGAGAAACATTGTGATATTACAAAATTTGATAGGAAACCTAATTCGCGGAAGTTTATTCCGACGAAATTTCCATTCTGGCCGATGCGCGAAAGTTGTTTCAGAAAATACCTTTCGTATTTTTCCAATTGTATCTCCAGTGCTCAGAAAATAGCATAAAAATTACGAAAGTATTTCATCCTTTGGGGTGTCAGCTAAACATTTATCGATTTCTATACCTCAAGTATTCTCCATATAATGAATTTTCAGACATGAGTAGTTCTGTTTTTCCTTCGCCTGGTAGATTTCGTATCTCGAGTCCAACGTATTGCAACATTATCTCATTTCATTATCTCCAATATATATAATTGCACTTTATTGCATTTCAGGAGAGCGAAGGGTAAACTTCGAAGAGTTTATTCCAATTTTCCATACATATCAGGCAAAGAAGCCAGCTGGAAATTACGAAAGTTTTGTTGAAGCTTTCAGGGTTTTTGACAGAGATGGGAATGGACTGATCTCTTCTGCAGAAATACGACACATGCTTACAAGCTTAGGTTAGTTCAATTGATACATTTTCCCAGCGAGTTGTGTCTCGCTCCTACCCTGACCACCCCACCGGGCAGTCCGAGGGTCAATAAAAATTTCTGGCTTAAATGCCTGGGGGCCGGGCAAATTTTGTGGCAAATGCCCGGGGAGTAGGCACTGAAAAATTTCACCTTCCCAGTTACTTTATGAGCAAAAGAGCCTAGTATTGTCAAATGAATACTTGTGTGCAGGGAATATTTGTGTGCAAATACCCGGACGTGCCCCGGGGGATGGTCAAAGCATAAGTTAGAACCCTGGTGATCCTGTAATCCATTTCAGCAACGGTGTTGAGACTCGGATGTTTTTATTGATTATTCATTGACCTTGCTTTGTTTTCATGTCTTTTTTTCTGCTCTGTTTCGTCTTCGGCTGATGTATGCAAGTGAACGTGGGTTTAGGCCCAAGCGATCTCAAATTGTTCGAATATTATTCCCATGTATTTCTGTGTCTTAGTGCGCCTTCGCAAACGAAAGGCTTCAAACCGCAATAATGAAATGACGGCACTAGACTTGCCCCAAGTCTATTTCTTCATCTGTAGTAAGTCTGCCTTAAACAGTGAACGACGAAACTTTTCCCTTCCTATTTATTTCGCTTTTCCCTTTCCCAATTTTCCCGTTCCCAATTTTCGTTTTGATTGACGGCACCTGATTCGTCAATTCGACGAGGAAATATGATCTGATCAGAGGATGAGTCAGCGTCTCAGGTAACATCCGACAAAAGAAGAGATTTTGGGGCTATGTTTATCAATCGATGTAGAATTTCTTTCTCTACAAAATACCCAAAGTGTGCTTGAATCTGCCACTACACCGAATTTTGCCTGGAACTGCAAGCATATGTTATTGTCATGGAAAAAACTTTACCCAGTTATCATAGATTCAATTGATACGAAAAAAGGTTTATCTTCCCAAAAGTCTATTGGAAAGCATACCTGGATCACACCGAAAGTCTGTGTCAAAGAAGATGTCACGTGACCAACTGCAAATCGTTCCCAACTGCAACGACTACGGACAAGGACAAAGAAGCTAATAGCGAATGCCAAGTATAAGGACGGATGGACTTTGCAAATGGCTCGCTGTAAAGTGAATGATCTCCTTTGACCAAGGACTCATGACATATAAAATCTTGCATGGCCTCTGTCCCGAAAATCTTCGCCATAAGCTCACTGAAAGATCCATGATTTCAGAGTAAAGTACCAGAAACCATGGAGATCTGCAAATTCCTAAAATTAGATTAGACCATGCAAAGCGAATTTTCTACTTCTCTGGTGTCAAAAACTGGAATGATATCCCTGACAACGTTCGAGAAAAAGAATCGATCGCTCCTTTTAAAACAGGTTTTAGAGGGTATCTTTTGAACCTTTCACAGGATCCAAACACGACCCCTTGGTAGAGCAGCAATTCACATCATTGTTGTTTTTTAGTATTGAATGTCAGTAGGCTATTTATTGCTGAAAGGTATATCGTGTATAAATAATGATAAAATGAAAAAAAATGAAATGAAGTGAAGTGAACGTGGGATTGGCGATGACGTAGAATCAATCATGCAAAGGACTTCACTTCTTCGCATACATTTCCACGTGATATCTAATTTGAGACAGACTTTGGTTGTAGCGGTAAATGAGACTAACTTACCTCAGTCCCAGTTTCTTTTTCGTATTTTGAATGGGATGACGGCACTAGCGATTATCAGTCTATCAAGGAGCGCATTTACGACATGTTATCATAGTCTAGCAGCAAATCAGTCCAGGCAAGGAGCGAACTTACGGAAATGCAGTAAGTCTTGTTCACACTCACGCCCATCAGAAGAAATAGTGGTACCCGGGGCAGACAATCGAATTGGAATTAAGAGCTCCTGGAAAAACAAGAGTGGATTGATGACGGGATCTGATAAATGAAGGGATCTGATGTTTTACCGTTCAAATTATTGGGGGCGATATCCCCTTAGCGCCCTCTCAACGGGCCTGGTCACACCTGTTATATTGCTCATTTCTAATCATAATCATATGATCTTTCATGCAGGAGAAAGATTAAGTGAAGGAGATATTGATACACTACTACAAGGAATGGAAGATAATACGGGAAAAGTAAATTATGAAGGTAAGAGATGTCGCCACGTATTAAAAGGAGTACAAAGACCAGCAGCCTTTGCCATCGTTTGTTTTTGTTTTAAGTTAACTCTGCTTTCCGCTCCACTGAGCAGCGAGTAGCCGTTTTGCATAACCACTCTTCTCAGAAAACAGGTAATTTCTCCAATACTATTCGGGCTAGCGAAAAGCAGTAAAAGGACGTTATTCTACACAAATCGCGATGTTTCTGTTACGGCTGGTTTTGCAAATTAGTTTTCAAAAATTTTTGTTGTTTTCAGAAAAGTGGATTTATCTCTAAAAGTACTCGAATTTTTTTGGTTTTATTTTGCTCTATCTCTAGCTAGGTTGTTGATCTACAACTTTTCCAAGTCTGATTGAAAAAGCTAGGCTAGATTTGTCGCAATCGAATTTATATTTCTGTTTACTTTTCGACAGCGAAGGGTAGTGTGTTCCCTTGACACAATAATATTTTAGGTACCGAAGGGCTATAAACTTGCTCTGAAAGTTTTTGACTCGGTTGACAGTTACCAACCTGAAATAATACACTCTACTCGTTTTTCTGCCCGGGGGGGGGGGGTACATAACTTGCGGATGGACGGGGGTCTGCCGCCCGGTTTTCAGAAAGCTACCCTCTTCCAATTACCGACAGTTGCCGTCATACCCACTTTTATTGGCTGAAAACTACCCATTTTTGACAATTTTTGCCAATTTCTGGAAAGCCCACCCATGTTTATGAAAAATCTGCCGAAAAGGGACCCTTGTTTAGAGAATCTTGGGCCCAAAAACCCACCCATATGGGCGGCACATACCCGTACCCTCAACATGTTATGTTACCCCCCCCCCCCGGGTTTTTCTGCTGATCTGAAATGGCTTCTTGGATCAATCCTTTGTTTTTGATAACTTTTTGAGGATTTCAAGCAATCCCTTTTCCTCGATATTCTTATTGCAAGAAATTTACCGTAACAAAGAAAAATGCGAAAATTGCTCAAAATGTAGCGTAGTCTTTTGAAAGAGAACAACGTTTGAAGTATTTAAATCGGCCACTTACATCTCTTTCTATAACAGATTTCGTCAGGTCACCTTTTTTCAGGTCACCCGGTCTTCCAATAAAAAGTTACAATACACATTACAAGCTACACTACTTACGAAAATACTATGCAATACTGCTGGAACGATACCCTTGTGAGCAAAATGCTGTCTCCACCCGGCAGTTTTGCATTCTCACATTTTAGGGCAACTCTCGCAATAGACTTCCGTGAATTTAAGCCAAAAGCGCAAGAAATGCAGGAGTATCTTCCCTCGAAAGGTTCTTCTCTTAATGCCATCCTTGTGTTTCATTTCAGAGTTTGTCCGAAAGGTTATGGATGGTTGAATCGACCATTTAGATGGACATTTTGTAGACGAACTTGAAATTGTAACCGTATGCATCATTTTAGATAATTAGTTAAATTGTAATCATTCTAATTAGCTTCATAACTCGAGACAGCAATTTCAATTTTTGTATTTTAACGAGATTTGAAATTCAATACATATATTTTGTATACACCATGTATTTTTGAAATCTATAAAGAATTTGGTGCAATCCCGTTATCATTCGCAAATCTCTTAATATTCATCTCATTTTGGCATCTGACAGCATAGGCTCCAAATCTTTAAATTGGTGTAAAAAGACGGGTGTAAAATTCAATGACCTATTTCTTTACACTGAATGAATTGAAAGAAACTTTAGTCAATTTTCTATGATTCTACCGTTGGAATTTTTAGAAATCTTGAATGTTTGTCGAAATTACAGCCTATGTTATATGTCAGCTCATTTTATGGCGTGACGTCATCAAATTTCTAAATCACAAACCAGAAGAGTAAAAGAGTTTTGCTTGATACAACAAGGACAGATTTTGTAAGACAATAGCAGCAGTTGCTTTTATTGTCACCTAAATTCAAAGAGATTTGCGATTGCAGACAAAGGAAATTCCCTCAAGCAGAAATTCAAAACAAATGAAGGCGCAAAGTTTCTCTGAAACCCAGGTAGCTTTCTTGCTTGTTGTGCATTCCAGAAATGGTTTTTAAGTGCAAACATGAGCGTATATTTAACGAAGGAGGATATATCCAGAAATCTACCACGGGCATTTTACATGTCTGGTATAGGAACCGATTTGGAGGCGATTCAGTTCTCGTATTTTTTGGGTGCAACCAAAGCACTTACTGCTCAGCTTCTGAACAGCAAAACTAAAATGCCCGCGGTAGATGTTTAGATATACGTTCCTTCTTTCAATATGCGCTCATTTTAGCTCTTAAAAACCATTTGTTTAATGCACAAAAAGCGAGATAGCTACCTGTGTTTCAGAGAAACTTTGCGGCTTCGTTGTTTTGAATTTCTGCTTGAGGGAATTTCCTTTGTCTGCAGTCGCAAATCTCTTTGAATTTAGGTGTCAATAAAAGCAACTGCCGCTATTGTCTTACAAAATCTGTCCTTGTTGCTTGATACCATATTGTAGGCATACATAAACTATGGTTTTCTCGAAAATTATTTGATCTTTTGTCAACAGGTTTAGAAATTACGATAGTTTTAAGATTTTTTCGAAAATTTTCTTGAACTCTTAAAAAAGAAAAAAAACTCTGTAATTTTGAGAATATTGAAGATTTCAGAAAAGTCCAACGGCAGGTTTACTGTAAAATAGTTCAAGTTTCTTTGAAGCCATTAAGTTCAAGGAAATAAGTCGTAGAATTTTACACCCAGCTTTTTAAAGATTTGAAACCTATGTTGCATCTGACTTGACTGTGGAATCAAATGGTAATTAACAAGGTCCCGCTAATTTCAGTGAAATCCATCATATAGAAGTTATTTTCTTATTCATTTCATTCCAACGAAAATAACTTTATTTATTAACTACAAGAAGTACTCATGTACGTAGGGAGTAGTAAGGTCAGTCTAGCAAGATTGTGCCTAGGCCACAAGATATTTCAACTGCATGAAATTCCAACACTAAACTTTCAAATAACGTTCAAAAGGTTTTTTGGGGAGGGTGGGAGGGGAAATCACACAGAGAAAACTTGCTATCGACCTGTGAAAACGCCACGTTTCATTAGGGCTTTTATACTGTTTTACAAGTGAGCCTCATTGTAATTGCTGTGTGGCATGCAATTCTCAAGGGGCAGCATTTCGCAATCCCTAAACAAGCTACTTATTGTTCCCTTTTATGCCGTGAATAAATTCAGGTATCTTTGTCTAAAAAGTCTCACGCTGCTGTTTCTCGTGATGACTGTGTTCGTGTGACAGGGGCCTTAAAAATCATCTCTCAGGAGTACTGCCAGAACTGGTCGCTCTCTTCAATCCCTTTTTATAGATTTTAGGAAACGTCCATTAAAGATTTTAGGAAGTCCAGAGATGTGATTCTTGACCATATATCAAAAACTTCTACTTCGATATGTTAGGACATTTGATACTTCCGAAAGTGTCTGAAACTCCCGAGAATGTCCTAAACTCCCGAAAATGTCTGAAACTCCCGGGAGTGGAGGTACCCAAAACTGAGGAGGAGTGTGGGCGAAGGTGCAGAAAAAATATTGCAGCCAGAGCTGTAAGTATCATACCCAAAACTGGAACTTCTGACCAAGCAAAACTGGAATCTCAGCTGCGTTTATTAAACTTTGCTCAAAACTGATACATTAGTCAAACTATGTAAACCAATACACGAAAGGGGGAGTATTAGAGACAGGGACGTAGGAAGCATCTCAAACTTGGAAGGCACTTTTTTCCTTCAGAAAAAAGGAGCATTTTCTAAAGATAAACAGGGCCCTTTTTGGTTCATTGCAAAATCTTGCAAAACCCCCGGTTCCTACGTCTATGTAGACAAAACACTTAGAACTGGGGTTAGCACAAACCTACCCTCGATTTTGGGCACCATCACTCCTATGTTGGAATTTTTCAGGTCCAAGATACATCGAACATTTTCTTCAGTATACTGGGTGTGGCAAAACACTATCCACGTTGACAGGCCATGATAAATTGCCCACTTTGCCGATTTTGATAATTTATGCCTTTTTGAAATTTGAAAACGGTGAAAAATGTGACGATAGCAAAATTTGAGTTAGTGTTCAGATGCCGTTTTCAAAATGTGCCAATTAGAGTATTGTTTTCAAAATCTATGTGTAACGCTGTCTTATAAGAGCCATTGTCTTCCAGGGTCCTTTGCAGGCGTGCTACGATTTCAGACTGTTGAAAATCAAATTTGGCCTAAACGGAGACTGTATATCCTCAGTGAAGCAGTTAAACAGATTGTGAAACATTTCTACCAGATGAGTAAAAAAATCCCGATAGTTGAAAGCCTCCTTGATTATATAAGCAATGGTTGAATAGCCAAAATGCTCAATTATTTGTAGAATTCTTTCCTGGCTGAAATTTGGCAATCCATTCAGATTTTGCAAGGGATTTTCCAAAAAATTCTCCTCGAGAAACCTCAAAAAACTTGGCCAAAATTAAAAGCAAGTTTCCCTCATATGCGCACTTCACGGAGATGACTTGAGCACGCTTTAGCACATGTTCCTCTTGGGGAAATGAGAAAGTCTTCCCCATAGTATGAATAACGTATTCATGAGGATTCCTTTCTCCCAAGAGGACGAAATACATGAACAAGTTTAAGTGTCATTATTGCTAGGAGGGAAATTGCAAGTTGTTTCGTTCGATTTTGCAGATTTTCAAAAGGGTCGTTCTGCAGGAAATCTCCCATTTCGATGGGAAGGAAGGGCCGGAGGGGGCCGGATAAACCGGGTACGTTACAGGACATAATTGGACATATCACGAATAAACAGGACAGCTTTCAGTATCATTGCTTTGATAATCAGGAAGCTGCCTTTTTTCCAACACCGGACCTTTCTATTGACTCACCCGGGATCAGTTCGACTTCTGCATTGTGGATCAATTGTTACTGCCAAGGCCAAAGTTGACACTAAGACAGTCTGAGATTTCAGCGTGCCCGGAAAGGACCTTGGGCTACAATTGCTTTTTAATTATACATGCTCTCTTCTACCACTTTTCATGGATCAAATGGCACATACTTGAAAATGAAGGCCGTTTTTAAGGGGGAATTTCATGAAATGAAATTTTCGTTTGCATTTTAAACATAAACTTGCAATATTTAAATATCAAATCTGGTTTTAATACAGCAGTTTTATTTTGAGGATAAAAGAAATAAAAATACAATGAATACTTATCTACAAGTACATGAATTTACTTCTCAAAATTATTTCATCCATTCATAATGTTTTTGACGAAATCTGTTGATAAAAAGGAGGATTTTCGTTAGATTCTAGTCTGGCCTATTGTTGCTGTAAAATGTTCATTTACAAGAACCACGAGAAAATTATTTGGTTTTATTTTTCCAGCTATTATTTTCTGTGTTAGTTCGTTTTGTTTTCATTTCATTTCGTTTTGTTTTGTTTAAGTGCAATGTTTTTTCATTTCTTTTTATTTATTTTTCTATTTGTTTTTTTCCACGGCCCCTTACCATGACGCTAAAGCGCTGGGATCCTACCGAGCATTCAGCCCACTCTGTCTGACTGTTCTGACTGCAAAGTCAGAGGCAGGGAGCGCCCGGCGCTCTCTGGTCAGAGGATTACACCATTGCGCCACAATAGGGACCCTTAGCAGCCAGGACGGCAACGCCAGCCAGAACGTCATCTTGTATGATACAAACTGAGTATAGCTAGTTTCCCACGTTACTTTCACATGTTCTAAAATAAGACAAGACAAAATCTCCTTCTTCATCTCTCAAGGGAAGCAAATTCGAACGGAAAACAAAGAGTCTTTTCAAGCCGAAGTTCGGAAACAAAGGGCACATTTGCGTTGTCGCTGCAGTCGCCGTCCTAGTTGCTAAGGGTCTCTAATACCTTCAAAGGACGGCGAGGTGAGTTGCGAGGTGAGTTGCAAGGTCAGGCCGCCAAGGTCACCCATCCGGAGTTTGACCTCACTCGAACTATATAAGCCGCGCAGCCACTCACTCCGCTAGATGCCATCGTATTTCTAATCGTAAACCAGAAGAGTGAAAGATTTGTGCCTGATACCATATTGTAAACATTCATATACTATAACAAACCATAAGCTCCTTCCTATTAACTATATAAATATAATCAAGAATTTCGAAGGTATAGAATGCTCATATGACGTTTCGCTTTTGCTTCATCAGAAATAAACTTTACTATAATTTGGGGCCTACCTATAAACCTAAATTACAATGGGGTCACATGGGTACAATAACTTAACAGCGTTAGTACACTCTGTCAAATTAAAAGTTGAAAGGGGGAGAGGGGAGAGGGCCGAAAAGAGAAGACAATAGTTAGAGAATAAAGGCGGTGTACAGAGGAGCAGATGAATGGCACCGTCCGTCCCCGAGGGAGGCAACAAATTACAACCATGTAAGATGAAAATTAAGAGTTCATATACTATATATAGTTTATCCTATGTAGTTTATATATAGCCTACATAGTTTATATATATACTACTATACAGGCATTATTAAACTATATCTAGTTTTCTGATAAATTGAAGTTGCAATGGTTTTAATTCTTTCTCAGAATTTTTCCTGAATTCTTAAAAGAAAAGATAAATCCACTAATTCTGAAAATATTGAAGAATTCTGAAAAGTCTAACAGCAGAAGTATTGCAAGGTAACGAAAAGGCTTCTTCCACGTCATTCAATTCGAAGAGATAGGTCATGGAAGCATTCACCGAAATTTCTATATTATTGACAAATATCAATTGCTATGTACCTTCATAATAAACTTTGCCATTCGCATCCTCTAAACCTTGCAGAAGGACATCTACTTCATCCAATGATAATCTCTCCCCTGCAATAGTCATTATTCGGATCATACATACACTGTTGTAAGATGTGAAAGTTCATTTCATTTCTGTCACGCAGGGGTAAATATTCTTTCGCATTTTCGTAACTCTTAAAAATCTTGCCTTAAGTTAGCTATCACGTGAAAATAGCTGCGAATGAAAGTAATTGAAGTGCATACTGGGCTAATTACTTGTCGTAGTTGCGCTCGTTGACAAACTTATTATTCAAGGTACGAAGCGGAAACTGGGACTGAGGTCTAACAGAAGTGTTTTGTATAAATGATTTGGCGCTCGAATTTTCATAAAAAGAACTGTATACCTGTGGATTGGAGAAGTGAAGGTTGCAATGCACTTTTTGAGCAAACAGTGTAAACATTATAATTTCAAATGTGAAACTTTACTATAGACAATGTTGGTTTAGGAGTAAAAGGCCGTAGAAGTTCCATTTGTCTCTCTTTCTACTGGCATGTCAATTGAATGCACAAAATACTATAGAACAAATTTTGTATATCATACCTAGCATTGTGAGAAGATGGCGTATCTCCCCTCCACTGATTAGTCCATTGTTGTCGAGATCGAAAATGCGGAATGCTTCAACAAAAGATTCGATCGATCCGCTTGGTTGCTTGTCTCTTTGTTCGTGGTAAATTGGAAGAAACTCTTCGAAAGACAATCGTTTTTCACTTTCACCTTTGTAGATAAACAAGGAGAATTTCAGCTGAGTGGTTCACAAACTTTGTGGCAAAATTATTAACATGCGTGTTAGTTTGTTTGTGGTAAATTGGTAGAAACTCTTCGAAAGACGATCCCATTCACTTTACCAATGAATGAACATTAAGAATTTTAGGCCCTCTTTACACGGGATCGGATCCAGACGGTGATCCGTAACAAATTGGTTCGGATCCGTCGAGTCTCGTGTCAACACAAGGCGTATCCGTTACAGTTTTGGTACGGATCCATTTGGATTCGATCTCGTGTAAACGGCGCCTTAGCAACTGGCTCAGAAGTTTTGCTGCAGCCTTGTTAAAGTCTGTTGTTTGCAGTCAGCCCATGGTAGACTGGAAGAAATTCTTCGAACAAGAATGGCATCCGCTTTTCACTAATATAGAAACGTATATCAACCTAATAAACAGCCCGGCCATGTATGGTCGGCACCTAAACGAAAATAGCCTAAGATCAGGCACCGCAGAAAATTTCACTCTTTTCTGCCGGACGGATCAAGGGCTATGGAATAAGAAGTATGTGACCGATATTCAAAATAACATTTTAATCTATCAGTCAAAAGCTAACTTAGATGAAAAAATTTTGTTTGGTAGAATCAAATATCTTTAAGAGGCAAAAATTAGAAAATCGCCTGTAAGGGTTTTATGTGCGAATTGAAAATTCCTTGTTCCATTCTGGTCCATGTTTTATGTGGCATTGATTTTTGCATTGTCAATTTCAGACATAGAACTTTAATTTCAATAGCAAGTAAATTATGGAAAAAAATGGAACGTGGAATCCTTGCTCCCTAAAATGCTCCTTATCAGCATTATTCCTAATTTCTAGGTCTAAATGAGTGATTTTACCAAACAATAGTTTTCTCATCTAAGCTATCTAGCTTTTGACTTATTAGTTTAAACATATTAGTTTTGAACATCAGCCTCAAACTTAATTTCACAGCCCCCCCCCCCCCCCAAACGCGTAAACTATTCTACAACTCGCTCCGTAGACTTTTCACCATGGTGAGCCTGATCTTAGGCCAAAACGAAACTAACTGCAGTAGGGCTGGAGTGAAACTGCTTCATTTCGCTTATCTAACATCTTTTCTACTCAAATCTATTTCCTAAATATTCATATTATATTCAAAATGGTGCTGTGTTGCAAGGAAAAGCCCAGAGGAAACGGTAATTATATTCGTAGATCAGAGGCTTCGCAGATCATGGGAATCGAACTGAACATTTCCCCAAATGAGTTAAAAGATTTTGCAACTTTTAGAAAGTTATACAGGGTGGTGAGTCAAGAAAAGTTAAACATTTGGTGGGCCTTTGAATGAAAAGTACAGAGTCAATATTAAAACCAAAATGCTAATCTATAATTCAATGGATAACGTACATGTGAATACTTCGTTTGGTAAAAGTACGCATCTTTAGACTCAAAAATGCATGTAGTAAGGAGTTTGTAAGAGAAAGAGGATTCCACGTTCAATTCTGGTCTATAACTTCCTTGCCATTGACATTTAAGCTCTATTTCTGTCTGTTTCTGAAACAGACAATCGTATTGGTAAGTAAATATATTTCATTGGTAAGTAAATCATGTCCCAGAATCGAAGGTAGAATTTTGCTTCCCATACAGACATCTTGGCAGCATTTTCCTTGTTTTTAGGTCTGAAAGATGAGTGATTTCACCATGCAAACTTGTCACATCCAAGTTAGCCTTTGACTGATAGATTAACATCCAAGTTTTGAATATCGGCCAAGTTCTTTTTATTCCACAGTCCCAAAATGTTTCAGCTTTGTTTTCCTCACCCGGTAGAAATTTATTCTACGGGCCAAATTCAACAACAAAATACAGTAATAGTGCGAAGCTCACCTTCTGGATCAATTTCCTTTTCCAGTTTCTTTATCTCTGATGCAAGTGGGTTTAAGCCAAGTGCTCGTAGGATCTCGCCAATTTGATTACAGGAAATCATGCCATCCCCTTTCTTATCAAAGAGGGTAAATGCATCGTTTATTTCTGGAAGAAAATGACAAAGGTTGACTGAACTAACGGATGAGTCAAAATAAATTTTACGCGTTTGGTGAGCCACAGGAAGCCCAAATGGCTAAATTATAACAGATGTCATCTTTGTCCGTAATACAGCAGTATACAATATGAAACTGGCTCTCCTATTCAATGATAAGTTTATTTCAGAACGAAGTTAAACATTATCACTTACGTTTTTCAAAGAACAATTGTTGTTTCTTCGTGTATCTAACTCTGGTATTGTAGAACAAAGAAGCATTGTCTTCACACCAACCTCCATCAGGTCTGTCATTTCTGATTCCAATTTGGAAGTTAAGGCAACCAGGCAACCAGTCCTACTCGATCTGAAGTCGAGGCAAATATACTACGTCACATAACGCCGATTAACGGTTCGCAGTTTGTGTGCAGTTCTTATGTTTAAATTTTAACATGAGAATTAAAATTTAAACACAAGAACTGCACACAAACTGCGAACCGTCAATCGGCGTTATGTGACGTAATATATTTGCCTCGACTTCAGATCGAGTAAGACTGGTTGCCTGGTTGCCTTAACTTCCAAATTCGAATAAGAAATGGCAGACCTGATGGAGGTTGGTGTGAAGACAATGCTTCTTTGTTCTACAATACCAGAGTTAGATACACAAAGAAACAACAATTATTCTTTGAAAAACGTAAGTGATAATGTTTAACTTCGTTCTGAAATGAACTTATCATTGAATAGGAGAGCCAGTTTCATATTGTATACTGCTGTATTACGGACAAAGATGACATCTGTTATAATTTAGCCATTTGGGCTTCCTGTGGGTGGGCTATGGAATTAAAAAGTATGAATCCGATATTCAAAACTGAAATGTTAATCTATCAGTCAAAGGATAACTCATTCACGCAACTGAGTGCTTTTAAATTTCTACTGCCAATCCCAATACATGGACACATCTTTCCTCGTAAATATAACCTTAGATCACGGGGGGGGGGGGGTTCTCGGCTAAATTTCGGGTAGGGGGGTGCCGCCCACAGTTTGAAAATGTAACCGTTGGCTAGACCAATTTTTGTGAAAATGATACCCTTGGCTAGACTAATTTTTCCTTCAGAAGTGCTCTGAATTGGCATTTTCTAGGCAAAACTTGCCAAATTTTCGCATTTTCTAGACCAAAATTTTTAAGAAGTTGGGTTTTTTTACAAAAATTACCGAATTTTGACATCTCTTTGACCAAAATTCCCAAAAAGCATACCCTTGCCTAGACCTAACTCGACTAAAATTGCCAAAAAGTACACCCTTGGCTAGACTAGAAGTCCGAAAAAGTATACCCTCGCGGGCGGCACATCCCCAGGTACCTTTACTATGGAAGAACCCCCCCCCCCCCCGTGCCTTAGATTTATGTTAGTTGATTTCTTTATGTTTAGGTTTGTAATTATACTGGGTGAGCCAGAAAAAATTTCCCACTTTTGAAAATTCATAACACCAAGATTACTTCACGGATTTGAATCATTCAAATTCTAGTTAAAAGTCGAAAGATCAAAGTATTTTTGTGATTTTCCTCGTTGTCCGATCAGCACTAGAAATATAGGTTAATTCAACTTTACAAAAATTTCGTCGTTGATAGATTACTGAAAAATGGCCCAAAACATCGATCATCTCATAAATGACCTCTTGCATAGAATAATGAAGGAAATGCAACTTCTCATGGGTGAGAGATATCCTCTGTACATTAATTGCCATGGGATTGAAAATCTTTCGTATTTGTTCGTGCTTGCAAACTCGTTCGGAAATGCATTGATAAAGACATCTGTGACATATTTAAAGATTATTTTGCAATACAAGATCATGGAAAGGAGACAAGAAATGTCACTAACAGCTTGAAGATGCCCGAAATCAGAACTGAATATGCTCGGAAATCTTTTTTATTATACAGGAGCAAAGATTTACAATGAACTGCCTCTGCAAATCAGAAAGATTACGAATGCTACTGCATATGAGAATAGCCTTAAAGACCATTTTAGTTAAATTGCACACTTTAATCAGCTCAAAGAACCATTGTAAATATTTTTATCCTTTAATTTTATCGAAAAATTGTAAATAGGAAATTTCATAAGCTTCAGGTTGATTTATTATTTTTAACAGGACACACGTTGATAACAACGATGATTCGTTGAAGTGTTTTATCCTGTATAAATATTCGTATATTATTATTATTATTATTACTATTATTATTATTATTATTATTATTATTATTATTATCATTATTATTATTATTATTATTATGAAAATTCAACGCTCGTCCATTGACGGATTTAATGTTCTGAACATCTAGTGACAACAAGTCTCCTTAGATTTCCAGGACCTTTCGTAGTATTCTTGCAGTGTTCAGTAATACGGTGGTCTGCATTTGGTTGATGGCAATACTTGATTCAATCTGTTCCAATTGTTTCTGCAGTGTTTTAGGAATCGTCCCAAGAGCACCAATAACGATGGGTATAATCTTGGCTTTCATGTTCCAAAGCTTTTGCACTTCTCGTTTAAGATCTTGGTACTTCTCGATCTTCTCTCTTTCCTTTATTTCAATGCGATGATCAGAAGGTACAGCGAAGTCAACAATTAAACATAATTTTTTCTCCTTGTCGATAATCATCATATCTGGTCTCCTTGCCTCAACGATATGATCAGTTTGTACAGTGAAGTCCCAAAGGATCTTGAACTTCTCGTTTTCAGTAACTGGCTGGGGTTCATGTTCGTACCACTTATCAGTGGTTGCAAAACCTTTCTTTCGACAAAGATCCCAATGGATCGCCTTACCCATCCAGTCATGCCTTCTTTTATATTCCTTTTGGGCTAGTTTAGGGCATTCGCTTATGATGTGGGTGATTGTTTCATCTTTTGCGTTGCACATACGGCACATGCTGTCATCTCGAGTCTTGTCGATTTTGGCCTTGATAGCATTCGTTCGGATGGCTTGATCCTGCGCTGCTATAATAAGAGATTCGGTTTCCCTCTTTAGATGACCATTTTTCATCCAGTTCCATGTTTTTTCATCGGCAACTTCCTCTATATCTCTAAGAAACTGACCATGTAGTTTTTTCTCCTTTAATTCCGCCTTTCTGTTTCTTTTAATTCGCTGTTTAACATTGTTAACACTTTCAGTTGTTTCTTTGTCTTCCCCTCGTGCTGCGATTATGAGTCTTTCTGTGCTATTTTGAATGTAGTTTTCTAATCCTACTGTTGCAATTTCAACGCAATTCTCTATGCTAATAAGGCCACGCCCACCCTCTTTCCGACTTATGTATAAACGGTGAACGCTGTCTTTTGGATGATGAGCCTTGTGCATAGTAAGTAGCTTCCTTGTCCGTAGGTCCAACTTCATTATTTCCTCTTCCTCCAGTCAATAATTGCTGCTGTATATCTAAACAGAGACACTGCCCAGGTGTTAATGGCTTTTATCAAATTCCCACTGTTTAGTTTTGACTCTAGCACTTTTCGCACTCGCCTAAGATACTCTTTTGACACTTTATCTTTCATTTCTTGATGTTTTATTCTGTCATCTTCTAGTACTCCTAAATACTTATAGGATTCTCCTTCATCTAATGACTTTATCTTTACTGCATCTGGTAATACAATGCCATCACTCTTTACCTTCGTTCCTCTTTTCATAATTAGGACTGCACATTTTTCTATTCCGAATTCCATTTTAATATCTGCACTAAAGATCCTCACGGTGTTAATCAGTGAGTCTAGCCCTCGTTCGCTTTTTGAAAACAATTTTAAATCATCCATATAGAGCAAGTGATTCAATTTCTCTTTGTTCTTATAAAATTCATATGCCTCTTTACAATCACGCAGAACTAATGTCAGTGGGATTAATGCAATAACAAATATTAGCGGTGATAATGTGTCTCCTTGAAAGATCCCTCTTTTGATATTAACTTCTCCTAGTAATTTTCCATTTGATGTTAATTCAACACACCATTTTTCCATTGTCTCTGTTAGCAGATTCCTGACATTCTTATCTTATCTATTCCTGACATTATTATTATTATTATTATTATTATTATTATTATTATTATTATTATTATTATTATTATTATTATTATTATTATTATTATTATTATTATTATTATGAAAAATAAGACTGTTTATAAAAGCTAACGTTTCGATTAAAAATCTTCCTCAGACTCTGAGGAAGATTTTTAATCGAAACGTTAGCTTTTATAAAACAGTCTTATTTTTCATATTTTCTTTTCTGTTTTTCCTGAAGGTGGTTTTAGTTTTCATATCATTATTATTATTATTATTATCATCATCATTATTATTATTATTATTATTATTATTATTATTATTATTATTATTATTATTATTATTCTGCTTTTACACAGTATTGATCTAACAACCGGCTAATTGTCCAAATTATGTTTCTCATCGAACCACTACCCGTGGTCTAGGATGGGAAGCACTTTTGTCCTTCTTCTTATTATTGTCCTTCTGTACAGTACTCCTTTGTTCTTTACTTTGTATCGAGGACCTTCCGTAGAATTCGCGCTGTCCCTAGAAGACATGTTTTTTGAATGGCATCAACCCCCAGGTGCAGGTCTACCTTGTCAAGGTTTTTTCTTACATTATTTGTCACACTTCCCAAAGCCCCTATGACGATTGGTAGGATCATGACTTTATCTACTTCTTTGTTCCAACATTGCAAAATTTCGTATTTCAAGTCATTGTAGTATTCTATCTTTTCTTGCTCTTTATTCGTGATTCTGGTGTCAAACGGGCATGCAACATCAATGATGAGGCACAACTTCTGCTTCTTATCTAGGGCCACAATATCTGGCTTGTTATGCTCTATTCTCTTTTCAGTTTGTATAGAAAAATCCCATAACAGCTTAACTTCACCGTTTTCAAGGACTTTCATCTTTGTTTCCACAAAATGCTCATAGTATTTCTCCGTGCATGCAAAACCAAATTTCTTGCAATAGTTCCAATGGATTATTGCGGCAATTTTGTCATGTCTGCACTTCTTGTAATCATTTTGGGCTAACTGTGAGCATTCAGATACAATGTGTGCTACAGTCTCGTCTCGTTCATCGCACATTCTGCATTTGGCTGAACAGTCTTGTTTATCTATCATTTTCTTGATCCAATTTACCCGTAATGCCTGCTCCTGTGCTGCTAGTATTAATCCTTCTGTCTCTTTCTTTAATACCCCTTTCTGCAACCACAGCCAGCTATCCTTGTCATCCCTAACCTCTTTTGTTTCTTTGAAAAACATTGAATGGAGCTTCTTTTCGTCAAAGTTTGCTTTCCGTCTTTTAATGATTGCCTGTTTTTTCCTTTTTGGTTCTACTGACTCTGTAAATAACCCATCTCTCACCACCTCCTTAAGTAGAGTTTCTTCTGTCTGCCCCAGGTAATAGCCAAGACTTACTTTCTCTAATTCTACAACCTCTTCAACACTCTTAAGTCCCCGCCCTCCTTCAGCCCTTTTCCAGTACAAACGGTCCACATCAGATTGGGGGTGCATGCTTCTGTGCATTGTAAACAACTTTCTGGTCTTTCTGTCAATATCCTTCAGTTCATCTTTTCTCCAATCAATGATTCCAGCCCCATATCGTATTAGTGATACTGCCCTTGAATTGATCGCTTGTATTATATTTCCTGCATTCAGTTTGGATCTCAAGATCTTCTTGACTCTACGGAAGTATTCTTGCCTGAGTATGTCCTTCATTTCTGTGCTTTTGATTTTATCATTCTCCAATACTCCAAGGTATTTATAAGCTTCTTCATCTTGCAAGGATTTTATTTTCTGGCCTTCAGGTAGATCTAATCCATCACTATCAATCAATTTTCCTCTCTTCATCTCCATTATTATTATTATTACTATTATTATTATCATCATTATTATTATTATTATTATATTATTATTATCATTATTATTATGAATTGAATTTTTAGCGTTGATTTCAGGTAATGTTTAGTTACTAGCCGAGTCACTACCAGAGACTTAAGGCTAGCAACTATGTGACAGTCCTTCTGGAAAGTTGACCAAGTGCCATAATCTTTTGATGGTTCCGCAAATCGATAACTACATTGAAAGGAATTTCCTCAGGAGATAGGCTGTCGATGTTAGTGCAATTTTTTGAACTTCACAGATGTTCGATTTTCCCGGGATTTGATCAATAAAGTCACTGGATCCTTTCTTTAACATTCCTAATGCTCCAACTACTATTGGCAATGTGATTGTTCTTAGCTGCCACATCCTGCTTATCTCTATTTCTAAGTCCTTGTACTTTGCTAACTTTTCGTATTCTTTCACCGAGATGTTTCGATCAGCTGGCACAGACATATCTATCAGGAAGCAGGTTTTTTGTTTCAGATCTTTGATAACAATATCAGGTCTATTCGCATTAATCTGCCTGTCTGTATGGATTGTAAAATCTCAGAGAATGGTGACATTATCTCCTTCTGTAACTGGCTGTGGGTGATGTTCATACCAGTTCGTAGGGTGCGGGATTTCGTAATGACAACAAATGTTCCAATGCAAATACTGGCCTATTCTGTCATGTCTAGTTACGTACTCAGTTGCAGCAAGTTTAGAGCATCCAGAAATAATGTGGTCGATGGTCTCAATATTCTCATCGCAGAGTCTACATTTGGGGTCTACTCCATTGTGTAGGATATTAGCCTGGTAGTTTCTTGTGAGCAAACATTGATCTTGTGCCGCTAATAGAAAGCCTTCGGTTTCTGCTTTCAGTCCTGAGCTACATAGCCACTGATGCGTTTTGTCCTGGTCTATATATGCTTCCTTGGTACGTTTAGGGTATTGGCCATGAAGTGGTTTTTCCTGCCAGTGGTTCAACATTCGTTTTAGAATTTCTTCCTTAGCTTTTCCTTTGCTACTTTTCGCTGCTTTTGTTGGTATCGTGGCATCTACGTTGTCACTATCTTCTAAGTTTAGTTCTCTTCTGTATCGCTGTGCCTCTTTTGTAACTGAGTGGAGTTTCTTATTTCTTTCATGTTGGTTTACTAACTGTATCATCCAGTCGTAGTTATTTTGGATGTAAGTATCGAGTCCTATGGTAGTGGTCTTGTAAGACATTTCTAGTTGGATAAGGCCCCTACCGCTCTCTTTCCGTGGGAGATAGATTCTATCAATATCAGCTTTTGGGTGATGCATTCTATTTGCTGTCATCAATTTCCTTGTCTTAGAGTCCATGCGTTGGAGGTCACTTAAGTTCCAGTTGATGATGTTAAAACTGTATTGCACCACTGGTACAGCTAGTGAGTTGATGGCTTGAATCCTCTTTCATGGCATTGTGTTGGATCCCTTTACCTTCGTTGACTCCCAGGTATTTGTATGCCCCTTCTTGATCCAAATCTTTGATTTTAGTGTTATCATTCAATGTAATAGATGTTGTTGAAGTAAGTCTACCTCGTTTAAAAGTGGCTTTAGCGCACTTGTCCAGACCAAATTCCATGTTGATATCATCACTGAACCTTTTCACAGTTGCTAGTAGCCCCTCCAGGTCACCATCATTTTTTGCATAAAGTTTAAGATCATCCATGTAGAAGAGATGTGTGATGGTTGTATCAAAGATCTTATAACCATATTTTGTGTTGTTTAATTCACTGGACAAAGGTACGAGAGCTAAGCAAAACAATAATGGGGACAAAGAGTCCCCTTGAAATATTCCACGGTCAATCTTGATGTTACCGGATGTTTCGGTGCCGTTGTTATGATTAAGAATGAGTTTGGTACTCCACATGCTCATGCATTGGTGAAGAAAACCTTTTATAATTGGCGAAATTTTGTACATATCTAAAGCCTTCTCGATCCATGGATGGGGGACGCTATCGAACGCTTTTCGGTAATCGATCCACGCTGTGCTAAGATTACGGTTTTTGGAGGAACAGTTTTCCAGTAGCATACGATTAACAAGAAGTTGATCTTTGCAGCCATAGGAATTTCTTCGGCAGCGTTTCTACTCTAACGGTAAGATGTTATGCTTATCGAGGAAATGGTATATTCTTTCTGTCAAGATTGATGTCAATAACTTGTACATTGTTGTCAGGCATGTAATTGGCCAGGCATGTTATTATTATTATTGTTATTATTATTATTATTATTATTATTATTATTATTATTATTGTTGTTGTTTGAAAATCGATGCCTTATAACTCTTGAGGGAGGTGAAACACCCATGGCCTATTGTTCGGTGTGAATAGAGTCCTTACGATTTGACCAATGTTTCAGGCCCTTTTTCCGTCATTTTACAACCATGAAACCAATACTTCTAGTGCTCGTAGGACAGCGAGAAAAATCACAAAAGTACTTTGATCTTTCGACTTTTAACTAGAATTTGAATGATTCAAATCTGTGTAGTAGTTTTGGTGTTATGAATTTTCAAAAGTGGGAAGTTTTTACTGGCTCACCCGGTATTTTTATTGGCCACAGGGTTGATATGTATTTCCATTCTCCTTGTGGCATCGTTGTTTGCATCGTCATGTCATCGCTTTTGTAAGCTTTTGTACTTGTGTCGTTGTGTAGCTGTATTTTTATGAGAAAATATGTGAAAAATAAAAAAGGCTAACTTAGATGAGAAAATTTTGTTTGGCAAAATCACTCATTATCTAGAGCCAGAAATTAGAAAAATGCTGGCAAGAGGCATGCTTCGGAACAAGAATTCCACATTCCATTCTGGTCCGTAATTTACTTGCTATTGAAATTAAAATTCTATTCCTGAAAGGAGACAATGTAAACTAATGGTAAACTACAGTGCCACATAAATCATGGACCACAATGGAACATGGAATTCTCGATTCCCATACAAACCTCTTTCAGACATTTTCCAACCTGTTGGATCTTAAAGATATGTAATTTTACCTTATAGATTAAGATTTTAGTTTTGAATATCGGCCAAATACTTTTTATTCCATAGCCCCGCCAAACAAGTAAATTTTTTTGACTCACCCGGTACTTTGTCAGAAATCTTGTTAACTGTTTCACGAAAATTATCTTACCTGTTTGTAAGGTGCTGTTTACATGAGAAGGGCCAGCACTCCTAAGAGGGCTGGATTTTATTTTGCGTTAAATGGAGAGCTAGCCCTTCTAGGAGGGCTAGACATGTTGGCGCCAACGATTCTAATCCTATTGTTCCACACTGATTCTATTGTTTCCGCCAACCCGCCTAGGAGGGCTAGCCCTCTTGATTGCGTTTACATGGGAAATTTCCAGCCCTCCTAGGCGAGATCTCGGGTACTAAATATCAAAACAAAAATTGAATTATTCAACAGGACTCAAACACTCTTGTAATAGATTGTATGGCATTTGCTGTCGCTCTGTTCCATTGTTTCCTCAGTCTTGAGGTCCTTTCCGTCAATCTTGAATGGCACGTGTTTACATTACGAAAGATGAAAGGTATATATTAACAGTATGCCAATCTTGAATGGCACGTGTTTACATTACGAAAGATGAAAGGTATATATTAACAGTATGTAACTCACCAGACATTTTTTCATCACTGTAATTATCCTGCGGAGAAAAACAAATATTCGTCAGATAAATAAAAGACATCCAAAGAGTAAGAGATGGTCGTATTTGTTCATAAGAAGTTGTGTATAAAGGCTGGTTTTCATATGTCGCATTTCATCGTATTTCATCGTAATTAGTCGGATTTCCATAATTGGGATTGTCAAATTATATGAAAATCGACAGTCGTAATTCATCGCAATTCGTCCTATTTCATCGTAGAAAACAAATTTTTTTGATTCGCTAGGATCAATTGCGACTAATTGCGACGAACTGCGACGAATTAGGATGAATTAGGATACCTGGTTTTCATATGATTTGCTTGGTTTTCATATACCGGAATCAATCCTAACTGATCGTAACCCGGAATTCCGATGAAATGCGATGAAATACGATGAAATGCGACATATGAAAACCAGCCTTAAGAAACCCCACAGCACCAAAAATTAAGAAACTGAAGTACTGGGAAAACATAACTTAAGAAACTATTTACTTTGATCAAGGAGATCCTTAAGATATCCTTGCTTTATTTTCACTCGCTTCCTGTATCGTACTACGCGGAAGGTACTTTAATAATGTCTAACACTGGAAAGGCTTGAAAACCTTCGTTTCAAATGTTCATAGGACACGTGTAGTGAACATGAAGGTTGTTACGGGAACTTTAAGACACTTTAAGCAACTCGTATAAACGCTGAGCCCTCGAGAACTGATCATTTCAAGATTATCTCAATACTAGCTCAAATCCTTAGCTTTTGATGAAAGATACAGTAAAGTCCGACCATGAAGAAACCATTTTATAACCAATTCAGACCCTGATTTTACAAGAACAATAGGAAAACAGTAGAGTATTTAAGGGAGAACAATAGGCTGAAGTCAAAAGTGGGTTCTTAAAGGTGAGATTTTACTGTATGGGCATTCATGTATGAGCTTTCAGTGATGGGCCATAGAACGTCTAAAATACCATTCTCTAAAGATAAAGTGCTTACCGAGGAGTACTGTTCTAATACACTAAAGGCTTCATAGCAGTTCTGCTTTTGGGTGCTGGAGATCCCTTAAAATTCATCACAAAGACTGAAAAAATTCTAACACTGCAAAAACACGTAGGATCTTTGAGAAAACTGGCAATGGTCCTGTCTACCTGTGAAGCATCCCCTTTAGTGCTAGAAATAAATTATACTGGATTCCTTGTGTTTGGACTGTGTACTTCAAAGTCTCATCTACTGTTTAGGAAAACCAGTACTTACAGTTCACAAATTCGCATTTTGGAGAGACTAATTATACATAAGGGACAAGTTTGGGAATAACATTCCTTATTTTCCCCTCCTCAGTAAAAGTTTCTCTGTTTCTTTTCTGTGAACAGTAACGAACGGGCAAAGTAAATAAATACGCAACTGGAGAAAGTGATGCAAGTGAGGGGCTATTGAACCAGTGGTAGGAAAAGATGATTTCAGTACCTAAGGTTTCAAAAACATTCGACAAAGCATAAAAGTGGTAAGGAATATCAAAGGAGATAAAAAATGTACTGGTAACTGAAACATACCATTGTGAAACTCTTGAAGTTCTGTCTGCTGTTAGCATCTACCAACAATCAGTTTTGCCCCAAAGAAAAGCCTTCGAAAAACTTTCAAAAACAGGATGTACCTACCTGCAATAGCCACAAGGTCGTTCCATAAAAGGTTGCTTGTTTGGGTGTCGACAGAGAAGGACATGCTGTTATCGCTCATATCCAGCTTTGAGCTTTGAGAGGATCATCAAATTTAACGACATGATTTCTGTCGGATAGGAGTTTAACTCAATATGTTTGTTTACAATCAGAGGGCTGCTTTTTGATATCTAAAAGAAATTTTATGGAGGGCCTAAAAAGGTAAAATGGGATTTTGGACTTGCCCTAAAATGACGGTCTGATTTCATAGGAACAATATTTTTTGTACCGGGACTGGGATTTACAGGGATTTAAGGACATGGTATTTTATCACCGCCTATAGACCTACAAAAAAGTAACTGGCAAAATGGGGGTGGTGACCATCATTCAGGATCCTCTTTTCGACTCTTGCATTAAATCTGCTCGCTTTAGAGGACGATCGCCGTATTCCTTTCATTCATTTTCAGAAATAAGATCCACATATGATTGAGTTGTAAATAAGACTGGGCTAGGCCTATGTTTACTCTAAGCGACAGTTGAAACTTGCCGTCCAGCCTGTACTTGGGGATATGAAAGCAAAATAAAACTTCGACTTGCTGCATATCCACAGAACGCATTCGTCGATAAAGCTAAACATGAAGCACAAAAGCAATGAAAATCAACCAATCAGCTTAATCAATTGAACGGTGAAAATATGGACGGTAATGGTCAAGATGAAAAAATACCGGGTGAGCCAGAAAAAAGTTCCCACTTTTGGAAATTCATACTAGCAAGAGTATTTCACAGATTTGAATGATTCCAATTCTAGTTATAAGCCAAAAGGTCGAAAAATTTTAATGATTTTTCTCATTGTCAAACGAGTACTACAAATATAGGTAAATTCAACTCCACAAAAATTTCATGATTGCAAAATGACCGAAAATGGCCTGAAACATCGATCAAAGTACAAACGACTCCTAGCACAGAATAATGAAGGAAGTGCAACTTCTCATAGATGAGAGATATCCTACGCACATTAATTGCCATGGGATTGAAAATCTTCCGTATTTGTTTGAAAATCGATGTCGTGTAACCCTTGAGGGAGGTGAAACCCGCATTGCCTATTGTTCGGTGTGAATGGTGTCCTTACGATTTGATCTATGTTTTAGGCCCTTTTTCCGTCATTTTGCAACCATGAAATTTTTATAAAGTTGAATTTACCAATACTTCTAGTGCTGGTACAACAACAAGAAAAATCACAAAAATAGCTACTTTGATCTTTCGGCTTTTAACTACAATTTGAATTATTCAAATCCGTGAAGTAGTCTTGGTACTATGAATTTTCAAAAGTGGGAACTTTTTTCTGGCTCACCCGGAAAGTTTCTGGGTGGAGCAGTTAAGAGAGGAAGGTCTGCTTTTGAATGAGCTTACTGTAGGTGATTCTCTGATCTCGAAAGCAAGACTGTTCCATTCTTTTAAGCAATTTGGATAGAAACTTTCGAGACACAGTTGACCCAATGTTGTTCTCCCAACTGATTAAATGCTAAGATCAATTGATTGTTAAAGATACCACAAAGCTCCATCCATATCAACAACTTTCACCGACCTTGTATTCCTTGATTCCCCGATTTCTTGATTGCCCGTTCCCCGTTCCTCACTCTGGTGACAGAAACGTGGTGGAATTCGCCGTCCTTTTCAAGAACTAAATGTTGGTACGAAATAACTCAAAGTCATTTATCCGTATGTAGGTTAACATGAAGTGAATACTATGTCCTTCACTGAGAAAACTTCAAGGCACCACATATTTACATTTAAATTTAGAATGGGGTTGGTTTTCTTCAACAGCTAACCCACAAGGAAACCAGTTTTCTGGCTTGAGTTTGTTGTTTTTTATCTTTATACATTTTTAACATTGCGTAGCTTCTCTGGCGCTGCGGTGGGGGCGAAAATGCGAGGAGAAATTTCCCCACTTCTTCGCATCTTCCCTCCTTGGACGCATCATTTGGAGTTGAGTCCATTGCTTACCTTGGAAATAAACTGTGGCAGATTTTACCGCAAGAAATAAAACAATCAAACAGCCTTCCCATCTTCAAAAAACAAATTAGATGTTGGAATGGTGGAAAATGCACCTGTAGGCTTTGCAAAGTGTATATCCCGAAAGTTGGGTTTCTAACAGGATAGTTCCTTTTAGCATCTTTTATCCTGTAATATATATATATATATTTTTTGATAGTTTCATTGTTAATAATGTATATTGTAAATAGTATGCTTTTATTAGCTGTAATTTAGCTATTCTGTTTTCCTAGCCTACTTTAAATAGATAATTAATAATAATAATAATAATAATAATAATAATAATAATAATAATATAATAATAATAATAATAATAATAATAATAATAATAATAATAATAATAATAATAATAATAATAATAATAATAATAATAATAATAATAATAATGGTTGCGGAAAGGCTACCTTAAGAAAGAAACGGAAGGACTGCTGCTAGCAGCGCAAGATCAAGCATTAAGAACCAGGTGGATAATGAAAAACATAGACAAGAAAGATGTCCAAGACAAATGCAGGTTGTGCGGAGAGAGGGACGAAACAGTTGCGCATATAGTTTCTGAATGTAAACAGCTGGCCCAGAATGAATATAAGAAATGTCGACATGATAAAGTGGCTGCCATGCTGCACTGGAGCTTGTGCCAACAATATGGATTCCCTTGTACAGAAAAAAGCTATGAGCACGTCATCACTAAAGAGATGAGGGTTCTAGAGAACGATGAAGTAAAGGTATTGTGGGATTTTCCGATTCAGACTGATGAGAAGCTGGAACACAACCGACCAGACATTGCCATTGTAAAGAAAAAGAAGAGAACCTGTATGTTAATAGACGTGGCGTGTCCTTTTGACACCAGAATAGAGCGAAAAGAGAAAGAAAAAATAGAAGTGTACACAGATCTAAAATATGAGATCTTGAAGTGCTGGAGGAACGAAGTGAAGACAGTCATAATTATCCCGGTCGTTATTGGTGCTCTTGGCATTGTGACAAAAAATCTTGAGAATTACCTATCAAAGATAGACTTTGCACCAGGTATAGAGCCACTTCAGAAAACTTGCCTACTTGGAACAGCCCGTGTACTGAGAAAGGTTTTGGACTACCAGCAGTAGTTAAAAGACACAGAAGACATCGACAAACAGACAGTTGTTACCCTAGGCTACTGGTTGTGGCCCGGTAGCAATTGAAAATAACCGGCTCAAAGCAAGATCAAACATTAGCCGTGAGAAACAGTCAAATAATAATAATAATAATAATAATAATAATAATAATAATAATAATAATAATAATAATAATAATAATAATAATAATAATAATAATAATAATACCTTCAAATTGAGATAGAACGGATGTGGCACCTTAAAACAACTATTGTACCTGTCGTAGTTGGCGCACTTGGGATGGTGAAAAAGGGAATCCAAAATCATCTTAATGCAATCCCTGGAGAACCAAACTTGCAAGAAATACAAAAAATAGTACTTACAAGTACTACCCACCTTCTTCGCAAAGCACTGTCAATCTAAAGATCTGAACAGCAAATAACTGTAACGCTGAAGTGCATATCAATGTTAGCATGCAAATAACAAACCCTCTTGCTGCCTCAGGTATCGGGATGATCCCCGGCAGCTAGATTGTATACAGCCGAAATCAAGAGGAAGTAACAATTCATAATAATAATAATAATAATAATAATAATAATAATAATAATAATAATAATAATAATAATAATAATAATAATAATAATAATAATAATAATAATAATAATTGCCACCACCAAAGCGCAAGAGAAGCTACACAGCAGCGCAAGAGAAGCTACGCGGCGGCCAAACAATAGGAAACGTCCAAAGATGAAAATCAAAGCAAGCATCCAAATGATGCGTCCAAAGATACGAAGCCAAAAACTCATACCAGAAAATTGGCTTCCCTGTGGCTAATCACTGCAGGCAAAAAATAGTCCAAGATTTTAGACACTTTATCGTTTGCATAAATATATACATAGAAACGGTTTGCTTGTTTCTTTCAAGAACTAATCATTGCAGACAAGAAATAGCTCAAGATTGTTAATCAGTATGCAGGATGATATGGATACTGTATATTTTTAACTGAGAGAACTTCATGGCAACATATCATTTGTATCACAATTACAAATAAATTTACAAGAAGTAACCATTGCAAGCAAGGTTGTCTTTTCAAGAAGTAACCATTGCAAGCAAAAAATAGTCTAAGATTGTTTCATCGGAATATAGGAAAACATGAGCACTGCATGCTTCATTGACAGAAAGTCCAGGCACTTTATCATTTGTATCAATATTTGCATGGATTTGGTTTGCTTGTCCTTTAAAAAATTAATCATTGCTGGTATAAAAATTGTTCAAAATCGTTTCATTCGTCCATGGATGGGATGAAGTGAATAAAAACTGTGTCCTTCACTGAGAGAAAGTTTAGGCACTTTATCATTTTAAAATGTTTGATATGGAAACGGTTTGCTTGCCTTTCAACCACTAATCATCGCAGGCAAGAAATAGTTCAAGATTGTTTCATCTGTATGCAGGATAACATGAATACTGTGTCCTTCACTGATATTGCAGATAATTCTATTAGGACTCGCTTGCTGTGCATGCAGAAAAGAATAAAGTTTCTGAATATCGATTCTTGCTTCAAACCTTTCATCTCTACGAATGACGTCAGGTCGCTCATCATTCGAAGAAGATTCTGGTATATCAACATCCATGTGCTTGAAATACGTTGTTATGGTAACCTCATCTGTCTCAACTTCAAGAGTAAGCTGGCCAGCTCTATTAGCTGCTACAACCTGAAGAAAAAACAAATCTTGAAGTAAGGTTCTGAAATCATTAGAAAAAAGTGGCGGCGAGAAAAGTGTCAACTGAGTCAAAAAGCTCATAATGAATCCAACGAATGTTGGGCTTTCCTCTAAGAGGTGTTACATTGAAAGTTGAATTGTATATTCGTAGTGTATTTGAATATATACTTGTAGTTGATAATCTACCAAAAAAGAATCCAGAAGAAAGAATATGCACTAAATACAACATTTAGAAGATGAAATTCATTGCTTAATGTCATGCGATATAAATAAGGAAATCAGGGAACAACTTTTTGAACAAATCGAGCATCAGCACCCTATCTTTAGACACATGAATACGAAAGATCGTTTCATTTATTTGATGCAGAGTGATGAACCAAATCTATGTCCTCTGATACAGAGTTTCATTGTGAATTGTGTAAAAGCTTCATGATTTATGATTTATGATATGTACAGCCTTTATGATTTCTTTTGTTCGCCTTATTTGTAGTATGTAGTCGCGTTCTTTTAGGCCAATGTTAATGTTTTTGTTTTAGTAAGTTCCTCATTAGCTGTTTAAATATGCAAGTTGTCCTGTACTAGGCTTTTGATGGGAAAAATGAAATCTGAAATCTGAAATCTATCTCAGATTGACAGAGCAGAGACTGCGTAAAATGATGTCACCAGTAAGTCTCAGACAAGGAAGTGTTTGGATACATAAGCTTTTTGAAAGGATAAGGCCCAGGAGAGAAAAGATCAAGTGTTGCCTAATTTCAGGATCTACTGCAAGGAGCTAGGGGGCTCAAAGCTACGAGATTTTATACATTCGTGCGCAGATTCTGCTCTGTATTTCAGATAAGATGTCACCCATATTTGCGATAACGCCTAAAATACACAGCCAAAATACTTGAATCGTCCCGATGGTGGGCATTTTCTTGTGACATCTGATTATCTCGAGACACATGAAGCTTGATCTTTGGCGGCTGTTGCTTGAGTTCAGCCATTCGTTGGCTTGGGTGTTGGTTGACGCAATTGGTTTTGAGTTTCTTCGTTCGGCTCGTCTGTTGTTATGGCTGCCTGCTCGTATCGTTAATTGTTTATTCACAAGAACCGAATTGAGGAGGGTGCGACGAAACGCGTTTTTGGCTATTCACTGCAGTTTCAAACTTATTTCTTTCCTTTTAGGCTTTAACATTAATTCATTTTTCTCTTGCAGGATTCAACAGTTTTCTCTCTGGTTACAGTTTATTGTGGTTGTTGTTCTTTTATAGGAGTTAACAATTTTCTTTCTACAGATAACGGTGTCTTTTTTGTTGCGTTTATGGGCTAAGTACGATGAATCTGTTATTCAAGATCATTTTGAAATCTAATTTAAGACAGACTTTAGTATTTCATATTCATCTCTATTAGTAATAGCCTCGGGGTAGACACAGCCTTTGTGCTCCCCTGGTGTATCGTTTCAGCAGAGTTGTATAGTAGCTTTGTAACTAGTATATCTTGTAACATGTATTGTCACTTTTCAGTTGAACAGAAAAGTTAAATTTTAGCGATATCGATTGTTCTAGCCGTGCTTTTGAATAGGAAAAAACCACGTTTTATGAGCTACCTGGTTTCGAAGCACTTTACGAAATTGTTGAAAAATTCACCTTTCGGATATCCATTCGCATCTTTTACTTTGTTGATCATGCAACAAGAAAAATTCTATGATCACACAATACATGAATCAAATATATTTCTTGAATCACAAAATTAAGGATTCGGAGTTTAATAAAGCTGCTATTCAAAAATTATGCGGCACGAATAACTTTTGTCAAGCCGTTATCTCAATTTTTGCTGGCTAGAGTCCATTGCAATTATTCCTAAAAATCATGTAGTCTTTGCCGTAAATGAAAATATTGAAGAATAATTTTGTTCATTTTCAAACGTCACGAAATTGTTCAGACTCAGATGTATCCTACAAGAAAATGTTTACTAAAGGTGGTACGATGTTGGTACACCGTCATGACAATGCAATGCAGTGGATCCTCCATTAACAGACAACCTCTATACAACGAAGACCTCCGAACAACGGACAAATACCGCATTTTTGTCCTGACAAAAGATGACACCTAGCGGACACATCTCTACAACGGACAATGACATGGTCCCAGAAGTGTCTTTGATATGAAAGCTCCACTGTAGAAAGATTCACTGTGATTGCAACAATTTTTAAGCCATGAACAGTTGATCATTTCTCTGCATGCCAAGCTGTTATCCTTTAAATCTTTATAGTTTGGTTATGCATACACCAGCTTGATGACTTTGTCAAAGATTTCAGAGGCTTTGAATTCAGCATTCGTCAAATTCCCATCATTGCAAGAAACCAGAGCAAAGATACGAAAGTCTTATAAAAGAGCAGGGACAGACATTGAGCAGCTCGGATGTGCATGGTGATTCTAAGTTCTGTCGCAAATCGACGTCAGATGAGACTTGTCATTCGCCACAAAAGGACGATACTCTTTATGGCACAACGCCAAATTTTCCTTCCAGTTTTTCGACTCTTCATGCGGGGTTTAAAGAAATAGAAAAATTGAACTTACTACAAAATGGCTGACATTCTTCATCCTGTCGACGACATTCTTTAAGGTTTTTATATTTGGCATACTGACACTGATCTGGAAGATAATGTCAGCGTTTTTTTTTTCAACTTGGCAAGAAGTGTCCATTCGAAAAATCTGAAAATCAGTTGTTTTCTCCTAAAAAGATAAATTTTGACTTTAACGGACTATATCTCCGGACAAAGACGGGTTTATTGCCACTTTAGAATATTACGTCATTGGGAAGAGCGTATTTGGATTCTATATTCCAAAATACCTTAGCTTACAAAATTTCAATTTTGGACCTCTCAAAATTGTTTTGATAATTTTTTATCTATGAAATACTATCGAAGATAACTGAATTTTCAAAATCTGGTCCGAGGAGCACCAAAGGATGAACGATTCCGTCGGAAATCACAATGAAAGGCACAGAAATTTTAGTCAGTGGGTTATCATCAAAATATAACCTTGAATTATTTAAAAAGATAATCATATTACTGCAATACCGTGAAAAGTCCAAAAAGCATATATTGAAAGCTATTGGAGCATGTAAGCATGCATATTCCATAAAATAAAAAAAGCTCATTTCTGCAGAAGTTTTGTTGATTTTTATCATAAATACCGGGTGAGCCAGAAAAACGTTCCCACTTTTGAAAATTCATAACACCAAGACTACTACACGGATTTGAATCATACAAATTGTAGTTAAAAGTCGAAAGATCAAAGTATTTTTGTGATTTTTTTCGCTGTCCTACCAGCACTACAAATATTGGTAAATTCAACTTTATAAAAATTTCATGGTTGCAAAATCACGGAAAAAGGTCCTAAAACATTGATCAAATCTTAAGGATTCTATTCAAATCGAACAATAGGCAATGGGCGTTTTACCTCCCTCAAGAGTTATAGGACATCAATTTTCAAACAAATACGAAAGATTTTCAATGCCAAGGAAATTGACGCCTAGAGGATATCTCTCACCCATGAGAAGTTGCATTTCCTTCATTATTCTGTGAGAGAGGTCATTTACGAATTGATCGATGTTTTCGGCCATTTTTCAGTAATCAATCAACCATGAAATGTTTGTAAAGTTGAAATTACCTATATTTGTAGTGCTGGTAGGACAGCGAGAAAAATCACAAAAATACTTTGATCTTTCGGCTTCTAACTAGAATTTGAATGATTCAAATCTGTGAAGTAGCGTTGGTGTTATGAATTTTCAAAAATGGGAACTTTTTTCTGGCTCACCCGGTAGTTAAAGAACTTTTTACGACAACTTTGTTGCAAATATAAGATGAATCAAAATGCTTGTAAACTGACTGAACTTAAGCGACTTGAGACTTAAGAATACGTTTGAGAGCGATTTTCGATAAAATATTCCAAAAGCCGCTTGTTTAGTTTCCTCGAGCAAAAGTGTAGCTTACCGTTATTTTTGATTGAAATTACGGCATCCTTGATGGCTCTAAAGGGAATAAATCAATAGTTTTCTGCTCTCATATGTCTTATTAAAACAAAATTCCCACTCTTGTGACTTCCAATACAGATGGATGCCATGGGCTGGGTGCTTTTGGTACAGTTAAATATGACACGTTAAGCGGAATAAGCCTTCCTTATGTGCTCCAATCCAAAATTATTTGGCATCAAGATGTGGGCAGTTACTTCCGTCCAAGTGTACAAAATTTCATTAAAAGAGCACCACAGGATCAAAAGTTATATCATATGGAATATTTCAATCATACCACGAGTGGAATACGTCCATCCTTTGGGGCTCCTAGCTTTTGGAATCGGGAAAAGAAGCACGGAATATTCAATCTTTCGTTAATATGATGGAACTAGGGTTTATATGGCAAGTACTTGCTTTGCCACTCAAATCGTGTCTATAAATTTGTTGAATAAAAGGACACTGTTTGCCGAGTTGAAAATGAAAACACTTACTGATAAAAAACTACCGTAATCCATATAGAAGACTTGTAATATTATAGTAAGGTTTTTATCACCACACAGTAAGTATTCTATTAGGGAGCGGTCATTTTTAATCCTGGGTACCGGGGCGGAGGATTTTTGGCAGGGGTATGAAACTTTTTGCCATTATTTTGTGGGGGTATCAAAATTTTAAGAGGAATTCTTATGGGGTACAAAACTATGAATCTTGAAAAAATTTTGGGTGAAGTCAAGGATCAAAGATTGAAAGAAACGTTGAAAGCTATCTGGAAATGATGAATCACTTGACCAGTATGAAAATCGCGTGGGACAACTTGGTCCCAGTCAATATATCTGTTTTATGCATTAAGTGCTTCTGTATGGGTTGGGGGTACTAAACCATTTTGCTGAAAGATTATGGGGCATGAAAACTTGTTCTGTGTTTAAAGATGGGGTATGAATTTTTCTCTTATTGTGCGGAATTATCCTCCGCCCTAATACCCAGAATTAATAATGACCGCTCCCTTAGAGCGTTCTTTGGAAGGGTGTAGATTTGGACAAATGATCGTAATAGTTCCGAAACTCCACAGAAAAAATCTCGTCGTTGAATTTCAAATGAAGGACAAAGCAACAAAAAGTGCTCCGTAGTTAGGTTACAGGTTACGTACAGTAGGATGATATTTGGTTTGTTAAGGAGCAATAGTGATACATCCAAAGAAATGTTTTATATTATCGTGCAGAACTTTCATTCGATTATTAACTATAAGTAGACGCTTCTCAGGGGTGACACCAGGGGTGGCGTCAGGGGAGGGCTAGGGGCCTACGGCCCCTTCATCTGAGGCATCTAGCCCCCGTCGGAGGAAATTTTGGGTTCTCATCCATCGGAGGAAATGTGGCAAAATAACGCACGAAAACACAATTTTTCAGTCATTTTAGGCCCCCTATCGGAAACTCCAGCCCCTCTCTCGGAAAATTCTTAGCGCCACCCCTGGGCGACACCTAGAGTATATCTCTGAATAACAAAGTAATTTCTGTCACTTACGTCGTATTGAGGCAGAGATGGCTTGTCGTAGTCTTCCCAGAATCGCGATGGAATGATTCCAACTGGGACATCATGTGTGACACTCCTCGCATGGCTCACCAGAGATGGCTAGAGAGAGACAATCAAAGAAACAATTTATTCGCGGTTGGCTTACCCGTTGGAGAGCTGATCGATTTTCAGACTAGAAGGATGGTCTATAAATCTCAGAACGCCTTTGCCAGAGATTACTTGAGAAACATCTTTCAAAGTAAATCTCAAGCTACCAACCGTCAACTGAGCAGCCTCGAAAACAGGCTTTAGATTACCATCACTGAGTACATCATTTGGTCAGAAATCTGTTAGGTAGGTAGGTATTTATATTTAACGTGGCTAGCCTGCGAAAGTCTGAGAGACTTATTTCCAGCAGGGGCTACGGCTGTTTTACCATCGGTTACGAGTGGATACATTTTCCTGACTAATCTGGTGAAGACTTCTCCACCAATTAATTCGAAAGATCTCTGCATAGTGAAAAGTTCTGGGAAAGATTCTTGCTGGCTTAGCCATTGGCAAGTCATCACCAAATCACTGATTTATTAGCGGTGATTTCCATGCTCTTTCTCCGGGTATTCTCCTCGCTAACTGATTGTCTTCAGGCATAATTGCAACTCGTTTTACATGAAACGCACAGAGATTTGTGTCCTATGGCCAAAGGGTGTCATTATCGTCGTTCCTTGTGGTCCTGTCCCTGTAGTGTTCGCATATTTTGTATAGCAATTAGAAAGTATAGGTAACATGTATTGTAAAATTTAAGGTGAATATGTAGAAAAGTTCAGCTTGCACTCGGAGATCGCGTTGAGATATGAACCCAAACATTTAGAATTTGCAGTTTGTAAAAAGGGTTCAAATAAAGCTTTTCTTAGAGCCTGTTTATGTGAGGTGGGTCATTTGGTAATGGGTCACTTAAAATATGAACTGAAACTGAAACTGAAACTGAAACTTGGTTCGGCTAGGCAAAATCAAAATCTGTATGCGTTCATAGGTGTTCAAACCTGCCTTTCTTTAAACAAAATAGATATAACAAGAACCCATGGGCCTCTCTGACAGCCCGCTGATTGAAAAAACCTTAAGTTGAAAGATATTCGATCAGCTTTTCAGCAAACTTCAAAGTATCTGGTATCTATTATCTATTTTGCAATAAGCTAGCCTTTGATTAACCTTTTAGTGCAAATATTTTTATCACCGTTATTTTTAGCTTCCTTGCTCTAAAAGATATAGTATTAAAGCACCTCTCCTCTTACTGTTCTTTTTAGAATGTCATTTTTGAGATGAAATACGACTTCTGACTTCCTGAGTAAACGTGCTCGACAACAAAGCTTTAGTGGGCAAATACGATCAATTTCTTCAACCAAACTGCTTTCTATCCCATCATAGACCAGAGCCTAACCCATACACAGTCATGCCATTAAGGATGAGCATGGCAAAAAGTATTCCCTTCATTTTTATACTACTCGGTTTGTTGCTCTCAGTATCGTATGCTGGTGGGGAGAAAACCAAAGGAAAGGTGGATGGTGGATTAATGAGGCTCATAACAAAGAGAACTGGAGCAAGGGGAACAGGTGAGATAATTTTACCATTTACAGTCGTTCTAGCCCTCCACCTGTATGATGCAATTAAACTATAAATGTTTCAATGGCATTATTTTTGTGTAACAGCATTATACTGAGAAAATTTTGGTTGCTTTACTTCAGATGGCTGAAATTTTCCAATGATCAGTCAAAGACTTGCATATGGTTATTCTCTTTTTTCTATTCATGTAAAATATCTTATCTGATATTATCTAGGCTCCCCAACCTCATCCTAAGTCCCTTCCCGTTGTGCGGAGAAATATTGTGCTTGCTTCATCAACTTTCGAAATTATTACTGAAATTTCATGAAAATAACATAGCTTATTACAAAATCACATTTGATTATTTGGTTCCCCTCCGATGCTTCATCCCCTATGAACATAAGACAATTACAGCTTTCAGTATGTCAAGAAGATGGTTACCGAAGCGTACTCTCAGGTGCCTAATACAAGGGTGGGAATCTTCTCAAGAAATTTATAAACGGAGAATGTCTTAATAAACGGGAGGGGGGGGGGGATAAATTTGCAAACTGTTTTTCGAAAAGAAAACATTTCAATTAGTTTACGAGTACACTGCAATGACTTCATATCTTTCGAACCAAATTTTGTACCGAAATCAGATGAAGCCTTGGATAATGTTTTGCCAAAATTAATATACGGGGGTCTTAGGGCCGGGGTCTCAAAGGAAGGTCTTAATAAGAGCCGGAGGATGGGAAAATGTTTTGAAAATTAATAGGCGTCCTCCCCCCTTTGTATTACGCTCCTGAGGGTACATCAGCAAGTTTTGCAAGAAGAAGACTGTAAAACACATCTCTTTCTAGATGGAACTGCGGCAATGCACTTTTTACTGACAAAGAAAGTAGCGTTGTCATTTCTAAAACCAATAGCAAAAAAGCGTCGATTCCCAAGAGGGATTAAGGAGGAATGTAGGGAAGGTTGTACTCAAGAAGAAAAAGCAGAGACAATGCGGCAATTGGCTGAAGAGTGCAGAGAAGGCTGCAGTAACGAAGAGGTTCGAGAAGCGTTTAGCTAGACGAAAAAACATTTGGACTAAGGTTTATTATCTGTCTTAGCAACCCATCACAAACATTTGTGTGACTGAAATTTGACTGTGTAAACAAGTTTCAGTATCATGGATGTTTAGTAAATGGTTTGATTTAGATTTTGAAATTTGGTTCCATTACAATTTGAATTTTACGAGTGAGCCCCTCGGAAATTAGTACTTTTGCTGAAGGGTTTCACTCGCTCCAGTTAAATATCTAAATATGAAATATGACTGTAGCATCTCTGTGGCACTGTCCTCTAGTTCCGATTTCTGCTGGCTTTGTAGAGATGACAAAACTGATAATACCTGTGTAGTTAATATGAACTAAAACCACGTTCACACAATACTGGCACATTTTGAAAACGGTGAAAAATATGACAGTAGCAGAATTTGGGCTAGCGTTCATACGATTCCAGTGTAATATGCGTTTCGCTACCTTTATGCCAAAGTGTCCGGGTACACAAACGCATAGCAAACGCAGCAGCGTTGATGTCACACAAAACACAGTCACCAAAACGCATTGCGTTTCAGGTAGGTACACTTCAGCACAGGGGACACTTTTCCATACTACAGGGTGTCTCAAAAAAATCATTCGACGTTTGATTAAATATTAAACAAATAATGATAACATACACAGACTCATGAGAAGATAACCCTGTCCCTAAGATTATGAAATGATTTTAGAGACCAGAATCTGCAAATCGGTTGAAAATTCACTGAGTTGCGAGATTTTCAAAGATGAAGAATATGCGATAGCTGATACCAGAGGCCCTCAGATTACTTGTAATGCAAAAAACCTCAAATACCAAGGTAAAAGAAGCTTATCTAATGTCATACCTCTCGTTGATATCAGATAAAACCAAATAGGACTTGCAAAGTAATTCAATACTTGCGATCATTGTCAAAATTTGCTTAACATTGCATATGTCCAAAAACAGTGGTTCAAACATAATCAGCGAGAGACTGAATCCTCAAAGCATCCATTTGCTTGAAAATTAGGTTATCGAAAACCTGTTCAAATCCCATTTGGTTCGCCCTTAAACGATTGAGAAATAGCAGAAACGATGGTCGATGAGATATTTATCAAAAATGCCATTTCGTGGCCTCTGGTTTCAGTTTTCGCATAAACTTGAACTTAAAAGGCTTGTTACTCCGTGAATTTTTAGCAGATTTGCAAGATTCTTGTGTCAAAATTAATTGAAAATCTCAGGAAAAGGGCCACTTGACCATTTGCCTGTTCAGGGTATCGTTATTGTTTAGTAATTAACCAAACGTCGAACAATTTTTTTGAGACACCCTGTACACCGGCATTGTGTGAGCACAGTCTAAGACGAGACAATTTTGTTTGTCAACATTGTCAAAGATAACAAGCAATTTTATATGCTTCATCTCAAAATTCTTCAAAGAGGCCAAAAGTTTTTGATGGAATTTGCTAAAAGTTCGGCCCCGATATGCGCCATTTCAGCCTTCTCACAAAACATTTAAAGAAACTTACCAGAGAGACTTCAAATGTAAGACAAGCAGTCTGCTTCCTTGTTAACTTGATTTTTAAGGCTTGTGAATTTTGTGCTGATTTCATTGCTCGAACAAGGTTATCAGTAATGATTTCAAGATAAATCTCATTCCTCTCATCTTTTCCTTCAATTCTGTATTCATCAAAAAGATCACCCTGAAAAATAATTGTCATGAAGTCATCCACAAGGAAGAATTCAGCTTGCAACAAGCTTGCGTATGCTTGACAACATTATGATTTTATCTTGAAGCAGCTTGAATTGAATATGTTGACATAATTTTGGCCAATAGACCTTTTAGATATTCTACAAAAAAGACTGGATTGAGCGTCATTTCTACATATTTTCAGACATGAGGCTCGATTGATTGGCATTAGAGCTTCTATCACTATTGTAAACATTCGAAAATTCTACAAAATGTAGCAAAAGATCGTTCGATTTTAATTCTTTTCCGAATAGCTAAAAGGTCTATTTGCATGTATGATTAGAGGCTGACGAAGCTATGTATGTATGTATGTATGTATGTAATATTATGCCATTAAAATTAAAAACTTAATTATAAAATTTACTGCAAAATAAACAGAAAGCTAATTACATGCGTAGAAAAAACAATAATGATAAAAAGAAAAGCAAAAAACTAAGATCTGATATAAAAACCTAAGTATAAAAACACCCCCAGTTTAAAATGGCAGGGATAGCATTAAAAAGTCAGTGTGACCTTGTTTCCATAATGGTCCCCCCAGAGGTGCCATTAAAAGAAAAGTTTTCTTGAAAGGAAAGTGAAAAAAAAATGTATATTTTGTATCAAAGTAGAAAGTAATGGTGGAGTCTTGTTTTTTTGCAATTTTGAAAATTCAGTAATATTCATAAGGGTTGTCTTCTTGATTTTGGAGGTCCTTAAAGAATTTGTTCTTAATTTTATGTTTGAAACTGTTAACGCTCTCAGCTGACTTTAGGTCAGAGTGTAGATTGTTCCAAATTTTAGGTCCTAGGTAGGAGAGACCGTTTTGCCCCTTGTTACTTTTTCTAAAAGGTTGGTTTAATTTGTTTTTTGATCTTCGAGTAACCCGGCTTTGGCCAACTGGTAAGAACATCTCCGACATATAGGATGGGGCCGAGTTATTGAAAAATTTGAAAACGCTTGTAGCAGTACATTGTTCAAATCTCTCTTTAGTAGGGAGCCAATTTATGTTTTTAAATTCCCTAACTCCTATATGTGCTCTGTTATTCATGTTTGAACAAAATCTGACACATTTATTTTGGGCGGTTTGAATTCTCCTGGTTAATCTTTTATTTATCAAAGGGAACCAAGCACTGCATGCATAGTCAAAGTGGGGCTGGATCAGTGCATTTGCAAGTAGCCTACGAAGAGGGAAGTCAAGAAAATTTTGCTTTCTATAGAGGAACCTTAGCCTGCCATTGATTTTACCAAGGATCCTGGTTGCCATTGACTCACCAGACAGGCTTTCATCAAGAATGCAGCCCAGATAGGTCACTGACGTGTGTTGTTTAATCTTGATGTCACCCCTTCTGATGTCTAGTTTCTTATTACCACTTTTCTTGTTTGTTTTTCCAAAAAGTATAGATTTTGTTTTGTCCTCTCCAAAGTGAATGCTTAGTTTGTTATCAACAAACCAATCACAAAGAGAATTAAAATTTTTATTTAGTTGCTCTTCTATGTCATTGATGCTTTTGTCACTGAATACAAGGCAGGAGTCATCTGCATATAAAAGAAGGTCACAGTCAACTGCCTGAGGCATATCATTGACATACAAAAGGAAAATGAGTGGGCCAAGAATAGAGCCTTGCGGTACTCCACATGATAAATTTCCAGGCAATGAAGACTCTTTCCCTACGTTTACAAAGAAAGTTCGATTTGTTAGATAAGATTTTAACCAATATAAAGCTGAATCAGCAAAGCCAATGTGTTTCATTTTTTGAAGGAAAATCTCATGGTCGATGGTGTCAAACGCTTTTTGTAAATCAATTAGTATCATACCAGTAAGCATCCTGTTTTCAAATCCTTTTATGATTTTATCACTTAGGTAAGATAGGCATGTATCCGTTGAGTGGTAAGGACGAAAGCCCGACTGGTATCGATAAAGAATATTGTTAGAATCCAGGTATTCTTGTATCTGCTCGTGGACAATTTTTTCAATTACCTTAGAGATCTGCGGTAAAAGTGAGATTGGCCTATAGTTTTTTGGTTCGTCTTTGTTACCCTTTTTAAAAAGTGGTTTCAATTTAGCTTGCTTGCAGTCATCTGGGAAACTTGATAGGGAGATGGAAAGATTGCATACTTCTGTAATTGGTTTTGCCAAAATTGATGCACCATCCTTAAGGAATTTCCCTGCAAGATTATCTAGTCCTGCTGCTTTAGAGGGATTTATTCCCTCTAAGAGTTTAAGCACATTCTCATCAGTTGTATGGTGAAGTGTGAAAGGTTTTCTTCCAAGGTTGAGGTGCTTGTAGTATTTTTTGACACTTTCTGTCCCAGATTTACAGGGTGGATTTGGTAGCTTGTTTACTAGTTCTTTAGCTAAATTTGAGAAAAAATTTTTGAAAATGTTTGAGTTGATTTTATCATCAAAACAATGCTTGCCATCCTTTTTTAGGCAGATCTTTGAGGGTTCGTCATGTTTGACCGTAATCCCAGGTAAGGATTGTCTTCAAACATACTACAGTCAAGCCTGATTGGATTTCCTACAGTTCAGAAGACGCACGATGCAAGCTCGCGCATGCGGTACAGAATCCTTTCTTGAATCAAGCTCTCCAACATACTCAATCACACTCGAAACACTTGTTTGTTTGGTTTTCAATTTGTTTTGAGTGGGCTTGTCAGGATTTCTAGCTATTGAAAGCTAATTTAGGTCCACTATGCATGCCGCATCCAGGCATGATACCCATAGTTTAACGTCCCTTCCGAAGGACGACGAGGTGAGTTGTGAGGTCACCACCCAGAGTAGCGGTCACCATCCAGAGTTTGACCAAACTCGACCAAGCTTAACTTTAGTCACCTGACGAAGACTGTATAAGCCACTCGGCCACTCACCCCGTTAGCATCGGGATTGATGCAAGCAGCAAACCTAAACCTTTATTTGCATTGACTGAATCATGAGCATTCTGGTAACATGTTTTGGCATGCAGATACAAATTACGAAGGGTTTGGCTATGTTGTCATTCGAACGCACTTTAAATCCATATATTTCACGTAGATTCCAAATTTTGACGCTGTTTGTTCATTCTGTGTCACTGTGATGTGACTTCACAAAGAAATCAATAGAAATCCTTTGAAACAATAGTTGTGTCATCAACAAATGAAGGATCCCAGAAAAAAACAGTACGAAGCTGCAGTTTATACCAACTGATGCAGAATTTCTTTCCGAATAATAATCTAAACTCTACTTGAGCGTGCTTTCAAGCAAAGTTTTCGTGGAGATTACGTAAACCTTGTTGTTATCATAAGTCAGCAATAAATCAACCAAATATAACAAACAAATAAATTTTCGGAATCCACCCATCAAGATATTCTCGTCATCAAATCTGATTTCTCGCAAAAATCACTTCAATTTTTAACACATTCTAGGGATTCATTTAAAGCTTGAACAGTGTGCTTTACGAATCCTTCCTTAAGACATTGTTGTCATGGTAGATTCAAGCAGATTTTCCAGAAATAGAAATCCAGCATCGATTGATGTAAATTGCAGCTTTGCACCTTGTTTCTGGCATACATAATTCAATTGCTGATGAGACGAGACTACTTTTGTTTCAAAGGATTCCCATCCCATGGATTTCTTTGCAACGTCACAACACAACGACACAGAATTCAAACAATAACATCAAATTTGGAATCTAAAAGAAAATTAATCAAGAGAAAGTACAAATGACAAAATAGGCTGAGCAGTTAGTATTTTCATCTCAAAAGATGTTACCAGATTACCAGTGCATTCAATATTTTGCTAAGGGAAGGGACTTTTGACTTTCCTTTCTCATAACTTTAACAGCGTTGGGCTGTTAAAAGGTAAAACCGTCACCACCATCCCATTAATGGTCTTTGACAAAAGCATGATCAAAATGCACCTCCACAAATGGCCTTTCATCACAATCAAAGACCATTAAGGTAAGCTCTTCCAGGCCCAGCCAAGTTCAACTTAATTGAAGACTATTGAAGCAAGATCAACAGAAGTATTGCCATTTTCTCTGTATTTTCAATGGTTTATCAAAGCCGTTTACATATGACTTTTCAAAGAGAGCACAAGAGAGATTTCTGTATGATCTTAAATTTACTAAACGTCCTAGGGTAAAAGCAAATTAAATTGACCAAAGTTCATGAATTATGACCATGTATTGGGTGTCTGTATCAACATTGTGTTTTGCTTGAGAATTCTCTCTGAAAAATTCTTGCATTTTCCTATGCCTTTCTAAAATGATTACCTTGCATCTGAATAATTCTTAACAATTTTGGTGGATTCTTTGATGCTAATGTAACGTAAAGTAATTGCTTCTATATAGTGTCCCTCTCTATATACTTGAGAAACGAGTAGCAATGAAAAAACAAAAAGCGCAAAAACCCAAACTGATGCCTATTTCTTGAAAGAGTTGTTGCTGCCTTCTTCTTCCACTCAAGCATGTGCCCCTCTCTATAAGTATATATCTTCAGAAGTGCTTTAAAGTTCCATTACTCCCTCAGCTCAGGCATTTTTTCTGATTCTTTTCAAAGTTCCCATAGAATATTGAACCATGCAGCAATCAAGTTGAAGCTCAAGAGTTTTTTACTTCAACACTAAGGTACCGATTGTACACCTTGGTAAGATCTCATACCAATGATATAGGGTGTTTTCAAATGGTCACCCATCCGGGTAAAATATGGCCCAACCATGCTTAGCGCCCGTGGGGAGGGGGTACTCCCATACTTGACTTGACGGGATGTGCCGCTCAACAGGGTGTCCTTTTACAGTAAAAATTATGCAACAGGGTATTACAATTGACAAGGAAATTATGCGACAGGGTATCATGTGGAAGGACACCTTTTAGAGTTCTCATGAAACAATGGATTTTGGCAAAATTTTTGTGCAACAGGGTATACTTTTGGGCAATTTTTTATGCGACAGGGTACAGGGTGTTGAGCGGTTTGCCACACACCCCCGTCACTTCCCTAGTCAAGAACCCCCTCGGGGCTTAGCATCAGTCAAATGAGAACCAGTGTTTCAATGGTGACAAGTTGCTAGACAATAAAATGTACACAAGTTAGGTTTCGCGACAAGGAACTTGATACTAAAACCTTGATAATTACATACCTGTTCGAGGTTGCACCAGAGTCTTGTGCCCCCGTTTACAACTTTGTCTGTGTATACAAAGCCAAGACTAGATTGTGATAGCTGAAGTACACATACTTTACATACTTTGCTGATAGAAGCTAGGATCCCTATGAAAAAACAGATATGCAAATCTGAGCAGTGACCTGCAAACAGTCCAGTCCAGCAAAGGTAAAGAGGTCATCAACAAAAGACGTCTATCCTTGTTGATGGATTTTGGTCAGGGGGTGGACCCCCTCACTTCAATCTGTGAAGACTGTTATCTTTGGGATGCAAAGCCTGATAAGAGGTTACTTTCAAACAATGCTTATCTTTTCAAGACCATGAAAACAACTGCCTTCACTTTATTTGTACCTAAGAATTTAATGATTCATGCAATAATCACTTTATGGTCCTAATCCTACATATGATCAAGCAAACTGTCACACATTTACGTTCAGTCTAGTATTGTGTTGTTTGTCCCTGTCTTCTGTCTGGTATATCGCATTGTCTTCTTGCATTGTTATTTGTCGTAAGCCTTTTATGTTATGGCTTTTGTAGTAAACACTATCACTGACTATTGAGTAAAGGCCCCAAGAGGACTGAACGCATATTGTTGATTTGATAGAAGGTGTGACTTTGAACGCAACGTGTTGTGATTAGGTTAATGATCGTTTTTGAAGTTGGAGTTGGTTAACGTGTTGAAAAACATGTTGTTCGTTTAGATTTATCCGTAGTTCGGTTTCTTAGTTGCAAATCGCTTTACGCCATTCATTCTCACTCGTGACACAAACATACTCAAATTAAGCTTGATCAACCATGCCTTCCAGTGCAGAAGATACATGCTGCTAAGCTAGCGCAAGTGGTGCAAATTCTAATTTGAATCAAGCTCTCAAACATATCTGAATCATATTCAAAACAAGTAAGTATCAAGCTTGAAGCATACTCAAAACATACTCAATACTTTGTAATTTTCATTGGTTTGGCAAATTTTGCAAATCATGGATTTTGAGGAAAAGGGCAGGCCTGAAATCCTCAAAAATGTTGTCAAAAACAGGGGATACAATATACAGCCATTTCAGATCTTCAAAACAACAAGGAGTGTGTTTTAATTCAAGCTGGGAATAGGCAACTCATTCAAAAGTTTCTAAAGAAAGTTTGTAGTCCCCAGGCACCTAATAATTGGGAATAAGTGTTCTTGGTAAACTCATGGAATTTCAAGGGGTTCAACTTTCCAGGCACCTCAAAATTTTTAAGAATTCTTTACAGAAAAGTAAGAGTATTCATGTCCCTTGAGAAAAATGAAAATGGAAAAATGGGAAAAAAATTAATTCTTTGACACAATTTCTTCCATAATCAAACCTGTTCATTTCATCTACACAAAAAAAGGAACCGTTTCAAAAATATGCTGAGATTTTGATTTTCCGTCTCCCCATTTACCATCTACCTATTGTCATATCTTTTGAGCTGACATCTAGAAATACTAGCATGCGTGCATCCCCTACTGTTTCTGTTGAGTTGAAAGTTCCCGTTGAATTGAATTCATTTTCTGACCCCAGTAGGATCTGTGAACCAGCGAAAGAAAGTCTCTTCTTAGTCATAGGCTGGTTCCGCAAAAACAAGGAACTACTTTTGTAGGTCAATAACCAATCTTTTGTCTTGCAAAGTACTTCATGTGGTTTCTGCTTCATCCTAATTGCAAAATGGCATCGTCGGAGAGCAAAATGGCTTCACAAGACAACATATTGTTTATTGACCAGGGTGCATTCCGTGTAAAACCTACACCAAAGGTATGCCAAGTCCTAAGCTTTTGTACGCCAGGTATTTTCGGGGAGAGAGAAGCTACTAAAAAAGTGGAGTACTCAAGCTCTGATGATTTTAGGAAACTTTCAGTACTGGCCCAAATTCGTAGTTTCTTATAAAAGAAATGCATGTATTACCAAATAAAACTGCTAAATGATTGAGCAAAACTTCATATTCACGCCAAGGTAGGCAGATTTTCAAACGCCATCACGCCAAGAACCAATTTTATCGAAAAAATGACGCCGCTACACCAACAAAAGTTGGGTCTACGACGAAGATCTTTGGGCCTAAGTGCATGGAATGCACCCTGGCTTATTGACCTATGAAAATAGTTCTGTGTTTTTGCAGAACCTGCATGTGACTAAGAACAGGCTTTCATTCCCTGGTTCACATCGCAGACTCTACACTGGCCAGTCTGCATTCCGTAAATTTTTTCCGCCACATATTTACGCCAGCAGTCAGGTACCATAATAAATTTACGCCAAAAGGTCAAGTTCAATAACTAACTCAGGTCTCCAGCAGCTGAAACAGTATAAATTTCACGCCAAAAAACCGAGCCAGTGGCGGGTAATTTTCCTTCATGCTGCTCTGCCACATAAATGTGGCGGGAGGGCATTGGAATGCACACTGGTACACTGGCATTAGAAAATAAATTAAGTTCAACAGGAAATTTCAACTCTACGGAAAAACAGTAGGGGGTGCATGCCGGACTGGAAAACATGCATGATTTGGCCTACGCGTAGTAGCGAGTGAAATAAATTTGTAAGTGCGAGCTGCGAGTAGACTTTAAAGAGATGCGAGAGAGGCAAAGATTAACAATAGATGTTTTGTTATCTTATGCGAGAACCCTCGATTTTAGCTGCGAGTAGCGAGTTTGAAACAATTTCATAGCCGCGAGTGAATGCAAGTTTTCCAACATGGGGTGCATGCAAGGCTAAGAAGTATTGGAATGGACTAACAATATATTTATTATCAAACTTTTGAAGAGCAGCTGAAAGGTTTCATTTTTATCAGTACGGATCCGTAGTTGTAGCGTTATTATTAGTTCAGGCAAAAAAGCGAAACTACAACATGTAATCGAGTCTACCCTAGGCCTAGCCTATTAGGCCGAGCGTAATAATAGGACCTACCTGGAGGCCAATATTTGGCCTTAACTGATTTTTCCTGTCCATTTTTTTGTTCCCTATCTATTCGTTCTACACTCTACAGTGGCTACTATACTCACTTGTGAAGCTATGGACATGGCCAATATCTGTCATAAGAGCTCTGAATCGCATCGTTAATCAGCAATAGTGACAAAAGAAAAATTTGGCCTCACTCTCCTTTAGGCCGTTCTTGCCTTCTTGCGAAGCTCAAGGATTTTTCGCGCCAAAACCACAACCTCGATCCCATCCCATTTCGATGCATCGTGAATCGTGAACCTGAACGTAGACACCTTATTAATATTAACTACCAAATTTCCGTTTCGGACATTTCGGAGCAGGGAGCAGGGCGCTCCCTGAATAAAACTAACAACTGAACCTAACACATCTCAACAGCTTTTGGATCATTTGAATTTATCTTTGTTACAATTGTCTATGTCACAATTTTTGCATTCCCATAGATGTTCTACATTTTCTTTATGTTTTCCGCATCTTCTACATGTATTGTCGTTGTACTCAGCCTGTCAGCCGTGTAGTTTGCTTTTAAATCTATCATATTTAACTTCAGCAGCATCAGCAGATCTGATGCTTTTGTATCCTTCAGATAATCCTTGAGTCCAAAATGCGAGATATCAGGCGCAACTTGCTTTCTGAATTTGTCTTATTTGTTTCGTTTAGTCTATCAACTATCATTGCCTTGACTAGCTTTGACCATTCTTTTTTGTCATGATGCTTACATGGTTTCACTTGTTGTTATCCCTACGTTTATAATAATGGTCCATACTTCATTTCATTATACCAAAACGACCAAGTCTTTTTTGTTCGTTATATACCATTCGTACTAATCTACTGTCAGGCATGTTTAGTATCTTTTCTAGATACAAAAGTTTTCTCATGATAATTCTATGTTCGATCATAAGGATTCCGCATTCAGAATATAACCCGAATCCTTCGTAATGCATCTTTCTGTATCTTCTCCAACTTATCAATTTGTTATTTTGTGATATTTTTCCAAGTTTCACAGCCATACAGAATCCTCGGTATTAGGATTGTTTCAATTATTTTCATACCTACCTCTATTCTATATGCATTGAGGAATGGATTTTTCAAAAGTGTCACCATTTCGTATATTATTTTAGTTCCTCTGTTGCATTTATCGTTGATAGCGAAATCTAAGTTACATTTCTCATTTACTTAGCTGTTTGTTTCACAGGTAAGTCATTTAGCTTAAGTTTTACTTCATCTTGTTTTGTTCTATTAAATTTAGTGCATATGTATTGCGACTTTTCAGCATTATATCGGAGCAAATTTTTGTCTTGAAAGTCTTGAGCAATCTTCAGCATGGAATTCATAGTTGTTTTATTTACGGATGTGAGTAAGATATCATCTTGATATAGTAAATATGGAATTTTCATTTGGCCTAGATTGATACCTATTGAGTCGTCTTTCATTTCTCTGAATCCTTTATCTATAAAATTTGTACAAATAGGTGCAGCCTATAATGTTCCTTGCTTGAAATTTTCACCTATTTGAAATTGGCTGCTGGTTCCATGATGTCTTAACATAAGAAAAGCTTGAGAAAAGCTTGTTTTGAAATTCTAATAAGGGAACAGGTAGTGAACATGACAGTTGGTATAGAACCTTTAAGAGACTCGTAAGAAACTCTTAGTACTCAAAATCTGAACGCTTTAAGAAACTTCCAGTACTGGCACAAATTCTTAGTTTCTTATAAAAATACTTGCAAATTTGGAATGGGCCATGAAATGTGTCAGTGAATAACCTTACAATAGCTTTTTGAAATGTCGAAGATACTTTGAAATTGGTTCTAGAGAAACTTTAACCCTATAGTGGTTGGGCTATTTGATAGTCCTATTTTGGTTTGGGGGGCAAACCCCCCCTACCTAACTCTTGACTGGTAATAGGTAGAGCGACCACATTTGGTGTGCTAAAAGCCTCAGGCATGTAATTTCTGTAAATGTAAAAATTAACCTAAAAATAGCCATCATTTTTGCTCACGTCAGCATTTTCCTTTTTTGGTCAAGGAAAGCGGCAAAATTGGCCAAAATCAGGAAAATCGTGATAAAATTAAATTTGGAGCACATTTTCCATCCAAACATGATACTTGTGATAGAATGCATTAAATAACACTACATTACAAAAGAAATTTGCAAAATATTCCACTTCTGCTCCTTTTTTCGCGATAATTGTGATTTGAGAATTTGCGATTTTTCCTAGGTCAGTCCCAGAAAATTGTCTTCCGCCCCCTCATTTTTCAAATTATTTCAATGAAACCTTTTGAGAAGTTGCACAATAAGTAGTTGCAAAAAGTCAAGAAGTTTGATGGCTATGAAATTCTTCCTGACAGAGTTATTCAAAAAAATCTACTAGTGGGGGGCCAATTTGCCCCACCCCAACCAAAATAGGGTTAAAAGTCTAAGAAAGAGTAAAATCAGTTCAGTAAAGTCAGAATCCAATCCAGTCACTGACTCAACCTTCCACCTCCATTCATTTTCTTTCAAAGCATTAGCGGGTTTTCCCTTCTCTGATGCCTGGTTGCTTCCATCCTCTGAATGCTTACAACTGAACCATCCTTCAAATCCTTCCATCAGCCCATCAACGCCAAAATTGCTGACAATTCATAGAGCTTGGTGTTTTGTTACTGAATGCTGAAAATGCATTGAGGTAAAAACAGCCTCAAAGTTTGGAGGTGAATTCCTTGAAAGCTGTTCCTCTAAAAATTTTTGCTTCTTCATAAAAGATTGGCAGCAATCATAAAGGATGAAGAATGAAGATGTTGCCACTGCCCAAACCACAATTAGCTTTAAGTAAGTATAATTAACAAAGTAAGTTTTGCAAAGTCAACACTTTCACTGTCACATTGAATATAACTATCACTAAACATAATGATATAGAAATGCAGTCTCTCAATTCTCAGAGGCAAAAATTCTAACCTTAGAGGACCTAATATTGCAAGCTCTTCTTCAATGTTGAAGTTTGTAGCAAAAAAATCCCAGGGGGGGGGTACTCCTTAACTTTCAATACGGGGAGATTCATGCCAATATTTGGGGTCCGAAATTTTACGTTAAATCAATATTTGGGGTCTGTGAATTAGAACATGGACAAAAATTCAATATTTTGGGTCCATAAATCTGAAAAAAGGAAGAATCGTGGAGTTTGGTGTGAGTCTCCAAGGTATCAGACTCAATATTTGGGGTCCCCAAAACATTAGGCTTAATATTTAGGGGTCAGCAACGAAATCGTGGCATGGACCCCTCCGTATTGAAAGTTAGGGAGTACCCGCCCTGGGACCAAAATATCCAATGATTTTCTCAATTTTCCCAAAATTTTGCATACCGTTTTTGGATCTATTGATAAAAGATTGTTGGAGCATCGATATGGAGTTTATATTTTCTATCTCCTTATTAGCATTAGAATTGCTGAATCATACTTGTTCGGACTTTGTGACTGTATTCGGATTCCGGCTAAAACATTATCTACACCCCCGTCTAAGTGCCCCGGTGGGAGGTCAGATTTTCACCAGGGTCCCAGTGACCGAAGGATATGGTCAAATTTTCTCTGGGGATCTCGAATTTTTTAATGAGGACAGTATAATTATTGGTGGGTAACTGTTTCTACGTGAAAATAATTTTTCAAATTCTCTCCGGGGTTCGCCTATTTGCTGCCGAGGCGTTTTGTACCGGGGAGATTCACAACTTATGCGGGGACTAATTTTGCTCCAACTTTTTCGCCGGGGAAATCACCGGGGTAGGATGTACCGGGGCACTTACACAGGGGTGCTTATCTTGCACTCATTGGTTGTTAAATGGTCAACATTCAGCGCTTTACTAGCCTGATTCACAGACCAGACGAGCAGTGGCGTCGCCACGGGGTGGACTGGGGTGGACATGTCCACCCCAGTTTTCCAAGAGTTCGATTTTCTAATTTCTCGAAATCCGTTGAAAAAACTTTGGGGGGGGGGGTTGATTTTCACTCACTCAGAACATTCATTTCCTTCTCTCATGAGAGAAGGAAATGAATGTTCTGAGTGAGTGAGAGAAGGAAATGAATGTTCTGAGTGAGTGAGAGAAGGAAATGAATGTTCTGAGTGAGTGAAAATCAACCCCCCCCCCCCCTCCAAAGTTTTTTCAACGGATTTCGAGAAATTAGAAAATCGAACTCTGGGAAAACTGGGGTGGACATTCATTTCATTAATTCATTCCCTGATTTATTCGAAGTTTTCAGGATCATTGCCACATGCCGGCAACAGTAGCATCTTGCTAAGGGCACACAGTAAAGTCAAGATAATAAATACAAACCTGCGTGCTTCAATGTCAGACGAACGCTTGGAACATCTCATTAAAGTTAGCATTGAAAGAGATATTGCAAATAAGATTGAATTGGACAGCCTATTTGAACTATTTGAAACCAGTGGAAGTTGGAAACTTGCTTTGTAACTTAAAGTAAATTACTTCGACACTGAGAAGTAAGTGGAAATTTGATAAGTCAGTGATAACTTCAGTGAATGATAAACTGATACTGATATCAAAGTTTCTCATTTACGCAGATCTGATGGTTGTAAACCTACATTAACTGTGATTGTTCCCACTGTTAGCCTTTTTTGAGAACCGATTTCGATTTCAATTCATATCTCTTCCTTCCTCGTAAATAGTTACATGGATTATATCGTGTTGTGCTTTACTATTCGATTTTTTTTATGAAAAAATGCCCACTGTTACGAAAAATGCTGCTTGACAAAGCTTCTTCTCCAAAATTTTCTAAATAGTTCAGAAATGCTTCAGAGGGCATTTCCCACGTTTTCCGAGAATCTAAAGGGCGTGGTCACGAAAAATTTTTCTGGGGGCTTCGCCCCCAGACCCCCTCCTTTGTCCACCCCAGTTTTTTCGGGCTGGCGATGCCCCTGCAGACGAGGAGTTCCTCGTTTGGTCTGTGAATCAGGCTAGCGCTTTACAGGTTTGAACAGAGACGCCGGAGTCCAGGAAGGGCAGGGGGGTCGAAGGGGAACGCAAGGGCACTCCAGACCAGAGGCAAGTGAAGTGAGCCAAAAATTTGGGGTCCAGGAATTCTCCCTGGAAAAAGTTTTGGGGCTGCGCCCTTTAGATTGGCTTAAAATCCTGTCAAGAATATTTCAACTAAATATGAATAATGCTTTCTCTTAGATATTTGGGTATTACTAATGCAAGCTACAATGATTATTCAACTTAAAGGTTAAATTCAATATTTTTATAGCATCGTACTTAACGTTGTTAAAGAAATATATAGCTTCATTTAAAGGTCACTTTTGCCCCCTTGCTCCTCTTACAAAAGGACAGGAGGGGCGCTTGCCTCCTCGCTCCCCTCTCCCCGGTGTTTTTGGGTTTGAACAGCTTTGCTCATCAGCAATCTTTCAGGAACTGAAATCTTGCTAAAACTTTGGATATTTGAAGCTGTGCGAACGAAGTTGAAACAGTGATAGTTTTGGGGTAGTTCTACTGGATATTTCAATGGAGACAAAACTTTTTAAAACAAATAGCTGAGCTTGTTTTCTGATAAATGAATGAGAAACGTGGGGGTATGCAGGCACTCATTCATCAGGGTGTTAACAATTTGATAAAACAAATAGCGATATTTAATCATATAAACATGATTTGTCAAAAAGCAAAGACATTATCTCCTGATATCAGGGGATGATGCACCGATTTTAAGGGAAAGGAAGGCAAAACTGCAGAATTTCTTATCCGTTAGCTGCCTACTGATCCAGTCTGCATGGCTGTCGGTCACTTTTGGTAGCAACGATCAGCATAAGACCTTTTGTCCTTAATTTTTTGCCCTTCGTTTCCAACTATGGCTAGGGAAAGCCCTTCTCAACATATGCGAAATGATGCAGCAAACAAATGAAAATAAAGTAAAAATATGTTAAGGATTCCTTTTCAAAACAATAATTTCTTAAGTCATAATCCCACGACTGGAGTTTCTGAATTCTTTGGCGATCTGAGAGTTGAGTTTCTTATTAGCAGTTTCTTATAAATAATACGTGTATCCTTGAAAGACAAAATTGCCTCCATCTCTAAACCAGAGTTTTGACGTTTTGGCCTAAGCAAAATCTTGAAACAAGAAAGTTTGAAAGACGAGGGGAAAAACTAAAGACGGCATATACAACTGATGCGTTTTACAAAATATAATTTATGTGACATTTTCAGTCAACCTCCTTTCCAGGGTGTTCTTGCGTCCTAGTCCTACGCTGATCGCGAAGCTGGCAGTCATTATGGATTTAACCGTTGGCAAGGTAACGCTAATTATGTGACCTCGATTCCAAACAACAAAGCAGCATTGCAATGTTTGTTGCTTAGTGACAAGATCACATTGTTGGTTTTTTGGAGCGATCAGAGAGAGTTTTCATGAAATAATCTATGTTTGCTACTGTTTTCGAATAGCCAATCAAGTTGCCGAGAGGCCTCTTGTATCCCAAAGTATAGATAGAGAAACGAACTCACTCTGGGGACGAGACTGAGATTAATTTTCACGTTGTTCAAGTTTTGCCAGTATCACGTGAAGCAGTCTCAGTCACAGGCTTCGGCAAAAATGATGTACTTATCTAATAAACCTGCCAGATACCGAAATGAGAAGAAACCATAGGCCTATGTTTCATGCAATCTTTGAATCTTAATTCATCATCAGTTGATGCCAAAGCTTTTTTGTTTCTCAAAATACATCTGTAGTTTGTTCAATCAATTTAGATTTTAAGAGTTTTGTCTGATCCAATCATGATATTTGCCAACATCAGTCGCCATCATGTAGCCAGTTCCAGCATCACATAGTCCAACTGTCGTTATCAACACACCATGCAGCCATCTTTTGTTGTTATCGTCTCGGCAAGTCACAGGGGAACCAGAGTCTCCAACACAAGCAATGCCAATTTTCTCTTGCTCCTTCGGTTTGTCACTAATTACACCAATGCAAATAAGATTCTGGTTGCCCTCTACCTGACATTCTTCATCTGGAGCGCGAGGTGCATCTATCTTGTTCACTACCATCGAGACTTCATACAGATTGTTTTCATATTCTTCCACGCTGTCTAATTTCTTTATTGTTCCCCAACCTAAGATTATCATGAATTAAATTTGTTTTTGCATCAAGATACATCAACTTAACCTCAATGAAAAATAGACCTATTTCACATCAGTTCGAGGCAAATGATGAGATTCCTTGTACAGCTGGAAATGTATATCATATCATTATGTTGCCATTACACATACAAAACTATTTCATGCGCTGCTGAGAGCAATTCACGCTTTTGAGATTTAGATCGACATCGCATCCAGGCAAATGATGTTCCAGGACGTTTTCAAAAGAACCGACTTTATTTGAAAATGGGTCTTTTCTTGAACACTTTGGATTTTCCTGAGACTATAAATCATTTGCCTTGATATTTGCATCTCCCGTGAGGGGGGGATGGGGCGCGGGGGTAGCTACCATACATACTGGTACGGGATGTGCCATTTTTGGTGATACCTTTTATCGAGCAGAAAATTAATTTTGAGATATCATTTTTGTAAAGTCAAAAGCGGTCAAAAATTTTGTAGTATCATTTCAGAAAAATAACTCTTTCGGATATCGATTTTGATCAAATTTCACCTACTTGATAAAATTTTGGATTTTTGTCACAATTTTAGGGTATACACTTTCAATGGCCTGTAAAGTTTGGGGTATTGTTTTCGCGAAAATTTGTTAATTCTAGGGTGTGACTTCAGACGTCAAATGGCACACCCCCGTCATCTGCCGGTTGAAGGTAACCCCCCCCCCCCCGCAGAGAGTCCTTGCATTCAAATATCAAAGTGACAGAACATTTGAAATGTTGTTATGTTTGCCAAAAAGATTAAAACCTACATCATCTTGAACAAGCAATCTCTAGCTGCTTTGTACCTATCAAGGAATATAACTTGTGGCTAATTCCTTGCTTGTTATAAGGTTAGCTAATTCCTAATTCAAAACGGAAATAAAGCACCTAAGACATCGAGAAAATCTTGAGCGTCAATTTAAAGTTTCAGTAGGGTCAAGGAATTACAATTTAATGAATTTACGACACGGGTAATCCTCCACCATTTTGCAAGCTGTATGCATTTTTCTGATTCACTCAATAGTTTAAATAGCAGAAATCTAACCTGCAGATTTGCATTGGTTGACTGGCGTAACGTTGGCATCTCTCAGTGGCATTGCCTCCATATAAGCAGGAGCTGGTGTTGATAGCTTGATCAATGCAATATCGTCATCGAAGTGATAAACGCCATTATCATCAACCATTTCCCAATTATACCCACCATGCACCACGATACTTGCAACTGCAACTTCTGTCCATTCATCTTCACCAGTCTCTGTGGTAAACATTAGAAATAAAGTATCAATTCAATTTAAATATACCAACTGTCTATAATACGCTCTCTGTATTTACGAGAAGTAATAAAAAATTAACAAAAGCGATGGATCGCATCTTATCTCAGATGGGATGAGTAAAAAGAAGTTATAACCGTTAACCAATTGTGAGTGTGATTTGAGGCATTTCATTGCATGTGTTCACTCAATTTTCAAGTTAGGCCTATTGATCGGTTGGACCTAAACTGAGCCGCTTCAGGGCCGAGGACAAATGCCTACAATAAAGTGGCTCAAGAAGCACTCACAAATGGGTGAAGGATGACAAGATGGCTAAATAATCTGGAGAAAACTCTTACCAGACTAAACAAGTATCTTGCAACTCTTAAAAGATGCAAACAAATGAAAATGACTCGAGTTTGCAGGAAGATGCAACCCAACTGCAATGAGGAGATCAACTAATTTTGTTGGGGATACATGGTACTCCCCCTATTGTCTCCTCACTTTGTATTCCACTCAACTTGACCGCCAATCAGCGACGGGGACTATGAACGCATGCGCCTCAGCTAATGATTCCCGTCGTGTTTTCGCGCAAAATCACTTGTCGTGGGAAGGCCAAATGTGGAGGATGGTTCCCAGATCTAAATCCTCAAAAATCTTGCAAAATCGTTAAAAACTCTTGCAGAATCCAAAAAAACCCTGAAAATCTTCTAAATCCTGCCTGAAACACTAGACTAATCTCTTCGTGCAAAAGATTCTTACCTTGTCAACCTTCTCAACAACAATGGTGAAGCCAAAAGGGCCTAGCAGGCTGGGTTCTGTTGATGGCTGACTAAGCCTTCCCAAAGAGAAAAAGATGCTACAATCATACAGGAACAGCTTTAGTTGCTTTCTAACAGTGAAGATAACCTTTTCTATGAATTTACATGTGTACTTACATTGTTTCAATTGCCAATAACCGCTCGAAGCTTCTTTCTCTCCGGCCGCCATTGCTCGGTAATCATGTCATGCCACGGCAAAATCGCACAACTGCGCATGCGTTCATAGTCCTCGGAGGGGATTCCTAGCTCGCGTCAACTTGAGCCTTCACGTATCCCCAGGGGCGGATCCAGACCGAAGTTGAAGGGGGAGCAACTTGGAGGGGGGGCGCCAAAAATACAGTGAAGAGTTAGCGCGCCGAAGGCGCGCGAAAATTTTTGGGGCTTTACTAGAGAAAATTATCTGGTTTTTCTACAGAATAAGGTCTTAGTTTATATGTTTCGCCGCATTCAGAACGAATCACTGAAAAAAGAGTGCATTCGGGTCAGGGGAAGGGGCGCTTTTCTTGCCAAAAAGGGGGCGCCAAAGCTGAATTTTCATCGTGAAGGGGGGCAGTTGCCCCCATCTGCCCCCCTAAATCCGCCACTACGTATCCCCAACAAAATTTCCCACTATTGTCAAGACTGTCTCGTTGCTAGTTGAAAGGTACAATTTAAAGGCCAATCTCTAATAGACGATTTTGTGAACGATCATCACAAAAATTTGTGATGACACATGAGCAGTGGAAAATTTCTGATCGCCGCAATAGAAATGGTTTCTACTTTCCATCTGACGATTTTGCTCGCTGAATTCTTTGGCTAATCAAATCGCAGGATTTCATCAGCCTCGCTCGTTTCTTTTTGGAAGCAGGGGTTCCTTTCTACACTCTCGCGACGAAATCAAACCATGTGGAGATTAAAACAACTTTTTCATCGTGAATTTCTGAGACGATCGTCGAGAAAATCGTCTAGTTGAGATCGGCCTTAATACTTACGTAGACTGACTTTCATCCTCTCAGGGTTATTTCTCAAATCGTAAACACAGTGGGCTGCAGTGATCATCAATGTTCGGTCTTCCTCAGAAAACAAACTTGCTGAACATGTTTTCCATCGGTGATCAGCTGGAAATTTCAATTCACCCAAGAATTTCCAATATTTCAATTTTGCTTTCTGACCGTTGACCATTCGTCGATCTCTGCTTAAGTCAGTTTCCGTACTGCCAAGTAAAATTATAAAATTCTTAGATTTTACTCCAAACTGAGTACCCCTTGTCATGCCAATGCCACTGAGTACCCCCTCCAACCCTTTGTCATGAGGTGCAAGTGGTGGGGCTCGCACTGGGGTCGAAACCTGTCCATCTGTCAGTCCTGGTTGCAAGTTCAGAGAATTATACCACTACGCCACAACAGCGTCACGATGGCTCTTAAAATGATCAAAATACAGTAGTTCCAGATTTTTTGAAGTAAGATCACACAACTTTTGTTACTCGTAAAAGTAAAGTTATCACTGAGAGAACAAGACAAATGCGATTTTAGAGATCTACTTCTACTTTCAGGTCTTTTTTATGTTACATTGAATCAAAGTAAGGTGTGAGAAATAAGGAAGAATGTTTCTCTATCTCTATCTAGCTCCCGATCGAAAATACCAAGATCTCTTCCCGGTGGCCCAAACAGAGTTTATATATCAACGATCATTTCTATGGCAGTTGTAGAAGCAACACTAGGGAGCAAAGCCAATAGGTGGCTGGGGGCGGAGCGCCCCCCCCCCCCCCAGGAGACAATTATTGGAAAACGTTGCTCTCTTGTAGGGTTTTTTGTGAGTTAAACGTCTACTTTTGGAGAATTTTGAGGAAAAATAATCCATAACAAAGTGAATTTATTAGTGTTAGAATTACAACGGGAATTATTGAATTTACGGCATATTATTGACTGAAATTTTCTAGGTTTGTTCATTGCAAGGTTGGATTGTGAAATATGACTAGATGTTAGTTGCTGAGGACTTAGATTGATCATATAATGCATAAATTCAACGTATATTCCTACAACTGTTGTTGTTGCCGCTGTTGTTAGTGGTTTTACACGGATTTTTTTTAAGGTAAGAAACTAAGAATTTAGTCCAGTACTGAAAGTTCCTTAAAATCCTAAAATTTTCAGTACTCAGTGTTTCTTCCGAGTTTCTTAAAGGTTCCATAACATTCTCTACGTTCACAACCTGTTCCCTCCTGAACATTCCGGGAAAGCGAAAATTAAGTAAGATATGGTAGAGACATCCTTTGTGAAAATAGACAGTTCCTTAAGTTATATTTTCTTAGTACCTGAATGTACTTTAAGAAAATAAATAGTTTCTTCAGTTATATTTCCCCACAGATTTAGGAAATTGTTAATAGTTGGGCTGATCCAAAAGAGTTTTTTGAGTCCTCGATACAACATATAACAATGATTGTCCCACGATTCAGTACCTGATTGTTACAAAGTCTAAATCCCAGGAGGCAGGAGGGGGATACTTGACCTAAATTTGCACGGGGATGTGCCCACAAAATAATTGTCTTTGCCCTGCTCCAGAATTTTTGCCTTCAAATGATACCTGATTCTAAAAATATCGGTTAAAAATATACTCCAAAACACGAGAATTAGACCACATAATAACCCGATCTTACAAAATTTCATCTTTGACTTGCTTTGACAACCGGCACAAGAAAAATTCCCTTCCTTTGAACCCCGTTCTAGAAAAATAAGCAAAAACGATACCTTGAAAAACGGGACATCCCCCGTTGGACAAATATACTGAGTACCCCTCACCCCGGGGGGTCTTAATAACAAGCCGCCAACTCGATCTAACATCGTTTGCAAGAAGATGAATAAAGAAATAACAAATTCCAACTTACTCATCAGGGATATTCAAAGACGATACAACCAAAGCCATCATAGAAAACAACCACAGCAACATCATCTTGATTGTGATCTAAAACAAGCATGCTTGAAATAAGCATGAAAGAAAAAGTAAGCGTTCGTTTTGTTGGCTGAACATCTTTATAATAAAAATGATACGATAATTGATGGAGTGTAATGTCGTGAGTCTTATAAAGCCATGTTACATTCTATCACATAATGTAAGTAAAAAAAGAATCGTTCTACTTATTTTAGACTGCGTTCACACGATGCCGGCAGATTTTGAAAACGGTAGATTTTGAAAACGGAACCCTAAATGGTATAAATTTGAAACAGCATCGTAAACAGAGCATTCTTTGACGCTTTTGGATCGAGACTGGTCGATTCTTACGGTGTAGGTACTTTTCTTTAGCATCAAAGTCGAGGAACGAGTTTTTACTGTCAAATTTCCTACCGTTTTCAAATTATGCCGGCATCGTGTGAACGCTAGCTCAAATTTTGCTACCGTCACTTTTTTCATCGCTTTCAAAATCTGCCGGCATCGTGTGAACGCAGTCTTAGTCATTCATATACTTGATCAAATGGTTGCACTGTCGAACAGTTGATGACTTCACGTGGTAGTTGTTCTAGTAATTGATAGATGACCCGTTGCGTAAAAAATGTTTCAGGAACGCTCGAGTTGTAGCCCTTCCTGAATAGATTTACCGTAGTTTATGTCTTTAGCATACTTTTCCTTCAGTTCAAAGAGCATGGACGGATCAGTCGTGTACGAAACGTAAGTTATTATGAAGAAACACACGAAGGTAGAAGTATCATTTGACTGAACTCTCTTGGAAGCTAGCTAGAACTTGTACAATATTTATCAAAGTGAGACAGACTTCTTACCTTCTACAGTAAGAGCCCCCAGAATAGAAACAATTTTTCTCAAAACAGCTTGCATAGCAACATTTCTTCTAAAACTTTCAGAAATTTCCTTCTGTGAAGGTCTATTTCTATTTCGAAGCTTCTTTTCACTTCTTAACCCAGAAAAAACAAGCTGCAGCTGCAGCAAGGTCAGTACGTCAAGCCCTATTTCCGTGGAGCTGCATTTTTTCGCTTGGGCAGAACATGCTTGAGATCATTACTGCGAAGCATGAGCATTGAGACAAAAACACTTCTTTCCTTCTTAACCCTATCAGGCCTAGGGTATTTGATGCTCTAGGAAGCCTAGGGGGGGCTGATTCGGCCCCCCTAATTTACTTCTATTCTGGACAACCTAGAGCCTTGAAACTTTGCATGTGTATAGAACAACTTATGATGAACCCAAAAACGAAATCTATTTTTAGATACGTCACGTGACCTTTCCATGACGTCACATTATTCAATTTTCAAAGTCAATAGGGCTCAGTACTAAAAATTTTCAATCGTTGATTGTGAGAAAACAAAAAGCATTTAGGACATCAGTCCAATTTCACTGTATTCTATGTCTAAATAGTATTTGCTCTGTGAAGAAAAATTAACAAAAAGTGATGACGTCATCACACAGGAATGCAAAGAATGCGCTCATGAGTAGTGCCAAAATCCGTAAAACCATACACTCAAATTAAAAATTAGCTAATTTATTAGATAGAGCATCAAAAGTAGTATGTATTCCTATCTTTTCACCATTTTATCACATTAGCTGTAGATTTTATTAGGAATTATTCAAAATTTTACACATACATCTCTTGAAAACTGGTCGCGTTTACCCCCTGGAATGAATTTGATTTTTTCAAATAATTAATTCTACATTGTAACAAGGATAGAAACTAAAAGTCAGAAAGTTTCAGTGTTGTAAGTGCACTTGGTAAAAATCTACAGACAAAAAACCGCTAGGGGGGCTGATTCGCCCCCTAGGCTTGATAGGGTTAATGTTCATGCTTCGAAGAAATTATTTCGAGCCTTTTCCGCTTTAGCGGAAAAATGTAGCTTCAATGGAAATTAGACTTTACTGTGGTGCAAAGATTTTGAATGCCATTCCGATAGAAATAAAGAAATCTCCAGCTATCATTAGTTTCCGTAAAAATTTGAAACTGTACTTTTTTGATAAAAGTTACAATAATTGATTGTAGATGTAAAAGGTGATGAGACAATAGATCAAACTGATCATCATACACTATTGCTAAAAAGTGGGGAGGAGGGGGTGGGGGTGCTCTCTCATCGATTATGTTACCTGAAATTCCTCTTCATACAATTCCCGTTCTGTTAACTGTTTAGTTTTTCTTGCGTCTCTCATTTTTGGTTTTTTTTGTGCAGTTTTCTTTCTGTATGTATTATGTATTCTTAACTCGGATTGTATGTGGTGGGAATTTAAATAATGGAACTGAATTGCACTGAACGTAACTGTTATCGTTTGTTGTTGGAACTTTCAGCTGAATGTCTTGTCAAATAGTCAATCATATACGCAGATATATTGAGCAACATTAGCAAAAAAGGGTACTTGAGGAGTTACTGGATTTTTAAAAACAAAGTCAAAAACAAATAATTATTTTGACAGACTTACCAAAGATTCCTGAAGTGACCTACTTTCTTCCTTCTCTCCAAAGTGAGTTTCTTTAAAGGCGTGTGCTGGTTTATAAAGGATGATCGATACTTGAAAAGGAGAAGCTGATCAAATGTACATTAAAACACTTATAAGAGGCACTCTAGGCTGCAAATATTTGGAGTAAGCTTTTAATGCTCATGACACCTCACTGACATATTGATCTGAAACAGCATCAGCTGCTTTTGACGGACACAACAATTCAACGCGATTAGCGATTGCACACTTGGGAAATTCTCTCCGCCAATACGACGTAAATGTTATACTGAAACTAACAGGGCAAACTATCGCCTTGTGCACGCGAAGTGTGGTTTTGAAAAAAATTCATAAGTTTATAAAGAAAAATCTGCGTGGCCGAAGAATCTTTTTTTTTTATATAGATCTAAAAATAACGTTAAAAATACAAAATTGATACATTTCTATGTACCAGCCACAGCGGGGAAGGACACTTGGTCATCTGGTCTCCACTGCGGCTGGCACTTACAATTCAACTATACTAAATACAATAAGAAAACAAAAACAAACAAAGGATAAACAGGTAAAGAGAAGGGATTGCTGCTTTGTGTTGTGATATGATATACCGGCCGAGTCAAAAATGTCCGCCGATGTGTAGTACATAAAAATTTCGAGTAATCAAGCCATTTCCACGCGCTATGCACTCACCCCACAGCAAAAATGCCAACCAAGATGCAAGGACTCCCCCCACCACATACAGTTAGGCAGAAACCTCACACCCAAGCCAACACTCCCGCCACAAGGTGAGCCACAGCACGCGGGAATGCTTGGAAGATGAAATCGAATAGCTTCACAAACATCAGCCGCCATTTTTGACTCACCCGGTGCAATTCAATCAAAACGATTCGTTTTGTCAATAAAGGCTATTGTAGCTTCAAGAATGATTCGATTCGCCATAATGTTCAGTTGAGAACTTCCAAATAATAACAGTTCGCATAGGGCGTTTGATTCCAAATTCGTGATATCTAAGCCTGGAATATCAGTAAGCTGACCAAAGAGATCTATACGCATTGTACTAAACAGGTGGCAGTGCAGGAGAAAGTGCTGGTTATCTTCAATGGCACATCCACATGCACAAACAAAGGGTACCGATTTTGTTAATTTGATTCAGAAGCCAAGCAAAAGGCATTGCAATTCTCGCAAATTTAGGGCTTCGATGAAAGAAATGCTTCTCAACAACTGAATCAAACTAACAAAATATGCCTGGCAGATCTTTAGATTTAGCCTTCTTCTTTCGTTATAAAATCATTGTAGTGATTATTGTCATTTTGACCAATGTGGTTTTTGCTGCGTTTTGTTGATGGCGATTTAGCAAATGACGTTTAGGCCACGAGACAAGGAAACAGTTGACCCTTTAAAGAATCAACAAACCTTTCACTAGAAAGGAAGATATCCTCATTTTTAAGGCCAATTAGCTTCCAGGAACTTCCCTGAAGCAATGAGAATCAACTGTTGGGTGCTTGCATCGCCTCTGAGACTGAGACTATTTCGCAGCCTCGTTCCAGAGGGTACACGTAAACGTATTCATTTCCGTCCCAGTTTGAGCGAGATGAAAAGTGTTGCTCCTGTTGTCATTGTTGTTGTTGTTGCTATTGTTGCGTGATAACTAGGACTATATTGTGAGCCTGGGTAGATTCTTCAGTATTGTAAATTTTGCACATACAGAGCGTTTTTAAATTCATCTACTATAGCATCATAAAAAAGATGATGACAACGAAAATCCTTTAAATTCCATAACGATCACGATTAGAAGCCAACTGCATCAATGATTCAAGCTTGAGTTTCACTTAAAGCTGTTCAAACGCCTTACAAAGCACCTTCAAGGAAGCTTTCATCAAGAATGAGCGATCGATCAGGAGAAGTACACCTGAGCAAATACCCGAGAAGCCTGTAAATGGCAACATGAGGAAATTGGCCTGCTAATTTTAAAGGAGAAAGCTGACTCCAAATGGAATTTTCATGGCAGTTAATAGTGCCAAGAGATGATCTTTAGAGATGTTATGCCCGTATTGCAAAGCAGCATGGAAGTGGTTGGAAAGAGGGGGAATGGTTACCAATGAGGGACAGCGATACACGAACCCATCTCATAAAATCAAAGACTTTGCTTCAGAACCTATCCTAACCTAATACAATGCATGTATATCACAAGGAGACAGACATTTCTGCTATTTGCATTGCCAAAATACTTCAAATGAGAGGTTAGGCTTACGAACTAAAACATTGTTGAATTTACCAGTAGCCTGCTTGCAGTCTTTCTTTTGTAAAACTGAGCAAAAAGGAAAGACTGCACGCTGGCCAATTCACCCATTGTTGTTGCAGTTGTATTACGAAGCAGAGCTCTTGTTGTAAATCTACTTCAAACAGCATTACACGTTTTTATAGAAGAAACTGCTTTATCAGAAACCAGTACTAAGATGGTCAAAAGTCTAAAGAGACACTCTAGCACTATATCCAAGTAGAAGAAAGAAACTTTCAGCTGTTCAATTCAAGGATTTTATGGAAAATAGGGCGTGGAATCCTTATTCTTGAGGAATACCAAGGAGATTGTTATGGCTGCTAACGCTTTTTCCCATCTGAGGTTTGTTTGGGACCAAATGACAACTCATTGCATTTAAGAAATAAGAAACAAATGAAGAAAATCTTAGTACTAAAATGAGGAGATTTTCATCTTGAATTAGAAAAATTTTAGTACTCAGTTTCATTTTATTAGAGGCACAAGACGATGGTACATTGTCTAGCGTAATTTTAAAGATACAGTTCTAACGAACTAAGATAGAATGTTACAGCGAAATGCAGTAATTGAGTTATTACTGACATTATTGGTCAGCGGTATACGATTTTCCCTCATCTTACGCTTGGCTGGAGGTATTGTTGGTTCATATATTAAAAAATGCGCAGCCTCGTTATGAGGCCCTGTGGCCTAATGGATAAGGCGCCAGCCTCCGGAGCTGGAGACTGTGGGTTCGAGTCCCACCAGGGTCGAGCGAATGCAGCCGTTCTTCTTTTCACTTTCTTTACATTTCCATAAGCTTTAATCCGAGTCGACACTTCAGTAGCTCCAGTAAAACACAAGGAACAACTGCTTGAAAATCCAACCCAGTTTGACGTTTGCGACCATTAATTGCAATGTTGGTTTCAACTAATTTTATATTTCCCACAATTTCGATAAAAACATGTTCCAGTCATCACTGATATGCTCAAGACACTAAACGCTTTCTATAAGAAACTGATTTAATACGAACCTACGAACTAGTACCAACATGGCAAGAATTTTAAGGAACCCCTGCTATATGTTCTGAGAAGTATTAAGAAACTTTAAAGTTTAATGGAAAGATAGGAAAAAATAATTAAATTTATATTATTGAGGAAAATCATGTTTTGGTTCTGGTACCAATAACAACCTAAGTTTCCTTTTGGTGTCAAAATATTTGCTAACTGCTCTGATAATGCAACTTTACATTTTGCACGAATCTGAAAGGAGTTTGTTCGCCAAATTATTAGTCATTTGAACTTCGACACCAAAGGACATTAAAAAAGATTGCGAACATACGGCAGTCTTGAAGCTAACAGCCAGATTTTGATTCATTCACGAGAATTTTCAATCTTTAGTGCATTGCTGGTTTCTTTGCAATTTGGCTTCCAAATTCAAAACAATGTAAATGTTAGAGCAAAGGGGCGAAAGTTCGATAGCAGCACAAATTGTAGCTGTTTTCCTGAGCTTTCCTATGAATTCAAAGTTAACAATAAATGACATGTTGGAGAAAATACTTGAAAATCATTCCTCTGATGCTTCTAAATAGATGCAATGCAATTGAGACTGCATTTACAATTTCATTAAATTCGATGAATCTGATTCTATCTGCTACAACATAGTCACAGGATACGGCTAAAATTACCCTGTGTACCAGAGCCAAAAAATAATAAAAAGAAAAAAATAAGGAAGGAAACCTTTCTTCCTTCTCTCTTTTCCTCTTACCAATTTCCTTTCATTTAAATTTGATGCTCTGGTATCCAGGGTAGGCTAAAATCTGAACCAATAGTTAGTAAATACATACATACAATAGTTATAGATTCTAACAACCCAAATGAAATGAAATGAAGAAAACAATATTTTTAATGAAAATATTGCAAGCTACTAATCTTTAAAATCTACATTTCTTCCTTTACTTTTCAAATTAGTTAAAACAACAATGATGAAATTCTAGCTCCTGCAGACATGACAAAGACTGTGCAGTCAAGTTAAGCTAAACCAAACTCTGAAGCATGAATTGCTAAAGACGTGGTGTTCCTTGCCAAAAGGCTTACAAAGGCTCATATAAGTTAAATTCAAGACAATCAAACTTCCCAGAACTAACTTAGTTCTTGCAACGGCAAATGAAAATTTTTGGTATCAAAAAAGAGATATATCTAAATATCGGTAATCTTGGAAATAAGTAGGTGAGTGACTTTTTTCACCCAAGATGCAAGTTTTGGTGCTTGTTGGATTGGATAGGTGGCCGAAGAAAAATTCTGCATCGACTGGTGCAAATTCAGCCCTGTCACACAATAATGGCAAAGGAATTCTATAAACATCATCGTGACATCATCTCAATAAAGTGGCACAGAAATTCAAAAAAACAACACGGATACTAGGTAGAAGTTTCTACAAAATGTTACCGGAAACAACTAAAAACATCAATTGAATTTTCATTTATTTGTTTTTTGTTGTTTGTTGGACTGGCATTCTTATTCAAAATTGACAATGTTAGCAAGAAATAAACTATTTTCGAATTCTCTTAAGTTTGCTCTATCATTAGAAGTATAACTATACCATGGGATAACATTGTTCTCTTCAGTATAAACCGCGTTCTGCACTGAAAACAACTACAGTACCTTCCTATTTCTTTTCTTTAATTTTTCATTGTTGTTCCAGCACATTTGAAGGGACCGTTATGGAAATAAGGTCAGCTTGACCCTTTAATGCTTTCCCTGCCACTGTAATTAGGGGTGTTTTTCTGTAACGTTTTTAACCTTAATGTTTATATTGTATTGTACTATATCTATCTTTTATATCTATTATAATAACTTGCAAATCTGTTATTGTAGCCGACGGGCACTTCACTCATTGGAAAAAGCGTACGAGATTTTTTCAGAACAAAAGGATTTATACGGATTTTTGATGGATTTTTCTTGAAAACAAAAGGATTTTTGCCAAAGGTGTACAATTCAATTCAAATTCAAAACTTTGTTTATAAGAAATACATGATACATAATACAACGTACTGTATAACTTATACGACTCAGAAAAAGCGCAGCTTATCTAGTCTGAGCCGTTTTGAGAACATAACATGCGAAATATATACAAAACCTCACGAGAAGAATAGTAATGGGTAACTGGTAAAAATATGATGATTAATTTTCTTTTCAGATCGTTTATTCAAAGATTGATTTAATTTTTATTTCATTTAATTTGTTGTTTTTTGTGACTTTTTTATTGATATTGAAGGAGTTTAAGATTTTTTATTTCGTCAGAAAATATTTTTACGTTATTGATATGTTTGATGTTGTCTGGGAGGTTATTCCAGAGTCTTGCACCTTTGTTTTTAAGCGTTTGGTCACCCCAGTGTTTGCGGGCTCTGCATAGTTTATAGTTTTTTCTTTGTCTTGTTTCATATTTATATTTGTCCTCGTTGGTTTCAAAATATTTATGAAATGCATTTGGAAGTTTTTCTGGGTTATGATGCACTTTATGCATGAATTTAAGAATTTTCGCTTCATAGAGATCTTTTATTTTTAAAATTCCATAGCATTTATGCAGGATCTTTGTAGAGCATCTATAATTTTTAAACTGTAAGATTTTAAGCATTCTATTTTGTAGTACTTGGAGTCGCTTTAAATGACATTCTTTAGCCACTCCATAAACTTCTAAGGCGTAGCTTATTTTTGATTGTACTAAGCTGAGAAATAAGGCCTTTAAACATTCGACTGGGACCAAGTGTCGCAGCTTAGCGAACATAGAGCAATATTTAACTAAGCTGTTTGTAAGTATATCTATATGGTCATTCCAGTTCAAGTTGCAATCTATTTGCAGTCCAAGGTATTTTAGGCTGCTTACTTCTTTAAGTTTGGAACCCATTTCGATTGTGAATTCGTTGTTGATGATTTTATTTCGATTTGGTTTGAAAAGACAATGATTTGTTTTACTGGTGTTGATAAGCAGTTTGTTTGCTTTAAGCCACTCATCTAATTTGGCTAGTTCACTATTGATTACTCTAGTTAAGTCGTCTAAATTGTTGCTAAAACAAAATATGTTTGTATCATCAGCAAAGAGTCTTGGTTTAGCATCATTCATAGCGTTTGCCATGTCATTTACAAATATTGTGAAAAGAATTGGGCCCAGGACTGAACCTTGTGGTACTCCTGTTTCTATTGTTCCTAAGGCAGATTGTGCTTTATTGCAGCACGTGTATTGTTTACGGTTTCTGAGATAGCTGGAGAACCAATCTCCAACGATCCCTCTAACACCATAATGAAGGAGTTTGTAAAGAAGAATCTCATGGTCAATAGTATCGAATGCTTTTGATAGGTCAAGAAATACACCAAGGGCACAGTTATCTTGATCTAACTTACTGTAGATTTGATCGGTAATTTCTAACAGAGCATTTTTGAGAGTGAAATGCCCCTCGATTGTAGCAAATCGATACATACGAACATACATGCATGCTCCTCGATTTCGAAGATTGCTTGAATTACTAGTCAACTTATTTAGGGGTCTCTGGTTGCAGCATTTGCAAAAGCATGATCTTTAAAAGCTCGTAGGTCTGTGAATTTTCAGTGGACTTGCACGATTCTGGTACTGAAAATAGGGTCAACAGATTTTCAAGATAAGGTTATTCGATCATAGAGCCGGTTCATTTTATGGTTATTTTTCGATATCAAATCAAACGTCACAAATTCTTTTTGAGCCACCCTATATAAGGGCCCTATGGTTTGCGCGTGTCTTACGCAGACTGCTATATTTATACGAATGCCTGCATTAAACAATCATTGAAACAAGTTTGCTCCCTCTTTTCAGTCACATTGTCCTGCAACATATAAACTAGAGAAAATCAATTCTACAGTCAAAAAATCTGTTCTTTTGCTATTACTACCCACAAAATTTTTAAAAATTCATACAAACATTCTTCACTTATGCCAGACTATAGGAAAATCAGTGATATCTTTATACTTAGTTCCAAGTTTGAGATTTTTTGGCAGAATCTCTGGTGGAGGCGACGATTTCCAAGGTCTTGCAGCGAACGTAGCATCATCTCCGACCCATCTTGTGGCAAGGACATATCTTGGAACCAGTGAGCTTGACTTGTCAGTTCCATGTAGTGTCTTCATGTGGAAGGCAAGACAATCTCCCGGCTGTTGACAAATAAATGATGTTTGTTGACAAATAGAAACAACTTAACTACTGGGTGAGCTATAAAAACCTAACGAAGCAAATTATCCCTAGCTCCTTGAAATCAAAAGTTATTGTCAAATTCTTTACATCACAGTTGAGTTGAAAGGCTTGGCAATCTTTTTAGATACTGCATGGTCAATTTAAGCAATGATCGCCATCCGAAAAAAACCAGATTCAAAGAAAATTTTAAATCTCGGATTTCTCATTTTGAGTGAAGTAATTGCCATCATTGTCAGTCAGCATTTTGTGAAGACTCAACGTTGCAATGGATTTGAAGTCGTCGGAGAAAATTTCTTGTTTGCAAAACGACTGGCCTCTGTTCCTCAATTAAGCTTTTTTCACATCTTCCGCAAAATCGACTGGAAAAAGAGAGAATAGTCGAAAAATGAATAATTTTCCAATTTTTTAACATCGTTTTTTCGGACAGTAGGTATCTATACCTTGAAGGGAACAGACATAGCTATATCTCGTAGCCACTGTCGAGTACAATAGATTATATTTTTGACCTGGCCCGGGCCATCTTTTAGCCATGTCGATTCCCTTTAAGCTGACCAAGCAACATCTCCCCAGGGGGTACTCCCTAACCTTCAATACGGGGGGTTCCATGCCAATATTTGGGGTCCGAAAATTTACGTTAGCTAAATCAATATTTGGGGTCTGTGAATTACAACATGGACAAACATTCAATATTTGGGTTCCACAAATCTGAAGAAAGGAAGGATCGTGGAATTTGTCTTGCATTGACTTCACATGGATTGTAGTGTGACTCTGAAGATCCACATCATGAAACAAATGTTTTGGTATCATTTTAAAACTTAGAAAGATCAAGAAGCTCAAATTGAAACCATTAAAAGACATTATAGGGGTCCCAGAAATAGATAAAAATATTTGGAGTCTCCAAAATATTAGGCTTAATATTTAGGGGTCAGAAAAGAAATAGTGGCACGGATCCCCCCCCCCCGTATTGAAAATTAGGAAGTACCCCCTGGGAACATCTCCAAGCTAACTGAAACTTTCAGTTATATGCTGACACATGGTCAGCGTTCAAAATATTTGCTTTCAGGGGACTATGTTCGATCTCGCTCTTGAAGTTATTTTTTGGGTCTTCCTGTAAAACTACCGGGTGAGTCAAAAAAATTTTAAGCATTTGGCGGGCTGTGGAATAAAAAATGTGAGACTGATATTCAAAAATAAAATATCAATCTATCAATCAAAGGCCATTTTAGATGATAAAACTTTGTTTGGTAAAATCAACCATCTTTAAGATCCAAAAATTAGAGAAATGTCTGTGAGGGGTCGAGAATTCCACGCTCCATTCTGGTCCATGAATTATTTGGCATCGACATTTAAATTCAACTCCATTGCCAGTTTCAGAAATGAGTTTTGATTTCAAAAGGAAATGAATCCTGGACGAGCATGGAATGTGGAATTTTGGTTCCTATACGAACCTCTTTCCAGCATTTTCCTAATTTCTTGTTCTACCAAGGGTGTTAGGACACGGATGTTTTAATTGGTCATCTATTTACCTTGTTTTGATGCCTGTGTCTTGTTTTGTTGTCTTGTTTTCTGTTCTGTTTCGTCTTCAACTGAGCGTGGTTAGGCCCAACCGCTCTCAAGTTGTTGGAATAGAGCTCCCTTTTATTTTTGTGTCTTGGTGCGCCTTCGCACATCATAGGTTTTAAAATCGAAAAGTTTTCCTGTGGCTTTTCGGTTTCAAAACCTATGTTGTGCGAAGGCGCACTGAGACACAAAAATAAAAGGGAGCTCTATTCCAACAACTTGAGAGCGGTTGGGCCTAACCACGCTCAGTTGAAGACGAAACAGAACAGAAAACAAGACAGCAAAACAAGACACAGAGATCAAAGCAAGGTAAATAAATAATCAATCAAAACATCTGCGTCCTAACGCCCTTGGTTCTAAAGGGTGTTTCATAAAAGACGCAACCAAACAATAATTCAAATCTAAAGAAATCTACGATTTCGAAAATCTACCATTTCGAAAGACTAACAAGGGGCAAAATGGTCTCTCCTATATAGGACCCAAAATTTGGAACAGTCTACAGTCGGGCCTAAAATCTTCTAATAATGTCAACAGCTTCAAGCATAAGATCAAGGATAAATTCTTTAATGATCTTCAGAATCGAGAAAATAGCCCATATATATATTATTAAATTTCTAAAATCTTCATCAGAAATTATCCATCAAATTATCAAAAATGCAACTTTACTGTCAACTTTTCAGCAACAAACATTGTTTTTTCTGTTCTTTCGTGAACACTTTTCTTTCATTGACACCTCTGGGGGGACCATTATGGAAACAAGGTTGTATTGACCTTTAATGCCATCCCTGCCATTTTTAAACTGGGGGTGTTTTTAATCTACTTTTTGCCTTTAAAATTTTTATGATAGTATACATTTGTAAGTAGATTCTTATTTTTTCCTTTAATTTTTGTATGATCTTTTAGTCCTTTTTTTAATGGCAAATTTTAAATACATACATACATACATACATACATACATACATACATATGGAAATTGACAAAACTTGAGTAGATATAATGTATACCATCTGAAAGCACAATCTTTCCTTTGTCTAATGATGTTATGTTTGGATGCATTACTGGAATTATTCATCATTAAATTGCTACTTTTTTTAAGTATGGTCAATTTAAATGCAGCATGCTCCAAAAGCAAAATCAACCCTTTTTCCGGTCAAAAATTATTAAAAAAATGCTTTCAAAATATTTCAGGCCTAGAAGCACTTGAGGTGATGCCTTGGGGACGGAAAAAGACAATTTCATTCTCATGAGATGCATTTGTAGATAATGATAAAATATGCTCTCACAAAGGTGGATTATCGTCTATGTAAATTTCCTATTACTTTCCGGCATCTAAAATAGGTCATATTTACGAAAACGTCAATTAAGCAATGAAAAATTTAATAAATCCATCCAACCTGTATATCATTGGAAAGACCATAGATTGTACTTTCAGATGGTATGCGTCAAATTGATTCAAATCTTATCATTTGCAGAAGAATTTCGAATAATAGTGGGTGGGTTGCGATTTTTCTGAAACACCCTGTATAAGATGAGGAATATTACCGAAATAAATTTTCTTATCTGAGCTGGCGGCCCTTTACAGATAGATCAACATTCTAATATTGAATATCGGCCACATATCTTCATTGTATAGCCCTCCCAGCCGTAAACTTGTTTTGACTCACACGAACCATATTTATAACTATTCTATGGCTGCCATAGCTGGAAAGGACATGATCTCATCGAGTTCCAACTATGACAGTCATAGTGAAATGATACAAAGTGAAAAGAGAAATGATACATAAAGAACAGAAACTTTTTTCTTGAAAAAGTTTTGGCTCTATTTTCTACCAATAAAGCCTTGTTCAAATTAATCATTACGCTTGTTTGGATCACTGTGAACAACTCCAGCGATCCGGATCGCTGTGATCGTCGGTCGATCGTTGGAATAGAAAAAATTTCGAGCGTGGCGATCGCTAGGATTGTTCATGCAAGTTTCCATAAGATCGCTGGGATCACTGGAGTTGTTCACAACGATCCAAACGACCGTAACGATTATATGGAAACCAGGCTTAAATACAGAGTGTCCCAAAAACATTTTGATGTTTTGATGAATACTGAAAAATGACGATAAAATGAGCAAACTCTAAAGTAAGGTAACCCATCTCGTCTTCCTAAATTGATTCTAGACACCAGATACTTTCAAATCCGCATAAGATAATCGAACTGTGAGCTTTTAAAGATCAAATTTGTGCCAAAGCTGAAATCAGAGGCCCCTGGATGTCTCTGCAAATTAAGAATCCTGGTTACAGGTTGCATCTAATGTCATGCCTCTCGTTGATGTGATAGCGAACCAAAGGACTGCAAAAATTATTTAACTTTTGTAGCCAACATCAAAATCTAATTAAGAATACATTTATCCAAAACAACATTAATTGAAACTTTATCCATGAGAGACTGAGTAAATTTCAAACTTTCAGATTTTTCAAATACAATTTGGTTTGCTCTGAAATAAACAAGATACAAAACAAAGGATACCACCATTTTTTTTAGCAAGTTTCATCATAAAAGCTATGAGAGAAGCCTCCGGTTTCAGCTTCCATACGAACCTGAATTAGAAAAACTTGTAACTCAGTGAATATATAGCTGATTTGCATGATTCTGGTGTCGAAAATTAATTCAACATTTTGGAGAAGAGGTATCGTGCGATGGAGCCCATTTATTGTTTCTAATATTTAGGTAAACACCGAAAAACGTTTTTGGGACACCGTGTAATCAGGATGTGCTACACCTCATTCTTACTGGTGAGTTACATCAGCTTGACTTCACCAGGTTATCAAATACTATGATCTTATTGGTCAATCCAACAAATCGAATGCATTCGATTGGTTGAAATTTAACCCTATGTAAATAAAGCTTGTTTAATTGTGTGCCAGTTCATAGTAGGAAAAGCCTTCCTATCTCATTTCAACAACAAGGTATTAAAATTAATACAGGAACTTGCAAGCTCCCGTGCAGCATCAATCTTATGCATTAAAAATTTTTGCTTACCAATAATTTTGCAAAATTATAAATTCAGAGGATGGTCAACTGTTAAAAATTTCTTACAGAAACAATTCTTAAAGTCGAAAAGACGCAGTGTAGAATAAACTAATATGGACAGCTTTACCAAAGGTGCAAGTTTTTCGTAGAAAATAACACAACTGTGAGCAAACCTGTACATCCCATGACAGTATTTCAAATTCACCGTTATCTATGTCTGGAACATCTTCATATTCAAATTCAGTGCCATCTTTGGAATCTTGAAGAGGATAAGTTGAGTGACTTTCAAACTTTCTTGGGTGAAACCATTTACCCCAGAGATGAGATCCTTTCACAAACTTGAGGCAGGTTTCTTTGCTTACGGGAGTCGTGGGCATCCAGATAGTGCAGTTCTGTTGTCAAAATGAAAAGTTGTTCATGCTAAGTTAAATTGCACCAGAGATAGGCAATTTTGAAAACATCGATCAACATTAAGCAACACGAGCAGTGGCGTAACAGACTAAAGTTAACTTTAGTTCAAAAACTAAGGGACCAGACTTCTAAGGGACCCGACTTCCAAGGGACCCGACAAGGGGCCCTGCCAGCACCGAATTTCCTTTGTTTTTTAATTTAATTTAAAGCTGGTGCTGTGGCAAAGATAAAAATACGAAGGGGTCACCAGGCCTGTGTGATATCTTAATCTAAATGACTGGAAGTATGTTGATTAACTCTCAATTGAAATCTAATAGACTGAAGAATAAACTATGCATGAAACCTTTAGTTATCAAATGGACCTTTTAGCTATTCTGAAAAAGAATCTCAATCGAACGATACTTTGCTACATTTTGTAGAATTTTCAAATGTGCACAATTGTGATAAAAGCTCTAACGCCACTCGATCGAATCTCGTGTATAAAAATGTCTAAAAATAACGCTCGATACAGGCTCTTTTGCTGAAAAGCTGAAAGGTCTATTGTTGTAAAATGGACGTGTTGCTTTATCGTAGATTTATCCACTTTTCCGTCAAGAGAGGCATTGACCGAATTTGCATCAAAGTGGCGGGATGTCTCTTTTGTCAAGATATGGTCCTAAACGTTGTTTCCCTATGCTCTTTGACTTGATGATGGCTCTTCGGTCAATAGAGACTCATAATATTACTCTGAAAATCCTGGTCCTATTTTGGCTTTAACTTCGCGATTTCTACAGTTCCAATCAGATGGTAAAATTTGCAAATTACTATTGTTATGGTATAAGTGTGATAAAATTTTCGATTCGACTGAAGAATTGAAAACACTCCCTCAGAATTGAGTTTCGAAGCCGTGATTCCATCATAATTCCATTGACTACGCTAGCGAACCTATACGCACTACTGTGGTGGATACGCCATACAGAGGCGGGGTATTATGCTTGATGTGGTGGATACGCCATACAGAGGCGGGGTACTTCATATATTTCATATTTCATATTTTAAACATATTTATACAGGGTACAAATTCAATAAGCATATTGTTTTACAATTTGGCCCTGTTAAAATTAAAGAACCTAATAAACTATTTACAAATAAATTAATATATAAAAATATATACATCTGACTACAGTAAGCAATCTACAAACGTAAAGATTTTCGTACCCCAACTGTCTCAACCTTGATTTAAAAGAGTATACCGAGGGGGCCTCTTTGATATTGTCGTTAAACTTGTTCCACATTTTTGTACCACGGTAAGAGAATGCCTTTTGGCCACTTACTGTTCGCATTAACGGTACTGCAAGATCATTTTTAGTGTTTCTTAGTTCTCGTGTGTGGAAATCTGATACTCTAACGAATAAGTCACTAAGGTACTGTGGTGCAAGATCGTTTAGAGATTTATACATCATTGTGGATGTCTCTTTCACAATCATTTCTTTGACGGACAACCAGCCAAGTTCTTTGCGTAATGGCTCAGAAGGTGCATCATAAGAACTACCCGTAACGATTCGAGCAGCCCTGTTTTGTAGTTTTTGTAGAGACTCTATTCTCGTAATACCACTACAGCCCCAAACGGAGCAGCAATAGTTTAGATGTGGTTCTACAATACTACGATAAATGTCCTTCAAGGTTTCCATTGATACAAAGTTTTTACAATATTTTAAAAGACCTATTGCGCGAGAAACTTTCCCTTTTATATTCTCAATTTGGCACTTCCACGTTAGGCTATTGTCTATATGGAGACCAAGGTATTTCACTTTGTTCACTAAGTCAATATCAGTACCACCTACGTGAAACACTGGCAACAAAGTAGGCTGCACTGCCATTTTATTTACATTTTGCATTGACCCAACTATCATAGCCTGTGTTTTGACGACGTTCAGGATAGCTTGTTATCTTGAAGCCATTTCTCGATATCGACAATTTCAACGTTTAACACCATGTGCAATTCGTCCAAAGTTTTGGAGGAGTATGAAATCATGGTATCATCAGCATATATGTTTGTCTCAGCCTTCTTTAGTGCAAAGGGAAGATCATTTATATAAAGCAGAAAAAGAAGTGGTCCCAAACAAGACCCTTGTGGCACTCCGACATCAATGTCTTTGATGTCAAAAAGGACGTCATTTACTTTGCAAAGCTGGGTATTATGATAACGTGGTGGGGTATTATGCTTGATGTGGTGGATACGCCATACGGAGGCGGGGTATTATGCTAACGTGTTGGGGTATTATGCTCCGCCTCTGTATGGCGTATCCACCACATCAAGCATAATACCCCATCACGTTAGCATAATACCCCGCCTCTGTATGGCGTATCGACTACATCAAGCATAATACCCCACCACGTTAGCATAGTACCCCGCCTCTGTATGGCGTATCCACCACATCAAGCATAATACCCCACCTCTGTATGGCGTATCCAACACAGTAGTGCGTATAACACCCCCCAGTAACGACCCCACTGAAACGCTGCCCCGCCAAGGTAAAAGAATGACCCACCAGGAAAATGCGTTCCCCCGGCAAGTTTGAGTTTTCAGCACTCTCCCCGCCTTGTTTTCGTTGCTTCCCCGTTGAAATTTTTGTTTCCCCGTCAAAGATTATACAAGTTCCATCACAGATAATGGCTAAAAGGTGTTATTTCCCCGTCACGATATTTTCAATCCCCGCTGAAAATGTATAGTTTCATAATTTCCCCGCTGTACTTTTAATATCCGGCGGAGTCGTTACTGCGGGGGGTCGCATAGGTTCGCTAGCGTGTTGACGATTGAAGAAACATGAGGTCTTTGAGACCAAGTTTTTCACTGTTTCATTATGAGTCCATCTTGAGCAAGGTTTACCGCAGGGATACAGGAGACTCATCGTCATACAGTAAGTCTAATAGGAACGCAGCTTGCACCTAAGTATGAATTAAAATAAATTACGAATTAAATAAAAAGGCATTTCTTTGTACCACTGAAAATGATTTCGCATTTTTCACAAGACAGAACCAGTGCTTCTGCAGTAGATTACAATTAATCGATGTTAAAATCCTATATCACTACGAAAAGGTTTCCATTGTTCATCCATGCCGATTCTTTAGAAAATTTGATCGGCATTATTTCATCACTACAGTGTTTTCGAAAACGGAAATGTTTAGAAACAACTCTAGAAACTAGTTTCAAAACCCTAGAAACTAATCCAGGCAATTTGCTAAAGATTTAGTCACAAATCTTCAAAGTCCGTCTTAGTGCACGATTTATCATGGACTGCAAAAGGCATTGTGATCCAGAAAACAATGAAAGTTCGAGTATAAGCCATTTCCCAGGGGGCACTCGGCACCCCCTCGGCACATACGCATACCAAGGAGTGAGTCCAAGGAATTTTCAGGCAACCCAAAAATATCATTTCAGCTTTTTGCAAACAAAATTATCAGCTCATTTTATACTTAGAAACCTGTATATGAACACCAAATATCCTGAAACAATGCAAATAAAGGTCAGGATTGCCTCTAGCGAACATATAAATATCAGTTCAACAACGTTTGATGTCAAAAAATATCATGACATAATTTCAATTTTATTTGGACCCAAAAATATCACTTTTGGCAGTATTCTAACCCAAAAATATCGGACTTACCTCCCCGTACGTGCATTTGCTGAGTGCCCCCCATGGGGCTAAGTTGTGAGTCCTGAGCTATGACTTTTCAAAGTTGGCCTATGATGCCAAGTTTTATCTACATCACCATTTCCGGCCTAATGTTTGTGGTATTCAAATTCCTTGGTATACTTTTAGATGAAAATCTCACATGGAAATATCATTTGACTGAACTTTCCAAGAAACTTGCTCGAACTCGTGGTATGACAACTCTTTATTTTCACCTTTTTTCAATATTGAATTTTAGTTTGGGGTGTTACTTATGAAATTTATATGAATTCAGCATTTTTGTTACAAAAAAGAGTTGTAAGGGCAATGGCATTTGAACATTTTACTTCTCCTTCTAACCCAATTTTTCCTGATTTAAAAATCTTAAAGCTGGATGATCTTTTTCAGTTGAAACTGCTTAGCTTTGTGTATAAGTCTGTAAATAAACTCTCTCCTACCTGCTTTCATACTTTCTTTGAACTAGCGGGACATGTTCATAAATATGGTACACGTCAAGTTGAGAATTATGATATTTTCTAAACTCGAAAAAATACTTTGCAATATGGCCTTAGGTCAGTATGTTACTGTGGTGCAAAGACCTGGAATAAGATCCCCATAGGTATAAAAAGATTGTAATCTGTTCAAACTTTTCGCCAGAAGCTTCAAGCTTTTTCTCTTTGAAAAGCATTAACAAAGAAGTTTTGTCCATATCTCAATCAAGTTTTATGAATCAAACTGATATGAATCTGATGAGCAATCAAATAGTTACAAAATGTTTATGAAAAAGGGGATGGTCTCTCCTCGATTAGTTTTTAACTATCTGAGAGAGCTCCTCCTCAAGAAATTCCCTGCATGCAATGTTCTTATTTCCATCCTTAGTTCATTAACTTTATATAATTAGTTGTATTTTAGTTAAGCCATATTTAATTTTTCATTTCTTTTGCTAAATATTTATATTGTATGTAGTGAAATTATAAAATAAATGATGAACTGAACTGAACTGAACAGAATATCAAAGTCCATCTTACTTGCATTCCATTGAGAGGATAGTATGCTTGATCATGATGCCATGGTGCTGCTCTGCCCTTCGCTTTTATTTTGACAAATACATGCTCATGAAAGAGGATTGATACCTTCAAAAAACAATGGAAAAAATAAAAAAGCAATGTCAGTTTTTTGAGTTGTGCCTTCAGGTCCATCAGAACAAAATTCAAATTGGGGGCTGAAGCAAGATGTGAGCAAAGAGGCTAATTATATTTGCCACAATGGATATTTTATGAAATAAAATATCCATTACATAAATAAAAATTAGAATTAAAAAATCAAAAATTGAATAAAAAATGGCTCCCGTGGTGTAAGACTTGAGATCGGAATGACTTCAGATATTTCCAAAATTTCATTGCGCTTGAGTGGTGACTGAGTGGTGCAGTGGCGTTTTGGAGAGTCTGTGTTGACATGAAGGTCCTAAGTTTGATCCTGGGCAAGAGCCAGAAGCGCCGGGAAGGGAGGGCAAGGGGGGTGGCCGCCCCTCCAATATCCTCCAGAACCACTTTTCTAATTCTCCTAATTCCAGCGTAAAAATTGCGGGAGAGGGGGTGATGATCTTGGCAGGTTTCTACAATCTTGCCATTTTAATTCCATTTTCCCACGATCTGTACAGCACTGACTCGAATTATTTGGTAAGAATCTTTTGGTGAAATGCTGGAAGGTTGCTGGGAGTTAAGCTGGCTTTTTGAAAACTTTTCTAGACAAAATATTGTAGAATGGTCCAAGACTTAAAGTTTTGAGGCCATGGAAAGTGGATTGTTAGGACCGCTCTTTAACAAAATAGAGTGTGTTTGCGCAAATATTTTCCTGCAGATGTGATTCATTGAAAATAGTTACAAAATAGTGAAAGTTTTCCTTTCGGTCTTGGTAAAGATGGCACGCAGGATAGGCATTCTAAGCCAAAGAATTTCATGTTTAAAAATTTTACCAGATATGCTAATTTTGATAACTGTTGCAAAGTGATCAACAATTTCAATGCAGCACAGGCTAAAATGTGATTGGTAGAAGTGTTCTAAGCCAAAGTAAAGAGTGTATCCACAAAACTTTTCCTGGGGGCTTCGCCCCCATACCCCCTAAATGTATGTTTGACTTTCAAGTTTCTACTGAACCTAATGCTCTCTTTTCACAAACCATATGTACTTCATATTTTTGAATCTGAGAGTACATGATAACTCTTTGACAATTCCATTACCGAGTGGCACGTGTTGGATTGGTTGCAGAAAGGCTGGACGCTCAGTCCCCGGTTGCACGTCATTTTCTACTTGCGGTACCCTACTCGTGTTATTTAACAGTATCATTCACCTCAATCCATAAAAATGGGGTGTTGGTGTCATTTACAGCCAAAGTAGAGGGTGTGGTCAAGGAAAAGATTTTCTGGGGCTCCGCCCCAGACCCTAATCCTGTTTCGCCCTCCAATAAAAGATCCTGGCGGCGCCACTGGCAGGAGCACATATGAATTCTCCAATTGCAGTCACCCACTCGTGATAAATACATTTCACCGTGTCAGCTGATGCCAATAAAATAAAAAAGTTAGGACACTTACATCACTTTGCATTAAGAGCCCAGCAATCTCTGCAGCTGGTGATGCAAACATAAATTTTTCAAATTCATCATATTTTCTCCAGTTCAAATAGTCATTGAAATAGACCCCCTCGCCATCTTCTCCTTCTAGATAATCGCAATGTACACTGGGATTCTTGAAGTTTTTCATTATTCCCTGATGGGCAACATTTACCCAAGTTGGATTAAATATATTTTTGATGAAAACAACTCCATTCTCCTTGAATTCTTTAATAGTATCATCTGAAATGGTCACATTTTCCCGCTCTTTTCCTGATGTGAATTTAGATGTCGTCGTTGCAAAAGCTGCATACTGCTTCCATGCCATCAGGAATGATATGCGTTTATGGAACGAAGTTGCTCTTCCATATGTCAATAATCTCGTCATATGTGACTTTGGAAACATCATCAAGCTGATCAGGTTCAAGTCGTTGAGTTGCTAAGCAGAGTTGTTCAGTGGGGATGCAGCTGAAGTTGCTGCCACGATATGTTGCTGTTGCTGATGGTATAGCTTTGTTAATCGTTGCTGGTTGCTGTTGTTGCCTTCGGGGTGACTTGAACAGCTGCTGGGTAGGAGCAGACAAGCACGAGCCCGGGGGTCAGGGGTACTGGGTGCACGTCTCCAAAAGTTTTACAGCTTATGATGAAAACTGCTAATTTTGTTTTAAGTGCCCTCTTGGCTAAAGGAAAAAGTGCCCTTGCAATGTCTTGCTCCCAAATTTTAACTTGGTGTTTCCCTGGTGTCTACAGAAAAACTATAATAATGTCTAATCTTATGGCGAAACTTTGGTTCAAAGCTTTGACAAGGGTAAGCTTTTGATAGAAAGCAAAAAAACTTTTGATAATGACTATGTCGGAGAAAAAAGAAAAATTGTTACAGCTTGACCAATTGCTAGACGAAATCTTGACATTTGAAAATTAAAAGGTTAGTTGTTTTTCTGCGATTCTGTCTTGATTTCATTTTAATGTCTCTTTGTACCCACGGTAGGGTGTGTCTTTGGCTCAATACCCAGTCTGTTTCGGGGAAAGAACGTGCCATGAACTTCTAATAGTGCATTTTGGAAAAGGGAAAGTATGCCCTGCCATGATCATACCCTGGGTATTCATGTAAATTTTGAGACTCTGGTACCATGATCATTGCTTCGCTAAAGGGTGATCCTGATCATGATCCTACGGAATTTTGGTAAGCTCTGGTAATGTTTTAAAATGTGTTACATCGATACCACTGAGCTCACAAAAAGTTACAGTGCGTCAGTTTGGCCATTGATATGTCCATCATGTTTCATCATGCGCTGTAAATGCCCCCCTCAGGGAGCCGGGGTCTGTGATTTTTGTATAGGAAGGTCGATTCACCTTGCTTACTTTCACCTTCCACAAAGAGCTTTCTGAAGGGTACGGACCTGGTAAGGACTCGCCCTTCCCCCTTTTCTTTATGAACTTCACAAAATCGGAAGGAAGATCCTAATTATTCCTCCGTCATTCCATTTCATGTGCGCACGCATGGAGAAGACCCTCTACGTGGCAGGTTCAATTTCCCTGATCAATGTTCACGATTTCAGCCATAACTTGAAGTTACAAATATGTATTTTTTTACAAAGGAAGTGAATTTTTCCACTAAGTTTACTGCATCTTGGTAAAGTAAAACTTAGGAATTAATCATAAACGTACTTCATGCCTTTATATGAACAAGTTTTTGTGATATTTCAATTTGAATTGATGAGAGGAACCATCGCCCCTCCGGGAATCTTTATTTGATAAGGGGTCTTCTTGATCCAAGTCCTTTCTCTTGACGTGGACTTGCCTTCGTAAGGTCATAAGCAGTCATCCTGATTGAGGAGATAAAGCTCTCAAATTCGCCACTTACACGGCTTCATACCGTCAAAGAACCTTCTTTGGATAAGAATAAAACATCAGAAGGAGTTGGAACAGCGAATTTATAGCAATGGGAGGCATATTCGCGAAGTTATTTAGTGGCCTGTTTGGCAAGAAGGAGATGAGAATTCTCATGGTGGGCCTAGACGCTGCTGGAAAAACCACAATTTTGTACAAACTAAAGCTCGGAGAGATTGTAACCACAATCCCAACAATAGGTATATTTATTTAGCAGTATAATTGCCAAGGTTTGTGCATTTTTTTCGGGAAACAAGAATGAAAATTAGACTGTTTTAACTGAAGCAGAATGAAACCAACCAACCAAGCTGCATGGCTTTGGACGACTGGCAGCCATTCTTCATCATTCAAATTTCGAGCGGAGATATTCTCGACAAGAGGGTAACTGATAATTGTTACAGAGAATGGATCCAATCGAGTTTTCCCTCACAAGGAACAATTTTGGTCATGTTTTATTTACTATCAAAAGTGCAGAAAATATCCTTCCCTCTCTATCAGGAAACGTTTTACAGAGGATAGTTAAAGAGTTGGCAAAAATTTCCTCATTTTGTGATCTGAAGTGAAAAACACTGACAATGAAGTCTAAGAAGGGGGCTGTTTCTTACAATCATATGTGGTTTGTGAAAATAGCAAAGATGAGGGGTAATAAGTCATATATATTAGTTGCATCCTCACTTATTAGCATCAAACTTTCAAACCCCCCAACCTAAGTGTCAATGTGTGGAAAGCTGGAAGAAAGGTGTACAAAGTTAACATAGGCCTAACAAGAAGGGCATTGGAAGTACATCTACATCGATACTGAGCAGGACTGAGTATCGGTATAATGCTCAGAGTGCAAGAAAACAAAAATGATGATGATGATTAAGAATAATATTTATGATTAATGGATAAATAGTGCTAAAATACCAGACCTAACTCCTTCAGCAATAGTTCAGCAAACAAACAGCACTTCAACAAAAATTCCTTGACCAAGCTGACTGCATAGAAATGGGTTTTGGGTAGAAAATGGATCATAAACGATCAAGGACATTACATTATTATGTTAAAAGATCTTGTTGAAAATTGATAACTCTTTTCTTAGCATCACTATTGTTGACCTCCTCCCACCAATTATTGTCCTGTTAGAAAGACCCCTTGGAAATATTGAATTAGCAAAGCAAGAGAAAATGGCAGTTCAGATTTCAGATTGTTCACTACTTGCAACCAGTTGCGTAAAGCGCATTGGTCTGGGATAGAGCAACTATGATGGGCCTCCCAGCTGCAGAGGCTCCAAAACGGCCCCTTGCAACTTAGCAAAGCATTGGAGCCATATATAGTGTGTTGAGTTGCAGCCCCAAGACTTCTAGTGAAGTGAACCCCGTTGTGAATTGAATTCAACACAAATACTCACTTATTTTCTTGGCAATATGAAAATATTTAACAGATGACCTCAGGGCTTTCAATGGGGGGCACGCGATAGCGCAGTTGCACGCCCAAACATTGGTTTGGGAGCGACTGGTCGTGCACCCTTGATAATCAATATTTCCCTTGAAGAGAGCTGAGCAATGACCCATTTGGAAATTCACCCTGAAAGACTTTGTTGGCAAATTAATTTCCACTTTAAGGTATACGTTGTAACTGCCTGATGCAGGCCCAGAAATGAGAGGCGCTCAATCAAGCCTGAGCGCCTCCACAATCGCCTTGAAAACTCTACTGACTCAATTGTTCAAGCGCCTTGTAGATCCAAGGTGTTTCCTTTTAATGATCCACAATTGCCATTTGTGAGTATTTGTCATAAAATGTTCAGCACAAATCTTCCTCTCTGTAAAACTACAATAACTTGTCTTTCCCTCTTTCCATTGATACGTAAAATTTCCACCAGCTTCCACAGTAGGGTTCACCACGCTGTCTACACCATTACCAAGCTGCCTGGATTCTGTTTTGACTGCTGCTACTATTTGCTCAGTGCATGTTGAAGCAAAATACAGTAGCTGCAAGCTCTGCTGGTCTGCCAGTGCTGAACATATATTAGCAGAATTATCCCTGTTCAACTCTTGTGGCTCAGTAAGGCCCTGTTTATATAAGGAAAAACACCTCACTTGCCAGACCCGGGGCTGAGAGGCGAGATGCCACCTTTCAATGGAATCCTTTGTATTTTCATTTCGCGTTTACATGATGAAGGCAACACCACCGGTATAGTGAAATCCCACCTCACAAGAGGTGGAATCTCACCTGGGTGAGGTGAAATTTTCCCATATAAACGAAATACCACCGGTTTGGTGAGGTGAAATGAAATTTTTGGTTGATTCTCATTGGTCAGTTCTTTCTGATTTCACGGAAGAGAGACCTTAATCCACCTCGCCTCTCAGCCCCGGGGCTGACAGGTGAGGTGAAAAATCTCATATAAATAGTGACTGAAGTTTACTTCGCCTGTCAGCCCCCGGTCTGGCAGGTGAGGTGTTTTCCCCCATATAAACAGGGCCTAATTGGGATGGCCAGAATTAAATTTTTTCAACAAAAAGCAGCAGGTTACAAAAGTTTGGTGCAAATTTTACAGGCATTCCAAGGCTCTTCAATCTTATTCAATATGCAGCCCAGCTCAAACCGCAATGCTGGCTTTCCTTTATTTTGTATTGATTTGATTTTAACTGAAAATTTTCAGACAAAAAGAGTAACTCTATGGAGCTCATTTTTGTCAGAACTTTCCATTTGGTTTCCCTGGTGTTGCACAAGGACGAAGTAATCTAAGGAGCTTGATCAAAAAGCTAAATGAATTGAGCAGCTTGATCAAAACATTTGCACATTTCAAGGTGTAGGGAAAATGGCAGTTCAGATTTCAGATGGTCACTACAAAGCACAGTGGTTGCGGCTAGAGTAACTCTGATGCCCCCCCTAGCTGCAAAGGCCCCAAAAGGGCCCCTTGCTACTTACTAGCAAGGTAGTACTTTACATTTGGAGCAATAAATGTTGAGTTGCAGCCCTAAAAGACTAAGAAAGAAATAAAGAAATGGAGAAAGTCATAGTGTTTTATTTGTGGAAGATATTTCCACTTTTCTAGCACATAGTAAAGGTGAAGACCAGACCTAAATGATGCTCATTGCTGCATGTATTATTGTGTTGAAGTGGTATGATCCTCTAACATTGCAGCCAGAGCAGTCAGATGGACAGGGTGTGAGTCTCCACCACCAGATTGTTAACTTTGCCAAGTGTTCATGAAAGTTTTCCTTTTCAAATGTTAAAAACTCATGATTGAAATTCAAACTGTTTTCTAAGTGGTTAAATGTTTGTAGACAACTCAGTTTGCAGATTTTCAAATCATACAAAAAATGTGCACATAAATTTCTTGAAATAGCATCAGCACGTTCAAAGCTTTTTTAGCAAATTCCTCACAGCCATAACAACATTCTAAACACTAAAACCAACTATGTGATCCGTAGGGGTGGCTATCTGTGCTTGTCAAGGTGGGGGCAGAGTTGCCTTAAAATTTTGAGTAGATTGCAGCACGCAGTCTTTCCGTTCTTCGTATTGTGGTGTTGTTTTATGGTAATGTTTTGTTGATAAACTATTCTAGACATTGTGTATTTATTTCAAGTGCTGTTCAAAGTGGGAGCGTGATGACCATGTGTCCATTTCCACTGTGAATAGCACAATGTATCTTAAGTTTAGTTTATCTGTATCTGTTTAATGTATTTTAATTTTGTTGATAAAAAAAATGTTTAAAGTGCGCTTTGAGTTTCTACAACAATGAAAAGCAACTCATTATCAACTGTAGTTGTATTGGTTCACTCTTTATTTATTTTCAGGATTTAACGTTGAAACTGTTGAATACAAAAATATTAGTTTCACTGTCTGGGATGTTGGTGGCCAAGATAAGATTCGTCCATTATGGAGGCATTATTACCAAAACACACAGGGTAAGCTTTTTTGTCACTTTTAGATGTCTGTGTTGTCTCAATCTGTTCAGATACAAGTTATTTGTTATTGGACCAAAAGGTACGGAAAAGAGTCCATTCTGTGCCTGAAAATTATGTTGAGTTGTGGCTTTTTATGCTTAAATTGGCGACATAGCCAGGTCGTAAACAAATTTTAGGCAAATGTTCATTTGTTTTCTGCAGTTTATTTGGTAGATTCACCTGATTCACCAAAAGTAAACATAAAATCCACTTAAGGTGTGTTTGATTGGTACCAATTCTGAAAATGGTAGACTTGGAAGACTAAGAAGATGTGTTTGATTTACTCCCCAATTCCAAAAAACAGCAGGTTTGGCAGGTTTGGCAGGTCTGCTGAGCCTTGAAAACGTTAGACTTGGAAGACTAAGAATATGTGTTTGATTTACTCCCCAATTCCAAAAACGGCAGGTTTGGCAGGTTTGGCAGGTCTGCTGAGCCTTCTGCTCAAAATGGCAGAAGGTTTGGCAGACTTTGGAGAGATTCTTGATTTTATTTGCAGAATTCTGAAAACAAGGCAACCTTGGTTGCGTTGCTACAGTAAACTCTTTGCTGCAAAGCAGCAAACTCGTCTTCTTGTTTTGCAACTGGGAGCCACGTCTTTACCAGGATAAATCTGAAACCTGCTGTTTTGAAGAATTTTATGTTTGATTGGAAGCTGTGTTTCCATCTCTTTAATGTCTACCATTTTAGAAATTTGGTAACTTTGGAATCACACACCCTTAAATCTGAGCAGTCATAAGAGAGTTGATGATAGTTTGGTTCCTCAGTGATGTACAAAAATTGTTCTTCGAAATATCACCTACTACATGTGCATTTTGAAAACAAGGTGAAAAGCCTATGTGATATTACCTTTACAAAATAATGAAATTTCATATTTTTGGTGTAATATTTGTATGATCTTTTATAGGACTGATCTTCGTAGTGGATTCAAATGATAGAGAAAGGGCCGGTGAAGCACGAGAAGAGCTAAATAGGATGTTGAGCGAAGATGAACTCAGGGATGCAGTTCTTTTGGTCTTTGCAAACAAACAGGTAAAGCTATGGCCTTGCCTAGTCACCTAAACAAAATGCTTCACAAGCATGAACAAATGTAGCTTCATACTGCAAAATCAATTTCGAGTAAAAACTGATTTGCTTTGCTTCATGTAGTTTAAATCATTGTAAAAGATGGGTGTAAAATTTTGTGACCTATTTCTGTTACTTGATTTTGAAAGAAACTTTGCAACTTTTAAATAATTCTACTGTATCACTGGACTTCAGAGAAATCTTGAATTTTCTTGAAAGTAAAGCATGTTTTATTCAATTTTAAAACCCATTTGAAGATGTGACATTACCAAATTCCAAAGTTTTAAACCAGAAGAGTGAGAGACTTTTCTGACTAGTCTGAAATAAAACACGCTTGTCATTGTTTTGAAGACCTGAAATGGATGTAAATTTATTCCCTGTTTTTGGTGACTTTTTGAGGATTTCCAGGATGCCCTTTTCCTCAAAATCCTTAATTTGGGGAATTTACTGTACTGAAAAAAATACAAAAAATACTCATAATGTAGGGCAGTCATTTAACAACGGAAGAACGTTTGAAGCTTTTCAATTGGCCTCTTACTTATTTTCTATAACAGATCGAATTGGGTCACTTTTTTTGTGTGTCACCTGGTATGGTTTTCTTGAATATATTATGTACCCAGGTACTTCGGTTTGACATAAAGTTTACTTTTGACAAAATTCTGCTAAAGTACTAACAGATCTAAGAATTAAGGTTTCTGATTGAAATTTACATTTTATTACAGTGATTGTGTTTTCTATCGTAGGATTTGCCCAATGCCATGAATGCAGCAGAAGTTACTGAAAAGTTAGGTTTACATGGTCTTAGAAACAGAAACTGGTACATCCAAGCAACCTGTGCCACTAGCGGTGATGGACTTTACGAAGGACTTGACTGGCTCTCAAATCAGTTGAAAAATGCTAAGTAAAACCTGGATCTTATCGCAACTGCTTCTTAGACTTTGGGTTACAAACAGTAGAAATGTCAATAATGCTATGTAACTCGGGATTCAAAATCATTTATATTCTGTCAAAAACTATTGTTTAACACTCAAGTAACATTTATTAGTCACTTTCTGTCTTTGGTATAGACTTGATATGCAGTTCCCCATTACTTTAAATACGGCCTTGCTTGGTCTTTTATGTCGCTCGCCAAAATGAAATGAAAATAAAATTGTCAAGTATCACAGCAAACGAATTTTTTTTAATAGATCTCTCACAAGTTGTACCGGCATGCCCCGTTTGAAAAGTCACCAAATTTTGATTGCCCTGCTGTTTCTCAATTTTTTTTCAAGTACATAGATCAAAGACCAAATTATTTTCCTATACATACACTGATCTTGTAATTTGTTTCAAGATTAGCAAATTTAACTCTATTAAAGACAAATGACGGACATATAGCGTTTAGTTTGAAAGTAGAACAAACGATAGGCGCCCGCTATCATTTGTCCAATTGTTTTGGTAATCTCTCCCGATCATCAAATACAATCGAATACAACAGACTATATTTAGATTGCCTCGGCCCCTTGATTCAAGTTGCCTTATATTTCCATCATTTGTCTTTAAGGGTTTCCTTGCTTGAAGCATACAACAAAAACATTAATGATTGCTAGATCAACTTCTGTTTTTGATTGGGTCATAAATTACAGCAAGAACAAGCACAATTAATAAAAAATCTGAAAATTTTGACTTCTTGTACAAAGATGCATGACATTGTTTTACGTTTTACTATTGAAAGCAAAAATTTTATCATCTTTGAATATTTTTTGGGCAGTGACAAAAGTCGAAAATCAAATATTTGATCATCCAATTTTGGTTATTTTTCAAATGGGAGTACTTTTCGTGGGACCCCGGTATATGACAACTTTGGTCCCAGCCAGGAGTGACATTATAGACACATAATGATTGTTATATGAATATTTGATAAATATTAAATGTTGATAAATTTTTCTTTCCTACTGACTCCCTGCGTCAATGTTTTTAGTTTCAGTCAACTTTTCCTGTTGAAGCCATGTTTGCAATGAAGAATGAATATTTTTGGAGGATTGGAGTTGGCTTCAACATCAACAACTTTTGTCATTTCAATCTTGAAAACTTTCAGTATAGTGAGTTAGAAAAAATGGGCGTACGGTGGACTGTGACGTTGCTTATGGCCACCCAATCATCATGAATTAAATTTTTCTGTGCAGCAAAGAGTCTAACATAACTTCGATCAGAGACCTTTTCCCATCGAAATCGGTCACCTGATGCATTTGTTAAAAAGATTTTATCCTTAAGATTTCGTGGGAGTTTTGCAAACTGGTGAAACCTGTAGCCAAGCTCCTTCAGCATTTTAGCCTGGCAAAAGTTACAGTTACACGTGGTATCATCAGGCGAGAATGCAATACTTTGTGAAAAGTAATTTCAATCCTGATCATGTCTTGCCATGACTTGCTCCATGTGGAGGATGTTTGAAAGACAATAGTGTGTGCTTCTTTGTCTTGCAAAGAAGTTTCTTTCAACCATATCAACGCTGTGTGAATAGCAATGGGGCCTCTTGCTGGCACAGTTTTTCCTAACTATTTTGCCCCTGATAATACCACGTGTACCTGCAACTCTGGCAAGGCTAAAATGCCGAGGGGCTAGGTCAAAGATTTCATCAGTTTGCAAGACTCCCAGACAAGAGGTTTCTTAACAACTGCACTAAGTACCCCATTTCAATGGGGCAAGGTCTAAGTCAGACTCTCGGCTGCATGGAAACATTTTGTTTACGATGATCGAGAAGCTAAATGCGATTTCACAGTCCACCAAACGCCCTACGTTTTTTGTGACTCACCCTGTAGTTCAAAGTTATGCAGTTAGAAAACTTACCTCATAACTTTAAAGTCACTTTCTGTGAATAAAATCACGCGATGAACACCCGGGGGGGGGGGTACATGACTTGCGGATGGACGGTGGTCTCCCGCCTGGTTCTCAGAAAGGTACCATCTTCTAATTAACGGAGTTTGCCGTCATACCAACTTTTGTGATGAATTTTGGCGGAAAACCACCCATTATTGACTATCTCTCGCTAATTTCTGGATAACTCACCCATGTTTAAGGAAATTCTGCCGAAAATGGACCCTTGTTTAAAGAATTTTGGGCCCAAAAGCCCATCCATATAGGCGCCACATACCCGTACCCTCAACATGTTATGTACCCCCCCCCTCCCCCGAGGATGAACACACCAATTGACAAAAATCTCAAACCATTTAAATGACACTGTTGTTGTACTATATTTACCATTAATGTGGGGAAATTTGGTATTTTTTTTTTCAAAATGTTCCGTTCCCCTCGGTTATTCATGAACTTATCATAAGAGAATGCCTTGCGATGCGATATCATCCAGTAAAGGCTTGGGCCAGCATACAAAGCCTGATTTCCACTAGACAGAATATTCCGCTCAAAACGACGTTTTCCAGCCATCTGCTGGTTGGCTCGCGGAGAAGCCATGTCGCTCAAAAGCAGAAACCCCACAAACCCAGAAAAGTTTTGAACCTTGAGCAGCAATGATGAATATTTCAAAGTGCTAAATGAACAAAGCATGACATCGTTTTGTGTTGTACATTCCTTCTCATAGGTAATGTGTCCATATAAAAACAGCCCCGTTGCTACTTACACGTAGCCTGATTCACAGACCAAACGAGGAACTCGAGTTCCTCGTTTGGTCTGTGAATCAGGCTAACTTACACGTGAAATTTCATATGATCGCTTTGGGAGATAGACTGATGGGATAGCCAGTTTTAATATAGGCAAACTTTGACTTACTTGTTGTTGCGCGTCTACAGATGAACCACGGCAGTACGCTCCCGTCTCAGATAAAGCAACGTGGTAAGAAGAAAGCTCTGGCTCAAATGATGCAACCTCACTGAAAGCAGTAGGCTGTACGACCCAGCCTTCTTTTTGTCCGTTTTCGACATGACACTTGACACTCGGAAACAGCTAATTTTGGCAAATCGTTCGTTGAACCTTTTGAATCATGGTCTCTCCTTTTTTCAGAGAGACGACCATGTTTAAACATAACAGAACATTGTTCCCAAATGATGTTTTAAATGTCAAGAACCATATCTTCAGCGGTGTTAGGGACCACATTGATAACTGGTGCATTTAAGAAATAAGAAACAAATTAAGAAACTTTTTGTACTAAAGAATGTTTTGCACCAGAAACAAAAAATGCGAAGAATGTTATTTTGAATTAGAAGCTTTTATTACTATGGCCTGATCCAAGTTTCTCATGAGCAAATGTGTAGTGTTGGCTTGCTCTGTTAAACTGATGATGATGTCGAAGATAAGGATCCCGCCCATGGCTTGGATGAAGAGACTGGTGAAGATTTCACTTTACATACGGAAGCCCATAAGACTCATAAGTGCCAGACAACCTTTTTTCGGTACAGTTTACTGTTTGTTTTTTTCAGGGCAAGTTAGATTTTTTGAAGACAAGTACGTCATACTTTTTAAATACATGTTAGAATTTTTCAGGGCAAGTTAGAAATTTTGAGGACAAGTTAGCGCTTTTGAGGACAAGCTGGAAAGTTGGGTTGCTGCAATATTCAAGTCTGGGAAAAGATGCGATAGCAATAACTACAGACCAATCTCAGTGCATTCAATTTTCTCAAGAGTATTGGAAAAAATTGTGCATGATCAGTTACACGAGTTTCTCAAAGCAAATGGTATCTTAAGGTGGATGTATACCAAATTCTTTATGGCAAAGAAATTTTTATCATTTTTGAGGTTTTTATACTTTTTACTACATTAAAGCATAGAGAATCTAATGGATATTACAGTTTTTTGAAATTTTCATTCAAACTAAGGTAAATCAACAATTTGTTATTCGTAGTATCCTTGACAACCAACATTTTTGGTTGCTAGGGAGCAATTTTTCTTTCTATTCGTACCCTCAGAAAGTTTAGAGTGCCGTTTTTACTCTTTGCATAGTTTAGTTGAATTACATTTATTTGGAGACCAGCTGAGTGTTTACATGGAGTACTTAGAGGGTTGAGCGAGTGAATGAATTGCATTTAAAGGTGTGCTGCATGGAGTGAAGTCAAAAGTGACCAAACTCACTGCACCATGTTGAAGAATTTTGACATTGCTCATCGTTTTGATTGGTTATGCCTGGAAGTAAGCAAAGGTCAACTTACAGGAAAAAGAGAGCTAGAGCTTTCTCTGGCAAAAGGAAACAAGAAGTTACTTTGGCAGAAAGTGATGGTAATGTTGCTTTAGGCCCTGTCGATAGGCCATCTTCTGGTGTTGCTCATTCACCATCAAAGAGGAACAGGTCGGAGGAAAAGATCAATGAAAACTGTCCTCTTATCATAAAACAAAATGAAGCAGTTGTTACTAGAAGAAGAACACTTGAGCTTGGAATAGATTCACAAAACAAAAAAATTGTAAAAAGTCATGGAAACCATATCATATCAAGTTCTTGTTTAGAGCAAGAAATATTATCAGCTGTGATTTGTGCCTACTAGGCCACATTCAAAGACGTATGGGTACAAGTTTGAGGAAGTATAAAGCACAGAAGAAAGGATCAAAACTTCAAGATGGTTTCTCAGTTGGTGGACGTGGAAGACTTAGTGATGCAGTCATTGATACCTTTCAGAATCATTATGGTAATGCCATAAGAAAGAATTCTCAAGACATCAATGAATGCAGTAAGCTATTTGGGCTATCTTCTACCACAGCATTCTTGGCAAAGATGAGACTTTGTTTCAACAGCATAGGTTTTGTCCACAGGGCTTAGACTCCTGGTGCAAGTTTCAAAAGATTGTGTATCAAAAACCAGCACTTATTCCAGTGACAAGTGTCTTCCATCAGTGTTTCGTGATGAGCTCAGGCTAATCTTTGAGAGGCTCAGCTGCAAGACACTGCTGCAAAGGTGCATGAAAGGTTTCACTCAAAACCAAAATGAAGCACTTAACAATACTTTATGGGTAAAATGCCCAAAACGTGGTTTATTTGCGGAACAAAACTTGAAAGTGCAGTGGGTTCATCAGTTTTGTTATGGAACAGGGGAGCTGCCAGTATGGGTTCAGTCTTATAAACAGTTGGAATAAAGGACTTAGGTTTTAATACAGCAGCTGGTTATAGATCAGAAAACAAAGTCAGAATTCAGAACATGAAAGTTAAATGCAACAGAAAGTATAGGAAAAGACGGAAACTGCGTCGTCAAGCAAGAAAGAAAAAGAGTGTTACTGGTGTTTCATATTTGTCAGGTGGATTTGGAGTTGGTAAAGTTGCAGAAACAACAGCTGAGACTCCAAAACACATTAATAAAAAAACTGCAAGAGCTATAGGTGATAAAATTAAGATTCATTTTGTTGACGAGAGAGATGTAGTGTTGAAGATACACCAGAAAAATGGACAATGTAAAGGTCAGAAACATTAAAAAAAGACATAAAAAGCATCTTCTTATGCCAGAAACTGAAATCTGTAAGTTCATTTTATTAGGTGATTGGTTATTGATATCAGAGGAATCAATTTTTCAAGCATAAACAATGTTTTTAAGAACCAGCCAGTTTACTTTTCACATAAAAATCTTAAAATGCGTTTTTCTCAAAACGTCAGTTTTCACCTTCAAGAAAGGATATATTAAAAACTGTGAGTCAGAAAGGGTTGATATTTTGAGGTAATGCGTGATTTGATATCAGTACTGATATGAACAGAGAAAATTTGAAAAATTTTGTTTGATTGCGCTGTTATATTCAAAAACCCATATTTCCTGGTTCCCATGGCAACGGTTGCTATGGTGATAAATTCCTCTGCTCATATCCATTTACACCAATCAACAATCATTTGGTATCAGTGTCAACCCCTATTGAAGTATAGAACTGAAGATATCCTTTCTCAAGTTTTATCCATTGTCTATGTTTCCATGGTAATAGCTACCATATTGCTTTTCGTACAAAAATTTACTGTGTTAAAATTTGTTCAGAGAGCCATATGAAGTGTTATATGTTGTTCTTTGTACGTTTCAGTTTCAGTTTCTACACCAAAATGTCTATTTTTGATATGAAGTCAATTTCTTGAATTCTGGTATACATCCACCTTAACCCTATAGTGGTTGGGCTATTTGATAGTACTATTTTGGTTGGGGGGGGCAAAAAAGCCCCCCCCTACCTAACTCTTTACTGGTAATAGATAGAGCGACCAGATTTGGTGTGCTAAAAGCCTCAGGCATGTACTTTCCGTAAATATAAAAATTAACTTAAAAATAGCCTCCATTTTTGCTTACGTCAGCATTTTCCTTTGTGTGGTCAAGAAAAGCGGCAAAATTGGCCAAAATCAGGAAAATCGAGATAAAATTTAATTTGGAGCATATTTTCCATCCAAACATGGTATTTATGATAGAATGTATCAAATAACACAACATTAAAAAAGAAATTTGCAAAATATTCCACTTCTGCTCCTTTTTTCGCGATAATTGAGATTTGAGAATTTGCGATTTTCCCTGGGTCAGTCCCAGAAAACTGTCTTCCGCCCCCTCATTTTTCAAAATATTTCAATGAAACTTTTTGAGAAGTTGCACAATAAGTAGTTGCAAAAAGTCAAGAAGTTTCATGGCTATAAAATTCTTCCTCGCAGAGTTATTTAAAAAAATCTACTAGGGGGGGCAAATTTGCCCCCCCCCCAACCAAAATAGGGTTAACTAATAACCAATATGCATTTCGGAAACTCTATTCCACGATTATGTCCTTGATAAATAGTACTGAGCATTGGCTTGAAAATGCTGATAATCGGAAGCTGAACATGACAGTATTTCTAGACCTGAAAAAAGCCTTTGATACGGTAGATCACAAAATATTGATAGATAAACTGTTCAAATATGGTATCAAAGGAAAAGAAAGAGAATGGTTCAAGTCATACTTAAGTGGATGAAAGCAGTTTTGTTCTGTAAACGGTCAAAGGTCAAAGACCGAGGGAGTTCTGTGTGGCATTCCACAGGGGTCATGCTTAGGTCCCCTCCTTTTCATTGTGTACCTCAATGACTTTGAGGGTTGCTTGGACTTCTCCAAAGCAAACATGTATGCCGATGATACACACACAACAATTGCATCTAATGACATAAGAGAGCTCGTACACATGACAAAAAAAGAGCTGTTAAATATCAGTGACTGGTTGAGGGTAAATAAACTAAGTCCAAACCCGAAAAAAACTGAATTTATGGTTATTGGTCATCAACGAAGAATAAATGAAATTGATGACCTCCCTCCTCTCGAACTCAACGATTCTGAAATAAAACGTGTGGAGAAAACCAAGTCTTTAGGTGTCATTATCGACAAGGCCGAGGAGAGGGGGGTTAGGGGGGGTCAGAAACCTGGGGCCCATAGCTATAAGGGGCCCATAGATAATAACTGAGTTTTTTCGAAATAAGGCTCAAATGCGGGTCTCTAGACCACGGCCAGTGCTAATAGGGGGCCGATCCATCAATATTTTCTCAATTGTCATAATGCTTCAAAAATCATGAAGAGACTGAAAACAACAGTTCCAACGAAGTTAAATACATCTTCTAAACCATTGAACAGAGCGTCAGAAAATTTTTTATTTCCTGCGGACGAAAACTTTTTGCTATAAATTTCCTGTCAGTGCTCCATCACAACATCTGAATCGATCAAAATGAAAACGATCAAGCATTGGATCAAAAGCCCGGATGAAAATTTTTAGACGAACTTTTGCAATTATACCGAGTGAGCCAGAAAAAAGTTTCCACATTTGAAAATTCATAGCACAAAGATTACTTCAGGGATTTGAATCATTCAATTCTAGTTAAAAGCCGAAAGATCGAAGTATCTTTGTGATTTTTCTCACTGCCTTAGCAGCACTAAAAGTATAGGTAAATTCAAGTTTATAAGAATTTCATGTTTGCAAAATGACTGGAAAGGGGCCTAAAATATCGATCAAATCATAAAGGACTCATCGCACAGAACAACAAAGAAAATGCCATTTCTCTAGGATGAGAGCTATCCTTGGTAACTTTATTGCCATGGGATTGAAAAAATCTTCAATATTTTCTTGAAAATAAATATCTTATAACTTTCGGGAAAGGTGCCCGGGGGGGGGGGTACATGACTTGCGGATGGACGGGGGTCTGCCGCCCGGTTTTCAGAAAAGTACCCTCTTCTAATTACCGAAAATTGCCGTCATAACCACTTTTATGATGAATTTTGGCGGAAAACCACCCATTTTTTGCTATTTTTCGCCAATTTCTGGATAACCCACCCTTGTTTATGGAAACTCTGCCGAAAAAGGGACCCTTGTTTAGAGAATATGGGGCCCAAAAACCCACCCATATGGGCGGCACATACCCGTACCCTCAACATGCTATGTACCCCCCCCCCCCCGGGGAAAGGTGACACCCCCATTTCTTATTGCTCTGTGTGAGGAGAATCCTTATGATTTGATAAATGTTTTAGGCCCTATTTTAGCCATTTTGCAATCATCAAATTTTTGTAAAGTTGATTTTTCTCTTATTTTTAGTCCTGGTAAGAAGGCGAGAAAAATCACAAAAATGCTTCAGTCTTTTAGCTTTTAACTAGAATTTGAATCATTTCAATTCCTGTAGCTATGAATTTTCATGACGCTATGAATTTTCTTGATGCAATGAATATTCAAAAGTGGGAACAATTTTCAGGCTCACCAAGTTGATTTTGACAAAACAGATAAATGTTCCATCCCCTCATTTGGCAACTGCGCCGGTCAAAGCTTCTGTCGACGGAAAAGTGCCTAAATCTGCAATAAAAGTGACACATCCATTGTCGATTACAGTTAATCAACACGCTTTCCATTCATTTGGAGTGAGACATCATACAGGAATTGGGCCTCTTGGTCATTTTATCATAGCAACAGCACCAGCTTTACAGTAAAACAACAAAGTAATTTTTGTTGCTTGGCCCCTTTCGGGGCCTTTAGAGGTCGGGGGCCCTTAGTTCTTGAACTAAAGGTAACTTTAGTCCGTTACGCCACTGCTATCAGTAAGCATTCTTCAAAACTTTCTCGGGAAATCACCACAAAGATAAAAATATTTAATTTACAGATAATGAATTTCCTGTGAGTTTTGTCGAAATCCAAAATTTCCTGCGGACATTGTCCGACCGTCCGAAGACATTCTGACGCTCTGCCATTGAACTTTACCAGATGAGCTAGAAAAAATTCCCGAACATTCATAAGACCAAGAATGTTAAACGGATTAGAACGGTTCAGATTCTTGTTGAAAGATGAAAGACGAACAAATTTTATTGATTTTTTCAACGTTCTTGTGAGCACTGAAAATATAGGAAAATTCGACTTCACTGACATTTTGGTTGCAAAGTGCTAGATAGGAGCCAAAACATTTGATCAAATCGCAAGGAATCTCCTCACACGGAAAAATACGCAAGGGCATTTCACTTCTTTTAGGTGTGATAAGAGACAGATTTTCGAACAACTATTGGAGATTTTCAAAGCCATGGCAAACATGCGCAGAACTGAACATTGTACATTCTTCATTGTTCTGTAAGAGGAGCTTCTTTGTGATTTCATCAAGTGCTTTGGGCCAATTTTCAGGCATTTCGCAATCATGAATTTTCGTTGAGTAAATTTATCTATATTTCCAGAGCTCGTAAATACGCAAGAAAATTACAAAAGTACTGCAATATCTCGGCTCTCAAGCAAAATTCGATTCTTTCTAATCGATCAATTTTCAGCTTTTGATGTTTGAAAAATTTGAAGAATCCCAAAAAAAGATGCCCATACAGATTGTTGTTCACTAACTGTTAATTGTTATTATATAATGATTCTTATGCATGATGAGTAGCTTGTTGTATGATTTTACGATTGTATCTAGAAGTGGAAATAGTGACCAGAGCGATTCTAGCAACTTTACTTTTAAAAATTTTCCTGGGGGAGCATGCCCTCGGACCCCCCTAGGTGGGTGCGCCTTTGGCGCACGGGTACGCCTTCGGCATACCTTTCAGAACTCATTTGACAAGCGGCCCATGCTGCATTCTGACCCGGGGCCCACAAATTCTCTCCGCGGCCCTGATTATCGATGAAGGGCTGAAATGGAAGGATCAATATAAATCACTGACAGGAAAGTTAGCAGGTGGTTTATCATCTTTGAAAAAGCTTAAAGACGTTCTTCCCCAATCAAAGTTATGTGATGTGTATCACGCTCTCTTTGAGAGTCACATTCTGTAACAAGTTGAAAATTGTAAGTACCATTCATGGTCAGAACTCGGTGCCCATGTGTCTTTTTTGGCTATGGATGATACATTAGTTGTATTCAAATTGTTGAGTTAGGTTTTAAGATGGATATATATATAAAAAAGAGTCACATACGCTACGGAAACAATGTATGGGGTAGCATCTCTTCATCTGAACTACAAGCACTTCAACGTCTCCAAAACAGAGCCCTATCAATTATAGAGCGCGCAAGATTTAATGACGAGTGGCCTAAAAAATGGCTAAGCGTTGTGAATCTTGTTCGTGATGATCGCTGTGTTATGGTATATAAGATTTTAAACAAACAATGCCCTGAAAGCTTTTGGAATATGTTCCAGCAGAGATGTTCTATATCAAATTATAATACGAGGAATTATAGAGATCTCCATATTCCCAAGCTAAACCTTGAATCAACCAAAAAAGGATTTCATTATTCGGGCATTAAGGCTTGGAACGATATTCCAGTTAACATCAGAGAACTGCCATCACTGCGCCTATTCAAAACACATCTAAAAAGGCATTTGATGACTGATGAGCCTTGATAATTAACTAAAGCCCCCTCAAGAACGACTCCCTGGAAGATCAGATTCATTAATCATCTTATATTCTTAGTTTAGATTTTGTAAGTTGTATTTGCTGCCGCTTAGGCTATTGTTGTGTATCGTTTTTGAAATTCGAAATCTATATGTATGCTCCGTCGGATTTTGGAAAGTCATACTCATGAAGGCTTTGGCCGAAACGTTTAAACGAATGTGTTTTTCTGAGTTTCTATATCTATTTTTATTACATATTGAGATTGAGCTAATGAGTACATATATATACATATATATATATATACCGGGTGAGTCAAAAAAAACGTGGGGTGTTTGGCGGACTATAACTTCGCTTGTATCCACCCGATCGTCGTAAACTAAATTTTACCGTGCAGCTGAAAGTCTAACTTAGATCTTAAACTTTATCCCATTGAAATCGGTCACTTGATGCATTAATTAGAAAGAGAGTTTCTTAGTAAAGCTTTATATGGGAGCCTTGCAATTTGATAAAATCTTTGGCCCATCCCCTTCAGCGTTTTAGCATTGTCACTGCTACAGGTACACATGGGATTATCAGGGGAGATTGAAATAATTAGGAAAAATTGTGTTCCGTCTCCAGGGATGCCTTGCCATAACTTGCTGCCTGCGCATAGGATATGTTTAAAAGACGTTAAAAAACTTGTGCTTCTTTTTCTTATGAAGAAATTCATTTTAACTATTTTAACCTGTTCAACGCGTTGTAAATCTCAACAGGGCTCCCTGCTCGCTGACAACGGCCGATTCAGCCTCGCGATCGTGAAATTAGGCTGAAGAAAATCGAGGGTTGGGTTACATTGTCCGTTCTCAAGAATGACGAAAAGCTGATTTATCGAATGACCTGATTTAAGACAAGAGATATCACTTGGGAAGTAGGCATGGACTGTGATGAATGCCAATGAACGTTACGTTCTGTTGTGAAGGATTTGAGAAATTTGTTAAAGCTGTTTGGACATAAAACATCAGCTTGTTGTGTTGATACTTGCATGGAAATTTCAGCTTACCGTGAGCGAGGAATTTAGTACAGTTGTATCAATTCGCTGAACCTACAATCTACTCCTTAGTCAATGATTTTCGAATGCACTACTGCTTCCCAGGTCTTAGAATAAAAAAGCATGTCTTTTCGGGGACAGGACAAACATCGAGTTTGACATGGTTAAGCTTTAATTCCATTTGAATTGCTTCTGCTCTTTGTAGTTTTTTTTTTTAATTTTCGTTGCTTGTCTTTTTCGCTCATTCCAATTTTGCAGCATGACTGTTTTCCATTTTTCGAAGCGGTCTTTTTCACATTTTCGCTCATTTTCGTTCGTTGTTCATTTCTTGGGCTTTGTTTTGGTCTGTTTTTGCTCTAATGGAGTGCGTTTCCATTTGGTACTCACGTTGCTCGTTTTGACTTTAGAGCGAGACCAAAAACCAAAACGACAAATAAAGAGCAAAAACTATCAAACGGAAACAAGGCTTTAGGGGCTGAATCTTCAAAGGCTTCGTTAAGCAGAATAGCCATTTTTGTGTTAGGAAAATTGCCTCGTTATTGTTATCCTACGCAATACAGTGAAAGATAATCATGTGACGTGATCAAATACTTAAATGTTGTTGTAAGAAATATGACTGATGACCACCCAATACCCCTGTTTAAGTGACTTGGCAACAAATCCTAAGTTTTGCATGGATTTCACCTTGGTAGAATTTGCCAGGTCATTTACAAAGGGTTTGGTGAATAATACTTAGATCTCCTCTTGCATCTTTATTTGTGTCAGAGATTTAACTTGAAGAAATGAAAGAATTATCAACACAACAGGCTGATGTTTTATGTCCAAACAGCTTTAACAAATTTCTCAAATCCTTCACAACAGAACGTAACGTTCATTGGCATTCATCACAGTCCATGCCTACTTCCCAAGTGATATCTCTTGTCTTAAATCAGGTCATTCGATAAATCAGCTTTTCGTCATTCTTGAGAACGGACAATGTAACCCAACCCTCGATTTTCTTCAGCCTAATTTCACGATCGCGAGGCTGAATCGGCCGTTGTCAGCGAGCAGGGAGCCCTGTTATTTTTTTATTTTTTTTTATTCTATTCTTATTTATACACAATACCCTATCAGCATAACAAAGTAAATATAAATGTTGATAATATCATGAAAAAATAAAGCTGCTCTTCCAAGGGGTTGTGTTTGTGTCCCTCTACCTCAAGAACTCCCTCAGTCTTACTTTGAAGGAGCTCAATGAGGCAGAGTCTCGTATTTGCTTTCGGATCTCGTTCCAGGCACTTGCTCCCTGGTATCCAAAAGACTTTTTGCATCAAGTGACCGATTTCAATGGGATAAAGTTTAAGATCTAAGTTAGACTTTCAGCTGCACGGTAAAATTTAGTTTACGACGATCGGGTGGATACAAGCGAAGTTATAGTCCGCCAAACACCCCACGTTTTTTTTGACTCACCCGGTATATATATATTAGATGATTTGGGGGCAAGTTAGACTTTTTGGGGACACTGATGAAAACTTGGCATCAAAAATCAAGATTAAAATGTACCGAAAAATAGCAATTGTCATTACCCGGAAACAGGATGTAGCATGATTACCATTGCTAAGAAACTCATAAAATTTGGATTGGGCGTAGATTGAGATTGAGAACGAGGCTCTACTTGTAAATCATTTTTGGCAATGAAATTTTTCTGCCGTTGTAACATTTTGTCTCATCCTGAATGAGATAAAATATATCCTGTACATTCAAAGTCTGATAAATGGAAATCATTCTGCTCTTCCATTGCACTGCGCAAATCTTTGGGAAGGAACTTCCCCAAATGACAGCGAGGAAAACTGGGCGTGCAGACAACAGATTGAAAACGAGGCCTTGTTAGTCATTCAAGCCAAGTTGGCAGAAAGAAGTTGTCAGCCATTTCGATATTTGAATTGCAGATCGAAGTTTTGATTTAAGGCTGACAGCATAAATTAAGAAGAAAAGGGGCAACTCAAACCTCAACATCATTATCAAACATGGGAGGTGCATTTGCGAAGTTGTTTGGAGGACTTTTTGGCAAGAAAGAAATGAGAATTCTGATGGTAGGACTTGATGCCGCTGGAAAGACCACCATTTTGTATAAATTGAAACTTGGAGAAATAGTCACAACGATTCCAACGATAGGTAACAGGAGATATGATTTTATGCCGCAAATATTTTGAAGGCTAGTTATTACTTTATCTCGCAGGTTTTGTAGTAATAACTGACATCAAAGAAACCCCTGCCCACAAACAAAATTAACAGCGAAAGAATGGCATCTTCTTTGAATGGAATGGGAAATGGCCAGTTCGTGAATAGAAAGTAGGCCCTTATCTTTTCAGAGACCTTTGAGGTCCAGCATGGTAGGCCTGTGATCAGGGCGTAGGTAGGAAGGAAATTTCTTCAAGTTAGGGGGCATAACACATTTCAGGGGCACTTTTTCAGGATTCTAGGGGGATTACCAGAAACAAAAAACCTAAATTGTAATTACTTGGGTTTTGTTCTCTGCTTGTGACAAAAGGTTGCATTGGCTCATAAGGGGTCATCGACAAACAATTTTCGTCACAGTTAACGGAATTGGGCCGTTAACTGCTTGACCCCCCCCCCTCCCCCTTCTTAACGGACCACTAAGTTCATGGCTATATTTTCTCTTGTCGCAAGCGTCCCACAGACTCTCGTATTAAGCCTATTTTGTGTCCTTGGTTGGGGCCTAAGCCTACTGCAACTTCTTCATGCAGATCGCAACATCAAAATTAAGTAGCGCAAGGCCGAAAACTTTACTGCTACGAGTTATTCTTTCAGGATTGATAATGAAATATTCCTTATTTCAATTTTCGTCACAAAAGTCAAAATTTTAACGGATTTGAGCTGGACCCCCTCCCCCCTAACGGCCCAATTCCGTTAAATTTGACGAAAATCGTTTGTCGATGACCTCTAAATAGGAACAGAATGCAATTACTGTCTTGTTAACAGTGGACACTACACAGACAAAGGATCTATTTTTATGAGGGTTAATCATTGCAGGTCATAAACAAAGAGTGCACAAGCATTATGGCTTTGGAAATGAGGCTGTTGGTGCAGGAAAATCTCCCCTACCTCATTGACTCTGCTTTGTGAATCAAAAAGAGCACAACTTTATTTCAAAATCTTGGCAGGCGAGTGCATCCCCAACAGGCCCCTTTCACTATGACGTCAGTTCTTATGAAATCCTTCCAGGAACATCACTTGCCTTGATTCAATGTGGATCTAAATCTCGAAAGTGTGCATTACTCTCAGCAAGGCATGAAATTGTTTTGTACGTGTAGTTGCAACATAATGATACGATTTAGATTTCTCCTTGCACAGGGAATCGCATCTTTTGCCTTGAATTGAATGTTGTTGTGAAATGGGTCTACTCCCACATGTCTGCATACATGCTTTTGAGAAGGACTATATGGAAGGGTCAGATGCACTTCAATACCAATCATCAATCAGATCAGAGCTGAGTTTCCAAAAAATCTAGAGGTTGAATTGAAGTGTATTGTTGGAACTGATAGCTGATTAGCTTATTAAACAATAGCAAGAGAAATCCTTCATCTGATCAGATGATGCAGTTTTCGATCACAATTTTAATGATTCATACTTGCAGTCACAATCTGAGGGAATGGGAGGGAGACATGTCCTCCCCACTTTTCTCAGAGGTTGCTCCTTCCAGTTCATCTAAAACAATTGAGAAAATGTCTTAGGAGAGGTAAGGTACTTTTTCAGAGTCAGGCAAATGGGCAATTGTGCTAAAGATGGCGGCAAGGAGCTTTTTACCAAGATGCATTGTGTTCTAACTATGAATCCCTAATTATTCTATAGGAATTTGATTAAAGAATGCAATGCATCTTAGTACTCTTGAGTACCGAATAATTGTCCCCTCCCGCTTATTAATTTTTGAAAAATTTTCCAACCCCCCCCTGCTGTTATTCCGACCCCCCTTTTATTAATTTTTGAAAAAATGAAATGACAGTAAACATGATTTCTGAATAAACGCAAGAAACAGTCTCAAGAAGTGCATTCAACAGAACCAGAGCTCAAAAGTGAATGCATCAGTAACATCACTGTTCACATAAATATATAAAAGATACGTGTTTACCTTAGAAAACGACTATTTTCTATTTTTCCAAGCCCCCCCCCCGATTGTTCCAACCCCCCCGATTACTGTCATGTCGAACCATTTCCAACCCCCCTGATTATTCTCACCCCCCCCCACTTATTTGGTACTCGAGAGTACAAAATTCCTTGCCGCCATCTTTAGCGCAAGGGTGTTCCCTCATAGAAAGAGTGAAGTACTGAAGCTTTTTCCTAGGGGCCAGACTGGAAAGTTTGTATCTTGCACGGGCAAGTTGAGATGGCATAAGTAAGACTGCGTGGAAAATGTGAGGTTGAGAAGGTTGAGAACAATAGATTAAAACAATAGATCCTTTGTTTATTGCCAACTGCATGGCCCAGGTTCAAAATTGCGTACGTTCCTGCATGCACAATATCTTGCGTGTGCAATGTCTTGCGTGTGCAGAGCAAACTTTCTGGACCCCTACCCAATCTGCCTTTGTCTCCTCCACTTTTTTGTGGCCGGTGCCACCTCTGACATTGGCAGCTGCCATACCTCAATCCAGGGAGATTTAGTAAGAATACCATCACCCTGAACCACCACCTTTCAGATGAAACACTGATTATGAGTGGTTTATGATAGGGTCTTAAAACAATTATTTGCCATCTGAAGCTTCTAACAGTAAGTTCATAGTGTTTACTGTATCACTTCATCTAGTGCTGAGATGAAGTGCTGTTTACTGGCATTTTCATCTAGTCACTGTATCACTTCATCTTACTTTTCAAAGTACAGCTACAACTCAAAATGGAGCAATGGATGGTAAAATCTGCTTGAATAAATTATATCACCCTGAACCACCACCCCTCATAAGGAAAATCGTACTAGTATACTGTCAGAAAAGCTATTTGCTAAAGGGTTACGTCCCATGTGTAATTAACATTCATTGCATTTTAATTGGATGGAAAATTAAATGCTTTTTGTTCCTCCCCTGTTTTTACCTCTCAGTACGTACTACCAGCATTACGTTATTCAAAAAATGCTCCTGCCCCACTTTTTCCCTGGAATCAAATGTTATTTACCACCAGTTTTTGTTCATAAAGTCATGTTGCTATTCACAATGTGAGACTGTTTTCATACACTATAGCGGTTCAGGGTGACCCCCAGCTATTCAATTCACTTTGGAATAGAAACCCCTTGAACAAAAACTGAAATCCACAACGCAAAGGACTTACTGAATATTTCATTCAAAGAGATTGAAAAACACTGGGGACAAGTTACTTGACCTTTGCCGGCTCTTTAAGATCTACTGTAAATGAATCAAAGCAGAAGCACTGGTTGATAAAATAAGTCAGGACTGTAAAGCAATGTTTCAAGTGAGACGGAAAAGTACCTCTTTGCATTACAAAATATTACTGGAAGCAAGCTACATAATATGAATGTAAGGCAAGAATAATTAGCCAGCAATTTATCTTTGCTCTGTGTTTTTGCTAAGGCCAAGACTTGGCTATTTCTGTAAGTTCAGAAAGAGGATTGGAGAATGCACTAGGGTGGTGGTTCTGGGTAATTGTACTCCAGTATATTCTATGTGTAAAATTCAAACAAAGGATGTACAGTAAGTAGCACTGCTAATGAGCAAGCCAGAGTACATACTGCACAGTATACACCCCCCAAGCATTAACTTTTTCTGCGTACACAATTTGGTAGGCTCTAGAAAATGAAAATTTTTTTTATCATTACCTACAGTGATAATGATAATAATGACAATGCTGATGATAACCTTTTTATTACAATTGCAGGTTTCAATGTGGAGACAGTTGAATACAAAAACATAAGTTTCACAGTTTGGGACGTTGGTGGTCAAGACAAAATTCGGCCATTATGGAGACATTACTATCAAAACACACAAGGTAAAAGCTTCTTCTTCTTCTTTAACACCAAAGCCCCATTATACATATGTAGCCACAGTGCAAGCCATTGACATTCCTCCACAGGAAGCCCAGGCAGTTAGGTAACTGAACAATGATTAGTTTACAATCTTAAAATTGTTAATTGTATGCTGCCTTTGTGTGTTATTTGCCCGGGGGGGGGGGGGGGGGGGTACATGACTTGCGGATGGACGGGAGTCTGCCACCCGGTTTTTAGAAAGGTACCCTCTTCTAATTACCAAAACTTGCTGTCATACCCACTTTTATGATGAATTTTGGCGGAAAACCACCCATTTTTGACTATTTTCGCCAATTTCTGGAAAACCCACCCATGTTTATGGAAAATCTGTCGAAAACCCATATGGGTGGCACATACCCGTACCCTCAACATGTTATGTACCCACCCCGGGATTTTTTGCTGCACTTACCCATGGCTGTGTTGTATCTCATTGACTGCTGCACTGCACTGCATAATTGTTCGCATGCGAGAGTTTGATACAAAAAAACTTGCTGGTATTGTAATACTAGGTAAACAAGGGGTGATTGTTATCTTCAAGACAAATTCTGTTAACTGTTTCGTCCTCACTCACAATCCGGTATCGATGCTCCAAATTCGCAACGCAACATATCAAAATGCTCCTCAATCATTGAATTATACTTTCTGATACTTTGTTTCTTCATCTGAAGTGTCTGACATACAAAAATTTGCGGCTTCTTGATGCACGTCTCATCATATCTGAATTCTCACCATGCTCCGGCCATCAAACGGTCCCAGTGTGATCAAATTTCGAATGTTTTCGTATGCCAACCTCACTTACCTTTACACAGAATGTACACAGGGACCCCCTGGCATACCATAGAGCACAGTTTTGGTTTGAATCGATCAACAGATGGACCGGGGGATCCCTGTGTACATTCTGTGCTAGGCAAAACGAGACATTAACTCACGACCAAAAACTATGTAGAGTTAAAACGTTTTCAATGCCATTTTGGCTCTATTTGCTTAATAGTAAAAGTTAAGGTTTCTTTGGAAAGAGGAAGAGAAGTGTAATATTCTCACGTAACATTTTCGAAATTCAAACATGCAGAAGGGGGTTGAAATCAAGCCTCAAAAAAGGCAACTTTTGGCCTATGCAGCCGTTGAGGTTGAAAAGTATGTGGTTAAAAAGCTCTATTTTAGCTGTATCCAAATCTGTGCTCCGCTTATTTGTTAACTATGTAGATTTTTTGTCCATAGGTGAAGAAATGGCCAAGGGTTAGCAGATTTTAGAAAAGTTGGTTTCCCCAAAATCGGGGAGAACAACAAGTCGCTATGGCAACGAATAACACGGCCTTTATCACAGTAAAACTGTATCGAGCATGGAAGGTTCACTTTCTCATGATCATTGATGCTTTCCTTGAAAAAATATTCCATTTGAATTTTGAGTTGTTCGGTCAAGCATCTTAGAGAACAATTATTTCTTGAAAAGGCACATAAAATGTATCGATTGTAATCTCTCAAGCGGCTGGATTCGCAAATGAGAAACACTGCACTACTGCAAAGGCTCTTTCAAAGTCTGTAAGCGTACCAAATCTAATTGTTTAGAATCTAAACAAAATATTCTTTGAAAGAAATCAACAACATTTAGAAAGAAAAAGTGAACTTCGACTAAACTCTCTTGAGACAATCTTTCTTGTTCGATACAGTCTTAATTTGATTAAAGTCCCTGCTATTTGTTGTTGTAGTGACTTAGTGCTGCTCCCATTATTGGCAAAGCCAGATTTTGCAAAATCTGCTAACCCTTGGCCATTTCTTCATACGTAGACAAAAAGCTATGGGGTCAACATATAAACGGAGCACAGATTTGGATACAGCTAAGATAGAACTTTTCAGCCATATTTTTTTCAACCTCAACGGCTGCATGGGCCGAGAGTTGCCTTTTTGGGGATTGATTTGAACCCCTCTCTGTAAGTTTAAAGTTTGAAAATGCTGCTTAAGGATATTACGCTTCTCTTCCTCTTTTGAACGAGACCTTAACTTTTGCTATTAAGCAAATAGAGCCGAAATGGCATCGAACAACGTTTTAACTCTACATAGTTTTTGGTCGTACTTTAGTAGATATGTGATGAGATCAGTTGACCAAGAAATGCATGTCAGGAGTGGCAACAAACTTTTTGGAATGTAAGCTCAATTTGCTTTGAAATGTGTTCATGTATCCGATACATCGTATCATTTTCTCTGATGTGTGTACCTTAACATAATTTTGCTGTCTGGGAATTCTCAAGAATCCTTAAGGATTCATTGGAATACTTTTAGTTGAGGGTTTTCCAAATTCTAACGAAAGTACTTGAGAATTCTCGTCATGTTAAAGTGCACACAGCCTAATGATGTGGGTACATTTCTTAGAAGACTTTTTCAAGCTTGGAAAAGTTGAAACAAGTGTGACCAGCTAATTCATGAAATTCTGTTGATAATGATATCTGTCATTAAACTCACAGAGTCAACAATCTTTGTTTTGATTCATTTGGAACTTTATAACTCAGGGGCTGTTGGCACCTTTATTTCTCATCATGCATCATTTAGCTGTGACAGGAATAGACCTTTTATCTATTCTACAAAATAGCCTGGATCGAGCGTTATTGTTATACAATTTTATACGCGAGGTTCGATCGAGTGGCGTTAGAGAGGTTCTATCATTATTATGCATATTCGAAAAAATTCTTCAATTCGCATCATAATATCGTTCCATTCAGATTCTTTCCTAGAATAACAAAAAGGTCTACCGGGTGACCCAAAAAAAAAGTGACCCGACGCAATCTGTTATAGAAAAATCAGTAAGAAGCCGATGGGAATGCTTCAAAAGTTGTTCTGTCGCTAAAAGACCAGCCTACATTATGAGTATTTTTTGCAATTTTTTTCATCTCGGTAAATTTTGCAAATTAAGGATTTTGAGGAAAAAAGCATGCCAGAAATCCTTAAAAAGTCGTCAAAAACAGGGGATCGATTTACAGCCATTTCAGATCTTCAAAACAATGTGGAGCATGTTTCTTTCAGGCTGGGAATAGGCAACTCAGTCAATAGTTTCCAGAGAAAGTTTATAGTCCCCAGGTGCCTAAAAATTGGGAATAAATTCCCTGTAAACTCAGTGAATTTCAAAGGAATTCAACTTTCCATACAATTCAAGAATTCTTTAGAGAAAAGCAGCAGTATCAGGCCCGTCGGAACGAAATTGATATTGGGGGGGTCTGAGACGAGGTGCGAGGGAAGCGAGCATAAATGGGGGTCCGGGGGCTTGGCCCGGGGAAATTTTTCATGACCACGCCTTTCAGATCGTTGGAAAACGCCCCATTTTTGGAAAATGTGCCATTGACCTAGACTTATTACGTTGAGTCCTAGTAATCACTACCACCCACCCACCCCTCGCTCATACTATGTATGAGTAAAGTATGAGCGAGGGGTGGGTGGGTGGTAGCGATTACTAGGACTTAACGTAATAAGTCTACCATTGACCATGGTACGGAGGCAAAGGATCACGACTAATGAGGCTCTTTCCATGAAAATTTTGAAATTTTTGACTTGTATTGTTGCATTTTGGATAGATTGTATCAAAAAATGTTGCATTTTGGATAGATTCTTGTAGCTTCCTCGAATATATACGAGCTTGAATCTTCATTCGTACGACCTTGGCTTTTACAGCCTTTTTCACTTACAAAATCAGCAAAATTCAGCAAATTATTGGGGGGCTGAAGCCCCCCCCAGCCCCCCCCGCTTCCGACGGGCCTGAGTATCCTTGTCCCTTGAGGCTAGAATACTTTAGGTATCTAGGGACTATAAACTTGCTCTGGAAACTTTCGACTGAGTTGCCTATTCCCAGCCCGAAATAGAACATGCTCTTCATTATTTTGAAGATCTGAAATGGCTGTAAATCGATCCCATGTTTTTGACGACTTTTTGAGGATTTCTGGCATGCCCTTTCCCTCAAAATCTTGACTTGCAAAATTTGCCGAGCTGAAAAAAATTGCAAAAGATACTCATAATGTAGGCTGGTCTTTTAGTGACAGAACTACGTTTCAAGCATTCCCATCGGCTTCTTACTGATTTTTCTATAACAGATGGCGTCGGGTCACCTTTTTTGGGTCACCCGGTATAAGAGGTTCAGGCGACAGCCATCATTGATTTCTTTTGTGTGATGGAATGTCACATACGAAAGAAGTTAACTAGGAAGCATATAATAGATCATCATTGGATAACAAACTTAATTTTTACAAACCTATTTTAGCAAAAGTATTGGAAGTGTTACGAAGTGTGCTGCAACATTTGCTGAAACCTGTCCTGTTTTCGGGCCATTGACATTTCTCAATAGCCTTGTATTGACATCATTTGGATTTGTTTTACCAAAATTGGTCTTCTTTAAAAGGTTGAAATAACTATTTCTTCTTTAAATATACAAAATGAAAAATTAGCGAAATAGCTCAGCAAGACTTGGCAAGATTAATCATGCTGGTCATCTATTTTGTTTTGTTGATGTTGATGTAAGAATAGATGATACCTGCTAAGTTCTAATGTGCCTCAATGTAGGGGGTCGGGTAGTTTTGGCGATCATGCCCAGAAGACCATGATGAATGATGAAAACTAATTATTGATGACATCGTACTGTTTCTAACTGGAACTTTCCTCTTTTGATGATGAGAATTAACTGTGTATACATGTTATTTGCAAATTAAGCTTTTGAAAGCAAATTTGCACATGTGGTTTCTTAGCTGAAAATGATAGGAGATCGTATCAAAATGCTCTAAGGATGATACCATGACCAAGTCTGGTCGTCTTCGTCCATAGTGCAATTTTTTGATGATATCGTAAAAGACTGGAAATCTTGAATTGTCATTTGAATATTCTACTTCACAATTGTTCTACGTCACATAGGAGTCTCGTGAGAACGCATCCACTAGTCACCAAGCGCCAGTTGCATGTCGAGTTTCCAAGCATGGCCACGTTGAAATTTTTACGAGAAAAACTTTGGAAGGCATATCAAGTCGCATCATGGAAAAGGATGCAACAGATGAAGAATCAGCGTTGAAAACCAAGGGTCTATCATTTCCTTTTTGACTGCAATGAATGAAAATATGAAAGCAATGGGCGAATCGCTCAAACCTTTTGATGAAGGGCCTAACCTTGCCCATGCAGAAGCTGCAAAAAAGCCTGAACAGTCTTCAGAGGCCAAGGCCTCAACCTCATCGAGTGATCCAACGGATCCAGCAGATTCACCTCCTGAAACAGGAGAGAATTCTGACAGAGAACAACTGTTGGGGAGGCCAAAAACCGATGAGAAGAAAGAGGACGTGACAGATGACACGCTTCTTGACGAGATATCGAAGCACCTTGAAGGGGAGGAGGAAACTTCTGGACCCCTGCCAGCAAAGCTAGCAGAGATTATCGACCAAAGGTGGCACTTTAAACTGGCTCAAAGCAAGTTAACAGAAAAGCTAGAGAAATATCCCAAGCCGGAAAATTGCAAAAAACTTTATACCCTCTTTTTAAGTGATCAAGATCACTATCCTCCTCACAAAGTTTTTAATCAGAATGCAATGTTCATCTGGAGTTGCCATACTGTAGAAGACAGTGGTGGATTATTTGATTCAACAAGCATTAATTTGTTTACTGAATGGGGCTCAACCCCCTGTAGCGCAGGCTGTTTGCTTGCCAAGAAGTTGCAAAGAAAGCTGAGAATATTTTCTTATCAAGAATTCTTATCGAAATGTGAAGAACTCTTGGAAATTCTGATTTTGAATAGCAAAAAGATAATTTCTTGAAATATCTGCTCCTTCTCGAAGTGTTATGTTCACAAAACAATTTGGAATTCATTTTTTTTTTGTAAATGTTCCAAAACATGCATTTGAAAAAGTTTATGTGAAAAAGTTTCAACTTTGACTGAGAGATTAAAGAATCAAGTTATTTTCTAAGCTTCAATTTAGAAAAGTAATCAAGGCTGGAATTCACAAAACAACATCTCGAAAAAAGAGTTGGACCGTTTAGCTAACTGCTGGCAAAAGCAGTTTATTGATTTATGACAAATGACGGAGATATAAGGCAACTTACATTGGGGGCCGGAGCAAGCTAAATGTAGTCTATTGTATTTCCATTGTCTTTGATGATCTCGAGAGATTATCAAAACAATCCAACAAGTCATGGCAGGCACCAATAATTTGTTCTACCGGGTGAGTCAAAAAAAAACCCGGCGTTTGAAAAGTACTGCTCGCTGAGTATAAAAGCAATTATTTTTTGCAATATTTGATTGAATGGCTAACATGTTGAAATATCTTTACTAATTTTCTTGGCTAAAATCGGTCACTCCGTTCAGATTCTGTAAGCGATTTTCTAAAATGCATCCCTTTTAGAAACCTTAAAAAACATGCTAAAATTACAAGCAAGAATCCCTAATGTGTTAACCTCACAGCGATGACTTTCAGCACGCTTTAGGACATGCTTTCATCTTGGCGAGTTGAAAAGTCTTCCCCCTAGTGTGAATAGCTTATTCAGGGGATTCCATTCTCCAATGAGAAGAAAATACATGAACACATCCAAGAGTCATTATTGCTAGGAAGAAGAACAAAGGGAACTCTTGCTTTGTGTTTTCACTCGTTTTTGCAGGTTTTTGAAAGGGGCTTTCTGCACAAATCTCCTATTTCATTGGGAAGGAACGACCAATTAAAGCCGGGTTAATTACTGAACCTAATTTGAAATATTGGGGATAAAGCAAGACAGTTTTCGATATCACTGCGTTGATTTTCAGGAAGCAGGATTGTTTCAAGCGCCGGGCGTTTTCATTGACTCAGCGGGTACTTTTTACCATGCTATATATCCGTCATTTGTCGTTAAGCTGGGTTTTAGGTAGCAAGGCACGATCTAGCTTGTGCAGTTTTTTGGAGTCATGCGGTTTGTCAGATTTTGTTTTTTTCTTTGTACAGACTGATTTTGAAATTTTGCTCTCATTCTACAGGACTGATCTTTGTTGTCGACTCCAATGACAGAGAAAGAGCTGGTGAGGCTAGAGATGAATTAAACAGAATGCTCAATGAGGATGAATTGAGAGATGCTGTACTACTTGTATTTGCCAACAAACAGGTTTGTCTTTCATGTGTTTATTGTTTACATGTTTCTTCAGGATCCTGATCATGCATTATTACTTTATGAACCTTGAATTTGACAAGAAATAATACCAGTTATGTTTGAAGTTGGAAAGGCTGTCCTCGTATCAGATCCCATTGAACTGATTACATCTGTGTAACAAACATAGAAACTCTTAGTTGGCTGAAAAATTGGCTGTAATGTTATCAATACTGTTGTTCAAAATGCTTCCCTTCAAAGTCCTTCAAAACTAGCCTGCAATCCGTGATCAATTTTACTAGGAATGTTGCCCCAGAGAGAGCTGTCATGATTAAACTCTTATTTGTCTTCATGACTTCTCTTAAAAACTACCTTTTGTGTACACAAGGCAACAGTTTGCCCTTACTTGTTTTAGGGCAACTTCTGCTACTTTGTTTGTTTTGAATTACTGGTTGGGAGAATTTCCTTTGACTGCATTTGCTGATCGCTTTGAACTCCAGCGCCAATCAAAAGAAGCTAATCATGTTGTGTTATGAAATCTGCCCCTGTTCCGCTTTCTGTATGCAGTAAAATCGAAAACTTTCGGACGATCAAACTTTCGGACAAAATTTTGTCCGAAAGTTTATTTGTCCGAACCCTGGTGATGTCCGAAAGTTTTTTCGTCCGAATGTTTTAAATTCATTGAAAATAGAAAAGAAGAAAGAAGCGTAACATAAAATGTTAATTAATCAATGTTTTGCCAGTAGCGCTTAAGTTTCTTGAATATTTTATCTAAAAGTTTGGTTCCTTGAAGCATTTTTGACAATAGTTCATGCATAGCAACACCTTTAAATTTTGTTTACAGCTGGTTTAACCTAATAAAAATTACATTCAAATGTCCTTGTAGATATATCACCATGTACCTTCTGTAAGTTGATATTTATGATAGAATCACAATCAGTTTTAACATCATTTTGGTATCATGCTTGCTTTCTATTGTCGTATTTGTCCGAAAGTTTTTTGTCCGAAATTCCCGAAACAGCGTCCGAAAGTTTTTTGTCTGAAGTTTTTTTCCGAAACTTTTCGGTCCGAAAGTTTTCGATTTTAATGTATCACATTTGGTTTTATGCTACGTTATGCTACGTTCATGCTTATGTTTTATGCTATGATTCAACTTCCCATTTTTATTACCATAGGATTTGCCAAATGCAATGAATGCTGCAGAAGTCACTGATAAATTGGGGCTTCATAGTCTAAGGAGCAGAGAGTGGTACATACAAGCAACTTGTGCCACAAGCGGAGATGGCCTTTATGAAGGACTTGACTGGCTTTCAAGACAACTAAAGAACAGGAAAAAGTGACGTTTTTCTTTTTGGGATTATTTTTTATTTTGATTCATCTTTAATGTATTGAGTATCTTTAACTCAACTGTAGATTTTCATATTTCGCAGACACGACATTGACCAATCTTGACTTTTTCACCCGCTGATTATATTGGGTAAGAAATAAGCTTGCACCTTTTCACAGATCATCAAATTTGATTCTATTACCGATCATAGAATTTCTTCACGTCCATTCATGACAATGACCATATTTATTTCAGACGCATTGCAAAGTTTTCAAGTGGCCTTGATTCTTATGGAAATTTGCCGTTTTAAAAGCCACCTAGTTTGAATCATCCTGGAAGACCACAAGGAATTACTATAGAGTTAAATTCGAGTGCTGCACTACCATTTTTTAGCCTGCTAACCAGACAGGCAACCACTTTGGTTAATTTCGTTCGTCACCTTTCACTCGAACTTTACAAGTAAAATCGCAACTGTCAGATTCTAGCTAAAAATGTCATATTTTACAGAATATCATTGCTCAAAGTATGGCTTTTTCATTGCGCAGTTTCATCATTTTACCTCAAGGATCAAAGTTCCTCTTCCATGTTCCATTCACTGGGCGTGGGTTGGATGACACGGCCTTCCACCTACGTCTATCCTGTCCAGTTCTTACAACATCAGGATAATTGAGACCAGTCCATTTGGCAATATCAGTCACCCATGATGTTATTAGCCTTCCTCTCTTTCTTTCCATTGATCTTTCCCTCTTTTAGAACTCGGTGTATGGTGTTTCTTTGACCAGGTATCCAACAAATTGCAATGATCGTCATTGCATGGTCTTTATTAGCTGCCTGTTCGCATTGGCTCTTCTCGGCACTTCTCTATTTGATATATTGTCTGATCAAAATTCCGATCGCTTAAATTAAATGTCTATTTGGTTCTTGGTGCAGATGCACAAAATGGAATTTAAAGATTAGTACCATTATCAAGTTTGTATATTTTTCAGCAACGGCAAGTTTTTTTATTCATTCGGTATTGATCACACCAGTGTTACACTTCACTGTGATATGGTTAGTCATCATTGTATCATGAAGACGACCTGCTTCAAATGCAGTCCCTGAATATCATTGCTGGATGTTTTTTTTTTGCCTAATGGGTGAATTAGTTGAGATAAAATGTCTACAAATGAAGTAATGAACAACTTTGAGTCGCCGGCTGCTAAATATCATAGACATTGCCATTTTAGGCTTTGGGCGTGTCATTTTTAGAGTAGCTTCTTGAATTTCTTTGATACAGAGTTGGCTTAAGGTAACTCATGCCCCGGCGGGTCAACTCCCATTTTCAAGTGTAAGCACTCGTGTCTGAGGTTCTAGAAAACTGACCCTTTTTCTCTGACTTTTAACTCAATTTAAAGAAAAATTAGACCCTTTTTCAGGTAATGAACCCTTTTTCAAAATATTATGATCGTATTGTTGCAATGAAATAATAATCTCAAGTCATAATCATGAATAATCATTACTAAGACTACAATGATGAAGTAGCCATGTTAAATGCAATTTCAAAGTCTTATTTATGGGGGGGGGGGGGGACTGGTCCACTCCCCATATTATCAAAATTAATGTGAATGAATTTGAGGTTGGATTGCTTTAATCTATGCAAAAAAGCTTCTGTTATCATCAGGATTGCAAAAGAGCAGATCTAGAAGACAGCATTTTATGACTGCAAAAGATATTAATAAGTATTTGTGACTTGCAACATATTGCACAACACAAGTGTGTTGTTGATAAGTGTATGCATGCCTTTAGTAAACGAATATGCTTTACAATCAGATAGCTGAAGATGTATTGTTTTCAATGTGATGAGTTGAACCTATAAATACCCCTTTCTTAGATTTTTTGGTCATTTTTAAAAAACACCCCTTTTTTCTAATTTCTATGTCCTAGATTTAGGATAAATTTGAACCCCTTTCTCAGAGATTTTACTGACACAGGTGCTCACACTTGAAGTTGGGAGTTGACCCGCGGGGACTCACGCGTAAAAGCGGGTGACCTCGTTAAAGATCTTGTGAAAGTGTTTTTTCACTGAAGTTTGATCCCCAGAAGCCACCGTTAGCCCTTTTCTGCATAAGGCGTCTTTTTCGTCAATTTGACGAAATGCGTGGGCTTTCGTGTAATTGTATGTAGATTCCTAAATGTTTTTCTTGAAAAGCTTGGAATACGTATAACACGCCTATAATTGAACCAGGAGACTTCTCATCAGTCAATGGCGAATGTTGTGTGTTTTTCTGTGAATTTTTCCACGCTTTCAGATGCAACAGAGGAAACGCCCTCCGATTATCTTGAAAACCTTACGATCGCCGGTAAAAGCTGGTAGCACAGTATATACGCGCTATGAGAAACCAACATTCGGCAGATGGCTATCTGTTTGGACATTTGAAGATCGAGAGTTCTTAAAGGCTCTTGCGCTACCAGCATGCATTGCGATTGTTTCTTTTGTTTTGCCTCGATTCATGGACGTCGTTAGGTTACAGTTCAACGTTGAACATCCATAAGTTGGAATATGGCCGCAACGGAAGCCTTTGCTATGGTAAATCCGTATTTTTACACAGCGGCTTTTTGTAAGCGAGCGGAATTTTACACAGCCGTAACTTTCTTGCCAACTTATGCAATGGAATTTCTGCTCGCTCACAAAATGCCGCTGTGCAGATATAAGGCATAAGTTTGTGTTTGAGCGGCATCACAAAGTTACCTTACTGTATCGTGAAATCAGGCCGTCTTTACACTGTAAAGTTTATAGATTGGGTTGTAATGCATGTCTGTTAGCGAAGAACTTTCAAGAATAATTTGATTGAAATTAAGGTTTTTTACAATATCTTCAGGACCCCAGAGGCTTCACTCCTAGCTGCGTATTGCTGAGTTTGCACTATAAAGTCTGACGGCAGTTATATGTTACATAGTTTCATAAAAAGTACCATTCTTTTTCAGTCCTATTTACTCTTGTATTGCAAATGTTTTGTTCGTTTTCATGCTACAGACCCGTGATAGAGACTGGCATATTGTAGAATCTTTATTTGTCAATACATTACAAAGTTAAGTGAACTAGGATTCCTTTTGTTATAGCGAGCATAGGTTGTAAATCTTGCAAGAAATGATGTAACAGCCATCATTTTATTGAAGATTTGAAACCAACTATGAAAGCTCTTTGTAGCCCCCCTTTCTATTAAGCCCCCTCTCTAATAAACGCCTCCCAATAAGGCCAAAATTTTGAGTAAGCCCTTTTTATTGAAGCCTTCACTTTTCATATCAAATGCCTTAGTTTACCAAAGATTTTCATTAATTTCACAAAACACGTTTGCGTGATTTCGGATAACAACTCTGTCGAATTTTGGTATTTGTATGTTGGCTCCACAAAAGTCTGGCAAAAAGTCTATAAAAAACTTTATTTATGTCCTTGACTTTTGACGTTGTGAATAAGCTCCTCCCACTTAAGCCCTCTCTGAGGTCTCTCAAATTTAGTAAGCCCCCCGGGGGACTTCATAGAGCTTTTACAGTATGCAGTAATGAGCTGAGGAGTAATTTTTACACACGTCTGACATTGATTAAGTTCATGAGGACTCATGTTCTGTGATCGAAATCGTCTCTACATTGCAATAGCGGCCGTGATTTCGAAAATTAGTAAGATTAGACGCATCATAGCTATGAACTTGCTATGCAATTGGATTATTTTTAATGGAGAAGTAAAATCTTTGCCTTGTTATCCATGTTTTACTTTCTTTTTCTCGTCTAACTACGGCCATATAATCAGTTTAAGTAACATGAACCATCCAATATCCACTCCATTCCCAATCGTCGCTTCTAAATACACGTTTTTTTTATAAGAAACTGGTTTATAAGAAACTAGTACTAAGATGGCCAAAATTTTAAGCAACTCTAGTACTATGTCTGAGAAATACTGAGAAACTTTTCAAACTTAAAAGCATGAATTTTATAGCAAATAGATCGTTGAACCTTTATTATTGGGCAATATTATCTAACCATTTGTTTTTTCAACATAACAGAACACTGTTTATTCCTATATGATGTTTTAAATATCAAGAAACATATCTGCAGCAGTGTTAGCGACCACATTAACAATTCATGCATTCAAAAAATAAGAAACCAATTAAGAAACTTTTAGTACTAAAATGGACAAAATTTCATGTTCAATTAAGAAACTTTTAGTACTATGGCCTGATCCTAGTTTCTTATAAAAAAAACGTGCAAAGGAGTCGTAACGTGCCACATTCTTGGTCAAGTGTTGTTGTCTCGTCTTAGTCAGTATTCAGCATTCGGAATCACTGAGTCATGAAATAGCCAGATGGTGTAATAAATGACATCTTATATGTGGTGCCCGTGATGTGAGCGACAAAAATTTTGCCTTGATGAGAAGAAAGAAGCAATCATCAGTGGCGGCTGTGCAACGATGACACTTTGTGTTATCTAAGAAAAATGAAGCAATGAAGGAAGCATTGTGAAGGACACCAAAGTAAGAAGATAGAAATAGCATTCAAATTCTTAGCGAGAGAAGAATATGAACCGTTCAAAAAACCGCCAGACTCTTACTCTTAGTTCTTAGGGGCAGGTTCACGTAATGTAAACAAACATCTTTCGAAACGACGATGTTGCAGTATTTTTGATAGGCCATATCATAGTGACTTTCCACTACTTTTCTCAAAATGAAAGTGTATTTTTGAAGATGGACTCTTGTACTTCGTAGAGAAACAATCAAGACACTCATATGTTGTACGATTTCAGAGATATTGATGGATTTTTAGAAGTAAGTTTAGTGTGGATTCACTCCATCCGCCAAAATCTGTGAAGAATACAATGGCCACGTGTGGGCAACAATGAGGTAACTGGTTTGTTACTGGTTGTAACTGGTTTATTCTAGAGGTAACTGGTTTGTTTGCGGTTACGTGACCCTGCCCCTTTAATGATGATTTTTGTCTCAGTCGAAGTTAGCGTACTAAACAACTTGACCGTGAAAGACTTCGCTGCTGTGATCAATATGATCTTACCTGTGGCGGAAGTGAGTGGCACCTTGTGTTGCCTTGCAAGGAGGAACATAAGCGTAGGAGACAGGGGGGTTGGAGGGCTGCAGCCCTCCCGACTTTGGAAAACTTTGCAAAAATTAGCCATTATCGGGCAGAAAATCGCCCTAAAGTCGGGCAAAATTTTCGTAAACAATGGATCCTCTATCGGGCAGCCCCCCTAAATTTTATTTGCCCCTACGCTTATGAGCAAGGAAAGGAACATTGTGAAGATGGAAAGAGGAGGATGACATTAAGGGTCACTGAATAGCTGCAAGCACTTAATTAGAATCAATTTCCTTGCAGTACAGACAAAACAAGAAATGAAACAGCTTTTAGATTCATAAAGAGAAATCAGAGAAGCATGAAATCTCCAGAAACCGCCAGATCTTCGGTTGCTTGACGCTGATTTTCGTCTCTTGGTCCGCATACTAAACCATTAAAGACTTTGATGTTGTGGTTGCTGTGCTGTACGTGACACATTTGCCTGAAGCAATGAAGGGAACATGGTGAATATTTGAAGAGAAAGGAAACATAAAGGGTCGCTGGAGAGCTGTGAGCACTGATATAAAAGAAATTTCGTTTCATGAGAGACACAAATGAAATGAGGTAGCATTCAGATTCTTAGAAAAGAACAGAGGACATGAACCAGGGAGCGCCGTAGGCCTTCGGCGCTCCTTGACATGAACCCTCTAGCATACCGCCAGATTCTTCGCTCCTTCTACGTTGATTTTGATGTCTCTGTCAACATACTAAACAACTGTGTCCTAAAAGAGTATGATGTTATGATCAATAATATCTTATCTGTGGCGACTGTCAGTGACACATTGTTTTGTCCCTTGAAGAATGGCTCGTGGTTAAGCAGCACATAAGAACAACGCTGTTTTCAACACCATATCTTATCAGCTCAAGGCTTAAACTAAGCCACATATGCGCCTTGGCTTTGATAATGAAACAGTAGTGTACTTTGCATATAGTATAGACATGCTTTATCCTGATTTGATAATGCACTTTATATTTAATCGTCTATAATCTCATATTGTAACCGATGGTAGCAGAAATCTGTATGTCAACTTATATATAAACTTCGGCATTATTCGATGGTTAAAAGTTTGAGCTAATGCACGAGACTAGCGGAGGAGAATAACTTCTTTTTGGGTTGTCAGTTTGGGTGAGTTTGGTTACACAATTCTGTTTAATAGTTATCTTAAAAGTCTTGCTTCATTTTGCGTTGGAGAAATGAATTTGCATTCAATCATTTCTTAAGAATTGATCTCTTTTCATGAAAATGTGATCAAGTCTTTTCCTTAAAATAGGGACTGTGCAAAGTTTATTTTTTAACATGGCCAGTCCAAAACGTGACGGGGTAACTACTTTTTTTGAGCTTGGATACAACTGGGTCAACCCTTTTTATTAAGCAAATATCAACGGGCTTGAACGGGGCAGTAACTTTTTACGAGCTCAAGAAAGAATGAACTTTAAAATGCAGAAATTGGCTCACCTCGAGGAAACAATTGTGAATCATGGCAGTGGAGAAATGCACGCAAAGTTCTGTATGAATGGCGCAAAATTTCCTTTTTAGTTTCTTGCAAGAAGGATTGATCAAAGGATTCATCAGTCATTGACAAAGATTCTTATAGAGATGAAGTGCCTTTCTTATTGTCTTTGGCTAATTCATCGGTAGTACTACAGTACTATTCAACATCTTTTGTTATGAATACGAGGCAGATGCATTTCTGAAGGAATTGATGACTTGGCAGTTACATTTTCTGCTATGATTTCATACGGGGCGAGAAGTTTTTCGGAACAATTTTTCTTCTCCACTGGCCATGTAATATGATAAATTTTTCGCTGTCCTAAGGGGGACTCTGCGAAGGAACCAATCAGAGGTCAATTAGCATTTATGAAAATTTTTCAACCTCAGTTGTGAGCTGCAAATTGTTCTTTGACAGACAGAAAGTTTGTCACCAACCTGAATGGTACTTGAAAGTGGAAGATTTGGTTAACGATTTTGCTCTTTCTAGCAAATCATTTTTTCAAAAATGGTCCTCGCTAAATTTTGATAAATGTGAAATTCAGTTGTTTGAAAAAATTAACAGATTGTAGGTAGAAGAAATTTCTAATACAAGAATTGGGCCCTACATTAAGAAACTGTATGCCAGAAAGATCAGAGCCAAATTTTTTTTATGAAAGAAATGAGTGTACCATACTTACTTTCCATGAATAGGATCTGCGTAGTTAAAATGTGTAGGCGGGGTTATAATAGCCTGCGTGCAGACTCTACAGTGCAGAGGTGTTGAAGGTGTTGTGGCGCAGTGGTGTAATCCTCTGACATTGCAGCCAGAATAGTCAGGCGGAGTGGGTTCGAGTCCCGGTAGGGCCCCACCACTTGAGCGTCATGACAAGGGGTCGCGGACTCGATTAGGTCTGCTCTATTTCTGCGATCCCAGCGCTTGGCGCTGAAAAACGCAACTTCACCTTCACCTTCACCAGAGGAGCGAAAAGGAGAGGAAAGCTCCCTGTAGAGTCTGCGCAACAGTGACCAATTCTGTGTTTTGAGTTCTCAGATTTTGTGGAACCGTCTGGGATTGGCTGCACGATTTAACTTTTGTTCTTACTTGTGTTCAGCGTGCTCTGCTTGTAAACAAATTTAGAATATTGTTTGTTACATGTAAATTACGCTGAAAATAATTAAGAACAATATTTAAATCGTGCAGCCAATCCCACGGTTCCACAAAATCTAAGAACTCAAAACATAGAATTGGTCACCATTGCGCAGACTCTACAGGGAGCTATCTTTCCTTTTCGCTCCTCCGCACTGACTGTAGAGTCTGCACGCAGGCTAGGTTATAAAGATTGATGAGATAGGTTTGATGGCTGGAAAGGTAGATAGTAATCTGGTGGATTAACATTCACAATTTCAAGGAGGGGAAGTTGAAACAGAAGGCGAATTGCAACTAAAAAATCCCCGAATCATGATTTAAATGAAATCATTCACCAATCTTTTCCTGTTACCTTACCCCAAGCTCGTTGATTATAGCCCCTGTGGACCCTAATGAGTCTTAACCACGATGTGAGAGGCTGCTAATCAGCCCACAATTTTCGGCATTGCCAAATGATTACAACTTGTGCCAAGATGTTCACTTGGCTTTGTCATGAACGTAAGAGTATGACGCAAGAACCCTCTGGAAACGAGGCTGCATCCTCAGTTAATGATGTAATTCTACGTAGTTTCGAGTCTGCCCAATGTGGAAGAACGTATTCCTTCACTTTTTTACGATGGGAAAACAGCGTTACGATCCGTCTTCTCCTACGCTATGACCTGCTGGGAAGAATTTTAAAAAGTACTAAATATTCAAACCTAAAAGCAAATAGACTTTATCTTCGAGTCTGCAACAGGTTTATAGAAACTCGTGAATCCGTGATCTTTATGAGTGTATTGCTTTTAATCTGTGGAAAGATCATGAAAAATTCATGGATTCTCTGGATGAGCCAATGGCTATTCGATGAATTAAACAAGATAAGTTAATTTTGTGAAAGTGAAGTCGCTTATCTATTGTCATGCAAATAAAAACAAGACCAGTGCTCAACACCTGTCGCTCATTAGATCACTACAAATCCTCTGCAACTAGATTTTGAGTTTAAATTTTTGTGTCGTATCTAACACTGCAGGTTATCTGTGGATGTGGATGTTATTCAAATCAAAGCAAGTTTGAGAGTGTCCTGAATATTCAAGGCTTTTATTTGATCAGAAAGCGGAGCTGTAAACTTCAGAGCTACTTCAAAATGCAATTTTAGGAATTTGCTCTGTATGTTGATGACAAACTGAGTGGAATAGTGCAGAGATTGAAAAACGGCTGAGGTATGTTATGCATTGCCTTATTGCAGCTAGTTGTGCTCTATCATTAGATAAAATTTTTGATTAGTTAATCATGAAGCAAGGAAACATTCTAATAAGATATAGCGCCGTGGAACTTCCATGACTGGCTCTTATGTTGGTTACAGGCTGAGAGGCTCCAGGTCAAGAGTTAATAGGGTTGAGGAAAAGCTAAGTAACTTTGATTGCCTTGTTTATTCGTAAATCTTTTCTGCATGTTGATGAAAAACGCAAAGTTGCTAGTACAGAGATAAACAATTGCTAAGGTATGCCATGTTGACTGGTCACAAAAGTCGTATGTTGTCATACTTCGTTAAACTTTAAATGGCAATCGTCTTGACTTGGCCCCTTCTTAGTTCATTTTGCAATACTTTGTAACTGGCTCTGTATCCCGTTGGCAAATATAGAATTCTGTCACAACAATTGATAAACACCTGATGTATGCTACTTTGCCTTCTCTCATTAATGTACAGTTCCAGTTAAGCCCGAAATTATTAATACCTTTGCCAAATACAGGGTACTTTAAATCGATATATTTGAAGCCAAGTTCACAAGATATTTTATTCCTTCGAATGTCTCATGGTGTGCTTCATGCAGCCTTTAAACGTAATGTTACGAAGCTTCAGCCACAATAAACTTGGTCCTCAAATAGACGAAGCAAAATACTCAGACTTTAGTATGGGGTATGAATAATTTCGGGCTTAACTGTATATTACTAAGCAATGCTTTTACCGAGATGCGACACAGTATAATGGGCACAACTTGTCAGTATGTAGATGACTGACTGAGAGGCCCCCTCCCTCAGGTGAAGAATTAATGGACAGCCAAAGGGTGTTAATATTTCCCGTTGAGTTTTAAAATTTCCTCGTTATGTTAATGACAAACACAAAGGTTCTAGTCCAGAGATTAATGGTTGCTAAGGAATGTTATGGTGATTTGTCACAACTTAAATAGGTTGAATGATGCCATGAAAATTGACTTGGTTTACCATTTCTTAGTTTCTTTGCAATATCTTGAAAACTGGCTCTGCATGTTGATGAAAAATTGAGAGCTATGTCAAAACCATCGATAAACATTTTATGACCTTGTGATATTATAATTCAAAACAAAGCCTTCGACGGAGCATAACAGAGTCTACAGAGAGTCTCAACAAAATTATTCGACGTTGGATGTCTTTGATTAAACATTACAAAATAACGATAACATAAACAGACTCGTGGGTAAATAACCCTGCCACTAAGATTATGAATGAAATAATTTTAGAGACCAGAATCTTGCAGATCGATTGAAAATTCACTGAGTTGCGAGCCTTCAAAGATAAAAAATATACGATAGCTGAAACCAGAGGCCCCCAGATTACTTGCAATGCAAAATACCTCGAAGACCGAGGTAAAAGAGGCTTGTCTAGTGTCATACCTCTCGTGTCATGCGTCTCGTTGATATCAGAGGTAACCAAATGGGACTTGCAAAGTAACTAGATCCTTGCGATCATTGTCAAAATTTTTGTAACATTGTATATGTCCAAAAACAATGGTTCAAAACATAATCAACGAGAGACTGGATCTGTTTCCTAAAAGCAGCCATATACTTGAAAGTTCGGTTATCGAAAACCTGTTCGAATCCCAATTGATTCGCCTTGAAACAAATGAGAAACAACAGAAACGATGAGATTTTTACCAAAAATGCCATTCGGAGGCCTCTGGTTTCAGTTTTCGCATAAACTTGAACTTCAAAGGCTCATTACTCCATGAATTTTTGGCGGAATTGCAAGATTCTTGAGTCGAATATTAATTCGAATTCTCAGAAAAAAGATCATTAGACCATTTGCCCATTCAGCGTATCATTAATTTTCAGTATTTAATCAAAGATTAAAAAATTTCCGTGAGACACCCTGTATATCCAGAATTGGTTCATGCGTAGATGACAAACTGAGAGGTCGTCAGGTCAAAACCGTAAAAAGAACACTCAAAGGACGTTCCATTGCCCTGTCCAGTTTTAAGAATTTTTTCTGTACATTGATGACAATTTTTCCATTTTTCTCCATTCGTCGAAATTTTAGGATCAAAAAAACGTTGATGACAAACAGAGTTGTTCTAGTACACAGAGACTGATGAACAACCGAGGTATCTGCAAAACAAAATTTCAAATTTCCTAAAAACATATGAGTGTATCTTTGCGGGGCAAGAAAGCAGCATTCATTTTTACCAGTCAACATATTCGTTCGAGCAAAGGAAAAATTTTCTAAAATTAGCCAAGTTAATAATACATGTTAGTTTTCAATTGGAACCATTTCTCCGTTTTAATAGAAGCTTTTCTACGTGCACGTCAAACATACTAAATTTCATTATCTGGTCTGCAATAAAAGTGGAAGGAAAATGGTTTGTTTCGTTGAAAAAGACTTGAATGCCTTTTTCAGCTGAATGAAATTTTTGGTGGGAAGAATAGAAGTTTGCGTTGGAGAATGTCAATTGATTTGATTGGCCGACTGATAATTGAATGCAAATTCTAACTGTAATATTCAAGGCTATTTGCGTTATTTGATGATATTTTTAAAGCCAAACAATATTCTGAAAGGTGATCAGCGTGGTATGTACGGTTTAAAGCTCTATTTATACCGGGTGAGTCAAAAAAAGTTTAGGCGTTTGGAGGGCTGTGGAATAAAAAGTATGGTGACCGATATTCAAGATTGAAATGTAAATCTATCAGTCAAAGATCAACTTAGATGAGAAAATTTTGTTAAGACAAATCCATGAGACAAATCCATGAGACAAAAAACAAGCGGCTAAGCCATAATCTGATCAGTACCAAAGTTTCGGACCAATTCCAAGGTCCATCTTCAGCGTGTAAAATAGGGCGTTAACAGCCATTAAATAGAGCAGTAACAAAGGGTTCCGAAAAGGCAAAAAACGTGCTAAATAACAACTAGTGTTAGGGAAAAAATGTCAATCAAGAGGATAAAGCAAAACAGGGGGGAACATGGAAACAGCTAAAGCGAGTAAACAAGTAAATTAGAACAGCACCAGGGGAATAGAGGACAATGTGCATTAAGCATAGGCCTGTAAACTTATTTTGAAAAATACAGTCATTCGTGAGGTTTTCAAAAACAAGATCTAAGGAAAAGAATGATAGAAGGAGAATTTACCAATGGTGCAAATATTTCAGAAATAGACAAACAAGGGACAGTTTTTAATCAAGTTCGCTTCTTTTGTTAGTTATATTTATATTTATGTTAGTAAACTAAAACCACCACGGAATAGATAGACTGTTCTCTTGTACACAGTTTTGTTTAGACTAGAAAATTATGATTACATTAAGAAACACAAAGAGACTGAGAATGAAACAGTATCAATCCCCTATTCAAATATCAAATCATGACTTTAACAAAACAAAGTATTTCATGCTTAACAGTTTGATAAAATAATTTATTTGTACTGCATTTTAAAACAGATGGTTTCCACACTTCTTTTTGTTGAATTTTGAAATGTTGTGATACAGAAAAATTGTTTTCACTCAAACCTACGAGATTTCTATACAGCACAGCATAGGGCTCAGATCTTTCAAATCTTTGAAATGCTGGGTGTAAAATCGTATCAAATTTTTCCATGAATTGAAAGACTTGAAAGGAACTTTAGGTAATTTGTTGTAAATCTAGCGTGGCAATTTTTTGATATCTTGATTTTTTCAAATGGCGGAAGTTTGATTATTTTTGTAAAGATTCGTCGAAATTTCGAAGAAAAATTAAAATCATCTTAATCAAAATTTCTTGGGGAAAATTTATACAATTTTCAAGAAATCTAAAGTTAATGAAGGTCTACAAGATGGTGGCAAACAGAATCTGTAGCACCTCTGGTTAAGGATTTAGAAATTTGATGACGTCACAACCTCAAAATCAATAAATGCCGCCATTTCAAAACTAATCAAGATATCAAAAAATTGCCACGGCAGATTTATAGTAAATTACCCATAGTTCCTTTCAAGCACTTTAACTTAAAGAAAAATGTAGCAGAATTTTGCACCCACCTTTTCTAAGATTTGAGCTCTATGCTATACAGCACGAAAGAATAAGGAATTTTCTCCACAAATTACTTTTCCTTGCCATCACTTTGATCTGACGTCTTATATGCAGCAGACTTAGATTTCAAATCGTAGTTATTATCCGTATGTGTTGTTTTTAGTTGTGAAGTTTAAGGAAAGGTTAAGTAGTGTTTCTGTCTTTTATCTACGGTTAAGCCCGAAATTATTCATACCCCATACTAAAGTCTGAGTATTTTGCTTCGTCTATTTGAGGACCAAGTTTATTGTGGCTGAAGTTTCGTAACATTACGTTTAAAGGCTGCATGAAGCACACCATGAGACATTCGAAGGAATAAAATATCTTGTGAACTTGGCTTCAAATATATCGATTTAAAGTACCCTGTATTTGGCAAAGGTATTAATAATTTCGGGCTTAACTGTATGTTGATGGGGTAGACACAGCCTTTGCTCCCCTGGGGTATTTGTCCCAGTAGTATGGTAAAGTAACTCTTGTCAGTAGTATAAGCGTAAAATGTATTGTAACATTCTATTGGATTATATGTAAAAATAAAAAATCTACCGAGCCAAAAAAGGCTCTTTAGTCGAACAGTAATCAGTTTTTCAAATCCAAGACTTCTATCAAGTAATTTGTTGCTAGTTAGCTGCTGTAAAGGAGGCAAAAACGATCAAGTAACAAGCAATCAAAATCAGTGACATTTTACCCTGAAATGAAGCTCTTTGTGGCATATTGGGCCTGATCTCAGACCAGTAAAATTCATGTTGAGAACCCTGCTTTGGCCATTTGTATGATAATCAAATCAGTTACCCTGAATCACTGGTAACCAAGTAGCGTTTCTTAGGGTAACCAAACGACATTCGACTTCTCTGTCTACATTCTCTTCCATAGTGCCTTGAGATCCATTTCCCATGTAGATTCCAAATTTTGAAGTTATATTTCGAAATTCTGCATCTTTGTGTTGTGGGGTCACAATGAAATTTATAAGAAATCGTCCTTAGAACTTCGTTCTAGCAGATTCAAGCACACTTCGGATACGTTGAAGAGAAAGAAATTCTGCATCTATTAATGTGACTTGCAGCTTTGTATAATTTTTTTCAAGGATACTTCCCTCATTCTTTAAACTATTATTGTGACGTTATTAGCCTCGTTTTAGTGTTCTGTTGGGCATGCGCCTGAGTTCTGTTGTGATGAAGCGTGAGAGTTAGAAAATGGAGAACTACTGAGTGAATCTAGTTTATTCCTTGTGTTATTTCCTGCAAACTTGACTGGAAACTTGACATGGTGTCAGAGTGAAAGACCCATCTCTCATATGTAACAAGTGAAGACTTACTTGTCGATTTTTTTGTTGCTGTTCAAACGATCTTGCGGCTCAACTTGCAGTAATGACCGATCCAGATCCAAGTGCACCTGGGCCTAGTGTTTCCCCAGAAGGAAATGGAGCAACATGTACCGCGACTACACTTAGGAGGCAATTTATCAGAGAATTGGAAACAGTGGAAACAAATATACGATGCTTACGAAACTGTAACGAATTTGAAGTCTAAGCCTGACAACTTTCGAGTGGCTGCTTTTATCACCTGCATAGGACCGGAAGCTCTCAATATACACAATTCACTTCCGTACCAGGATGAGAGTGAACGTCAGAACATTGAGAGAATTTTTGCATTATGGAATGCTTACTGTATTGGTGAAACAAATGTAATTTACGAGCGTTATAAATTTAATAATCGCAATCAAGAACCTTCAGAATCAATTGAAACTTATGCTGCTTCTTTGCGTGCCCTGGCAGCAACCTGTGCGTTTGGAGCTCTTAATGATGAGCTAATACGTGACCGAATTGTTTGTGGAATTCACAATAATGCTGTGCGACGAAAGCTGCTGCAGGAACCAACCCTATCATTATCTAGATGCATTGATTTATGCAGGGCAACAGAAACAACTGCAGATCAAGTGAAAGCAATGGCAGGCCAAGCTGATAATCATGATCTTATGGCAAATTATGTTGGAAAACACAGTAACCCAAGAAGACCCACTGGAGATACAAGAGGTTTTATCTCAGACTGCAGATTTTGTGGACGTAGTCATAAGCGGAACAAAGAGTCCTGCCCAGCCTATGGTAAATTTTGTTCTGGTTGTGGTAAGAGAAACCATTTTGTTGAGAGGTGCAGTATGCAGAAATCACCAGGTAAGAGAGATACATTTTCTAAAGCCAAGATACATGCAGTGAAAGAGGAAACAACTTCTAGTGATGAAGAAATTCTCATTGTTGAAATTTCACCCCAAAACAATTTGGAAATCAATTCTGTGTCCCAATCCCCTACTAAGAACAAAATATTTGCCTCTATGTTTATAAAAGGCAGGCAAATCTCTTTTCAACTTGACTCTGGAGCCACCTGTAATGTTCTTCCAGAACACTTTGTACCCCCTGGCACTAAAGTGGAAAAATCTGATCACTCTTTGCGCCTGTACAGTAAAGCATTATTACCTATAAGAGGCATTTGTAAGCTAAAGGTAACAAACCCCAAGACACAGACTGAATACACTGTGAGATTCATTATTGTGAAAGGGGACTACATACCATTATTAGGAGCTAATGCTGCGCAGAAGATGGGCTTATTGACTGTAAATTATGCTAATATCTTTGATGCAAATGTAGATAATATTAGCTCTAACAGTATTGCTTCAAGCAGCCCATCTCAACAAGCCCAACAAGGTGCTGTTTCAGAAACAGTCATGTCAGCCACCGCAGAGGCTTCACTCAGTGCAGAAGACATAGAGAATCGTTTTGGGTCTGTCTTTCAAGGACTTGGTCACATGCCTGGCAAGTTGCACTTAGACGTTGATGAGTCACAAACCCCTGTTGTCATGCCACCACGCAGGGTCCCCATCGCTCTCAAAGCCAAGCTCAAGGCTGAGCTGGAAAGGCTAGAAGATCTTGGTGTCATTCAGAAAGTTACAGGCCCCACAGATTGGGTATCAAATCTTGTCATTGCAGAAAAGCCAAACGGGAAACTACGGGTGTGCATCGATCCTCAACACCTCAACAAAGCATTGAAACGAAGTCACTACCCTTTGCCACTAATTGACGATGTGCTGCCAGAGCTAGAAGATGTCAAAGTATTCAGCAAAATTGACCTGAAGGAAGGGTATCTTCAAATTGAGCTCGATGATGAATCAAGCATGCTTACAACGTTCCAAACACCATGGGGTCGTTGGAGATACCTGAGAATGCCTTTCGGAATCAAACCAGCTGCAGAGCATTTCCAGCACAGATTTGATCAATGCAATGAAGGCCTTTCAGGTGTATATGCAGTCGCTGATGATGCACTCATCACGGGAAAAGGGGCAACATATGAAGAAGCTGTCAAAAACCATGATGAAAACATGCTAGCACTCTTGAAACGATGCCAAGAAAAGAATATCAAGCTGAATAAAGATAAATTCAAGTTCAAGTGCAAGGAAGTTTCCTTCATTGGCCACACCCTAACACAGGATGGTCTGAAAATAGACCCTGCAAAAGTGGAAGCCATAACAAAGATGGAAAAGCCTCAAGATGTTTCAGGCGTACAAAGATTCATTGGCATGGTCAAATACCTGGCCAAGTTTCTCCCCAGACTCTCAGAAGTATGCGAGCCTCTGAGAAGTTTGACCCACAAAGATGCACCATGGGAATGGGGAGAAACTCACGACAAGGCATTCCAAGACATACAAAGAGCAATATGCGAGGCGCCAGTTCTGAAGTATTTTGACCATAAGGCAGCAACAGAAGGCCAAGGTGATGCATCATCGAAAGGGCTTGGTTTTGTACTCATGCAAGAGGGGCGTCCAGTCTCCTATGCTAGCAGAGCACTCACTCCTGCAGAGCAAAATTACAGCCAAATAGAGAAAGAGCTGCTTGCACAAGTATTTGGAGTAGAACACCATCATACCTACATATATGGCAGAGAGATTACACTTTGGACGGATCACAAGCCACTTGTCTCAATCATTAGCAAGCCACTCGCCTCTGCCCCAAAGAGACTGCAAAGGCTATTATTGAGGTTGCAATCCTATGATGTCAAAATCTGCTATAAACCAGGGAAGGAAATGGTTTTAGCAGATACACTCTCTCGAGCATGCCTGCCAACAAGTGAGAGACAGAAGTCAGAAACCGAAGAAGAAGTGGAAACTATCCACATTATAAATCATCTCCCAATCTCCGAGCCACAGCTGAAAGAAATCCAAAGAGAAACCACACGTGACGCCACTCTGCAATCGTTGAAGGAAACCATTTTGAAAGGATGGCCAGAGAAGAAAGAGAAAATACCTCAATGTATTCATCCCTACTTCTCAGTCAGAGATGAGCTAGCAACACAGGATGATGTAATATTCAAGGGTCAACGAGCAATTGTCCCAGAGTCATTACGCCAAAAGATCCGAGAGAAGCTGCATGTTGCGCACACAGGAATACAAAGTTGCCTCAGGAGAGCAAGAGAAGCAGTCTATTGGCCAGGCATCAACAAAGATCTGACCGACTTCATCTCCAAATGTGAAATCTGCAACACATTCCAAAACAACCAGGCCAAAGAACCTCTCATTCCTCGTGAAATCCCAAGCCGCCCCTGGCAAATTATAGCAGCTGACATTTTTACAGTCAATAATAAAGATTTTCTCTGCACCGTGGATTGCTATTCCAACTACTTTGAGATAGATCGTCTGTTCCACAAAAACTGCTGGGGAAGTCAAGAAGAAGCTTAAGAGACATTTTTCTACGCATGGTATACCAGATAAGCTCATGAGCGACAATGTACCTTTCTCGTCCAAAGAATTCCAGGATTTCGCCAAGGAGTACGAATTTACGACTGAGCCAAGCTCGCCAGAGTATGCCCAAAGTAATGGCAAAGCAGAAAATGCTGTCAAAACTGCAAAGAGGCTGATGAAAAAAGCTGCTGAATCTGGCAACGACTTCTACCTCATGCTGCTTGAATGGAGAAATACGCCTTCTGAGGGGATGGACAGTTCTCCTTCCCAGCGTATGTTCAGCAGAAGAGCCAAAACTCTGCTTCCTATGTCCAAGAAGCTCTTTCAACCAAAGGTTGTCACAGGTGTTCAAGAGAAACTTCGCACAAGGAAACAGATTCAGTCAAAGTATTATAACAGAGGCACAAAGGAGCTAAACACATTAAGGAAGGATGATGTGGTGCGGATCAAGCCTGGGAATAATGACAGAACAGGCCGCTGGACCAAAGGCTGCGTCATAGAGCAAGTCGGTGTAAGATCTTATAACGTGAAAACAGAAGATGGAAGGATCTTCAGACGAAATCGAAAGTTCCTACGCCATACCAATGAGCCATTCAATGTTGATGAAGAAGACTCAATCGTCTTCCCCACAAAGGAGCAAGAAGCGACGACTGAAAATCCTGAAGACCTCCAACCTGAAGACGGCCAACCACTAGACCAGCAAGAGCCATTTCAAGTACGACCTGACGATGTCGATGCAGAGACTGTGGCCGCCAGACCTGCTGAAATAAGATTTGATCACAGGCAATTAAACTTTTACCGACCTGTGACGACAAGGAGTGGTAGAAGAGTAATACGCCCGGACTACCTTGCTGGACACAATAATTAATTAACAAACTTTAAAGACAATTAATTTTTGTTATATTTCTGTTCTTTTGTTTATTTCTTTTGTTGGAGGAAAGGTGTGACGTTATTAGCCTCGTTTTAGTGTTCTGTTGGGCATGCGCCTGAGTTCTGTTGTGATGAAGCGTGAGAGTTAGAAAATGGAGAACTACTGAGTGAATCTAGTTTATTCCTTGTGTTATTTCCTGCAAACTTGACTGGAAACTTGACAATTGTTGTTTAGAAATATTGCTGTTACCTTTTTGTACAACACAGTTACAGAGAATTTTAACAAATAAAATCAAAACTCGGAATCTTCGAGACAATTGGATCTAGAATAGCTACGAATTTTATAGGAAGGCACAGCAGCTGTTGCACGTTAGCAAAATTTCAAGCAAAGAAACCTTACCCGATTACCAGTGATTCAATTAACTCGAAAAAGGGCAACATCTTCCGCAGGGCCTTTCCGTCTCCGTCCCAAAATGTCAAAGGCCCTGGGGACGAGAGGTTGGAGCAAGGGTGTACTGTAGATTGTGGAAATATCGGCTATTTCCTCGAAATGATTCTATAATGAAATATCATGTCCTGTTCCCACGGAGGGGAAGGGGGAGGGGTAACTTAACATTTCAACTTAAGGGAGTTTTCTTCTGGTTTGCTCTTAAAATATCTCATGCAAATTAATTTGGATTTGTCATTGTTAAATCTTATCAGATTCCTATCATGAAAATCTTCTGCAATATCTAACATCTTTTGCATTGTTGTTTAATTCACTGACATAAGCAGAACGTCAACCTTGTCTGGTGAAAAGGATGGGGTATCTTTATCTTTCCGTAGTTGATACCAAGTGTTTTTGTCATCTCTGTTCCTATAGGATTCGTATTTCTGTGTTGGATGTGTTGATCAGGGAGAACGGAATCCCTCTGAATATGTTATTCATACTGGGGAGAAGACTTTTTCAGTCCCCTAAGAAGAAAGCACGTGCTAAATCGTACTGCAGTCATCGCTGTGAGGGAAGCATATCAGGGCAGTGTGCTTGTAATATCAGCACGTTTTTAAAGTTTCTTGAAGGGAAGCTTTTCAGAAAATCCCTTGTAAAATCTGAACGGAGTGACCGACCGCAGCCAGAAAAAGTTAGCTATTCAATCAGATATTGCACAATATCAATGTTTATGTATGTACTCAGTGAGCAGTAATCTTTCAAGCTCTGGACCTTTTTGACTCACCCGGTATAAAAGATGATTGTATTTACCTTAAGAAGTGAGATCCTGTGTTTTTATCAGTAATTCCAATCATAAATTATAATTGTCGATGGGTTTTACCAATCAATGGCCCTGGCCCTAGGGCCTTTGACCCTATGGCCCAATAGTCTTGAGTACTTCGTTGTAATCCATTAGAATTCGTTTGAAAATTGCAAGCAAACATGGCCAAATTCTTGGACAAAATTCTCGTTCATCTTGTTGGAAATTTTCGCGACCTGATGCAGGGAATCACCCACTGCAAATTTCCTTGTTTTATAAGGAAACAAGGCAAAGGGGATGCTGAAGTTGCATGATAAGTAGAGGAAGGAACATGGAAATCTTGAAATATGTATGGAAGACGTACGAAACTCGGAAGAGACTCAACGTACTGAAAATTGGATGATTTTAAGAAACTTTCAGTACTGGCAAAAGTTCTTTATATGGTTTGTTGCTTTTGAAAGACGTTTGTGAAGGCTTTGGTCATCGTCCTCTCAACTTCAATCATTTGAAGCGGAATTCCCAATAATTGAATTTGGGCTTGTTTAAAGCAATAATTATACAAATCCTAGTCGAAAACACAGTCAAAGTCATACTCAGGTATTCATGACAAACAGGCACGAGACGATACTACCATAGTGCCATTGGGCCATACGGCCATTGATTGGTAAAACCCATTGTCAATCACTGCTCAGCACATGGAGTTTATATCTGGGAGCTCAATTATCGACCATCTGCAATGTATTCGCATTGTTCACTAAGAACTACGAGATCACAGTTGTGCTAAATTCTTAATAACTTTATCCACATAAGGGGGATGTTTTAAGGTACAGATCTTAACTTTCGATGTGTACGTTAAAACATCCCCCTTATTCAGATAAAGCTTAACGAAATGAGTAAGTTGTTGAATGCAAATTCAATGATTGCTTTTACGCAGCTAACTTTGACCTATTACGTTGAGTCCTAGTGATTGCTAAAACCTACCCATCCTTATTATGATCCAGTATGGGGGTTGATCACGGGTAGATGGTAGCGATTACTGGGCCTTCAATGTAATAAATCTTAAGCTAACTCCTTGGAAATAACATTCTGCAAGAGAATTTAGTAGACTTACCCCATTCGATCTATTGTTTTCATTCCATTCTAAGATATTCAGCATGAAGTACGCAACTACTGAGGAGTATGAAATCCCTGTAAAAAGTTCCATATTTCATATATTTCATATTTATATTTCATATTCATATTTTAAACATATTTATACAGGGTACAAATTCAATAAGGATATTGTTTTACAATTTGGCCCTGTTAAAATTAAAGTACCTAATAAACTATTTACAAATAAATTAATAGATAAAAATATATACATCTGGCAACAATAAGCAATATACAAAATTAAAGATTTTCGTACCCCAACTGTCTCAACCTTGATTTAAAAGAGTATACCGAGGGGGCCTCTTTGATATTGTCGTTAAACTTGTTCCACATTTTTGTACCACGGTAAGAGAATGCATTTTGGCCACTTACTGTTCGCATTAACGGTACTGCAAGATCATTTTTGATGTTTCTTAGCTCTCGTGTGTGGAAATCTGATAGTCTAACGAATAGGTCACTAAGGTACTGTGGTGCAAGATCGTTTAGAGATTTATACATCATTGTAGATGTCTCTTTCACAATCATTTCTTTGAAGGACAACCAGGGCCGTCGCGAAGGAAGCTTTGCAAGGGGGGTGTAATGGTCTAAATTTGCCGACAAAGGGCGTGGTCATTGGGTGTGGTCATTACAACTAGTCATATCTGAGAAGTGTGTTTATTTATTGGTTCTCTCAGGCATTAGTTTAAGGAATTTTCATCACTGCACAAAACAGCGTAAAATGCAGATTTTTGGTCTAAAGGATGTGGCAAAAGGGTGCGGCAATTGGTTTCGCTTAGTCATTGAGGACAAAGACAGTACGAAATGTAACATTTTTCATGCACCGGACAGCATAATTACTCATTGATTGCCAAACACCATTATTTGTCCCTGTAGAGGTTGTGCAGCAAGATGCCAGAGATCAGAGATGCATAAATCTAGGGGGTCCAGGGGCATGCTCCCTTGGAAAAATTTTGTAAATTTGACCTCTAGGATGGGTAGAATGCACTTTTTTCTCTTATTCTAATGCAATTTGACACGCAGCTAATTCCCGAAAGTTTGGTCGTGTCTTTTGCCAATCTCTAACTACTCTCTTCAAGTTAATCTCTCTTTATGCCTTTGATAATATTCTGACCTTCTTACTAAATAATGCCTAGACTGTATATTTTTTCTAACAATCTGTTTGAAGAAACTATGAAGATGTGAATAAGTTTCAATAAGAGGCAGATTTCCTGTTAAATCAACAGGGGCTGCCTTCGGGGCTGCCAAGCAGACTTTTATTGAAATGGAGTATTCATTTGTCTTTATTCTGACAAATTGGTCATCACATAAATTAACCCTTGGGTTCTCTTAACTCGATTTTTACACCGTGCTCTACTTGGTATACATGAACGAGATCCTTTGCTTAGATGCTAGCTTTCAGAATTAAAGCAAATTGCGAATAGTCTGTTGATTTCCAATTGCTGTTCCCAATCTTTCGAATGGCACCAACCTGTTTTCCCTTTTATATTCTGGGTGAAATCTCTCATTGTGATCTTTTCTATAGTTGTCGTCGAAAGCTCTACCATACACAAGACATTTCAATTTCACATGTTTTCGTTTTCTGGTGACATCGGTAGTAGTACTGCCACTGATTTTGCTCCTTCTGAGTTTTGCCCAACAAAATCAGCCCGAAGATCGACCAGAAATTAAATATCGTCAAGTTGGCAAGTAAGAATTTCAAGACAAAGAACAACAAGAAAGGCATACAGTAAAACCCCGCAAACAAGAACATACTTTTATAAAAAACAGACTGAGTAGGTTCTTATAAATGAGGTACTTATGACATTTTCAAGGTTTGGTTCTTATAGTGAGGACACTTGTTACTATGATAAATACAGACAGTATGTGTTACTATACTTGAGGATAGAATGACTGCATTTATATTTATATCATACAGCTTTATAAAATAATTTGTATATCCCTGAAAACTGTTAGATGTGTTCAATTATGAATAGTTGGGAGTTTCTTTACACTGATATGATGAAATTTCTTAATTAAGCGTACCATCTCATAAGAACATTGGAGTAAATCAGTCTGTTGTTGGTTCTTATCTTTGGGTGTCTTTTTTCACAAAATCAGTCCGCAGGTTCTTATTTTGCTATGTTCTTGTTTGCGGGGATTTACTGTATCCTGTACTTCAACATCATTGTCGAATTATGACACATGCTTATGAGGCGCAAACACTCTAGTTCCCTCTTTACTCATTTCCTTTCTGTCTTGAAAATAATTTTGTTTTGGGAATAAGATCAACTATTTATTTTACCAAAGATTGCAAACAATAGTTTACACTGCTTTCGTGATTTAATTCCGTTCTAACTTTGTACAATAACTCACTGTTTTGTGAACAATTTGTAGAGAACGCCGACTAATTATTGCCGAAGAGAGATTGCTCAAATGTTACCAATTTGCCGAAAAATGCAGGTTTGAGGGTTCATTTGCCGACTGATGCTTTTTTCAGGGGGGGGGTGTCACACCCCCCACACCCCCACGTCGCGACGGCCCTGAGGACAACCAGCCAAGTTCTTTGCGTAATGGCTCAGAAGGTGCATCATAAGAACTACCCGTAACGATACGAGCAGCCCTGTTTTGTAGCTTTTGTAGAGACTCTATTCTCGTAATACCACTACAGCCCCAAACGAAGCAGCAATAGTTAAAATGTGGTTCTACAATACTACGATAAATGTCGTTCAAGGTTTCCATTGATACAAAGCTTTTACAATATTTTGAAAGGCCTATTGCGCGAGAAACTTTCCCTTTTATGTTCTCAATTTGGCACTTCCACGTTAGACTATTGTCTATATGGACACCAAGGTATTTCACTTTGTTCACTAAGTTAATATCAGTACCACCTACGTGAAACACTGGCAACAAAGTAGGCTGCACTGCCATTTTATTTACATTTTGCATTGACCCAACTATCATAGCCTGTGTTTTGACGACGTTCAAGGATAGCTTGTTACCTTGAAGCCATTTCTCGATATTGACAAGTTCAGCGTTTAACACCATTTGCAATTCATCCAAAGTTTTGGAGGAATATGAAATTATGGTATCATCAGCATACATATTTGTCTCAGCCTTCTTTAGTGCAAAGGGAAGATCATTTATATAAAGCAGAAAAAGAAGTGGTCCCAAACAAGACCCTTGTGGCACTCCGACATCAATATCTTTGATGTCAGAAGGGACGCCATTTACTTTGCAAAACTGCTTTCTGTTATTCAAATACGACCGAAACCAATCATGTTCCAAGCCGCAGATACCATAGAACTTCATCTTATCAAGAAGAATACCATGATCAACGGTATCAAAGGCCTTCTTAAGATCAATGAATATCATAGCTATATATTTGCCTTTGTCAATGTTGACATACCAGTCATTCGTGCATTTTAGAAGGCATGTGACAACAGAGTGTAAAGAGCGAAAACCAGACTGTTGCAAGCATATGAGTTTGTTTTCGTCTAGGTATCGATATAGTTGGTCGTACACCAGTTTTTCAAATAATCTGGAAACAGCTGGTAAAACAGATATTGGCCTGTAATTTGATCTTTCATCAGTTGGGCCTTCCTTAAATATGGGAGCCACTCTAGCAACTTTCCAGCTGTCAGGGAAAATTCCTGAAGATAAGGAAAGGTTCAAAATATCTCAGAGTGAATCAGAAATAACGAGAAAGGCTACTTTTAAGAAATAGCTGGCAATGTTATCCACACCAGACCCATGTGATGTCTTGATCTTATTTAAGGCCTTTTCGATGGTCTTCTTGTCGATGGCAACGAATTTGAATGGTTCCCTTCCATTCGAGGGATATGTTATATCGTATTGATGAGACAGAAGGGGATTAGACTGGGCGGGTATCTTGTCACTGAGACTCTTCCCCACACTGCAGAAATAGTTGTTCATCGAGTTAGCGATATCATGATCCTTATTTATCTCCTGTTCATTCACTTTTAGGGAATCGATATTGGTAGTTTTAGATCTTTTATTCAACAGGAGGTTTATTGTTTTCCGTGACTGCTTAAGTCACCTTTACAAGCAGCTAATTTCTTGGAAAAGTATTCTCGTTTAAGATTTTTGTTGAGAATGTTAGCCTTATTTCGCAGCTGCTTGTAAGCATCCATCAGTATTGCAGATTTACGTTTAACGGCAGCAGTTTTTATTTTGTCCCTCTGACGAGAAAGCTTTCTAAAATCGCTATTAAGCCATGGGTAATATTTGTTAGATACTCTCATATCCTGCAATGGGGCATGCATCTCAATGACAAGAGACAGCGTTGTAGACCATTGTTGAACGGCATCATGGACGTTATCGCTATTACGTACAATACAATCCCAATCAATCTGGCCTAGATCAAATAAAAAACTTTCATAGTAAAAGTTTTTCATTCTTCTACTTGTGATAAGTTTGGGTTGTCGCTGTATGAAGCCCCGAAATTTTCGAATACAATATACTAATGATCGCTAAGCGAAATTTTTAGGACTCCTGAATCTACAATGTTTGCAGGCGTGTTCGTTGCAACATGATCTATCAATGTAGATGTGTCCAACGTCTCTCTGGTTGGTTCGTTGATCATTTGCCTGAATCCAAACAGGTCATAAATATTCCCTTGATGTTGTTGCTGTGAGTGGGACTCTGTATTGATTCTGGGTGTTTAGAAGGCTGCACTGTAAGCCTGAGGCATACCGCGTCAATTTGACAGCAGGTGTTAGAGTGGGGTCCAGTTTTAAAGATGGATTTGGTTTGTTATAGAGATGTTTGTTGGGCAAGGTAAGGTACAATTGAGTACATGGGGTAATTTAGGGTCAGTAAGAGGGGAATGTAATATAAGAATGGGTTAACTGAAGCAACTTGTTACAGTAAGTTTGCTTTTGCGTAATTACGGTAAATCTAATTCAGAATTAAAACAACACGCTTGAAGAGAATCAGCCATTTCGCTAATTGTTTTCTTCCAAAGGAATTAGATTAATAAATTTTTTTGAGAAATAAGGACAAACTGAAAGCTAGATTCGTTAAGAACGTTAACAAGAGACATATCTACAACGGACTTGCTACCGCTCTCCAAATTTCGGTTGCCTTTTAGAATAATTAGATTTCTGTTTCGGGAAACAATTCCGTTTACGAATTGTTGACTTCGGTTATTATATTTGAAATTTTTCTAATGAAACAAGTAGCCTGGATACCAGACTCTAAACAGGTATTTTGAGCCATCCGCTTTGGAATGACATTGTAAATCTTACCCAGGTTGTTTTTTTGACATTCTCATTCTATCGATCCCGGACTTGTCTTAATAAGATAATACTATGTCGATTTTCAAAAAGGCTATTAGTTTAGAAGGGTACTGTTTTGGAGGTGAGAATAATTGTTTGCGAGAAGACAGCTACCCTATAATGACATAGTTTCAAAATAGGCCCTGCTTGGCCTCCAAGAAGAAATCGTTGGTAACGTAGGTCAACTCGATACAATCGGGCTGGCCTCCCAATGTATCTCGAGTCTTTAGATGAAGACAGTGACGTGCCCCCCCCCCCCCCTCTCCTTAACTTTCCCGAGAAGGCCCATGTTTGAGGATTTTCGGTCAATCTTCACACCCATTTTTAAGGATTTTGGGAGGAAAGCTTGTTGTTATTCGTGCATGACAATGAAATTATTGAACCGGGCGTCCCAGAAAAACCCGAAAACTTTGATCCATAATCGGGACTAGCGGCAAGAATCTAGATCGAAGTAATTCAGAATGATTTTAAAAATAATCCTCGCTAGTAAACTTGAAGATAGATACCTCATTGGTTGATACTGGTCTGGTGCATTGACAGTAGGAAGATTAATCTTGAAAGTAAAATTTTGCCACCATTTCCAAACCACAGCATGTAGGTTTTGGCCTAAGCTGTGAACGCCTGTTTGGAGGATCTCCAGAATTACCGCGAAATACGAGCATAAAGCATTTTCCTGAGGAAAATAGTTGAGCCAACAGCATTAATTTTGCCCTCAAGAGAAATCTTTCTTTACTTTACAAAGTCTCAAAAAGTTAGAATTGCATCTGCTGAACAGGTGAACTAGTTTGCTTGAGTGAGCGTGAAAAATAAGTTAGTTTGTTTCCTCTAACAGATCAACTTGTTCTGAAAATTCAACCGGAAAACGTTGATGCAAATTATCAACAAATATGTACAGTTGATTTTGAATGAAGATGAACTATATTTGCTATTAATGGTGTTTATGCAAACGCAAGCACGTTGTTAGACTTGCTCCGATTCTATTTCATCAATCAAAAAAATTTGGAATGATAAGCTCACTACAGATTACGAAATAGAATTGGGGTAAGTCGGGTAAGTCTAGCACGTTGTTCATTGTAACGAAAAATTTCCCAATCCATGCACCGTTTGTCTACGCAGGTGCTCCTCAAGGACCCTTCGTAGGTCCTCTCTTGTTTCTGTATGTGTACATATTGACAGCAGAGGGATTGATTTGTTGTTTTTAACGTGTCGATCTCTATCAATAATACAATTCGTGATTGCAAACAGTGGAATTTCTAAGACTAATTCAAACCATATGTCCAAAAAATCAAATCTGCAGTTCTGCAACAGGCAAAATTGCAGATGGTTTTGACTGCAAAGCATATCAAAGAATGATATGAATCCCAAAAGATGCAAAGAAGCAGGCAACACATGGACTGAGCCAAATTTCAGGACACATAAATTTACATTTCCCGCACGCAATTCCGAGGTTGGTATGATTGTTGATAAGATTTTTTCAACTATTCGCTCTCTTTCTTCTGTGAAATTACGTATTTCTATGGCAAAATGAGCGAAGTGACATCATAAACGTGTAACGAAATAAACATCTAAACCGAGGCTAACCTCCTTATCGCATTCTTTACAAAATGGTGAATTGCGAAGCGCCATTTGATCCAACTGGTGAAAAATGTTTAGCAAATTTACAGCTGCTGGAGATGTCAAAACTTGGAAAGAAGAAAGAAGGTTGTTTTTTACATTCTTACTCTATCGATCCCGGACTTGTCTTTGTATTTCAAGAAGCTTCATATTTAACAAAAGGGGAGGGCGTGTTTAATAAGATAATACTAAGTCGATTTTCAAAAAGGCTATAAGTTTAGAAGATATCAAGCTCTATGCAGGCCAGTCGGAAGCGGAGGGGCTGGGAGGGGGGGAGGGGCTTCAGCCCTCCAATGATTCGCTGACGTTCGTTGATTTTGTATGTGAAAATGGCTGTGAATGCCAAGGTCATGGGAATGAAGATTCGGACTCAGATATATTTGAGAAGCTACCAGAATCTATCAAAAATGTAATATCTTTTGATCTTATACAACTCAAAAATTTCAAAATTTCCTGGAAAGACACCCATAATTCGTAATCCTTTGGTTCTTTCAAAGGTAGACTTTCAAAAAATGGGGCGTTTTCCAACGATCTGAAGGGCGTGGTCGTAAAAGATCTTTCCGTGGGCAGGCCCCTGGACCCCATTTCTCCTCCCTTCACTCGCACATTTTTTTCAGCCCCCCCCCAATATGAATCTTGTTCCGAGGGGCCTGCTATGGATCAAGCACAACGTGTAAAATGGAGGCCGCGCTTCATACTTCATTATGACCAGACATTCCTCTGAAAGATAAAAGGAATGCATTGGAAACAGACACATCCTGGTTCTCTTCTTTGATGACAGTAACACGCTTTCCGTTCAAACAAAATGTGGTCTTTACAATAAAATAAGAATTTTACTAAATTTTACAGATAATCACGATTGATCTGTAATGTAATGCCTATAGCCATCTCTCAAATCTTACTTCCTTTGTGATTGTAATTTTTGGTTGCCAAGATCGTGATAAAGCTGATTTTGTCAGACATTGTTGCCAAACAAATTTGAAAAAGGAAAACAACGAAAGTCTCAAAATTAGATGTCCATTTTCTGCTATCTTCCTGGGGCAAGGATGATGCAGACCTGCTAGAAATAGGCCACCATACTTAAATAACCATTGTTACCCAGGGTCCTTTGCGAGCACACACTGCAAAGTTGGCCAGAATGGCTTTCAAATCTTTAAAAAGCTGGGTGTAAAATTCTATGACCTATTTCTTTGATCTGAATGGCTTCAAAGAAACTTGAACTATTTTACAGTAAATCTGCCGTTGGACTTTTCTGAACTCTTCGATATTTTCAGAATTACATTGTTTTTCTTCTTTTTTAAGAATTCAAAAAATTTTCGAATAAAACTTAAAACTATCGTAATACACCACTTCGATTAACAGCCTCGTTTTGGAAATTGCCCCTTAAAAGCTTTCGAGGAAATCCTTATTTGCCTTCAAGATCAGGAGTCTCTCAAAAAGCCAATGTCCCAACTTTCTTCGTTTTGGCTGCATGCAAAGCTGAAAAGTCAATCGGCTTTATTCATGAAAATTGATTGACAGAAGTATCTTGCAAATTCGAAGTGTTTATGAAAACATCTTATTGACTTATTACAAGGTGTTGGCTATTATTCAGCAAAATCATTTTCTTATTACAAGGTGCTGTTACTGTTTTCAGTATCTAATTAGTATCTTCAATATGAAAAGATAAAGATACTGCCCATATCTGCCGTGAAGTATTCTTAGTGCTGAATTTTTGAAAGAGATAATTTTCTTGTTCACCTGGTATATCTTGTGGCAAGATAGGAATCAAATGTATTAGCCGAATTTTGCTCATGGCCCATGGCCGGAAACCTTCAAAGCCTCATTTTCACGGACCAATCAGAGCATAAGACCGCGAATAAGCAAAGAAGACAGAAGAAACGTGTGAAGATTTTTCTAAATTTTACCTGCCTTCATAAAACGCAACCAGGACAAAAAACTGCTGGAAATTTCCCGAATTCTTTTGAAGAAATCTACTCGCCAGATGTTTGGGTATCCAGGTTTGGATGCCGGTTTAAATATCTCATGGTTTCTATGAGTTATGGCCTTTCCAAAACCGATGGGGCACTAAACCTTGAACAATAGAAATTCTGGGCGAGAAACAATGGTAATAACAACAGTGATTGTTGTAAGAACGATCCCAGAACGCCAAATATCCATGTTTCCAATTGTTTTTGCTATTGTCCTTCCACCACAGTTTCTTTGGTTCAAGATTCAATGCCCCTTCGATTTCTATGGGGTCATTCCAAATAAGCACAGCAGATGGATGTCAGGTGACATTCTCAAAAGTCCTTCTAATTTTAACCAAGGGAACCCATGCATCTGAGAACCCCAGAAAAAAGTTTTCAGTAAGATATCTCACTTGGTTCAGGTTTTATGCTCAATTGAATATTTAGCTAATTAATGCAAAAATGTATTCTTTTATAAGATGGCAAATTCAAGTTCAAATATATGAAAAGCAAAATTTTCTATCCCACCTCAATCTGCATTTACTGATAGTACACTATGAATGATTGTAGAAATTTATAGTTTTGCGTAATTGAAGACCAACGTATTGGTAGAATATTTCTTCAAAGTTTGAACCAAATTTGATGTTAGCCCCAAAATGTGTCTGGGGAAAGGATTTTGGTGTTGGCTTTCTGATCGATAAATGCCATGATGCTTTTCAATTTTACGGAATAGAATACTGATCTACCCCAGATATTATATTTTAATCAACCGAATGCTTTTCGCAAAATTCCTTTGTCCAGGGGGGTTGCAAAGTCTTTCAATTTTTGCCGAAAAGTCTATTTTTCTATACTTTCAGGCGGTATCTTGTAAAAATCCTGCAACGCTTAAGATAGCTATTTATATCATCCAAATGTGCACATGCAGAAGTTCCGAAAAAGTGCCAAAACCAAGGAAGTTTTGTTCTGATATGAGAACAATAGCTCTGTCAAAATGGATGCACGCTCAAAACGGTAAAATTTGGCCAACTTCAACGGGCTAGAAATCTTGTGTCCCAAGGAGGTATATTCCTGCAATTTTTTGTATGGACTCCGACACCTTATAACTTATTTACCTACAAATATGGAAGCAAAACGAAGTCTGGAAGGGTGTCAAATAGCAACAGTTGCCAACACGGGGGGGGGGTAACATGATAACTAAAGGGTTTTTTGGACAGATTTTTTCATGGTGCAATTTATTTACGCTTTTTATTTCAAAGAAATCATTTTAGAACAGTTCATAATGAAATGGATTGTATCCTTATAGAGATTAGTTTTATGGTTGTGCCATATTTGCTCAAAAGGACGGGGTATCCTCATATCTATCTAAGATGAGACTGGCATCCACTTGTCGAATAATTTTTCCAAAGCGGGAATATCATGCGAAAAGATATGATGGGAAAAGTGGTTTACTGTAGCTTCAATGGATTGATTCATCTAAGAAGCCTCTAAAAATTGATGTCCACATCGTCCAGTTGAGATATTTTGATTATCTGTTCCCTATGGATTACATTCAAAAATATCTAGTAACTCGACAAAGTGGACATCAATTTTCGAAGGCTTCTCAGAAGAATCAATCCATTGAAGCTACAGTAAACCATTTTTCTCCATTATGTCTTTTTGCGTGACATTACGTCCTTGGAAAAATTCTATGTCACTAGATGCCAGTTTCGTCTTGGACAGATATGAGGAAACCCCCTGTTTTGAACAAATACGGCACAACCATAAAATGGATAAATCGATTTCATTATAAGCTGTTCTTATATGATTTCTTTGGAACAAAAAGTGTAAATAAATTGCACCATGAAAAAATCTGTCAAAAAAAACCCTTTAGTTATCATGTTACCCCGTGTTGGCAACTGTTGCTATTTGACACCCTTCCAGACTCCGTTTCGCTTCCATATTTGTAGGTAAATAAGTTATAAGGTGTAGGAGTCTAAACAAAAAATTGCAGGAATGTACCTCCTTGGGACACAAGATTTCTAGCCCGTTGAAGCTGGCCAAATTTGACCGTTTTGAGCTTGCATCCATTTTGACAGAGCTATTGTTCTCATATAAGAACAAAACTTCCTTGGTTTTGGCACTTTTTTGGAACTTCTGCATGTGCACATTTGGATGATATAAATAGCTATCTTAAGCGTTGCAGGATTTTTGCAAGATACCGTCTGAAAGTATAGAAAAATAGACTTTTCGGCAAAAACTGAGAGATTTTGCAACCCCCCTGGACAAAGGAATTCTGCGAAAAGCATTTGGTTGATTAAAATATGGCATCTGGGGTAGATCAGTGATCTATTTCGTAAAATTGAAAAGCATCATGGCATTTATCAATCAGAAAGCCTACACCAAAATCCTTTCCCCAGACACATTTTGGGGCCAAAATCAAATTTGGTTCAAACTTTGAAGCAATATTATACAAATACGTTGGTCTTCAATTACGCAAAACTTCAAATTTCTACAATCATTCATAGCATAATACAAGTAAATGCAGATTGAGTTGGGATAGGAAATTTTGCTTTTCATATATCTGAACTTGAATTTGCCATCTCACGAAAAAACACATTTTTGCATCAATAAGCTAAATATTCAATTGATCATAAAACCTGAACCAAATGAGATATCTTGCTGAAATTTTTTTTCTGAGGTTCTCAGATGCACGGGTGTCAGTGGTTAAAATTAGAAGGACTTTTGAGAACGTCACCTGACATGCACCTGTTGTGCTTATTTGGAATGACCCTATGTGAACTGAAAAGATTCGCAAAGCTTAGGCCCTGTTTATATGAGGAAAAACACCTCACTTGCCAGACCCGGGGCTGAGAGGCGAGTAGCCTGTGTTCCAGGAACACAGGCTAAGAGGCGAGATGCCAGCTTCCAATAGAATCCTTTGTATTTTCATTTCGCGTTTACATGATGAACGCAACACCACCGGTATAGTGAAATCCCACCTCACAAGAGGTGGAATCTCACCTGGGTGAGGTGAAATTTTTCCATATAAACGAAATACCACCGGTATGGTGAGGTGAAATGAAATTTTTCGTTGATTCTCATTGGTCAGTTCTTTCTGATTTCACGGAAGAGAGACCTTAATCCACCTCGCCTCTCAGCCCCGGGGCTGACAGGCGAGGTGAAAAATCTCATATAAACAGTGACTGAAATTTACCTCGCCTGTCAGCCCCGGGTCTGGCAGGTGAGGTGTTTTCCCCCATATAAACAGGGCCTTAGTTCTCACATTTGAAGTCATATAGCAAAACCCTTGGGAAGTTTCTGTATTATCCTCCTTTTTGTATTCATGGCACAAGTTTTTATGGTATGAAATAAGTTATGAAATTGAAAGGAGGTTTTATCAAGAGGCTTTATCACCTGACTTGAAGTGGCGTAAACAAGCATCGAAAAGGTTTTGCAGGTTTCGTCGATTGGAATCGCTCTATCTCTACGAAGGCGTGAGGCATTTTATTTTAACCGGCATCCAAACCTGGATGCCCAAACATCTGGTGAGCAGATATCTTCAAAAATTTTCCAGCAGTTTTTTGTCCTGGTTTCGTTTTATGAAGGTAGGTAAAATTTAGAAAAATCTTCACTCGTTTCTTCTGTCTTCTTCGCTTATTCGCCATCTGATTGGTCTGTGAAAATGTACCCTGGGTACCAGAGCCTCAAAATTTAAATGAAAGGAAATTGGTAAGAGGAAAAGAGAGAAGGAAGAAAGGAGGCTCTGGTCAAATGATAACACAACCTCGTTTTGGTTCTGATCAGCGTGATTATGAATCAATTCGATCACCTTTTGCGCAATCAAGTCTCACAGAATCTATATACCCGATTGGGTATATAGGCTTCTCATTGGTCAATTCCTACAATGGATGTCACCATTTGACCAGAGCCGACTTTCTTTCCTTCATTATTTTTTTCTTTTTATTATTTTTTGGCTCTGGTACCCAGGGTAGTGAAAATGAGGCTTTGAAGGTCTCCGGCCATGGGCCATGAGCAAAATTCGGCTAAAACATTTGATTCCTATCTTTTTTGTGGCATAGGTTTGCTTGCATACTCACCTGGACTGTACCACCGAAATACCTAGTCAGTCGCCAACTGTTTTTTGCAAGCCTCGCATTGGAAAGTGAACAGTCGTTCCTGTTGTTAAGTGCTACTTGAAACTGCCGTTGGAATTTCCTTAAGTATTTTAAATATCATGTCCAAATTCAACTTTGACTATTTGTTGATGGTAAAATTGCTTTACGTCAGTGGCAAACGACCAAAGACAGTGCTGAAGTGTCTGTGGTCTGTCTATTGGCAGATCAAACTGGATCATGTCTTGGCTGAGGTTGGCTGGTCACTCATGAAGCATCTTGAATGAATATAAAAAATGCAGCGACCTTTCTGTTTGTATTTCCATGATATGCTTTTCAAAAGTTTCAAGAATCGAGAGCGCCAATTACTCGTAGTTTTTATACAAGAAATTCAACTCTAAGATCTCCAAAAATCAAGAATCTCCGTAGAAATTTCTTTTTTTCAAGACAGGCTCTCTTCAAGACAGAAGTTTTTCAAATCTGTGATACGTTTTTTTTTGCTTCTATTTCCACTCATTTCCTTTATCATATTACTTGGAAGAGACTTGTCTGAACATTGAAAACCTTCAAAAATACTTCGTTTTAAAGTGCTCACAACGACACAGAAGAGGAGCACGTAAGAAAGCCTGAATACTCAAAATGCAATATTGTTAGGAAACTTTCGGTACGGTACCAGTTGAAATTCTTTTTCTTATGAAAATGGAATAGGCATTAAAAAAATTGACGGTTTTCTGCTGACAGCAAAAAAGTTTTGTATCATCAAACAGCACGTGATGAAAACAATTTCTATCTCTCTGTGTAGATCTGTTGAGCACTGCAAGACTGTAATGAAAGGGAAGCATTTACGAAAAACTCAGTTCTCAACCAATTATTATTGAAAATTTCATCACCAATTTTTTCAGGACGAGTAAATATTTTTTAGTTGGCTTTTTGTTCGACAGGTTGTAGATGATCACCTTTGTCAACAGAAAAGTCTAGAATTGATATTATGAAAGGAAAATCTGTTGTGAAAGGGATCATTTTGACTCATTCAGGACGGGTATTCAGACACTGTGTTGTCAACGTATTAGACAATGAGTTGAATCGACGAAATTGACTCATTGAATTGGAAGAGATCAAGCCACAAAAGTTACTGGCGTTTCTTTTCAAAGAAACACAAAAGATTTTGAGGTCAGCTTTCATGCTAATCGCATTGTTGCTCTGTTCGCATCCCAACAAAGTCCACTAATAAATGACGAAACAATATTGGCTCAATTCTTGCCAGGAAAGTAGTTGCAATATCGAAGCTCTTCTGGTTTGTGTTGTGAACGTGAATGAAACATGTGTCAACATCCATGTGGTCTGTTAGTGGTTTCAATGATGTTGCAAAGGCTTGTTTAGTTACATATGTGCTTAACAACCAGGCAGTCTTTTAAACGCAAGCTAGTGGAGAGATGTATTATTGTCTTGCTGTCTGATTTCATTGAAAGGTAAAGATGTTTGAATTTACTTTTTCATTTTGTTGTCAAAGTTTAAGGTCAAGCTCTTTGGTGCCATAAAATCCATAAAATCTTACACTTTGTTTTATAAACTGAACCAGGTTTGATCAATGCAGTTTTGCGTATTATATAACTTCAGTACAGATATCTTAAGATCTTGGCTCACATCGATCGTATTGTTGCTGTTAGGCCATTCCCTCGATCGCAACCTCTGAGGAATCGTATCAAAGGATTACAATGTGTCGCTACGTGCAGTGGCACAGAATAAAGGGGCTCATGTCATAAATCATTAGAAATCGCATATCCGCTTGTCAGGTGTCACACCACCCAGGAGGGGTGGCCGTGACTAACCCTTTAGGATATCAGGAAGTCTTATGTGCATGAATTTCGTCGATTTGAAGATGCGCAGTCTAATTAGATGTTTCAGTTACGAGAAAATCCTGAAAAGCCTTTACGGTACTGCCGATTTTTCGCAAGTTTCAAAGTACCATGAGATTTTCTGAAACTTCCCTTCAGTTTATGGTTTTTAAGAGTTTGTTTCTTATTTAGTTTAAAGCATTCAAGGCAAATGATGGCAAGAAGCTTTTTACTGAATGATTGTTTCACAAATCACAAAGCACCATAAAGTTTTTCATTTTTCGAATTTCCACGTTTTTCGTAGCATACAAGTCAAATCTTTCAATAGGGCACAGGGAAACCCATAAATCCTCCAATTTCACGCTTATCAGCCAATGGTGTTGCCGTATTCTCGTCACATGACCGAAAATAAGCTCTTTGAGACGAATTTTCGAGTACCCTTACGAAAATCAAAATGGACATTCGAGTAATAAAGATACAGATCTGCTTTTGCCACGAGTCGATTCTACAGGCCCTACTCCATATTTTACATTTTGCATTTCAAGAAAATCTCATCAGGGATCAGCACTACATTGAATTTCATGCAACCGAAAATAGGCCTATATTCAAATATCATTTGGGAACGCAACAAATAAGATATAGCTTCCAAAATTTCACACCTTACGTGAAATATAGCAAGGAATAAGCTGAAGATGTTTCTTTGCTTCAGTTTCCCAAATCCTTGACGAGTCTCAGCTATTTGCGACGAAGAAAGCTATTGGGCCTACCTTCATCCACTGCATAATACCATTATTCTGTTTCAAATCGGCTTCTTTGCTGTAGCAAGGTAGCAGAGCTATTCACCAACAACATAACACCAATTTCCACTATTCTCCGCTGAAAAATTGCCATCAACTTTGGTAAAACGCGATGAACTTTCAACAGCTCTTCGCCACACTATCTATTCCAAGTTTTGAAACAGTGTGCTCACGTGGAAAAGTTTCTGTTATTATGAAAGCGCTCATGATGTCATGGTCAAGAGGTAGGTCTCGTATCATCATATCTCTACAAAGACTTGGCCTTTGTTTTAGTATGAAAAAGTGGAAGGGATTGAGGCCGGGCTTTCAAAATTATCCGTATTTCTTAAAAAAAGGAAAATGGTGAATGCATATTTCAGAATAGTTTGAATGAATATGAGGGTTTTTTTCATGGAAGTTAAAGGGTATTGGAGCTTGCGAAGATACCTAGGCCCCCTGTCATTTGAATAATTCGAATTCATTTGAAATATGCATTCACTATTTTCCTTTTTTTAGAAAATAAAGGTAATTTTGAAAGCCCGGCCTCAATCCCTTCCACTTTTTCATACTAAAACAAAGGCCAAGTCTTTGTAGAGAGAGGGTGATACGAGACTTATCTCTTGACCATGACATCAAGAGCGCTTTCACAATAACAGAAATTTTTCCACGTGAGCACACTGTTTCAAAACTTGGAATAGATAGTGTGGCGAAGAGCTGTTGAAAGTTCATCGCGTTTTACCAAAGTTGATGGCAATTTTTCAGCGGAGAATAGTGGAAATTGGTGTTATGTTGTTGGTGAATAGCTCTGCTACCTTGCTACAGCAAAGAAGCCGATTTGAAACAGAATAATGGCATTATGCAGTGGATGAAGGTAGGCCCAATAGCTTTCTTCGTCGCAAATAGCTGAGACTCGTCAAGGATTTGGGAAACTGAAGCAAAGAAACATCTTCAGCTTATTCCTTGCTATATTTCACGTAAGGTGTGAAATTTTGGAAGCTGTATCTTATTTGTTGCGTTCCCAAATGATATTTGAATATAGGCCTATTTTCGGTTGCATGAAATTCAATGTAGTGCTGATCCCTGATGAGATTTTCTTGAAATGCAAAATGTAAAATATGGAGTAAGGCCTGTAGAATCGACTCGTGGCAAAAGCAGCTCTGTATCTTTATTACTCGAATGTCCATTTTGATTTTCGTAAGGGTACTCGAAAATTCGTCTCAAAGAGCTTATTTTCGGTCATGTGACGAGAATACGGCAACACCATTGGCTGATAAGCGTGAAATTGGAAGATTTATGGGTTTCCCTGTGCCCTATTGAAAGATTTGACTTGTATGCTGTTTTTCGTATGATTCGAAAATTTCGCAAGATACAATAAGCCAATGCATATCATATCAATAAAGAAATTTAATTTGTCAAAATTGTGGAAACTGTGCAATACATAAGTTGTTGAAGATGAAATGCACTTTATCTCTGAATGCATACTTTACAACCAAATAAGAAAAGACTTCTTAGAAAAATGTTACAACTTTTTCCAAAATATCAGACTTATGAAGACAAATGTCAGTCAAGTTTAGATTGCTTTTCTCCAACCCAGAACCGGCTGTCATGTCATATTTTCATATTTATTGCATATTTCAATTTATTAGGGAGGGAGACCCTTCAACCAACTGGTTGATTTACAAGGGGCCCCACAGTGGGCCCACAGGTGGAAATTTGGCGAAAACGATTTTTTTTCAAACATTAAATATTATACATGTAAAACAAGCTGAGATTCTGGGCTATTCAAAGCTTTTTAAATTTTTTGTTTATCTATTTTCAACAAACAGCTACATTAATTTGAAAATGAACAAATTTGTCATGAACGGCAAATATTGGAAAATAAGTGAAGTTTCTCAAACATGCTGAAAATGCTCTGATCCAAACTAAAATTTGCTGGCAATGTAGTATTAAAGTTTAAAGAATATCAACTACAATATCATAAAATGTGGTCTGCTGTTCATAATCATGAAGATTTTCCTCCAAAATCATGAAAATAGTCGCAAAATGGCCGATTTTTTAACATTTTTGTTGTCATTTTTTCGCCTTAACCTTGAGATATATCAAAAACTATGAACGGACTAATTGTAAACCATATACTTTTCTGAAAATATAGATCACCTGTGGCAAGGTGCTGGCTGGTTTATTATTAGTCCGTTCATATTTTTTTAATGAAGTTCATTTGAATTTTACCGTTAGAAATCATTATTCAAGTCTGTTGGCCCCAGACCCCTTTAAAATTGACCAAACTGCAATTTTTTACGTTTCTGAATTCACCTTAAAAATACGCTTCAAATGAGCTATAAACCAGCTTCGGATTTTTTGTCCTTCTTAAACTATATTCGATATTCAGATTTTTGTACAAAATGCCCAAATATGGTACATTTGCTCTAATTTGGTTCCAGGCCTACAATTGTCACTCAGAATTAACTTTTTAGGGTCTCTACATCCATCTTACAATATCCATCAAGCCATGTATGTAGAAAATTAGTTTTATTTCCTTCTGCAAATATCATGAAATTTCCAAAAATCAGCGTTCTTGGCCCACTGTGGGCCCTCCCTCCACATAAAAACTCACAAAAACTAAACAAGTTAAAAACAGCTAAAAACTACTTACAATGAATACATACAGCTAACCAAATATCCTATCTATCATCTATAAGAAATTAAAAGAAAAGTACCTGAAAACAAAATGGACTAGGAATTAAAGGGAGTACATTGACCAGCATGCTTTGCGATCGTTTGTTTATGTTTCAGTTTCATCAGTTTTGACTTGTACTCCTCGGTACCCTGTGGCTCATCCGTTTTCTTGGCGTTCAGCAATCATGTCAAAGCCTGAATTGTAGAAATTGCCGAAGATTTCATGGATTTAAACTGCCACTGAATTTCTGACTGTCAGAAATTATGGAGCTGTGAAGAGCGAGAGAGAGCACTTCGCGCAAAGCATGCTGGTCAATATACTCCCTTTTTGATTACAAAGTCCAACTTTGTAATCTAAGAGGGCACTCGATGTCAGTCAGAAAGAAAGTAAGTAAGTAAGTAAGTAAGTAAGAAAGTCACGCTCGTTAATGGAATTGATAAACGTTTTACCGCTGCTAATGAGCACTGCTAATGAGATGATAAAGAAAGCGCACAGAAAGCGCATACAACACAGAAGCTTCCCGCGATCCTATAGCAGAATTTGACGTCGGCTTATTTCATGTTAGACAGATTTGACACCATAAGATGGATAAATTACTAGGATGTTTACCCTGGCATAGCAACAAATTCACCCAGAATTGGCACGTTCTTGACTTCATTAGCAGCTTAATTATGTCAAAACAATCGTTTTCTAGAACGAACGAATCATTAGCCACTTATTGATAGTACTCATTATGCCAGTAACTCAACTTTAGAGGATGATGTAACCGGCGGCCTGCACAGAGGCTAGCATTTGCAGCATAACCAAAGGTAGAAGGACCCCCCTCCTACACAGCAACGGATGCAATCATCGCAGGTGAAGTTGAGACGAAAGGTGCAGAATCCCTGCAAGCAATGGCGCCATGGACTGGGGGAAGGGACGTGATCACACTGAACCAAAACATCTTCATGCATATCATTCTGCACAGAGGAATCTTCGTGACTGCTTGTCTCAAATTAGATGCCCGCGAATATCAACAACTGAAACGTTCTGTAGGGTTCTGCATAAGTAATTTTGCGTTATCGTAAATCTCACATGACATCTCATTTGACACAGATGCACCAATAGTTTTGTGCACGAACTATAAGCAAACTAGGGGTAATGACTTTTGATTTTTGCGTATCATTCTCGTTTGACATAAAGACCAAAATATTGCCTTTGACCTTGAGGCGATTCTTGTCCTTATACTAGGCGCTCGATTTTCCATTGAAGGCGACTTTAGCAGCAACGCTCATCTCTCTGACTGTAGCAAAAAACAGAATCAACGATCATTTGGGGTTATGAAGAAATCAATAATCAGATATTCTTATGCTTGTTTAGCTCAGGACGAACTTTGTAATCATCCAAAAGGATCTTATGTTTAATCCAACGACCGACCAACCAGCCCGATCCTCCCCAATGCCCGATGCCCGCGGGGCCGACAACGATAACTCAAAAACAAATCTCCGTTCCCGACCCAGCCGACACCAAGCACAGGAACAACTGGCGCGCCAGCCACCCGGCCGCCGGAAGTGAAAACCCCCATGAAAGAAAGTCATGAAAGAAATCATTTCATAATTATCCAACCTGTCATTAATTCAGGCAGAAAAGCACATTGTTGCATCCTATTTGTTACCCTGGGTACCAGAGAGCCTCAAAATCTAAATAATGAAACGAAATTGGTAAGAGGAAAAGCGAGAAGGAAGAACAGTCAAGACGAAGATTTTAATGATCGAAAAACATATGCTTTTAAACAGTCCTTCTTTTTACTACTATTATTATTATTATTATTATTATTATTATTATTATTATTATTATCATCATCATTATTATTATTATTATTATTATTATTATTATTATTATTATTATTATTGAAAGATAACGCACATTGTTCTAGTCAATGGATTGTTCTTCTTGGGGTTTGATGTCAACAAGACTCATCAAACCTCAAGGACCTTTCTAAGGATCCTTGCTGTATGCAGGATAACAGTTTTCTGTAGTTCACCGATTCTGGTCTCAATGCCAATGTCCTTCATTCTTTTCTGCAGTGTCTTTGGGGTAGTTCCAAGTGCCCCCAATACTATAGGAATGACCACTACCTTCATGTCCCACAGTCTCTTCAGTTCTCGTACGAGATCTTGGTACTTCTCAATCTTCTCCATCTCTTTGCTGTCCACGCTGCTGTCATATGGGATAGCAAAGTCTATTACCTGAGCCTTGTTTGTCTCTTTATCAATGACTATCATGTCTGGACGTCTTGCTTGGATGATATGGTCTGTCTGCACTGTAAAATCCCATTAAATCTTACATTTGTCGTTCTCTATCACTGAACCTGGCTCGTGTTGATACCATTTATCATTTACTACGATGCCATACTTTTTACAAACATCCCAGTCAGTGGCGGCGTGGCTATGGTTTTCTTGGGGTGGCCAAGTCAATTTTTGCGCTCCCCCCTCCCCCTATGTAGCATGTTTCCACAAACACACGCATGCTATATGTGAAACGAGTTTTTGTAATTTAACTTTAAAATTTCATGAATACTAATAGACTTGATTGAAATTGGGAGCATAACAATTTACCTTCTTTATCGTGAAATGTATATTTCGTAATTGCTTTTCGGAAAAAGAATAGTACCGCAACAGCATTCGGTAGCTCCTCACTCTGGTACACATTGTTTAATAAGAAACATGGATCAGGCCAAAGTGCTACGAATTTTTCAATTCAGCATGAAAATTTATACATTTTATCGCTTAATGTTTCTTAATTTGTCTCCTAGCTTTTGGATGCATGAATTGTCAATATAACACTGCTGCAGACTTTTTTCTTTGTATTTAAAACATCATACTTGAATATAAGCAGGAAAATTAGGAGGTCTTGGAGTTTCGCCGCCAGGAGAATCTTTGAGGACACGCCCTCTACTTTTGCTTAGAATGCTTCCAGCAATCCGATGTTAGTGGTAATAAAATAAAATTTCGGCATTTAGTACCCATTTTGTAACAGTTTTATTTTACGACTGAGCATCCCCACGAAAATTGAACCACTTTTCTATGAAGTACAATGCAAGACAAATCTTTGCGCAAATGCATTCTACTTTGTCTGCATCATAAATGACTCTCACAGAACGATTCCGTGATAGTTTGCCTGGGAAAATTTTTTGAAAAGGCAACCTTTATTTTGGCTTAGAACGAGTCTCCCAGTCACGATGTAGTATTTCTGAGCAAGATTCTTCCCCTACCTCTCCCTATCTATACTCAGCTACTTCATTCCCATTTTAAAGAATCTCATGGACCATCTTTGGACGGGCTTGCTTTTGGCGGGCTTGCTTCTGACAATGCGTCGAAGGTGTGGTGATGCAGTTGTGTAATTATCTGACATTGCAACCAGATCAGTCAGGCAGACATGGTTCGATACTTGGTAGAGCCCCACACTGAGCGTCATGACAAGGGGTCGCTGACTCGACTAGCGCTTTGCTTACTACCTCTGTGGTCAAGGCGCTACGCACTGACAACAGCAACTCTATCTTCACCTTCGCCAGAAGTTGGGGTAAATTCCCCTTCCCATCCCATCTCCATCCGCAGCCACGTCACTAGAGTACGCCCTGAACCGTCACTTCATAAATACCTATCTTGTGCGTTATGATAGGGACTTGAGGAAAGCTATTTGCCACCAAAAGATTCTTCAGTTCATAGTGTTGCTGTATCACTTTATCAACTTAACATCCCACGTTTTGAAGTACAGTCATAACTCAAAGGAACAACGGAAAAAATTGGCTTAAATAAATTGTATCGCCCTGAACCGCCACCTTTCATCTTACTGCAATTAGTAATCTGGAAGAAAAGTTTACTGTACTGTTGGAAAAGCCATGATCACTTCCCCAATGTATCTTAACATTCATTGCACTTTGATCTTATCGAGAATTGAAGCTCCCATTCCTGCCCCGTTTCAGCCCTCATATGAACTACCAGCATTATAAAAATGCTTCTCTCAACTGCACGAAAGTTGAAGGATGTAAGAAATGTTTTCCTGCAATCAAACGAGACCGTTATCACACACTATGGCAGTTCAGGGGTATTTTTGGCCAATCGAATCGCTTTTGTATAGAAATCCCCAGAAAAGACAGAAATCGACAACTCGAAGCACCTTTCAAACTTTACGTTGAAAGAGGCTGAAAAATGTAGGAGATAAGTTATTTCACAATCGCCAGCATTTTTTGATAGTGAATGAATCAAAGCAAAAAATGACGCTGGATAAAATAAATAGAGAAATGAACGAACACTTACTGTTACACTTTCAGTGCATCGGAAAAGTTCTTTTCAGCATAAGAAGAAATGACTGGGACCAAGTTAATACGAGTGCAAGAGGATAATGCGCCAGGGATCTACTTTCACAGTTTATGTCCATTTACTAGTTCTAGTCTTGACTATTTCTGTAAGTTCAGAAACAGGCCTAAACTCAGAGAAAGCGTTTAGATGGCGGTTCAGAGCGATTGGCACTCTATTTGAAATCAGAATGAAGGCCCTCTTTATTAAGATGTTCTTGCAAAGATGTTAACGACGCTCTTATACTAAAATTTCTTTTCTACAGTCATTGACAGTTCTGCCCACGTAAGATCAGTATTAATGTTCTCAACTAAATAATACAAACAAGCAATTTTGGCACCCCCTCTTCTTTACTGGCGCTCCCATTGAGGGGGGGCCATGGCCCCCCTGGCCCCCTGCCACGCCGCCACTGATCCCAGTGCACCCTCCTACCAACCCAATCGTGTCTTCTCTTGTACTCTCTCTGTGCCATCTTACTACACTCACTTATCAAGTGGTTCACTGTCTCGTCCTTTTCTCCACACATTCTGCACTTACTTTGTTCCTGAGTATTATCAATTTTCGCCTTGATCACATTTGTACGGATTGCTTGCTCTTGTGCAGCAAGTATTAGGGATTCTGTTTCCCTCTTCAAGTTTCCCTGCTTTAGCCATAGCCACCTGTCCTCACCAGCGATGTCATCAGTTTGCCTCATCAGAAATTGTCCGTGCAGTGTCTTTTCTTTCCAGTTTTCTCTCCTCTTGCTTTGTTACAATCCTTGCATCTCCTGGTATTGCTACATCAATTATGTGACAGCTCTTTGTATCTTTGTTAATCACAACTATGTCTGGTCTTCTGGCTGTAATTTCACGATCTGTTTGTATGGTAAAATCCCATAAAATCTTGCGATGATCATCCTCAACAACTGCTTCTGGTTCATGCTGATACCATTTATCTGAATGATAAAAGCCATTTTGTCTTAACAGGTCCCAGTGCAAAGCTCTTGCCACACAGTCATGTCTTCGCTTATATTCTTTCATGGCCAACTTATTATTATTATTATTATTATTATTATTATTATTGTTGTTGTTGTTGTTGTTATTATTTTTATCATTATTATCATTATTATTATCATCGTTATTATTATCATTTATTATCATTATTATTAGTTTTACTCAAACTCTCCCTGTCTATCTTGTCGGTCAAATTTTGTCAAAACCAACCGAGGCCGTATCCACACAGTGTAGCCAAGGGTGTTAGGACACGGATGTTTTGATTGATTATTTGTTTACCTTGTTTTGACCCCTGTGTCTTGTTTTGTTGTCTTGTTTTCTGTTCTGTTTTGAATAGGCCCAACCGCTCTCCAAGTTGTTCGAATAGAGCTCCCTTGTATTTCTGTGTCTTAGAGCGCCTTCGCACAACATAGGTTTCAAAACCGAAAAGCCAAAACAGGAAAATCCTTCCTGTTGTGGCTTTTCGGTTTTAAAACCTATCTTGTGCGAAGGCGCACTAAGACACAGAAATACAAGGGAGCTGTATTCGAACAACTTGAGAGCGGTTGGGTCTCAGCACGCTTAGCTGAAAACGAAACAAAACAGAAAACAAGACAACAAAACAAGACACAGGGATCAAAATAAGGTAAACAAACAACCAATCAAAACATCCGTGTCCTGACACCCTTGGTGTAGCAGATGAAGTGACACAAATTCAAATCTGTTTTCATTCGGCACTCAAAACGATTGAAAACTTAATTATAAAGCAACTCTATTTCTTTCTGAATTTATGTTAAGATGATGAGTGTGGTGAAGGAATTTGCCAAACACTAACCGCAGAAAACACCGATAAAGTACTCGCGGCAATTTTTGCAACATAATCACGAGGATTTGAACCCACTGTTCTCTATGAAGCGTAATTTAGGCCAAAATTAAACTGCAAAATGAAAAGCCATTCGAGTCGATTCTAAATAGGATATGTAAACTAAAAGACAAAATGAAACGACATTCTTAAAAGTCAATTTGATAGTTTGCTTTGCTGTTCACATGAATTGCTTTTAGTTTAATCGTTTCAGTTTGTCTATTCATGTTGCTCTATCAGAATGTCTATTCATTTTGTGCATTCGAATTGGCTTTTAGTTTAACCGTTTCAATTTGTCTATTTATTTTGCTGTGTCAGAATGTCTATTCATTTTGTCCATTCAGTTTGTCTATTCATTTTGCTGTATCAAACATCTATTCATTTTGTCCATTCAGTTTGTCTATTCATTTTGCTGTATCAAAATGTCTATTCATTTTGTCCATTCAGTTTGGACATTCAGTTTCATGTATCAAAAAGTGTATTCATTTTGTCCATTCTGTTTGCGCATTCAGTTTCATGTATCAAAACGTGTATTCATTTTGTTCATTCAGTTTGCGCATTCAAAGTGTCTTTCAATGTTGTTGATTCAGTTCAAGTTACTAATCGTGCTCAGTCAACCTCTAAGTGATACCAATTTGTGTTCAGTCAACCCCTAAGCGAATGTAGTTATTAAAATGTCATTACCGCAAAAAGAACGCCTGAATGTTTGCTGGAGGATCTCTGCCTTGTTGTTGATAGAGACCGACTCAAGTTACTGGACTTGCTTATGCAATACAAATGGTTCACTCAGAGTAAAATGCCACATGAAAGAGTGAGATGGGACAGCCAGATATGAGCCTTTCCCATCAAAGAAAGGCAATACAATGCGGACCACCTCCCTTGTTGCAAGAGAAGGACACCTGTTTCGACTGGGTGGTGACAAGCCGAATTTTTGCAAGACCAGAATTGCTTATTCAGTTTTAAATCTAGAGCAGGATAGATATTTTGTGTAGATGCTCTTAACTACATTGGCTGCCGGTATTCACTGGGTATAATCAAGGGCGCCGGAGGCACGGGGGCAACGGGGGCAGCTGCCCCCGTTGCCCTGATGGTACGGGGGCAACACGGGGGCAGGAAGTGCCCTTTTCTAAAACCTTTCTCGTATACATCTGAAATTTTGACCTATTGAGCCCTCGACCCTTGTCAAAGGATGGTTTTCTCGGTTCTTTCAAAAACAAGCAGAAAGAATTGATGAGTATACGGCAGGTTGGTAGGATAAAAATTTTCCCGAGAAATGCTGGAAAGTGATGGGGAGAGTTGTGTGTCAGTTCTCCAATTTTGCAGTGCCCTTTTTGATTCGCTGCCCCTGCCGCTTCGTCTTCCTTCCGGCGCCTCTGGGTATAATTTCTCCTGTTACGCATAGAAGAGAGGATGCGCCTCTCCCATACGGTCTTTAATAGAACAACCCTTTTTTGTGAGGAATGTCGTAATGCTATTTTCCAGAAATTTCATATTTTAACCAAAATCAGCACATACTGTATATCTAATAAGTAAATGATCTATCCATATTGCTATCAAGTTTCAATTTCTGGACACACGATAAGCGCAATATTTTGTATCTCCACCCCCAAGAATCAAATTTTTCCGTTCCGCAATTTACCTCGTTGAAATAACCGAAAATAGCTTACATTCTGTGGCAACTTAATGAATCGCTACCCTCATAAACATCTACTTTGGAGAGCAAACTTCCATTTTAAGACAAATTCGATGTCTAATGGCGAGACAGGGGCGTGGGGATTTGGGGATACTCATCAAAGCCGAACTCAGGGATAAATTTGGGGATACTTATCAAAGCCGAACTCAGGGATAAATTCAATGATCGAAGGACATCTTTTCTCCTGGATCCACAGAGACGAAACTGGAATTTTCCTCTTGCAATCCGTTTAGTTGGCTCACCTCGCTGTTTTGTTATAAGTACGCGTATTTGTTTTATAGGAAACCAAGAATTTGGGCCAGCTCTGCACTGAAAGTATTTTAATATTATCTGATTTTGAGTACTCAGAGCTTCTTGCGAGTTTCTTGTAGGTTTCACTACAATCTTCATGTTTACTGCCTGTGCCCTCATGATGCTGGAAGCAAGTGGATATGTGATAAAAATATGTTTAAGGTTTTTTATAAAACTAAATAATTTCCTAAGTAATATTTGCCAGTCCTGGAGTTTCTTAATTTTTGGCGATGTGAGAGTTGAGTTTCTTGTAAGTAGCTTCTTATTGGTAGACAGGGAGACCTAGAGGATTCTTTTGGAACAAGGGATATTGACATTGTTAAGCTGAAGAAAAGGAAGCTTTGAACGCTCTATTAAATACTGTAAGATTGATACCCTTTGCTTTATCAGTTGTATACTTGGGTGGCGCTCGTACATGTTTACGGCAATATCAACGGGGTCACGTAGTTCGTCTGTTTTTACCAGATTCTCCTCTACCCCTGAAATTTCTAGGCTAGCAGTGATATTGATGAAGTATTCGTTTAGGATTTCGGCAACTTTCTTATCATCAGAGGCCAGTTCATCACCCTCTAACAAGGTAATGCTTCCAGGAGTTTGAATTTTATCTGGCGCAAGAATAGTTCCATATGATGTGCTCAGAACGGACCGTGGTCAGGGTTCTTTGTGTCAAATTTAATCACAATGTTTGTTTTGCAATCTGTAGCATGCAACAGCTTAAGTCACTCTAATCTGCAAAAGCTAAGCACGGCGACTCCCTATTACTATCTGCAAAGACCTGCCATGACAGGAGTTCAAAAAGCTCCGTCAAACAAAAATTTCTTAAAATCTTTAGGGGACACGGCCCTTATTAGTCGCAAAAATTTCACGACTAAATTAAACTTCGATGCCTAGTTTGCAGTACTGTATTTCGTAACAACAATTGCAGTTTCATGGAAAAACTTTTGGTTTACCTAGACTTTTAGTACGTTTCCCAGAGCCACACCACCCCCGGGTGATCAATAGACTGACGACGTGATTCCTTGTATTCGTTCATTATTTTCCATCTGATATTTTATTTTCACTCATACTGAGCGAAAAAATAAAAAAAAAAAATAGAAAATGTAGCGATACTATTGAGACTTATGTCATGAGTATAGGTGATCAACAGGAAGTTAAAGTAGCAAGTGATAGAGGATACTGTGCGTGTGTTCCACTAAGGGCAGAGATCCTCCAGCAAACATTCAGGCGTGCTTTTTGCGGTAATGACATTTTAATAACTACATTCGCTTAGGGGTTGACTGAACACAAATTGGTATCACTTAGAGGTTGACTGAGCACGATTAGTAACTTGAACTGAATCAACAACATTGAAAGACATTTTGAATGCGCAAACTGAGTGGACAAAATGAATAGACGTTTTGATACATGAAACTGAATGCCCAAACTGAATGGATAAAATGAATAGACATTTTGATACAGCAAAATGAATAGACAAACTGAATGGACAAAATGAATAGACGTTTTGATACATGAAACTGAATGCTCAAACTGAATGGACAAAATGAATAGACATTTTGATACAGCAAAATGAATAGACAAACTGAAACGGTTAAACTAAAAGCCAATTCGAATGCACAAAACGAATAGACATTCTGATACAGCAAAATGAATAGACAAACTGAAACGATTAAACTAGAAGCAATTCATGTGAACAGCAAAGCAAACTATCAAATTGACTTTTAAGAATGTCGTTTCATTTTGCCTTTTAGTTTACATATCCTATTTAGAATCGACTCAAATGGCTTTTCATTTTGCAGTTTAATTTTGGCCTAAATTACGCTTCATAGTTCTCTACTTAGAGCTATAAATTGCGCTTCACCCACTCATGGTCGAGAAAACAGTATTTGAGAGCTGACTCTTTTTGCATTCTGTCGACCGACGTGTTTCCATGACGCAGCTTGTTGAAATTTAACCTAGAAAATTTCATTTCAGTGTCAAGTTGACATATAATCAAATTTCTTTCGTCCAAGGATCAATTTCACTGCAGCTGGTTTCACTGGTGTCTTTCAGGTGAAAGCAGGCCTGAATCCGAGAGCTAAAGCTGTCAAGGACAATAGGGCCACATGTCTTTGCAAATCCGAGAAATAGCCGCACTGCGAGTTGAAGAATTCAATTAGAACATACAGAAGGAGAACAATTGAAAGCAGCTGTTGGAATCATTTGTTCATCAAATTGTAATAACTACAGAGGACTGTATGATGTGATTTCAATGTTGTGTATTAGGATCGCATTAGTACGACAAGCAAATTACAGGAGTCTAGAAAGAAACTGTATCATATGATTTGAATGTTGAATTATCAAGATCATTAGGACAACAGCCAATTTCACAAGACATCTGGAATTTTGACCCATATTAAAGATGAATGGAAATACGACATCGACCTCGAAAGATCCGCTCAAAGTTTTGTTACTTGGTGACGAAGGATGTGGCAAAACATCATTGTTAAAAACATACACTGGGAAAAATTTTGACGAGGTACATCTCTGATAAAATTTGTTGTGTGTTTTGTGAACGGGAGGGTTGGGATACACGTATTTTTTTTATAAGAAACCAAGAAATTGGGCCAGGACTGAAAGTTTCTTAAAATCATCAGATTCAGAACTCAAGGTTTCTTACGAGTTTGTTAAAGGTTCCATAACAGTCTTCAGGTTTACTACCTGTTCACTCGGGAAAATTTCAAAGCAAGGCTTTTTTTGATCCTCTTATATAAAGCAATTTAACGGAGATATGATGGTGAACTACCTTTTTTAGTTTTAGAAACGGCTTTATAAGAAATTGCTTTTGATAGATTTTAACTAGTGCAGAAGTTGGCTCTAGTTAAGCAGTTCAAGGGAATCGACATAGTAGTTAAAAGCTGGCGCGGGCCAGGTAAAAATTTAATCCATTGTACTCGACAACTCAGATGCATCCGGTTTCATTGTTTAGCTAGTGAAACAATGGATTTGTGGGCGCTTCTCTACCCTATTTATAGCGGCTACGAGATATAGCTTTGTCTATTCCCTTTAAGCGATGTTCTGTCTTCTAGTAAGGTACCAAGAAAGGAAAATTCTGAGCTGGGTATTTGTTGGAGAGAACTATGTGCTTATGCGCGCAGTTGCAAGATTTTTACTTGATATTTTTGTGTCCCAAAAATTCTTAGCTGATACTTCTGAATCAGTAAAAATAATAGATGATAATTCTGGATGAATTTGAAAATTTCGGATGGATTCCCACTTCTGTAAAAGTTCAACTCCCCCTAGGCCTAAGTCCCTTGTATCCCTGCGGCAAGCCTTGCTTAAGAGGTTGACCAAAGGGCAATCATCGAGTCAAAACACAGGGAAACATGGGAATCCAGGCAATGATTGTAGTGCTTGGCTAACATTGATTTCAATCACAGTTTCTGCCCGCGGGGGGGGGGTACATAACATGTTGAGGGTGCGGGTATGTGCCGCCCATATGGGTGGGTTTTGGGCCCCAAAGTCTCTAAACAAGGGTTAGCCCTGTCCACAAGTTGCTCGGCAACTTTCGGGCAACTTTAAGTCTTTTGGGCAACTTCTAGGAATTTCGGTAACTTTTGCAACAGTGAGCAACTTTTTCTTATTTTAGCAATATTACAAGAATTTCAATGATATTTTGTTTATTCTTTGTAACAGTAATGAAAGTTAGACATGTAAAGCATCTGTTTTCTGGCCAGGCTGGGATTCAACGCCTTGATTTGTGAAGAGCTGGTCTTTGAAATTAGCGATTTCTGACTATGATGACGATGATGATGATGATGATGATGATGATGATGATGATGATGATGATGATGATGATGATGATGATAATGATTATGGTTATGATGATTGTTATTATTCGTCAATTATTGTTGTTAATGTTGTTGCTCTTTATGATCAACAAATGATTCTTGCTAAAATTCTGAAGATTTTTCAGATGAGCCCAATAATATTAGCGTGAAAGGCTCAAACTTCTAAGAAACTGCTATAGTTGAAACAAAGAGCATCCTTGGTGCCGCTAATCTTATCCATAGATCTCAGTTATTCATATATTCATAGCATATGACCTTAAAAAATGACACTAAATGAGCAACTTTTGGCAACTTTTTGAAAAAGTGGCAACTTTTTGAGCAACTTTTCAGGAAATTTTGAGCAACTTTTCAAGAAATGTCGAGCAACTTGTGGATAGGGCTAACAAGGGTCCCTTTTTCGGCAGATTTTCCATAAACAAGGGTGGGTTATCCAGAACTTGGCGGAAAATAGCAAAAAATGGGTGATTTTCCGCCAAAATTCATCATAAAAGTGGGTATGACCGCAAGTTTCGGTAATTAGAAGAGGGTACCTTTCTGAAAACCGGGCGGCAGACCCCCGTCAATCCGCAAGTCATGTACCCCCCCCCCCCGGGAGTTTCTGCAACATGTGGTGAATACAAATTCTCAATCTTTCACAAACCATTCGACGCTTGGAGATATCCAACGCCTCTAACGGTGCCAAAAATGGCGTCTGCTGTATTTTATGAAAGGAAACGCTTTCTGCAGATAAAATATTTTTATCAGATATATAGCTTTTCCCCCTGGCAAATAAAATCTTGAAGTCACAGAAGACTCTCAAAACCAGCCGATAATCCCTATCAGTGCATTTCAATAGAGCCAACACCTCAATTGCCTTTGGGCAGCGGTTATGCAGAGTCACGTGGCGCAGCCTAAATGACAACCCTTTGGCCATTTTGGATTGTCACGTGCTTTTTGATGCTAACTTATTCTAAAGTTAGCTGAAGAAACTCCTTGAACTTAGTTGAATTCTCACAAGTACAAAGCAGGATAAAATAGTCTTTCTGCGCATATGTCACATGTTGATAAGGAATGAAATAAGATGCAGAGTCCGAGACTGAAGTAAAGCCACCCAAAAAGGTCAAAGAGTCCGACGAAATGTTTAATGATGATTTTTTTACAGTATTCATGGATTTGTTAAAAACTATTAACCAGCACCTTAGGCCCCGTTCACACGGGAACGCAATCGTTCCGTTTCATATCGTTCCGTTCCGAAGAGTGGAACGCTCAGGGGTTGCGTTCACACGGGAACGCTTGAAATTACATCGTTCCGTTCCAAAAAGTGGAACGACAAAATAAGTGATACGAAAAGTGGAACGATACGCAATCATTCCGTTCCGTTCCCGTGTGAACAGGCAATGAGGTGCAAGACTGGTCCAAAAAACGGAACGATAAGATTTTTGCCCTAAACGCATGCGTGGATGTAGTTGTTGCTGGAAAAACTGGCAAGGACTAAAAAGAAAACTGTGGAACGGAACGATTGCGTTCCCGTGTGAACAGAAACAAAAACCGATACGCAATCGTTTCGTTCCCGTGTGAACAGTCTATTTTTGCGTTCCAGAAAGTGGAACGGAGATGGAACGGAACGATTGCGTTCCCGTGTGAACGGGGCCTTAGCCTCAACGCCTGAAGCTGATGCCTAGCTCATTCGCAGTGATTCCTCATTTCACAGAAGCCTTGCCTCTTCAATGGTTACCTTTTAGGGGGAGGACTACTCTTGGGAATAAATGCTATGAAGAACCTTTACTTACTGCAGCCTAGCAAATTAAAACCAGACAACAAACGTATTTGACTGATAACCAGAACATATGTTTTGTCGTTTATGTTTTCAAATCTTCAAATCTCTAAGCAGCTTTGTGTTTGGTTACTTTTTCTTGTAAAACTGGATTTGCGGGCTTCTTTGTCAAGGATCCCTTTAACCAGACCAGTACACCGAGGACTGTAGTTGATTTTTACAGGCATGATAAAGGTTAAAAATATGAAAGTTTTGTCAAGGAATTATGTTTTTAGACCCTTGCTATCCCTTACAAGATCTGTGAGTTGATTCTGGATTAAAGGAGTTTGGATTTTGTAATACGTAGGATTCTGGCTTATCAGGTAGAGTCCTATCTTGTTGATTTTGGCATTCCATAAATGTTCTGACTGAATAGACATTTTTGAGCTGAACATAAGAGAGTTTGTCAATAAATACCATCTCGAATGGAGAACACTCAATGAAGCTAATTCTAATTTTTTTTCTGAAATTTGTCGACTCTTGTGCAGTATGCACTTCGTTGATAAAACCACCGGAGGGGGGGGGGGTACACGATTCGCGGATGGACGGGGGTCTGCCGACTGGTTTTCAGAAAGGTACCCTCTTCTAATTACCGACAGTTGCCGTCAAACTCACTTTTATGACGAATTTTGGCGGAAAATTCCCCATTTTGACAGTTTGTTGCCAATTTCTGGAAAACCCACCCATTTTTAAGGAAAATCTGCCCAAAAAGGGACCCTTTTTTGAGAATTTTGGACCCAAAAACCCACCCATAATATGGGCGGCACATACCCGTACCCTCAACATGTTATGTTATCTCCTCCCCCCTCCCCCGGGATAAAACCACTATGATAAAAACTACTACCTCTATCATGATCTCCAGTTTTTCGCCGTAAGAATCGACAGATTCGCTCTTCTATTTTCGGATAACAAGAAAGCTCCTATGCAGCACTCCGACAGTATTCCAAAGTGATCAAATTGATCAGCACTGTTTGTTAGCTCAACAGTGGTGACACGTAATTTGATATAAAGTATCGTCGTACATCTACTTCCTAAAAGCAAAATGGCTATGCCGCCGTTTTAGGGCAATTAGACAGAGCAGAAACTGCACACGCATGTGTGAAAACTTGCAACTTTGAGCCCCCTCCTCCCCCTAGCGCCCTGCAACAGATGCTGAACTTAGGCAACAGTTGATATTTTCTTCCTTAGGCCTTAAACTCCTGATTTATCATTTCACAAAGCTTATGTATCCAAACACTTCGTTATCCCAGACTGCTCGATAACGTCATTTTACGTTCTTTCTGCTCTGTCGGGCAATTTTTCTCTTTGTATTTTAAGAAAAGTCCCACCTTTGAGAAGCCTCTTTAGAAGCTCAGAGCTTGAATATTTTTCTTGGTATAATTAGATAACTTGAGTTTTTTAAGGCTTTAAGGCAGGATTTTACTGTAGAAGAGCATTGCAAACATGTCCCGAGAATTCGAGCCATCGACGTGAACCTAAAACCTCTCAGAGTCCCAAAGTAACTATTTTCTTATGTTTCCGACAACTCACTTTTCTTTCGTCCATCGCATTAACATTTTAAATTGCTGAATTCTCTCTTCAGTTGGTACATCTTTGAAATCTACAACTTATACCGTATTGCATGATTTTAAGGGTCTGGGCCGAGTGAAAATATGGGTTTACCATATTTCAGTCGGCAGCTGTACTTTGAATCACGTTTCGGACTGTCCTGAACTGTCCAGTTCCTTCGTAGAGATTTGCTGTGGAGTAAAGGTTGAGTAACTTAATACCCCAATAGGTGAATCAGTAACCAAATGATGTATACTCTTGAACTGTGTTGAGTGCCAGAGTGACTACTATCAGTTACAAATGATGGAATCTATCATCTTTCAATGAAGTAAGTCAATGGGTGACGTCAAATGGGTTCACAAATGTATCCTATTTGGCCGACCAGTAGAAATGACACCTCCAAAGTTTATCCCTCAGCATTCAGCTAGTGGTCACAATTTTAGTGCCATAAGTTATTGGCTTTGCCTTAAAGCTGTACCAATTCAAGGTGGTTTTCACGTTTTTGATGAGCTAAGAGTCCATCCCTTAAAATATCTCTTAAAGCCACATAGAGGGTCATATGAAAGGGTTTAATGGCGTCCCATGATTCAATTAAATGATGTTTTGAGAATGGCGTTTTCATGCTGGGATAGAGGGCAAATACAATAGACTAAGAATGAAATTTGATCACCAGCTGCCTATCTACGAAAAGGTAATATAGTTTCCTACAGAGTATGAATTTGCGAAATGGGATTGAGAAACTGCCTTTAGGGCGCTCTTCACGAATCAGTTCAGGTCTGTTTAGTTTTCGTTGACAAGCATCACTGAGGGCATCGCAAAATACAAAATACACTAGGCCTGCCTCGCTGCCCCTGCGGCGCCGCACTGACCCGCCTTTGTACCGAGTAATTGTTTGGGGAGGAATTTGCGTACAAAGTACATAAATTATAGATTATACATATCAAATCAAAGGGTCATTACATGACAAAGATGCTCTTTGTTATATTTGCCTAAGAAGGAGCTCTCTAATTGATAGACTAACCGAGAGAGAAGTCCATCTCCCTAAACTAATGAAAATGTTGCTATGAATACAAACCAAATGTATTTACTGTAAAAGTTGGCACACAAGCATTACAGCTCTTTTATAAATTTCCTCTTCTAAGTGTAAATCGATTCATATTGGAAACTTTAGCAATGACTTTAGAAAAATAATTATTATTATTGCATCGTTATAACCATTTCAAAATACATGCAGAAGCCTATGTGATTATAGATAGCGACAACGCGATTTACGGTCAATTTATGCCGATGTTCTTCTCTGAATATCAATTGCATAAAGATTACGTTTCTTTTTTAGGAATATAATCCATCGGTTTTTGAGTATTATACGGCAACTGTGGCATTAGAGAACAAGAATAATATTGGCTTAAATTTATGGGACGCTTCAGGTAAGTGATTGACTATTTCATTTAAAGTATCTGAATTGCATACTCCAATCTAATGTTCATGAAAATGGCCGGAGTGCGGGTACTGGACTAGGGACGTGACGAGAAGTGCTCCACACCATAACCCTTTCGCAATGCTCCGAAGGTAGAACCAGTGGCATAGAAGTTTTGAGAAAAGTATCCATGATCAGTGATTTCAAGAGAATCCTAAAGTTTTCCTTTCTATATGATGCTCTGTCCCATAATTTCCTTATCAATTACTATACCCGGTCCCAAAGTGTTTGCCAGAAAAGGACACCCTGTTGCATAAATTTTACCACGATTCTTACCTCCAAAAGGACGTCCAGTTCGTTGAGCAGCGCATCCCGTCAGGTCTTGAAGTAGAGTACACCACCCCCCTGAGTGAAACTCGTGGTTTCTCAGGAACGTTGAATACATGAAAACGTCTGAAAATAGACCTTGGAAGAGGAGAAATTTTGGCGGGAAAGTCAACCCTTTAGAGAAAACAGGCGCATTTTATAGTAAAGGCAATAGACCTCTCAGAGATCTCAATTGTGATTGAAAAGAAGACAGCTCATTGCCTCGTTTTGAGAATGGTGAGTCTATCTCCTTTGCATACGTTACTTTAAGTGTTTCAATATCACTCTTCTTTGGTGTTTGTTGAAGCTGTGAAATATTCTTTCATCAGCTTCCTTTTGGCAGGCAACACGTATGAGTTAACTATGTATGTTTCGGGTCTTCTTCTGGGATCTACTTTGTTTATATCTTGATTTGATAAGCTGAAGAAATCCCTTTGTTTGCGATACCTGATCAGCTTTCTACTTTTTGATGGCGGCATATAATGCAAACTATTAATTCTCATCCATTCTATTTTCTTTGCAAGCTTCATGCATTCCTTTATCAAACTGTTTTTGTGCCTTATGCATGTGGAAATTTTAGCAGAATACTTGCTTCAAACCTTTCAAAAAAACCAAAGATCATACGCCACAATTTAGCGATTCCAGATTACTGCTTTGAGAACTTTTATTATTCTGTGTTGCCCCTATCGCATCGTTGATTTTGTTATTAAGAAAAATTGTTTGTTCGTTGATGTAGGTTGTACAAAAAGTTGCAAAAATCAATCATAGTTTCGTTGTGCAGTAAAGAATGGACAGTTTTCCGCCAAAATTAATCGTAAAAGTGGGTATGACTGTAACTGTCGATAATTAGAAGAGGGTAGCATTCTGAAAATCGGGCGGCAGACGCCCGTCCATCTGCGAGTCATGTACCCCCCCCCGGTTTCTGTTTAAGGTACCCTTGGTACCTGTCTCTCCCAAGGAGATAATTTTTTACCATAGTGTTTCTCTGTCTTCAGACTGTAGTCATTACAATTTCTCTATTTAGAATCAAAATAGGTGTTTGAGCATTTGCATTATCATGGAATAAGATTTATCTAGGCCTTGTACATGATCCAAGAGTCCATTTTACACAATAATGAAATTAAAGTTTCGGAATTTCACAGATGAAAAGCTATATCGATGCATTTGCTCCTCAGAATAGCAGGGTGGAGAGGTTGTTACGTATAGGAGTTGAAGATTTCAGGTAGTTTCGAGCACGGGAGTAGGGGGGGGGGGATAAGATTTAGGGGGCTGCCCGATAAAAAATTTATTGTTTATGAAAACTTTGCCCGACTTCAGGCCGATTTCATTACCGATCATGGCCGATTTTTGCTATTTTTCCCATCGTTAGGGGCTGCTGCTTCCTTGGCCCACTGTCTCCTACGCCTGTGGAATCGAAGGCTCTAATATGCGGATTTTTCCTGTATTATATATTCATACCCGGGGGGGGGGGGGGGTAGCATCTTCATGAGATAATCATTCAATTTGAAAAATTTGTTATTTCTTCTTACCATAGGTTCACCAGACTTTGATCACGTGAGACCATTATCATACAAAGACACCGATGTCTTTCTGTTATGTTTTGATGTAAGCCGTGAGAGCTCACTCAATAACATCAGCAAAAAAGTAAGTAGAACAATAGACAGATATTGTTAGAAATTTCTATGTCTGATTAATCAAGTCACAAATCTAAATACAGAATTTCACAAAAGATGTCCTGAATCCTGGATGGCTTATTCATTCGTTGGAACAGGCTTGCAAAATTGTAAACAAGTCCGTGAACGCCATTTATCATTGTTCTAGGCACGTGCCCATTGTTTTCTGCAGTTTGCTTGGTGGCTTCACTGAAAATTAACCGTCAAAAATCCCCAGGGGGGCATTCAGCAGATACGCATACGGGGGGGTCAGTCCAAGAAATTTACAGGCAACCCAAAAATATCATTTCAGCTTCACTGCAACCCAAAAATATCACCTCATTTTATACTTAGAAGCCAGTAAATGAACATAAAATGTCCCGAAACAATGCAAATAGAAAAGAGCATTACGTCTAATGAACCCAGAAATATCAGTTCAACGATGTTTGGTATCAAAAAATATCATGAACATAGTTTTAGTTTTCTTTGGACCCAAAAATATCACTTTTCACAATATTCTGACCCAAAAATATCGGACTTACCTCCCCGTATGTGTATGTGCTAAGTGCCCCCCCGGGCAACAATCCACTAATATTCGTAACGAGATATGAATGTTTGAGTTACAATGGTTTATCTTCAAAATAACGTTTTCTTTTTGAAAATAATACGAAAGTCTGTGTGATGATATTGCTTTTTTAAAAACGGCAAATTGACCTTTTCGACAAAATTTTTAGACGGAGTCATTGGTGAACCCCTTTTTATGCAAAAAGAGTGGGATATTTATCAAAGCTTTAGGAATCTTTTGTGGTCTGCCTCCTATATATCTGTAGGTTGATTAATCGGCCGAAGAAGGCATTGATCGCTTATTTAAATGCAGATGTATGGGATGTTATGAAAATCCTTGTATTCACAAAATGTTTTTTTGATATAATCGATTGACAATATGTTATCATTTTGCACCGGATGAGCGGAAACCCCAACAAGTTTTTATATTTATGAAACCATGAGCGATAGGACACCCAGTGTGTAGCAGCAGTTTGAAATTTATATCAGAAGCGAGGCACCTTAACTTATTGTTTTTGTGTGTGTTTTGAACTTATTTTTACTTGGTATACAATCACCTTTCACTGTTTCGTAATTTTGAAATTTTCGGCAGTGAGCCACCTTATGTGCAGAGCCACTTTAACCGTATATAGATTACCCTGATGACGTTAACAAAATTATACTCCAACTGACTATAGATTTCATTCACAAAACTGGTCGGTTTGGGTGACACAATTTTGATTTTGTTGTGCCAGAAAGTAACTAGTTCCATTTGTTCTTCTCTTTGTCATTTTGTACTACGTTTGTTTCACGTTTGATGCGAGGCATATATTGCATGAATTTGAATATCTGTGCAAGATATCTTATATAGATAATCAAATATGCATATTCCGATAAAGGCACCTTAATCCCATAAAAGGCCTGGTATCTAACGTGAAACAGGCGTCCGTAGCTACCTGTAGTCTGTGGTGAGTGTTTATGTGTAGCTATCTGTAATTGTATATTTAGTTTGTAGTTAGGTTGGATACCTCTTTATGTTAAGATCACAGGGTAGTTATTGTCTGTTGCTCCTTGTGGTATCGTCTCTGTAGTGTGGTAAAGTCGTATAGTATTAGAAAGTGTACAGGGTGTCTCAAAAAAATTGTTCGACGTTTGATTAAATATCAAAAAATAAGGACAACATGAACAGGCTCATGAAAAAATAACCTCGTTCCTAAGATTATGAAATAATTTTAGAGACTAAAATCGTGCAAATCGGTTGAAAATTTACTGAGTTACGAGCTCTCGAAGGTCGGAAATATGCCATAGCTGAAACCAGAGACTACATTACTTGTATTGCAAAAAGCTCGAAGACGGAGGTAAGAGAAGCTTATCCAATGTCATACCACTCGTTGATATCAGAGCAAACCAAATAGGACTTCTGAAGTAAATTATTTCTTGCGATCATCCTGAAAATTTCCTAACATTGCGTAAGTCCAAAAACAATGGTCCAAAACAAAATCGACGAGAGTCTGAATCTGTTTCCTCAAAGCATCCATATGCTTGACAGTTAGGTTATCAAAAACCTGTTTGCATCCCATTTGGTTCGCCCTGAAACAATTGAGAAATAACAGAAACGACGGCCTATGGGACTTTTACCAAAAATGCCATTTTGAGGCCTCTGGTTTCAGCTTTCGCACAACCTTGAACTTCAAAAGCTTGTAATCCCATGAATTTTTAGCGGATTTGCAAGATTCTTGTGTCAAAAATTAATTTAAAATCTCAGGAAAAGGGTGACTTGACCAAGAGTCCATTCAGCGTATCGTTATTTTTAAGTATTTAATCAAAAGTCGAACAATTTTTTGAGACACCCTGTAGTAGTGCGTAACCTTGTATTGTAACATTTTAGATGGATATAAAAAATACTGGGTGTCCTATCGCTCATGATGAAATTTATCATTTTGGGCTCAGAATTTCTTAAATTTCCTTTTTTTTTAAATTCCTAGAGAAATATGTTACAACAGATGGGGTCATTTATACATTTATTAGCCATATGTGTATGTTACAAGGATTGTCAAGGACAACAAATTAAACTTCAAGTAAAAACGTGTCAGATCCAAGATATCTTCGTAGCAATTTCTTATGAAGCGCCTCATGAACCTTATGAATTGGAATGCTCCAAGACATCAGACAAGGACCTGCTGTCAATCAAAATACAAGAAACTTATTTGGGAGTGAACCTCAAGAGTTCTTATCATATCCTTAAAAGTAGGAGGGCTAATCATATTCCAGCAGCCTACAGGTTTCTTTTAGGTGGTTTCTTAAAAGCTGAACCTTTCTGTATTGGAACGATCTTAAAGATTCTTGCTTATGCTATTGATAAAAATCTGGCTTAAATATAGAGAGGTGTCTGTGGCAACAATTATTTGTCAAAACAGTCATTTAGAAAATGTGACATTTATGGTCAGTTTTTAACTTCTAAAGCCTCATCTTCACTGGCAACTATTCCTCAACTGTTGCTCGTATAGATTTGGATAGTTGAGGAAATGTGACAATTTCTTCCACGACAAATGTGTACCTTTTCAGAATCTGACATGCCAAATTTTTAACGATTCAAGGAAAATATTGTCCAGGACAAGTTGCTCTTTAGAAGTATTTTGCAACAAATTTCGTAAATGCAGCAAAAATCATCGTTTTTCAGCGCCAAGCGCTGGGATCGCAGAAATAGAGCAGACCTAATCGGGTCCGCAACTCCTTGCCATGACGCTCATTTAGCGAGGTCCTACCTCTGACTGTTCTGGCTGCAAAGTCAGAGGATTACACCACAGCGCCACAACACCTTGTAGAAGTATAAAACTTTGAAGTAATCCGTATTCTAAAATGAACCGATGTTGTCGATATAGAGGAGACGTAAAAACGTATCGGGAAAACTTTAGCAACAGCATTTCGTTTAGTTGCATTGCTTTGAACCTGATCTTGAACCTGAACGCCTTTTATTTTTCATGTTTCATAATCATTCTGATAAATATGTGAATTCTTTCCAGTGAAAGCTTTCGCCGCTAATGTTTTCAGCCGATTTTCTGGTATAATTGAATCTCAATAATCCTGTTGCATCTCATTCTGTTACAGTGGCTGATAGAAATGTTCGAAAACAGACCAGGGAAGCCGTTCTTATTGGTTGGCCTGAAATCAGACCTCAGAAACGATGCTTCAAATAATGAAGAAACAGCCGAAAAATTTGTCACTCAAGCGCAAGTGAGTTCTCAAATTCATTATTTGGTGTTCGTTAAATTTCCATGCTGTACATAATTTCTTTCATACAATAATCAACCTTATTGATAGACCCGTAGCTCATAATTTCTCTCAGGAGTTCTGATATCGGCGTATTCTTGACTAATTATCTTGGTATCCGGGAAGGAAGGAGAATAGACCTTTTAGCTATTCAGCAAAAGAGCCTGGATCGAGCGCTATTTTTATACATTTTTACGCACGAGATTCGATCGAGCGGCGTTGGAGCTTCGATCACTATTGTGCACGTTCGAAAATTCTACAAATGCAGCAAAGTATCGTTCGATTGAGATTCTTTTTCAGAATAGCTAAACGGTCTATTACCATGGATCCCATGGATACTGTTTTCTTACAGTGAATGTCATTGCTTTAGCCTTAGAAGGTGTTACCCTGGGTACCAAAAGGGGTTTTCTCAGTAAACCTGTAAGACTGTTTCAGAGGAATCCTGTTTAGTTTTCCCAGTACGTGTTGAAAAACTCTTAGCAAAAACTTCAGAAGGTTCGTCTCTAAACCTTAAAAGGTATCAGGATACATTTTTTGAGTTTATGAAACCCAGTACAAATCGGCTCTGTGGTGCAATTCCGGCCATTCCAAAAAGAGTCCCATCCTTTCAAAAAACACCGTAACTCGATTTAGGCCTGTCATTAGGATGATTTTGAGCAGTTTCCCCTAGGGAAGGCACCCAACACATGCGCATACGGGAAGGTCGGTCTGAGAAATTTTCAGGCAACCCAAAAATATCAGTTTACCTTCACTGTAAACCAAAAATATCGGCTCATTTTATATTCTGACAACTGTAAACAAACATGAATTATCCCGAAACGATGCAAATAAAGGTCAAGATTGCCTCTGAAAACCCAAAAATATTATTTTGACTAAATTTGAGGCAAAAAATATTACTGCGATGATTTCAGTTTTATTTGGACTCTAAAATATCACATTCGGCAGTGTTTGGACCCAAAAATATCGGTCTTACCTCTCCGTATGTACTTGTTCTGAGTGGTCTGGGCAGTTTTAGCAAGGATCCGATTATCTTGAACGATCACAAATGTTTGTTCCCATCATTTAACACGTTGAAAACCTAATTTTGAGCCATACTCTATGAGCAACACTGCTAATTTTTCTTTAAAGCCAACATAAAGAGATTCTCCCTTATCGTTGAAGTCTCCAATGATAGTGTGTTGCCGACATACATATGCGATGAAGTTAAAAGCTTGATATGGACAAGGTCTTCTGATATTCTGGTAGCCATCTGAGATCTTTCCTTGGCATACTTTCACAACCAGGCAGCCCCAGAAAGAGCCACATTACACTAAAGAATCTAAAAGATGATAAACTACTTATCATATGGAGAATCAATTTCGTCATTGATCGTCTTGGTGAAGAATTCACTTAGAAGATAGGCTCGGTAATAGGAATCGGTGTTGTTTCAAAGATGGGGACTTTCTTGGGACGCACATTATGTTCATTTGTTTGCTGGATTTATGATAAATATTCACATCTAGACTGATTACAATTCGTCATAAATTTCGCTTCGCTTTCGTTTCTTTAATCTGAACCTTTTCACTCAATCACCTACTTGAGCAAGCAATTGTTTGTATGTAAAATTGTGCCATGAACTTAAAATTAAAACTTGCTATTAAAAAAATTTACATGGAAATAAACGGAAAGCTAATTACATGTGTACAAAAATAATAAAAAGAAAAAGCTACGATCTAGTATAAAAATCCATCATAAAAAACACCCCCAGTTTAAAATGGCAGGGATAGCATTAAAAGGTCAGCGTGACCTTGTTTCCATAGTGGTCCCCCCCCAGCGGTGTTATTGAAAGAAAAGTTTTCTTGAAAGAAAGAAAGAGAGTGAGAAAGAAAGTGAGAAAGACAGAAAGAAAGAAAAGCGAAAAACGTATAATTATTCTATATCAAATATAGAGAGTAATGATGGAATCTTGTTTTATTTGCAAATTTTGGAAATTTAGTAATATTCATAAGGGCTGTCTTCTCGCTTTTGGAGCTCTTTAAAGAAATTGTCTTAATCTTAGGTTTGAAATTGTGTACGCTCGCAGCTGACTTTAGGTCTGAGTGTAGATTGTTCCAGATTTTAGGTCCTAGGTAGGAGAGACCATTTTGACCCTTGTTACTCTTCAAATGCAGTGTGCTTCAAAAGCAAGTCAGTTCAATTGATATACAGGGTATTCCAGAAAAAACTCAATCCAACAATGATTTGAAATTTTAAAAAATTGACAAAATTTGAGTGGATGTAATTGTATACCCACTGAAAGCACAATCTTTCTTCTTTCTAATTATATGAAGCGTGGATACATTGATGGAATTATTCATCATATAAATGGCAAATTTCAAGTGCAGCATGCGTAAAGAACAAAATCAACACCAGTGGCGTAACGGACTAAAGTTACCTTTAGTTCAAAAACTAAGGGCCCCCGACCTCTAAGGGCCCCGAAGGGGCCCCCAGCAACAAAAATTCCTTTCTTATTCTGGTGTAAAGCTGATATTGTAGCTATGATAAAATGACGTAGGGGCCCAATGCCTGCATGATTTCTCACTCTAAATGAATGGAAAGCGTGTTGATTAACTCTCAATTGTAATCGAAAATGGATGTCACTTTCATTGCAGATGTATGCACTTTTCCGGCCACAAAAGCTTTGACCAGCGGAGTTGCCAAGTGAGGGAATGGGGAACTTCTCCCTTTTGTCAAATATATTCGTCAGGGTTTCATTAGCCTCAAATTTTAACTGGACATATTCTTTGACGTCTGTCATATCATTTTACATATGCTTTTAAGTGGGGGGCCCCGAGCTGAAAAATCCCTAAAGGCCCCGACTGCCCCCATTACGCCACTGATCAACGCCCTTTTTACAGTGAAAAATTACGAAACAAATTTTGTCAAAGCATTGCAGACCTAGAGACACACGAGGCGATGCATTAATTAAGGAAAAAGATAAATTTATCCCCATGAGATGCAGTTAGCAATGAAAGATTCAATTAATCCACTCAACCTGGATATCATTGGAAAGGAGATATATTGTATTTTCAGATGGTATACATCAATTTGATTCAAGTTTTATAAGTTCCTGAAGAATCTTGAATGAAAGTGGGTTGCATTTTTTCTGAAACACCCTGCATAGGTACAGCAACTCAGTTCAAAGGATAAGTAAGTAAAAGCGTCCTTGTAATTGCGAGCGAAAACTGGGACAAACTTTAATAAGTCTAATTCACATCTACTCTTTTACAGGCATTGAAATTTGCGAAGACAATAAAAGCATTCGACTACTTGGAATGTTCCTCACGAAACATGAACGATCAAATTGAGAAAATATTTGTCAGTGCTGCAAGGCTTGGTTTAGGACTAAATCGAAGGTACTCTTGGAAGAAGAGGAGTACCAGTTGTGACCTGGAGGCTGATAAATCAAAATGCTTGATATCATGATAATATTCTAAAACCTGTCATTGGTAATGGGTATGCATACACAAAGAGTTTTGTACAGTTATTCAGCTTCTCGTGCTGAGGTATGTTCCTGTGCAGAGGTTCTTTTGGGAAAGGGCCTCTTTTGAGGAGCATGGTGCTGAGGTTACTGTTATTCAAAGATACTAGGTGAGCCACGAAAAGGTTCCTACTATTGAAAATTCAAAGCACCTAATTGAGTTACTTTTGTCTTTTTTCCCTGCGTTTCTGTGAGCAATTGAAATGAAAGTAAATTCGACTTTGTGAGAATTTTTTGGTTTTTAAACACCCGAAAATGGCCTAAAACACTTGATCAAGTCATAACAAGACTGCTCGCACAGAACAACGGAAAAATACTGTTTTTATGGGTGAGAGGTATCGTCTTCACATTTATTGCCATTTGATTTCAAGGCTTTTATTCAACCAGCATATCTTGAACATGTCATCTCTTGTTTGGTCTTTGCAGTCGCCATTTTCATGGTCCATAGACCTAATCGGCTAAAATTTGTCTTGCCCACTTCAAGTCATCTGACCATACTCTTGGGGAGTTTTAGTATTATGCTACTTTTTGCACTCATGGCACAACTTTGCGTGGCACGAAATATGTTAGCGAAATCAAGACATGTTTTATCTTGAGACTGATCAAATTGACTTGAAATGAGTGTAAACAAACCTTAGCCGATTTTGTATATTCAACCGAGGAAGTAATCATTACTTAGGCGATATGGCCGATTTTCCAAACATTGTTACAAATTACTCTGGTCTCCCCCATTCTATGTAGGTTTTGCGAATTTTCGAAAACAGGAACCTTTTTCTATGGCCCATCCGATAAGACAGCTGAAGAGCGACCAGGAAGTAAATGAACTGAGCATGCCTCTGCATTATTCAAGACATCATCAAATTTGTTTTCAAGGGCGCAAAAGAACATTGCAAGCTGTGGGAAAATGAACTTTTTGGAGGGAATTCAAGGAGACACAACGGATCTTGCTCAGCTAATAGACTGAGAAATCATAGAAGACAGAGCATGATATTGACATTTCAGTGAAAAGATATTTAACAAAAGTACTCCCATCTCCCAGTAACTAACTCTGCAGATGTACATTGATTTTGGTTAATAGAAGAGCAGCCAATATTTGATAGCTTTTCATCAACATATTACATTCTTCAGGAAAATTTCTTTCCTTCGAGCTCTTTGTATCATAGTTTTACACAGCAGATATTTATTTTAAGGATCAACATTCATGGTTGCATGGGGTGCCGAGTGTTTGGGGAGGGGGGCTTATTATGAATCTTGCCTGAATATGATAGCCTCGGTGAGTTAACCTGTTCGAATGGAGCCTAAGATGCGATAAATTTTTTTTACTCAATATAAAATGTTATAAAACGAACTACTTAACCCTATTACTACCGGGGGGGGCACAAAGTGCCCGCGGCACAGTTTATTTGGTGCAGTGTTGTCAGTTCAAAAGATACAGAGCTGAAACTTGGTGAATTTTCCTCAAATTTAATATACTAATTAAAAATGCAAAAACTTTTTAAGAATGGTAGACACTGATCACATGACCGACGTATTTTCAACTCGTTGTCAGCAATAATAGAAAAGAAGGGATTCTTATTTTTTCCAGAATGATCGCAAATCATTTAGAGCACTACCATTCGATAGATCTTGACAAAAACTTTCAGATAATATATAGTTTTATTCATTTTTGATGACGTCATCAATTTTAAACTTAATGACGTCATCAGTGTTTATGACGTCATATGAATAATAACAAATGTATTAGAAAAATTTAAATCTCTTGTCATTCTGTTTTCGATCAACTTTTCGAGAGATTATTGACGTATTCCTTTGGGCTGTTCTGAAAACGGTAGAGATATGTGTCTTCGAAAACCTTCTGCGCCTGAAGCTGGCAGACTTAGTTTAGAGATCGCACAGAGCATTGTTTCATGAATGGATAAGTTTTCAAAAGCATTGGAAACAAATGAAACTTTGTAGGTAGATTCATTTCTCGTGGGCTTTGCATAACAAAAGTACATTGTATTGCAATAACTTCAATTCGCTCCGCCGGAGAACAACATTCGAACTCTCTTTCTTTCAGAGTGTTCATTCTTTTAGGACTTTTCTCTGCAAAATCCGCCAACTCTGCCGTTTTCTTTTTCAGAATACGTATTATCTTTCCATTTTTCTCTGCAAAGTCTGCCAACTCAACCCTTGTCAGAATTCGCATTTTTTTGGTAACTGACATTTTTCTCTGCAAACTCTATCGTTTTCAGAAGACCTCGCAGACTTCAGATGCCCAAAAAATACGCCCTTAAATGGGAAATGAAGTCAAATTAATCCTTGAGTCGTTGATAAGTGAATCATTTGGCTCAATAATACAAACAAAGTCCTTTTGGGGGCAACGAATGAGTTTTGATCGGTAAGAAGTTCAGGCCCAGATCACATTGCTGGCAGAAATCGCTGAAAATCACCTGCGATTTTGAGATGTAATCGAAGGGACGGTACTTGGGTTATTGCTGTAGGGAACATCCATTATCGCAGAGATTTTTATCCTGATATCTTATTTACAGCGACTTTTATTGATCTTTGAGCAATTGTCAATATTCTTCAACCGGAAAATGAATGCAATTTCTGTTACAAATGATATAGTTTTCCAAGCATGCTATAACCTGTAGCGGGGGATCCCTTATACTGATTTATCAAAATATTCCATGTCAATTTTCATGACGGTACTCATGAATTCACTTCGAGCGACCAATTTGGTATCACGTGGTTGGAAAGGGGCTATTTGATTGGCTGCATACCGTGAAATTGGATGATTCCGTGTGCTTCAGTAACCAGTGAGGATTTGAGCGGTATGCTGCAATCTTGTCTCTTTCCATATTTTCTCAGCAAGTGCCAACAAGGGCAGATTTTGTAATACAATAGCATCAGTCGCTTTGGCTCACACCTCAATTCAAAGCGATTAGCGAATGCAGACAAAAGAAATTCTCTCAAGCAGAATTTCAAAACAAACGAAGCCGCAAGGTTGCCCTGAAACCAGTAAGGAAAACTCTCGTTTGGTGCTGGCGAAGGGAGGTTTTTAAGAGAAGGTATGTGCTTATAACGACAGAAGAAGGGTATATCTAAAGTTCTGTCTCGCGGATTTTGTTTATTTGATTCAAGAGCTGAGGAGTGACTGCGTACATCTGAGCAACAAATATGCAAAAATTGTAATGCCCTCTGCTCGGTTTCTGAATCAAATAAACAAAATCCGCGAGACAGAACTTTAGGTTTACCCTTCTTCTGTCGATATAAGCACATACCTTCTCTTAAAAACCTCCCTTCGCCCGCACCAAATGAGAGTTTGCCGTACTGGTTTCAGGGGAACTTTGCGGCTTCGTTTGTTTTCAATTTCTGCTTGAGAGAATTTCTTTTGTCTGCATTCGCTAATCGCTTTGTATTGAGGTGTGAACCAAAGCGACTGATGCTATTGTATTATAAAATCTGCCCCTGTTGCAAGTGCCAGTAATCTCCTCAAAAACGTCCCATCGATAGGCTTTGTGCTACATATAATGCGATTCGATACAGTTCATACACTCGTGAATAGATATGGCATCCCCGATTTTGCTCAATTCATTCACATGGAAACAAAGCGGATACCATATTTTTTGGTTGTTCGGTTCACCAATTAATAGATCTTACACAAAACAACAAAGAAACGAAAAATTTGTGCAAAAATGTATCAAATCTATTATGGGTCAATACAATTAAACAAATGGAACAAAGCGGCAAACTTTCAGCGCAATGAAACTTTGGCTTGTTGTTTTGTGCAAGATCTCTTTATTGGTGAGCCAAACAGCCAAAAAATGTTTTATCCGTTTTGTTTCCTCTACCCCTCAGAACAATGTTGTTCTGTGACTGTAAAATCGGGATAACAGGACGATTTCCGAAGTCCCGCCTTTAAGAAACTGCGTGATAAGAAACTCAGGCTTGATTTTGCTGAATAAAATACCTCTTTACAAGAAACTATCCAGGCTGATTCATACCCAGTTTCTTTGGTACATTGCAATACTATAAGGTGCATATTTAAATTTGTCTCCAATAGAAACAAGAATGAAAGTTTCAAGCCCAAATTTTTATAATTTCAAGAAACCTTCAATGCCGGCTCAAACCATTAGATCTTTGGACAACAGTGCATATTTCAAAAAAAGTTTTCTTAACAATTTTGACAGCTGATTGGAGTCGAAAAATGTTTCTTATACCATAGTTTACACACCCTGTTTTGAAGAAGTATATCTTGACATAAGAAACCAATCAGGCTGTCTTTGAGTAATGAGTTTCTTAAAGGCGGGGTTACTGTAACCTTGCAAATTAACATTTGTTGGGGGCAGATGGGGGGGGGTGCTTAAACTAATTGCTAAGAATAGAAATGCGCACTATCAAGAGATGACGGAAGTGTTCTAAGGACTTTTGGCAGGCATTGTAGTTGATCAAAGTTGAAACTTTAAATAAGCGCGAACTCAACGTTGAACAACCAGATAACTATGAACGACAACTGTGGCTGCAGGGAGTTATCCTGCAGCAAAGAACAGAGAAAGTGTCTGCAAGAAACAGTAGGGAGTTTGCGAAACCACGACGGCAACGGCGACTGCAACGGAAAGTTGCTTTTGTTTCAGAACTTTAGATTCAAAAGATTCCTTGCTTTTCGTTCGAATTTGCTTCACATGAGAGAATCTGAAGTTGTCCTCTTCAACTTCACAACTTGGAAACCGCATTTCTGGCGTTCTGTACAGCAGATCTAGGCCTGCGAAGTAAACTCAGTCGTTTTAAATGTTTGTCTTCAAAGTAAACAGTATCGTTTTCAGGCATCTCTGAGTTATAGGGGGCCCTATTTTGGCCCTCTGGATGATACATTAAAGGTGGCGTACGGAAACAAGACTTGGTTTGCGGAATTTCAGATGACGTTCTGGTTGGCGTTGCCGTCCTGGTTTCGTAAACTCTCCATTATTCAGGGGTGTTCAATCCCGAGCATTCGCGAAGAAAAGGAAACTTGGTTTAGTCCTTTGTGAAATGTAAAGATTTTCGTAAAACCAGCGTTTACACTTTGAAAAAAGATGAACTGTCCGTATGGTATTGCCTTTCAAAAAAGGGTAATGCACAGTTTCGACAACAATTTGAAACACTTTATGGCATAAATGACATTCTCTCATTTGGGCACGTTGCTAGGTAATAGACGATTGTGCTAAAATAGCTTCAGGGGGCTATTTACTATGATGTACTTTGGCTCATCAATAATAAATCGACCAATCAAATCAGACGCAAGGATCACGAAAAGAGTTCCCTCAAGCTATCTATCCTTCGAACAATCGTCCATTGGCATCTTCAAGTCTCTCTTAATATTTTCAATGGAATGGATGACCATTTAAGACTAAAAAGCTGCATTTCTCGCGTGTTTTCTTCTATTATTTACCCCTTGGATTTTTCATCATTTGAAAACGGGGACCAATGACAATCGAAATCAACTGCATGCTGATCAAGGTGTGACGTGCGGTCCAGTTTATGTTGAAATGTTTACGTTAGAAAAGAGAGAATTACAAATCATGGAAAGAAATCAGAACGAAGTATCGAAACTGATTATTCTGAATACCATCGATGAAATAAGAAATATTAGAAAGAAAAGACCAGGGAAAGCAAACATCATCAAATACGCGTGCAGCGAGTATGGCCTAAGTGAGGGAGACGCAGCGGAAACATTGAATCTCTTGGAATCGAAAAAGGCGGTACGAGTTGAAATAACCAAAAGTGGAAACGACTCTTACTTCATATGCGAAGAATTTCAAACTGAGAATTCATGTAAACCCAAGAATCAAGATGCTGCGAGCTGCCTGGAAACTTCTGGCGATGATGATGATTATAGTAATGGTGAGGTTGATGATAGTGATGATTATAGTGATCTAGATGATGGTGATCGCAGTGATAGTAGTGGAGATAATGGGGGTGATAATGATAATAATAAGAAATGTGATAAAAGGAAAGATGAAGACGGAGATGTGAGTGATATTGTTAATAACAGTAATAAAAAATCTGATGGTGGTTATGATCCATCCACTCCCTGCCTGAATAACTTCCATTTCAATACCGCAATTCTTGAAAAAAGTGATGTTGCAAAAGCTACAAATGAGAGAAATCCAGAATCTGTACTTACCATGGCAAACTCCATGGCAAAATTAGTTGACACGATCAGTGGATTACATCAAACGCTGAGCACCGAACGAGCCAAATCCGAATCTTTGATGTCGGAAAATTTCTCTCTCAAGTTAAGAAATCAGGAGCTGGAAACCCTGATGGAAAACATCCTTGGATCACAAGCTAAACAAAACAAGGTCCCACAGACGCCGACACAAAGAGCCTTAGAAATCCGTTCAAATTTAATCAGTAAAGCTGAACAAAGCAAGCCTTAAAACAACGCTCCTACGCAAGGATTATCCAACCGCAAGGAGGCATCTGCACCAGTACAGCCTACCTTTCAATCCCAGTGGGATTCATATGTAAATGAAAAAAGTAGACAATATGAAAAGTATCGCATTTCAAGGAAAGTCGACGAATTGAAGACCTCTAACAATCCCAAGGGTAAGGATCAGACGATTGCAAATCGTGCTGAGACAAACAACAAAGCCAATTTTGATTCGTCTACAACGCCAAAGAAGAAAGAAAATACCCAAAGTCAAAAACAAAAGTCTGTGAAGGCCCATAAGCCGAATAAAGCTAGCAACCCCGTTTCCAAGCCAGAAACCAACCAAGCAAAAACACAACCGAGCAACGAATCTGATAATACGAACGAAACACAACCCTGGAGAAAAGGTACAACTCTAATTGCTGGTGACAGCATCCTTTATGGCATCGATGAAAGAAAGATATGTCAGAATGGCTCGGTAAAAGTAAGAGTATTTTCAGGCACTACGATCGAGGATTTAAGAGATTATTACATCAAACCACTATTGCGTAAAAAGCCAAGCAAAGTAATTTTGCATGTGGGTACCAATAATGCTAGTTTGAAAAATGCAAATCCCGATCAAATTGTAGATGCACTACTTGACTTTAAAAAGGACATAGAAGAGCAGTTACCAGGATGCGTGGTTGTGTTGTCAATGCCCACGAAAAGGTTCGACAACGAGGAATATGGAAAGATCATAGAATCCCTAAACAAAAAGATTATTGATCTTGGAATCGATGCTATCAACAACAACAACATTTTCAGGGGTGACATTGGAAGGAAAGGGTTACATTTAAATGCTAAAGGTACAAGCAAGCTCACGTCGAAACTAGTATCTAAATTACGTTGTCTTTAACATCTATGATACAACTGATGGACAGGCATCAAACTTAGATTCTTCATTTGATGTCTGTAGCTGGTCTACAGGGGTGGATGTAGTTGATCTACCTTCACCCCAAATCACAAACAGGGAAAATGCCTGCTTTACTGGTGAGCGATCTGACTCGTGTCGTCAGCATCTTGGGTTTAAAAAAGGTATGGCAATTGCATCTCTAAATATTAATGGTCTCCGCAGTCACCTTGACGAGGTTCAATTACTTATTAGAAGTCTAGGTATTCATATTCTTGTACTTAATGAGACCAAGCTTGATCCCAATTACCCTAAAGAGTTGACCAGTCTTTTTGGCTACCAACAAGAACGCCTAGACAGGACAAGCAGCGGAGGAGGTGTTTCTATTTATATTAGGGACTCCATTAAATACAAGTTGCGCTCTGATGTTCCTGTTGATGATTTAGAAATCATTTGTATTGAGGTTGAACCACCAAAAAGCAAACCTTTTCTTGTTCTTGCGTGGTACAGGCCACCTAGTGACCCTGTTGCTTCTTTCGATGAGCTAGAAAAGGTCCTTTCCTATTTGGACAAGGAAGGGAAAGAAATAATCCTTCTTGGTGACACGAATTGTGATCTCACCACAAAACAAGCTGATCAGCGCATTGACAATGACACTAGACACGTGACTAGTCTGTATGAGCTGTTCAGCTTCAATCAGCTCATCAAAGAGCCAACCAGGGTTACTTTAGACACCTCTTCCATAATCGATCATATAGCTACAACTCGTGCCAGGAACATCGTCAAATCTGGAGTGCATGAAGTTTCTATGAGTGATCATTATATGGTATACTGCATCCGTAAGTTTAATGGAGCAGTAGAAAAAAGCCATAAAATGATCAAAACTCGTAAGATGAAAAATTTTAATGAGCAGGCATTCCTGTCTGATGTTGCTGGCATAAACTGGGAACAAATGCTTAACGACACTGATGATATCAATGTGCTTGTCAACCATTGGACTAGCATATTCTCTCTCATCATTGTCAAGCATGCCCCATTATGTGAAATGCGTGTCTCCGAAAAGTACTGTCCTTGGATTGATAGAGAATTAAGGGATCTCATGCGGACAAGAGATAAACTAAAAAAATCTGCTGTCAAGAGTAAGTCTGCACTTTTGTGGGACTCATATAGGCAAGTTCGCAATAAGGTCAACTCTCTAAACACCCAGCAGAAGAAGGAGTACTACAACAACAAGATCTCTGCATGCAAGGGTAACATGAAAGAATCATGGAAAACAATCAATGAACTTCTCAATAAGAGGTCGAAGTCAAGTAACATTGTTAGCCTAAAGGAGTCTGGTTCAGAAACTGTTCACAGGAACGACATTCCTGATGCAATGAACAGTTACTTCTGCTCAGTAGGTAAGGATCTAGCAGATAAAATCAGTCCAGTTCCTAACCCCCTTCTATCAGGTGACTTTGAAATGAATAATACCAAAGCAAAGTTCCACTTCAGGACTATTGAGGTGCAGGAAATCAGAGATGCGTTTGCCAAGGTTAAAACAGCAAAGAGCTTTGGAACTGACGATATTTCCAGCTACTTCTTGAAGCTTGCCTTACCCTTCATTGAAAATTCCCTTGCTTTCGTGTTTAATACATCAATTGAGACAAGTATTTTTCCTGACTCATGGAAAGTTGCTAGGGTTACTCCTATTTACAAAAATGGAGATAGGGCTGAAAAGTCAAACTATCGCCCTATATCAGTCTTACCTGTCATTTCAAGGCTCTTTGAAAAACTTGTAACCAATCAGGTGTACCAGCATATGGAAGATAATGGTTTGTTTTCATCTGGCCAATCTGCCTACTTACGCCTCCATTCTACTGTAACTCACTTACTTAAAAATACAGATGACTGGTACAATGGGCTGGATCTTGGTAAGCTTGTAGGCCTTGTTTTCATTGATCTTAAAAAAGCTTTTGACACTGTTGACCATGAGATTCTCTGCCAGAAATTGGTGCACTACGGAGTCCAACAGCGGGAACTCGCATGGTTCAGATCATACCTGTGCAATCGAAAACAATTCTGTCGGGTCAACGGTGTCAGCTCAAAAATTGAGAGTATAGATGTGGGTGTTCCCCAAGGCTCATGTCTGGGTCCCCTTCTTTTCCTTATTTATATCAATGATCTGCCGCAAGCTGTCCAAAATTCAGCTGTTTCCATGTATGCTGACGACACAAGTCTGTGCTACCAGTCTTCGGACATAAATGTGTTGAACGAGGCCATTAATAACGACCTCAAACAACTGGATACTTGGCTTCAAGGCAACAAGCTCTCCTTAAATGTTGCAAAAACAAATTCCATGCTTGTCTCCACCAAGCAAAAGCATAATGTCCTCAAAAGTCGAAATGAAGACTTGGATTTGAAAATTCGCAACAATGAGCTCGAAATAATCCAAAAAACAAAATACCTTGGTGTTCAGATCGACAACTCTCTTAACTGGAAGGAACACATCAAGACTGTCTCTACCAAAGTTTCTAGAGCTATTGGCTTTTTAAAACAAGCCAAGACGTTCCTACCGAAGGAAACATTGAAGACTCTTTACACAGCTATTGTCGAGCCACACCTTCGATATTGTTGCTCTGTTTGGGGTTGTGCCGGTTCGACTGAGCTTAATCAGTTGCAAAAACTTCAAAATCGAGCTGCAAGAATTATAACCAACAGCAGCTTTGATACCCCAAGCAGACCACTTATCGACCAGCTGGGCTGGAAGACCATTGAACAACTCATCGCTAGTGAATCTAAAATAATGGTCTTCAAGTCCCTGCATGAACTGGCTCCCCAATACTTGTGTGACCTTTTCACCCGAAACTCAAAGTGCTCTTCGTATGTCCTGCGCAATTCTGAGACAGATTTAAGATTACCCATGAAAAAGTCAAGTAATGGGCAAAAATGCTTTTCCTATCGTGGAGCAAAAGTGTGGAATGAACTTCCTGCCGATACCAAACAGGCATCTTCCCTGAATAGTTTTAAAAAATCTATTTAGGAATTTTTCCTTTTCCCTTTCTTTTATGTTAGATTTTGTAGATATTGTATTAGGTTTTTATATTATGGTTTTTATATTGTAATTATTCTTTTTAGTATGTAATTGTATATTAAAGTTTTTAAGTGGAGGGCCCCTTGTAAAACAACTCTGGTTGAAGGGCTACCCTCCTTAATAAAATGAAAATGAAATGAAATGAAAAAATGCGAGGGGGATCACATATATCTGATATGCCCGTATATGCTAAGTAATGGTAGGGAGTTTACAAAATCATGAAAGCAACTGCAACTGCAACGCAAATCTCTTGCACCGTTGCACCCGGGGGGTGCACTTGGCCAGATTTTGGTCGGGGACGTGCCATCAAAGTTTCAAAAACATACCCGTTCCTTATACCAATGTTTTCGGAAAAAGTATACCCGACCTTATACCAATTTTTCGAAAAAGTATATCCTTCCTTATATTTCATGCCAAAACCTTGAAAATCGGTACCGTTCTTTATACCGAAATTGTGAAAATTGATACCGTTCTTTATACCAATATCTGGAAAATCGATACCCTTCCCAATGGCACGTCCCCGTACCCAAAATGTATGTAGTGCACCCCCGAGCCGTTGCGCCCCTTATGAAATTGTGCTGTTCAGTTGCAATGTATATCAGGTAAGCATTGATTTTCGAGTAAGACTTGGAAAGTGGAATTAATTCAAGCAAATTAGCAAACAAGTATATTATCATTGAAATTTGCTCATCACATCAAACAGGAAACCATGAGTGGTTCAAATTTATCTGACTTTCTTTTTATGCAACCATCTGTCCTTTCCAGTTTGTCCTTTCGGTCTTCTATTCAGCCAACGACTTCTTCCAGCTTTACCAATGACCCGGTTACGATGGTTCGGATTAGAAACTCGTCCAATCACTGCTAATGCATCTTCCGGTACAGTAAACTCAATCTTGGCGTTTGTTTTAATAACCGCTTGTCCGTCAACTCTTCGTAACAGCGTTGCATATGTACCAGCAGCCCTTGCGTAATGAGCGCCTCCACCAACTTGACTCTCTACTGCACAAACCATAGTGCCCATGGGTAACTTTGATAATGGGTAAGCATCTCCAGGGGCTAATTTCGCAAGGGATACTGGGGGTCCTCGTGATGCAGTTACTACGTCACCGGCCTTCATGCCCTCTGTTGCTATGATGAGTTTATACTTGTGGGATAGGCTGCCAGCTACTTTTGCGATTCGTGCACTCCTGTTCGGATCATAAGCAATAGCAATAACTTTATCTCTGACAGTCAGGGGTTCGTTGGTAATGGGTACTCTTAAGAAGTCAACAAGCCGGTAATTCCTAGCATGTCCACCACCTTTGTGCCGGATTTCAATTCTACCGTCCAGTCCACGACCACCTTTTCGCTGCCCACGAGTTATCCTACCATCTAACAAATACTGAGGGATATAAGTCTTTGGTAGATTTTGCTTTTCTTTTGTCAAAGACCATACTGTGCGTGTTGGATCTAGGGATGACGTCATGAACTGACGATCGGCGTTCTTGGATGATTTGACGACAATTGGAGCTAAAATGCGAGGTTGATGACAAAGTTTGGCAGCATTTGAAATGTGGGCAAGTCTTGAAAACATCTTGATTGGTCTGTAGTATGAGCTTACCAACCTGCAAAAAAGAGCGGACTTAAAGTACAGTAACTGTGCTTTCAGCTCTAGTGAGCAGCGAGTTGTAGTTCTGCAGAACCATCATTCTCAGAAATAAATCAAGGTAAAAGGATGCTGTTTGCAGTCTTGACGCTCGAATAACATAGAAATCACGATGTTATTGATACAAGCCTGAGATAAGATGTTTCAATTTTTTACTGTGGTGGTGAGCCTGATCTCGGGCTACAATACAGTGCCTTTGCAAACTCTCCTTTAAACTATTTTCATGATTTCAGATTTAGCACATCTTTTGATTTTGATGTGCTAAATTCATCGTTCTGCGGTGGTCTGATAAGGGCGATACGGCCTAATTTATGCGTTTCAGACCTGTCCGTATTTGTGTGGTTCCAGCATGACAACAAGTAAACGGATGGTACAGATCTCACTTTGAGGTTTGTAGCAAGAGTTGAGAAGCATATTCAAGGTGAGTTCCCTCCCAGAACTTCCTTGACCTCTCCGAAAATCTTAGTTTTCTGGAAAGTGGTCTGATAAAAAAGGGCGAAAGAGGTCTAGGTAGGGAAAGAAGACATTTTTGCATTCATCATGACGGATCGCATTATTCATCTAGCATTAACTGTCAGCTTTAAGTCATACCACGCAGCAACATCAGCATCCTCCCTTATCGTAGTTCAGTTTCTTTCACTTCTTCTTTTTGCCTTGCTTTGCAAATCTGTGGGCCTAAATTTTTAATTCCTCTGTCACTTTGTCATACACGAGGCTATGGTTTGAATACGAGGCACGGCTCTGGTTGTGAAACTTTTGGATCTGCCATCTTGGATTTCAGAGGTGCTTGGGCGCCCGACAGAAATAGAAATGTTGAGATCAAAGCTCATCGAAAGGCAAAGCCTGTATCTTAGAGCGGCACTTCCAGCGTTAAGAGTGCATGGTAAGTATTTCAGAAGTCCTTTTCTGCCATGGCAGCAGATTTGTGGGCGAAAATTAGCACAACAAAGAAAGCTGCCCTGTTTTACGTTTAGGCCCACAGCCAGACAGCAAACACTCCAGAGGCCTAGGGTATCGGCGGCATTTGTCGGACGGTTTAGGTTTTCGCATTTACGACTCCGAAACCAAAATGAAGAACGAGAAGTTAAGGTATTCAGGTGTGGTGTTGCTCTTTCATCGGCTACCTGATTTTCCTGAAAATATCTCTCCTCGTTAGTTAGGCGGGTATCACAAATGGGCTATTCCATTTTAAATCCATACAGGCATATGGAAGGCACTTTTTGCTGATGTTTTGCACCCCAGAAATCCAGGGGGATTGCATGAATTTTAGCCCTGGAAAGTTAGGTGATTGCTTTGAGCACTCTGGAATCCAGGGTATGTTTTTGCAGGTCCCTGGATTCCAGGGTGTTCTTCACAATGACCCGGACTGCAGAGTATGGCAGTTTCCAACGAGATCTCGGGTGTGCAAGGTTAAAATATTGAGTGTGCAAGTGTGCAGTTTTATCTAAGTGTGCACTTCAAGTGTGCACATAAATTTTGGAGTTGTATTTGTGAGAAATTCTAACAAAAAAGGTAATAATTATTGTGAAAATATACCAATTCAAAGGATTTTCTGTCCCGTATCACAGGTAAAAATGGGTTATAATCACGTGTGAAATCTGACATGATATTTCACGTCCAATTCTGTGTGGTTGAGTAATCAAGTGCCATAATCCCACGGGATTTCAAGACAAGAAATTATGCTGAAATCACATATAAATAACGCAAAGATTTTTAGCAAACATGATTATGTATGATAGTGAAATCACACCCAGAATACATCAGAGATTGCTTGCTTTGTGAAATCATACCCCCAGTTACACTAGAAATGGAATCATGTTTGGATTTGATCACATCTTGAAATCATCAAACAGGATTTCACTGGCTCACAAAATCCAATGCCATGACCAAAATAACTTTTTGTCTTGATTATGTGATGTATTCACATTATGATTTTATGTTGAATCCTATCGGAACCAAATGATGTTGCCACAGTGGTAACAACTGGCTTGGCATAAGAAGGAAGGGAATGAGGTAAAGGGATGTTTATCTCCTTACAGAGATAGCCATGCTTTGTGCCATGCACTAGCTTCAGCTTTGCAGCGAACCCCCGAGAGCCATAACAGGTGCCAGAGTGGGTCACCGCGTCTTACCTCAGTTGCTACCCACCTCGTCCTAGCACTCTCGTTATTTCCCTTCCTCTATGCCAAGAAAGCTTACATTTTGACATGCGTAAAATCCCAAAGATCTCTTAAAAGTCCATAACTTTGTCCATTACTTTGTTCATTGGAATGAAAACCCAGTTCGTATTAGTGATGATAATTTGCATACATAATAAGAAGCAACATCAATTACACTTTGAACTAATGAGAAGCATGCCTAATGCAAAACGATCAAGTAAACAACTCCCTGAGATGACGGACATGCCAAGATGCAGGTCAAGCGATGTCAAACTCTTCCAAAAAGGCATACAAGATCTTTTGAAACAATATATGGAATTTTAGCGATTTTTTACGGATCTTTCAATGAAAACAAAAGGGTTTTTGCAAAAGGCATATGGGATTTTGACAAAGTGATACCCGCCAATGCAGGAGCAACATTCCATAATGTTTCACAACTCAAATCATACTCGGCTCTATATTCATATTCATATTCATACTTGGCCCTATGAGCTCCACTAAAAGCAAGGCCTTGCTGCAAAAGATAACAATTGTTAACAACATTGTCAATATACCCAAAGTGCCCCTCTAGAGAGTGAAAATAACGGAAAAGTTCCAACTGTGAATGTAGTACAGTAGCGTCCCGCATCTAAGAAACAACATTTTCAATTTGAGGTCTGATATGTTTCTTATAAAATGAGAAATAAACTTAAGGAACAGTTCTTAATTTTCTTATTGGAAAAATAATGTATTATCAATGAACTAATCAGACACAAGCTTTATGATTGTCATACAAAACATAATATTTACATTTGTATTTGTAAATCTTCACTACCAAGAAAGTCTACATTTATTCCAGGAAAGGGATCTTTGCTTCATTTGCATGCAAATCTCTTGTTTTCATTTGAATAGGTACAGGCAAGATAAGGCTCAAATCCTTACTGGTTCTCAGAACACGCGAAAATCATCCAACCTTACGAAAATCAGCCAATGGCATCGCCGCTTCTAGCCCCTTGAGACAAAATCAGTCGTTTGAGGTGAAGTTTCTAGTACCCTCACAAAAACTGAAATGGATGCTAAAATATTGCAGTTATTTGAAATATTTTTTGATAAATCAGTTGCAGAGATATCCATCCAGAGTTGTTTACATGTTTAGGCAAATATCTTATTTGGGGCCGGAGCTACGAGCGTTTTCCGGTCAAGAAAAATTGACCTTTCTTCGAAAATTCATATAAATTGTTAGAATAGAGATATATCGTTGAAAATTCACAGAATATGTACATTAACCTGGGCAATAACCCAGATTCATTTGGCTTCCTACGATCTCAAAATATTTGACAAATTTCAGTGATTTCCAACAGGCAAGGCAAATGGGCCTACGCTCATCCTGGGTAGAAAGCCATTCTTGGGCCTGGAATCGGCCAATTATACAATCCTTAGAAAGGTAATTCACTCACAGTTGACTCCAGCACCAATTTGAGCTCATTTATCCATTATATTGGGGCTAACATCGACAGAAACCAAGCAGTTTTGTGCGAATTTGAAGAAACTTCCACGTTCCATGTTATGTCCAAAAACGCAACAACTCTCCTCCACTGTTGACAAACACTCGAGGCAGTGGTGTTGCAACTCAAGAGAAGTATGATGTCATTGCCCTGCCCTCCTGGGAATGTTTAAAAATGTCAAAATTATTTTATATTACAAAGGACTTTTTTAAATAGCTCTCCATTTTACATTTCTCGTATATTTTCAAAACAAGGTTATTTCATGTTTCAAACAATGTAAAAATACAGTTTAAACATTCAGGATTGCAGAGCAATGACAAAATGAAAAATATATGAATTTTCGAAGAAAGGTCAATTTTTCTTGACCGGAAAACGCTCGTAGCTCCGGCCCCAAATAAGATATTTGCCTAAACATGTAAACAACTCTGGATGGATATCTCTGCAACTGATTTATCAAAAAATATTTCAAATAACTGCAATATTTTAGCATCCATTTCAGTTTTTGTGAGGGTACTAGAAACTTCACCTCAAACGACTGATTTTGTCTCAAGGGGCTAGAAGCGGCGATGCCATTGGCTGATTTTCGTAAGGTTTGGATGATTTTCGCGTGTTCTGAGAACCAGTAAGGATTTGAGCCTTATCTTGGTACAGGCTGATTCAAATGCAAAGCTGAATTTGTCACGTTTTTCAAATTTCTAATGTATACATAGTTTTTTGAATAAGAAACAAATCTTTTTCAGGCCAGATTTTTCAGACCAGTTCCTTATAAGAGGGGATATCATTTTGAAAATCAAGGTCTGGTGCTTCTTAAATTAATGTTTCTTATAAGCGGGACACTTGGTTTCCAAACTATTGGATGAGTTAAAAGAACAATCCCCACTCCCTCGACATCAAAGTGTAATGATTTTGAAAACTGTCTTGTTTTATTAGTGGATTGGTAAAGTCCAAGTTGCGAGTTACGAGTTGCTCCTACTATGTGAGTTGCCATCTAATAGTGAAGAGTGCGAGTTGGTACATTTAGGGTACATTTAAAATGCGAGTAGCGAGTTCGGTAAAAATACTTACAATTGTTCTTCTTCCGTAGCTAAAACAATGGGATTTTTTGGAAAGCCTTTCATAAAATCAGGGATTTACAGAAGAGTTTCTTAATGTTCATCAAAAGAATTCTAGAATTTAGCATGATTCACAAAGGGCCCCTACAGGTATATGTACCTCCAAAAACATGGTAGCTCAAAACATACAATGACGCATGTTGTTCAATAATTTTTCGAAAACAACATCTAAGGTTGGTTATTATTTTGTATTCACAATGTTCATATCCTTAGGAAAATTGCCCGCAATTGCATTAATATAATTTTCTGTTGAAACCAGGGGGCAGAATTGCTGATTCCTGATGGGAGTTAAAACCACAAATTTCCAATGAATAGCTCCTAAGATACTGTGGACATGAATTTAAGTTCGCAAATTCAGTAATTAATGTCTCTAAATATCTCCTCCTTGTTACTTAAAACAGAAAATCCACATAGAACCTAACATTTCAAAGTAATTAAGCAGCAAACAGGTACCACACAGGTGGGGGTCATCAAGGGGGTTAGAAATCCCAGGGGGGGCACTCTATAAAATTTAAGATAGGGATGCTCATTTGGGCAAATTTTCAATCTACCCAAAAAAATGACAGGCCCAAAATTTTCAAACCCAAAAAAATGACGGAATTATTCTCGAGCCCCCATAGCTATCCTTTTTGTACAACAAGTTAAAAGAAAATTGGACCTTATAATTCTGCACAAGATAGTAAAACTGATATTGAATTTGGAGACCATCACAGCAACTCTTATGATTTGTCTAAATCTTCATATGTTAGTTAATAACCAACTATTCTTTCTAAAAACTATATCAATGAATTGACACATAGAGTAGGTAAACTTCTGATTCAGCATAATTGGGAAGAAAGAATTATTCAACAACCTATAGCACTTCCATTAATTGATTGAGATCATAATTTTCTAAATATAAAAAACAGTAACCCAAAAAAATGACGCAAATTTCAATTAACCCAAAAAAATGACGGCAATTTTTCCAACCCCACAAAAATGACGCCAACTTAGCGAAACCCAAAAAAATGACATTTTTGTAAATTTCAAACCCAAAAAAATGACACGAGCATCCCTATCAAGATTATCACAAGTGCCCCCCCTGGGTTAGAAATCCGCCGTTCCGCGCTATTTTCAGTTAAAATCCGCCGTCCCGGTCATTTTTAGCCAAAGTTCCACATCCCGCCACTTTGTTATAAAAATGATGGCACAAATTAGTATTGTTAGACATTTTCACCCATCCAGGTGAAAAGAGGAGGATAATAGCACTTAAAATTTTTGTGCAAAGGTTGGAAAATATTCTCATAGTGCTGACCAGAAAAACAGAGGTGTGACCAAGACCTCTCTTTACAAGACAACAGATGAAGGATCTGCAAATCCATGAAATTTCATGAAAATTCCGCATTCCGCTTATGATTTTTGAGAAAATCCGCGTCCCGTAGGACTGGAGAATTCCGTCGTTCTGCCGAGAAATTGCTAGAATTCCGTATTCCGCAACAAATTTTCTTCAAATTCCGCTGTTCCGCAAACCCTGATGACCCCCACAAACAGGTTTCTGAATTTGTATGTTTTGAGGAACACAAAAGTGAAAACGTCTTGGTATATGATGGATTATAACATCAAGTTAACCAGGTTCACAGCTTCAGGTCCACAGGGGGGCAAGAGGGCTTTGTGAATGCTAAAATGATGAGGATGTGTCCATGGAAAAATTGTCAAGCCCTGCTGTATCTAATTCAACTGACAGTTTCTCTGTTTGTTTTCAGGTACATATTGTGTTTCTTTTTCAGCGCAGTAGGGGCAAATCTTACATATAAGTTTACATGTCATGTTATGCTACCGAGGCAATTTAGTGTGTAACAAAACACAAAAGACATTAGGGCTGTAGGAGTTACGGATTCCAAATCATTGGTGAATATGTCATTGTATGTTTTGAGGTACACATTAAAAAAAAGCCAGAAAATTCAACAATGAGCTACAGCAGGATATTTTATCTTACAACACTTAAACCCCTTGGGAAGAAATTTTACAATCAAGAAGCACGCAGCGAAACAAAAATTTTGAAAAAATACATCTCCTGTAAGATTTCATTTCAAAAGTAAATTCTTTGTCTGTTTTGCGGTACATATACCTGTAATATAGGTTTCGCTTTTGCTAATACGTATTCTGGAAGAAACAGTTTGGGCCTAAAATTTGATTGCACACAGCGCAACAGGCATTCATAGACTTATTACAATGATCCCCAGATCTCAATTATCAAAACAAGACTGCCCACGGTGACAGATACAACAACTGTAGTAAGTCTACAAATTCATCAGAAATTCCAAACTTTTGGTCATTTCGTCGGAAGTTCTTCATCCAGTCGTCACTGTGGCAAAATAAAAGCTTCAATAAATTAGAGCCACACCCAAATTCTAATGTGCCACGCCCTTTCTCAGGTGTGCAGTGATATTTCAGGAAAAAAATCTCGGGTGTGCACTTGCCATACTCTGCAGTCTGGACAATGACCCTGGATTTCCAGGGGTCTCTGTACAACCTCCCTAGATTTCCAGGGTGGTTTGAGTCCAGATACCCTGGAAATTATGTGTAATCTTACCCCTGGAATTTGCCTTCCATACCCCCTGTACGGATTAAAAATGGAATAGCCCAATATGTTTGGTTAGTGTAAAATCCGACTCTCAAATTAGAGTCGGTCGGTCGGTCGCAAATACTTCGGGATTTTCTAAAATTGTGGTCAAAATATGGAATTCTCATAAAAAGCTTACAGAAGATTCTTCAAAAGGCTTTACGCCCAACTCAGAATCTCGGGTTTTTCTTGTTTTCAGGTCGGTCGGTCGGTTTACACTAACCAAACATATTTGTGATACCCGCCTTATCTGCATCAGTTTTTACCCGCGATTATCGTGGCGTCATTTATCGCCCTGTGACGGCATTTGTCGGACACATATCTTAAACATGAATTTGACCCTTTTGATGGAGACAAAATCTTTCTGCCGCCATTATTATCAATGAAATGTTTATCTTGAGTTATCTTGAGTTATTCTAACTGCAAGGTAATTCTTCTCTGCGCTTTGAAATTCCCCTTTGCTAGACGTGTTTACCTTAGGCCCATGGCAGAAATTCCTGCTATGAGTAAGGGGCCATCAACTTTCGATTTTCGTATTTTTTAACGGCAATTGGCCGTTATGGGGGGAGGGGGTCTTACCCTTAGGCCGTTAAGAAAATAAAAAATCGTCCGGAAATCTCCGTAAGAGAATTTTTTGAAAAGCGTAGATAAAATCTTTACAAATAACATATAGAGTATAGACTAGAACAGTTTTACTATGCCTCCCGATATGGCGTATTTTCGGTTGAAGTCCAGCATGTTCCACAAGACATTTGTTTGCTGCTCCCCAAGTCTTACTAAAGGCCAAAGATTTTAGGCCGATCGGAGGCCCGTTTGGTAGAAGGCCGTTAACGGGGAGGGGGGAGGGGGCTCCGATCTTAACGGCCAAATGCCGTTAAAAAATATGAAAATCGAAAGTCGATGGCCCCTAAATTAACCATGCACCATTGAAAATGAAAAGTAAATTATCATATTTTATTTGGCAACTAAATATCATCGATTCTCATTCAATAAATTCAATAAGGCAGTGAACATCATTACCATGCATTAAAGTAACTAATTCTGTGAGAATGACGATGGATTATTTCAGTGGTGTCCGACAAATGACGCCAACGTTTTTTGAAACCTCTGCCTTCAAGACCCCTCTGTCAATGCCATTGTCACTTCCGATCGAGTTCATCATTAGTTTATGTAATTTATTACGAGTTAAACAATGCATAACAATCACTGGTCCAGTCTTCGCGCTCAAGCTGACCTCCCGAGAGATCCCGATTTCAAGGCATGTTGTTGTTCATGTGAGTGTTCATCGCCATTTTGAAGGTTCGCACGAAGGGTTTCTGGCCTTCGTGGGCATGTTGGCCCGGTCTAAAGTTTGTCATTTAAATTCTATTTGAACAAAACGGTCAGAGTATATCATGATGAAGGTGGTGAGTGCTATTTATGCTTATTTTGTGAGTGCTTGCATCTGTTTAGCGGAAGTGATTCCGACAGTGTCCGAGAAATGCCGCCGTCCGAGAAATGCCGCCGATACCCTAGCCTGCGTTCTAGACCACTTGAAATGAAAATAGGTGGTCTGTGTAGCCAAGCGCTCTGTGTTCTGGTTGTTAAGGACTTTTCGCCAGAATCCGAATTCCGAACCGAAGAAAAATTAACACATGACATAGGGAACTATCGCCCTTATCAGACCACTTTTCAGAAAACTAAGATTTTCGGAGAGGTCAAAGAAGTTCTGGAAGAGAACTCACCTTGAATAGGCTTCTCAACTCTTGCTACAAACCTCAAAGTGAGATTTGTTCCATCCATTTCTTTGTTGTCATGCTGGAACCACACAAACATGGACAGGTCTGAAACGCATAAATTAGGCCGTATCGCCCAGGGAGCGCCGAAGGCGCGGGAGGCGAAACGGCCATTCAATTGATTTCCGATGTATGATGCAAAATTCGAAAACGAGGCTGCGATTAATGGCGACTTGCAATTGCAAAGTGTTGGTGTTTGCTGGGAAGAGGAAGCGCTAAATTTTTGCAGCTACTGCTGGTTTTGCAGAGGGAAGCAGCACGATAGTTTGTTGTTCGAGGGTTAAAAGAATGTTAGCTTTGAATAAAGCAGTCGTTTGAGTTATTTTCACCGAAGGAACAGAAGAATTTAATGATTATTCCTGTGTGGCATGCTTTGTTTATCAACGAAATGCCAATTTGGCCTAAGTTTGCGACAGAAATTTGTGAGAGACACGGAGTCTTACAACAAGAAATCAACTGGTTAATAGCAAAACAATTCGTCTCAACAAGAATTGATACAATACTTTTGATGAAATCAATTTTCAGTGAAACAAAGGAGAGAGGAAGCCAAACACGGAACACAAATAAAACATTAATTTACTGATTCAAAAAGTTGATTGCCCCCAAGTTCTGGCAACGATTGATTGCCCCCAAGTCCTGGCTCTGTAAAAAGAGGACCTGCTTGAGAGCACTGTTGTGCAGTGGTGTTATCCACAACTGGCATAGATTTCACATTACAGCCCCTAGCACCACTTTGAGCATAATGACAATTGACACGGGTTGCAATGCAGACTTGATTAGGTCTTCTGTACAGTAACTTCAATGATGTCATGTTCACATTGATATAAGCTAGTGAAATATTATGCCTTCTTCATATAGGGAGAAACTTCCAGTTGAACAATTGTTTGCTGATGAAACAAGCTGAGTGAAATTCCATTAGATATGACAATCTCTGTCATAGAAAGACTTGATATTTGTTTCAATTTGTACTGAAAAAGCTTTTTTGTAGGCAAGTGTTGTCATCATGCTACTGTATCTAACTTTTTGCATGAAATTTTTGAGTAGTCCAATGTGCCAAAGCACTCTAAATTGGAAGGATGATTTCAATCCTACTGAAAGTTTCTGAATTAGTTTTATTTTGGGCAAAAGTTATGGCATAGTCTCTGTGACTGCTGAGATGTGTTACTTGACTTTTGAATGTGTTCTTCTTTATTCCTTTATGTAAATTTTCATTGTTATAATTAGGCCTGTGATTCATAAAATGAAGACAGAAAAATATTTTTTATTCATATTCTTACAAACATTATAGGAGTCAAATTCATTTGACAATCTTCTGTGAGACCACAATTGTATTCATATTTTGTGCTAGTAAAATTTGGAAACTTTGAAAATTGACAGAGGGTTGCAAAAGGACTTTTTGAGTACACAATTTGTCCATTAGATAATTGGTTCCAAGGGCTCTATGCAAGGTACTTTCTCTTTGGTTTCAATTTTTTGTTTTTCTGCTTTTTCAAAAGAGAGGTTAGTGTTGTTGCATTGCCAAGTACCACCAACACCACAGCCACGCTGCTTCTCATAGTGAGTGGTAAATTGGTAATAAAACTTCACATACGGAACATTGCTTTTTGAAGATGAGGATGTATAAGCAGATAACAAGAATTCATTCATCAGAATCCCCTCTAACAGATGGGTGCGGTAAAGATGGCATCAACAAATTTTGAACCAAGATCCTTTGAGGTCTTGAAGAAATCAGATGATCAAATCAATAAGAATTCAATGTGATACAAAGCATCATGGTAAAAGATTCCTGACCACCATCTTTAGTGCAATCATCTATTGGTGCATGGTATGGAATTGATACACTTGAAAGATTTGATACACTAAAAAGATTTTTGAACTGATGGTCATTTTTATATGAAACACCTTATATAGAATAAACATCAATAAAAAGCCTTCTCCAAAAATTGAGAAACTATTTGGAAGCAATTAGAAGTCAATTCAAGGTTAAGAAACTCTTTTTGCTTTTAGGTTATGAGATGCAGTTTTTAAACAAAAAGTGCATCACTAAGGTTAAATTAAAAACTAATAAGAAACAAATTGTGGTTTATTGAATGATAAACAAGCCAGATAAAACTTTTTGGTCTAAAATTATGCAATAAGTCATCTGCATGAAATTGTGTTGACTTTGACTTTTGGTGTCTCATAGCTCCCAAGTGTGTCTACATAGCTTCTTAATTTCAAAAACCTAAAATCTTTGATCTTCCATTAAATCTTCCATGTTGGACAGGGAATTATTTCATGCTAAATGCTCAAATGGTGTCCATGTGGACTTTATCTGTGCTGACAGCTCTTTTAAAACATAGCTAGAATTGTTTGCAATGAAATTGGTCACTTTGCTGTCATCACATTAACACACCTTCTGCAAGAAATATGCAATCCTCAATAGCAAATGGATCCTTCCCCTGCAACAAAATGAAGAGAATTATTTCACACTGTTTTTTACAACATTGACTACACATGACCGCAGGGAAGTGAGAACTTGATCTACCTTTGTACATACTGCAACCAAAATACAAAAACTAACATTTTACTGTATATTGCAAGATATTTAAGTTCTGGGTGGGTGCAATAGTATCAAGATTCTTCAAACTGAAATATGCATGAAAAACATGAGGGGCTGTGAAAATTCATATGCAGCCATTATGTGGTACTCCGTTTGAGTTTGTGATAAAAAGGATGAAAACATACAATTATTGTAAAATTGTTATTGCTATGTAAATCAGCCTTCTAAGTCTTTATCATTGTTTCAAATTGCTACATTGATTTGAATCACAGGGCAAAAAGTAGGTGTGACTTTTCTTCAGAAAATTGAAGGCCACCATTGCATTAGCGTTAGTTAAGTTAGTGTAATAAATAATATTTTTACCATCATCAGACAGATTAGGGGTTTGCGGAGTGACAGTAAGCAAGAAACTCAATGGATAACAATGAACTTTGTAGAAAAGGGAAAGGCACCTTAATGTTGTTGTGATCAGTGATTTGGCCTAACATTTCAATAGCAAACCACAAGACCACAAGTTGAGCCTTTCCAAACAAATCACCTTGAAAACAAAAAGTAGCAAATAAAGTCCAAAGATCAGCTTTGTAAACAGACAAGACCTTCACTGAATGGAATCAAACCAAACATTCAACAGGTAATGGTAAATTTTGCAGAAAATGGAAGGCCATTTATCAAGGTCAGGCGAGATTGTCAACAAGAAGATCCAAAGTCAAAACAGCCCAAAATTAATCTGCTTTAAACAGAAAAGTGTAAAAAATAAAATGAAACTTTTAGCTGATACAAACAGATAAGGGTTTCACTGAATGAAATCAAATGAGAAATTCAACGGGTAACTGGCAACCTAGCAGAAAATTGAAAGCCGCCATCGCATTGTCTGTTGTGAGCAACGAGTTGGCCTAATATTTCAACAGGAAAACGCAAGTCCAGAAAGTGAACTACCGCAAACAAATCTGCTTGAAACAGAAAAGTATAAAAAAATGGGCAAGGCTTACTTTTGTCAAACAGAAAACAGTGTCGCTGAATAAAATCAAAACAGAAATTCAACGGGTGATTGTGAATTTTGCAGAAATGGAAGGCCAACACAGTCAACCGCGATTTTGCTTATAGCATAGGCCTGACCTGAAGGTGCAAAATACTCGAAGCAAATTCAAAGCTCTGAAACTCCGATATGTAACAAAATGTAACGAAATCCTTTTGCAGACAGCTTACTGTATGATTTTAGCATAAGAATTTATCTGAATTAGCGTTTGGGTTTATTTTGGTACGAAGAAATTGAGATGCCGCCGAGGTGTAGCTGTGATAAACAGTTCTGACGTTTTTGGCCTGCCCAAACAAAACATCATCAAATGAATAGTTTGGATAGTCGTATAACCTTGCAAGGACCCTCAAAACGTAAATTGACCTTCGAGTAATCGATCAAAATCAGCATAAATTACTAACGTATGTCATGATTGCCAATAAAATGAGTTATCCGAGTACAACTCTGCTGCTTCTTCCTGCTTTTTCCCGTGTGTTTCAAGGGGTTACACCCCCAACTGAGGAAACTTTCTCAATTTAGTAGATATTCTGGTATAACTTTGCAAGTATTTTTAGTTAAACACTCTTTTTGCAAAAAACTAATAATTTCAATGAAATATGCTAATTAGGCAAAATGGCAGCAATAACAATGGCGAAAAAGTGTTGCAAGCTTGTGACAAAATATTTTCCCTCCTGCATCACACTGAATGCTACAACTTTTGCTATGAGGTAACTAAGGGTAAATCTTGTGCTTGGGATGTTTTTTATCTTCATACCTTGGAAACTGGCTATGAAAATGGGAAATATACACCAATCGGTGAAAAAATCACATAAGTACTGGGATTTGGATACCTGTAACATTGCTTTCAAAGGTCCTATAAAAGTCCAAATACTCTCAATCACTAAAGCTATCATCAATGAATGTATCCTGAAAGTTTCAGGTAAATTGATCAAGTATGGGGAAAATTATGTTGTTACAAGTTTGCAAACATGTCGTTTTCAGAAAAGCGGCAAAAAAGCTCAACAAACACCAAAACTGAGTTACTGTCATCTGAAGTCCAAATTTGAGTTCATTAAAATGCACCAGACTCATAGACAGTGCCTTCTTTTTCTTTATTAAAATCCCAAACTCCCTTTTTCATGGCTCTGAGTCTTTTCCTCCTCATTTTGACCCGTTCACTTGATTTTTGTTCTGCTTTATTTAAACGCTTTTGATCCATTTTCAGAATAGCAGCCATTGTGTGTACGCCAGGAGCAATTCCCATCCTTTTCAAAACTGCTGCAACTGATGATGCACCATCATTAAACTGTGCTACAGCACTTGCAGTGCACAACTCAACAACCTTCTTCCCTTGGTAGACCTTTTTGGGGCATCTTTTCCAAATAAGGTTGTTCAGTGATTCATTTGGATTTTGTGTATACGAATCCAAACAGCGTGACAACAAACTTTCCTCTGATAATGCTTCATATATAGGCTCTATTACACTAACAATTGCAGGAGGAAGACCCTGTTTTGCTTTGAATGTGGTGGTTTTATTTGCCACATCCCTCTGCCATCCACACCATGAGTTGCTGCCTTTGGGGCACAGATGGTGCTGAGGATTTTCTTCTGACGAGGCAAGATGATAGAGACCAGCCTTTACATCATTGGTCATACCTTGGAGGTTGTGCTTATTTTGCCTTATGGCAAGGCCATAGTAATTTTGCATGGTGTCTATCATCTTGTCTGTCAGTCTGCCTCTGCCACCAATGCCTTTGCCATCTGACAGCTTTTTCTTTGAGTGAGAACTTTTCAACTTTCTCATTCGTGTTCCCAACCTCTTCTGCACATGTCCAACGCACTCTTTCTTCACTATCACAATATCATCCCCATAAGGCTTTGCAGTTGACACTGTCTGATATGTTGATGAATCTCCATCTCCAATGAATGATACATATCTTAGACCAGTTTTCTGCAATGATCTTTGATACATAGCCATTGTACCACTAACTTCCATAGAACCAGATGAGCCAACATGGTTTGTTCCACATTCAAAACTGTGCTCAAGTTTCCAATTCAGGTATTTTTCAGATGATTTGTCCATGTTTTCATGGGTCTCGCATCCTTTGCAGCGCTTTGATTTTACCTCAAAGTCTAGCACTTTGCCTGTTGTTACTGAAACAGCAGAAACAATCCCATTTAAGGATGCATGACCAGGTTTTTGCCATGATCCATCAAAGCTTGCAGCGATATCAGTTGAATCTTCTTTTTCCTTCACTTCTTCAGCAGCGTTCTTCATGCTGTTTTCAGCTTCAGCTACATAACTAGTATGTAATGAATTTATAATCTTCTGATAGTTATTCCGGGTCATTGGCTTGTTCATGTTCATGTTCATGCAAAAATTCTCAAGGCCATCACACAGTGGGCTAGAGGCAGACATTCGGAAATTTTGAAGTTCTCAAAAATGCAAATTGTTATGCAGTTTTAGAAAACCGAACAACTGGGCTTAAGCGTGCCTTTTAAAGTTTTCATTTATCTTGTGTTATCACAGAGTTATAGATATTTGAATCTGAGAAGATTGAACAAAATCTTTCAAAATGTCACACCCAGCTTTCTAGTGGCAAAGAATGCGGATAAATGATTTTCGGCCAGAAAAATGGGTTGCAGAATGTTTGATAGCTATAACCAAGTCGTAGATAGTCACGGTTTATTGAAAAGCAAGACAAAAATTCTTTGTCTGGTCTACTTGTACAGCTGCAATAATTTTCTTCAGACAACTTGTCAGATCTGTTATCTTCTTCAGAGGGCAAAATTTGACTTTCATCGAGAATATTTTGAAAAGTACGAGGAGAAACATGACACCAATACATTTTCTGAAAGAGCAGCTTATGAAAATTTTATTTTTGAAGGTTTCATTTTGTTTCCCCTCGGCAAAATCAAATAAACAGGGGGGAAAGGTATTTTTAAGGAAATTTGGGGTGTTCCAGGTAAAGATATTTAGACAATGCATATTTTTGTGAGAACACTAGAGAAATTTTAATTATTGAGTATCCCCTAGGTAATATCATGTGCATAAGAAACTTCTACATAGCTTTTTTATACTGGAATGTACCAGAAAGGAGATTTTTAGTTAGAATTCCCAAAATTAGAAAATGTGTCCCAGTCCCCATAATATGGGTCCCAATCCCCAAAATATGGTGAAACATTCAACTCTATCCATTGTTCCAACCGAATACATTGAAAAGATCCATCAATCACTAATGCTGATTTTCTTGAGACCGGGAAGTGTAACGGGGGTTCTGGGCTCAGAGTGTAAATATAGAGTATTAGGCCCTGATTATAGTATTAACCCCCCTGAATATAAAGTTTTAAAGCTGTTCTGTGAACCATTTGATTTATCCCTCTCATACGTCAAAATGAGCTGCCAACTGCCCCTGTAACATTTAGTTCCCTTGAGATGTCCACGAATGTCTGCAAAATCACCATTTTGGCCCACTGTGCATCATAACCAATCCCAAGGTTTCGGAATGCCATGATAAGTCTAACATTGACTTCCAGATTGTTCTTTGCCTTTTTGCCTGGGACATTAGCATAGCGTGATGATGAAAACTGATGCTCCCAAAGGCAAGTAGAGCACATCAACTTGAAGGTGACTGCAACACCTTGTTTTCTCTCACTTATCTCTTGCAACTCAACTCCTTCTTGTTTGCATCCTGGGCAACAAACAACTGAGAAAATGTTTCTCATTATAGCCATGCAAAAAATGACGAAACCATCTCCTTCTACTTGCTCAACATCTTCAGCATAATCTTCAATTCGTTTTGGAAGCTTTCTCGATGAACTTGATTCCCTTTCCGTGTTTGCTGTTGAAAGTGGTGTTTCCGCATTCAACGACATTTTGGGCCTAACAACTGCAGCATCATCACTTTGTTGTGTTTCTTCAATGGTAATTTTTGTCACTTTTTCATCGACACTGTGACATCTTGTTGCCTTTCGCTTTCGTGAAGGTTTACGTGCTCTATTTCTTGGATTTCCCATCGTTTCTTGCCTAAATTTGTAAAATTTCGTTTATCTTCGAGAGGCAAATACAATGGGCGAAAGCAGTTTGAGTGTAGTTTGAAAGTACTTCATGTTATGCGACTTGAAATGTCTCCTCCACATCCACAAACAATTCAACTCAATCCATGAAACAACTTCCAACGTTTTTGGGGGTATTTTAGTTGGTTTAGGGGCAAATTTGTCAAGTTTTGTGTTGCTAAGGGCGTTGCTAGGGAATTTTTAAAATATGTAGACACCTTTGAAGTCCAAAATTAGGGGGTTTTAGGTGATTTTTCTGTAAGTGAGACACAGTACTTGAAAGGGCATACTTCAAACCTTGATTTAAGGCATTTTAAAAATTTTGGGAAAAAGATGAGTTTTTGGCTAGATGTTGGGGGTGTAACCCCTCAAGTCAAATTCTGCCGCTGCCTCGTTTGGATGTGCATCACACATCGGTCTATGCGCTCCACTGGCCAAGATAGGCGACATTCGTCTGAGCATGCGCCGCGACCTTCAGGGATGTCTTTGTAGTTGTGCTGTGGCGGGAAATTTTGAGCTGACGTGATTGTTTGTTTTCGCCGGGCCTGGCTTGAAAAGTTACTTGTGAAAAAGTTCGCAGTGAAGGGAAAGGTATGTGAAATTATCGAATTCATGTTTTTAGTCATAAAACGGAATTTTCAAAAGCTACTTCATTGCTTGCTGTTATCCTTTCCCGTCTATCTTGTGCTCGTTGATTCATGAGTTCATGCAATGTTCCGTGTGGCCTATAGGCCTCCATGGTCGATATGAATGATTTTGCTACGAAACAGTTTAACAAGGATGAAAATGAACGATAAAAGATTTATAAGTGATGCTGTTTTATCTGTGATAGAGTGAAGCAGACCCTGAACAAAGGGTTTAACATGCACCTGTGCCAGGTCACAATATTGAAATCTGTGTTCAGCTTTTCACAAGTGAAGTGGACTTGCCAAGCCAGATCGTTTGAGCAAGTCAGCAATTCCACCAGCTGACCAGCAAAGTAATTCAACACAAAAAACGACAGAAAGTTGATACTTACTGTTCCAGTGTAAAATTACAACTTATTGAGTACGCTAATAAATCCTTTTCATTTATTGATTGTTAATGCACTTTGATACACCTACTTTCTATAAGAAATGAAGGATACCCCCTATGCACAGATTATTGGGCAAAAACATAAAATGCGTATTTTATGAGAAACATGGTTCTTGGGTTGGTTGCCATAAATTTTAGGCCAGTTCAAAGCAGCTTCAAAACATTTTGAATTTGGATTGATCTTTAAAGATGGAAGCTGCAAATAAAAAAATTCCTTTAGTTTTTGTAGTCCAGGATTCATGAATCACTGTTCCTTGATTTTTGCAAAATAAGTCCTAAAGTTTAAAAACTTTAAAAATCGAATTGTACTACAGAATCCTTACAAGGCACTGCCACATTTCGGCAAATCTGCTATTTCTAAATCCTGCAAAGTTTGACATAATTGTGATCAGTTCTAACATGTTTTGGCCTATTAAAGAAAATGCCTATACAAGATATTGTTTGTTTGCTTAGTCTACAGCAAGAAGCCTGGAAAAATGTGTAATTCTAAGGTGCAAGCATGGTATATCAATTTAAAGGCAAAACAAAGAATAGCACATGCAGTTGAAAATTCTTAAGAAAAGACCATTTCAGAAAAATTTGCAAAGATCATTTACTTTTGAATGTACGATGTTCTTTCAACTCAGCTGCCATGTTTTGCCCTATTAGGCATATTGCTTTGCAGGATATTGAAACAAGGTGGCCAAGTAGTTTCAATTGTTGTCACATTATCACACAATTTTTGGTGTTAAGTCTATTTCTAAATAGATCAGATTGAAATGGCTTTCATTGATATCAAAGAAGAAGTCCATGATGAGACTTGAATATTTTTTTATGAAAGTAAATAATATTCAAACTGCAAAGCAAGAGCTATAAGAAACTGAGGATGAATATTTGACAAAAATGTACTGCTAGTTCTCTCTTTACACTGTTAGAAGTGTTCTGGTAGCCTTTCTGGGTTCAAGGCAATTAGAATCAACACCACTGGAAACTCTCTTCCCTGAACATTCCTACACTGTTGAACAAGGCAGGGTCCGCGGAGCAGAGTGAGCAGGGTCCTAGCACACCCACTTTTTTGCAACAAATGGCTTTCTTTTCATTCAAAATTTGGAAAAAAGTAGCACTTAGTTGGCTGGAAAAGAAGCTGAAATTGAAACTGTTAAAGACGATTAAAGACGGTTAAAGACCGTTAAAGCAATCCTATGGGCGGGGTCCTGCAAACTTTTTCCGGGGTCCTTGCAAAGGTTATAAATTTACTGCACTACTTCTTTACTACTCTACTCCTAAATGTCTACTCGCTTCCTACTGGTCTTGCCATCGATCTTTTCTTTGTTTTGCTTGGCTATTTCTTTTTCTCTCTCAATGTGCTCCATTTCCTCTTGTTACAGTTCTTCTTCCTTTCATCCTCATCAATGTCCTTGCCCGAACCGTCTTCCACAAGATTCCTGCTATAGCTAGCAAGACAATTCGCATCACAAAAGAGGCACGTCTTTTCTTTGAACTGTTTACTAAAGTTACAAAGTGAGAAGTAATAAGTGTTAAAGAGAGTAGACTACTTTAATTCGAAATCAAGAAGTCACAGAGACTTAAAGAATTCCACAATGTATGAACTAATTCTTCTTGAGGAAATTTGAAAGATGTGAATTATCCAGACTCTTGCCTGACATGGCAAGACTGTACCACAGTAGCACATGCCAATTAAGTATCTCAAACTCGTCCCCGTTTGATCCTTTTTATAAGCAATCCATTGTTTCATAATAAGAATCTGGTTTATAAGAAAATAGTTGTGGTGGCACCACCAGAAGAGGGCTAAAGAGGAATAAAGCCCCCTGTTAGAAGAATCTAATCTCATTGAGGGAAGAAATTTCGGTTTCCTGTTTAGTTGGTAGTTTCTTTAGATAATCGCGTTCTTCCCAAAGGGGAAAGATAAGTTCCTTCGAATCTTTGTGGAAACCCCTGCGAGTTTCAACCCTTCCTACTGATACAAAACCAAGTAATTCAGAAATTGAAGGTTGTAGAATAATTATTCATATCTTTCTGCATCCATTGGTATAAGATTCATTTTGAATCAATCCGGTTATAATTGGTTACAAGATATTTGTTTAGTTGGTAGTTTCTTTAGATAATCGCGTTCTTCCCGAAGGGGAAAGATAAGTTCCTTCGAATCTTTGTGGAAACCCCTGCGAGTTTCAACCCCTCTTACTCATACAAAACCAAGTAATTCAGAAATTGAAAGTTGTAGAATAATTATTCATATCTTTCTGCATCCATTGGTATAAGATTCATTTTGAATCAATCCGGTTATAATTGGTTACAAGATATTTGTTTAGTTGGTAGTTTCTTTAGATAATCGCGTTCTTCCCGAAGGGGAAAGATAAGTTCCTTCGAATCTTTGTGGAAACCCCTGCGAGTTTCAACCCCTCCTACTCATACAAAACCAAATAATTCAGAAATTGAAGGTTGCAGAATAATTATTCATATTTTTCTGCATCCATTGGTATAAGATTCATTTTGAATCAATCCGGTTATAATTGGTTACAAGATATTTGTTTAGTTGGTAGTTTCTTTAGATAATCGCGTTCTTCCCGAAGGGGAAAGATCAGGGAGCGCCGAAGGCGCGGGAGGGGAAACGGCCAGTGGAGCGCACAGACCGATGTGTGATGCACATCCAAACGAGGCAGCGGCAGAATTTGACTTGAAACACACGGGAAAAAGCAGGAAGAAGCAGCAGAGTTGTACTCGGATAACTCATTTTATTGGCAATCATGACATACGTGAGTAATTTATGCTGATTTTGATCGATTACTCGAAGGTCAATTTACGTTTTGGGGGTCCTTGCAAGGTTATACGACTATCCAAACTATTCATTTGAAGATGTTTTGTTTGGGCAGGCCAAAAACGTCAGAACTGTTTATCACAGCTACACCTCGGCGGCATCTCAATTTCTTCGTACCAAAATAAACCCAAACGCTAATTCAGATAAATTCTTATGCTAAAATCATACAGTAAGCTGTCTGCAAAAGGATTTCGTTACATTTTGTTACATATCGGAGTTTCAGAGCTTTGAATTTGCTTCGAGTATTTTGCACCTTCAGGTCAGGCCTATGCTATAAGCAAAATCGCGGTTGACTGTGTTGGCCTTCCATTTCTGCAAAATTCACAATCACCCGTTGAATTTCTGTTTTGATTTTATTCAGCGACACTGTTTTCTGTTTGACAAAAGTAAGCCTTGCCCATTTTTTTATACTTTTCTGTTTCAAGCAGATTTGTTTGCGGTAGTTCACTTTCTGGACTTGCGTTTTCCTGTTGAAATATTAGGCCAACTCGTTGCTCACAACAGACAATGCGATGGCGGCTTTCAATTTTCTGCTAGGTTGCCAGTTACCCGTTGAATTTCTCATTTGATTTCATTCAGTGAAACCCTTATCTGTTTGTATCAGCTAAAAGTTTCATTTTATTTTTTACACTTTTCTGTTTAAAGCAGATTAATTTTGGGCTGTTTTGACTTTGGATCTTCTTGTTGACAATCTCGCCTGACCTTGATAAATGGCCTTCCATTTTCTGCAAAATTTACCATTACCTGTTGAATGTTTGGTTTGATTCCATTCAGTGAAGGTCTTGTCTGTTTACAAAGCTGATCTTTGGACTTTATTTGCTACTTTTTGTTTTCAAGGTGATTTGTTTGGAAAGGCTCAACTTGTGGTCTTGTGGTTTGCTATTGAAATGTTAGGCCAAATCACTGATCACAACAACATTAAGGTGCCTTTCCCTTTTCTACAAAGTTCATTGTTATCCATTGAGTTTCTTGCTTACTGTCACTCCGCAAACCCCTAATCTGTCTGATGATGGTAAAAATATTATTTATTACACTAACTTAACTAACGCTAATGCAATGGTGGCCTTCAATTTTCTGAAGAAAAGTCACACCTACTTTTTGCCCTGTGATTCAAATCAATGTAGCAATTTGAAACAATGATAAAGACTTAGAAGGCTGATTTACATAGCAATAACAATTTTACAATAATTGTATGTTTTCATCCTTTTTATCACAAACTCAAACGGAGTACCACATAATGGCTGCATATGAATTTTCACAGCCCCTCATGTTTTTCATGCATATTTCAGTTTGAAGAATCTTGATACTATTGCACCCACCCAGAACTTAAATATCTTGCAATATACAGTAAAATGTTAGTTTTTGTATTTTGGTTGCAGTATGTACAAAGGTAGATCAAGTTCTCACTTCCCTGCGGTCATGTGTAGTCAATGTTGTAAAAAACAGTGTGAAATAATTCTCTTCATTTTGTTGCAGGGGAAGGATCCATTTGCTATTGAGGATTGCATATTTCTTGCAGAAGGTGTGTTAATGTGATGACAGCAAAGTGACCAATTTCATTGCAAACAATTCTAGCTATGTTTTAAAAGAGCTGTCAGCACAGATAAAGTCCACATGGACACCATTTGAGCATTTAGCATGAAATAATTCCCTGTCCAACATGGAAGATTTAATGGAAGATCAAAGATTTTAGGTTTTTGAAATTAAGAAGCTATGTAGACACACTTGGGAGCTATGAGACACCAAAAGTCAAAGTCAACACAATTTCATGCAGATGACTTATTGCATAATTTTAGACCAAAAAGTTTTATCTGGCTTGTTTATCATTCAATAAACCACAATTTGTTTCTTATTAGTTTTTAATTTAACCTTAGTGATGCACTTTTTGTTTAAAAACTGCATCTCATAACCTAAAAGCAAAAAGAGTTTCTTAACCTTGAATTGACTTCTAATTGCTTCCAAATAGTTTCTCAATTTTTGGAGAAGGCTTTTTATTGATGTTTATTCTATATAAGGTGTTTCATATAAAAATGACCATCAGTTCAAAAATCTTTTTAGTGTATCAAATCTTTCAAGTGTATCAATTCCATACCATGCACCAATAGATGATTGCACTAAAGATGGTGGTCAGGAATCTTTTACCATGATGCTTTGTATCACATTGAATTCTTATTGATTTGATCATCTGATTTCTTCAAGACCTCAAAGGATCTTGGTTCAAAATTTGTTGATGCCATCTTTACCGCACCCATCTGTTAGAGGGGATTCTGATGAATGAATTCTTGTTATCTGCTTATACATCCTCATCTTCAAAAAGCAATGTTCCGTATGTGAAGTTTTATTACCAATTTACCACTCACTATGAGAAGCAGCGTGGCTGTGGTGTTGGTGGTACTTGGCAATGCAACAACACTAACCTCTCTTTTGAAAAAGCAGAAAAACAAAAAATTGAAACCAAAGAGAAAGTACCTTGCATAGAGCCCTTGGAACCAATTATCTAATGGACAAATTGTGTACTCAAAAAGTCCTTTTGCAACCCTCTGTCAATTTTCAAAGTTTCCAAATTTTACTAGCACAAAATATGAATACAATTGTGGTCTCACAGAAGATTGTCAAATGAATTTGACTCCTATAATGTTTGTAAGAATATGAATAAAAAATATTTTTCTGTCTTCATTTTATGAATCACAGGCCTAATTATAACAATGAAAATTTACATAAAGGAATAAAGAAGAACACATTCAAAAGTCAAGTAACACATCTCAGCAGTCACAGAGACTATGCCATAACTTTTGCCCAAAATAAAACTAATTCAGAAACTTTCAGTAGGATTGAAATCATCCTTCCAATTTAGAGTGCTTTGGCACATTGGACTACTCAAAAATTTCATGCAAAAAGTTAGATACAGTAGCGTGATGACAACACTTGCCTACAAAAAAGCTTTTTCAGTACAAATTGAAACAAATATCAAGTCTTTCTATGACAGAGATTGTCATATCTAATGGAATTTCACTCAGCTTGTTTCATCAGCAAACAATTGTTCAACTGGAAGTTTCTCCCTATATGAAGAAGGCATAATATTTCACTAGCTTATATCAATGTGAACATGACATCATTGAAGTTACTGTACAGAAGACCTAATCAAGTCTGCATTGCAACCCGTGTCAATTGTCATTATGCTCAAAGTGGTGCTAGGGGCTGTAATGTGAAATCTATGCCAGTTGTGGATAACACCACTGCACAACAGTGCTCTCAAGCAGGTCCTCTTTTTACAGAGCCAGGACTTGGGGGCAATCAATCGTTGCCAGAACTTGGGGGCAATCAACTTTTTGAATCAGTAAATTAATGTTTTATTTGTGTTCCGTGTTTGGCTTCCTCTCTCCTTTGTTTCACTGAAAATTGATTTCATCAAAAGTATTGTATCAATTCTTGTTGAGACGAATTGTTTTGCTATTAACCAGTTGATTTCTTGTTGTAAGACTCCGTGTCTCTCACAAATTTCTGTCGCAAACTTAGGCCAAATTGGCATTTCGTTGATAAACAAAGCATGCCACACAGGAATAATCATTAAATTCTTCTGTTCCTTCGGTGAAAATAACTCAAACGACTGCTTTATTCAAAGCTAACATTCTTTTAACCCTCGAACAACAAACTATCGTGCTGCTTCCCTCTGCAAAACCAGCAGTAGCTGCAAAAATTTAGCGCTTCCTCTTCCCAGCAAACACCAACACTTTGCAATTGCAAGTCGCCATTAATCGCAGCCTCGTTTTCGAATTTTGCATCATACATCGGAAATCAATTGAATGGCCGTTTCGCCTCCCGCGCCTTCGGCGCTCCCTGGGAAAGATAAGTTCCTTCGAATCTTTGTGGAAACCCCTGCGAGTTTCAACCCCTCCTACTCATACAAAACCAAATAATTCAGAAATTGAAGGTTGCAGAATAATTATTCATATTTTTCTGCATCCATTGGTATAAGTTTCATTTTGAATCAATTCGGTTATAATTGGTTACAAGATATTTGTTTAGTTGGTAGTTTTTTCAGATAATCGCGCTCTTCTTGAAAGGGAAAGATGAACTCCTTCGAATCTTTGTGGAAAACCCCTGCGAGTTTCAACCCCTCCTACTCATACAAAGCCAAGTAATTCAGAAATTGAAGGTTGTAGAATAATTATTCATATTTTTCTGCATCCATTGGTATAAGTTTCATTTTGAATCAATCCGGTTATAATTGGTTACAAGATATTTGTTTAGTTGGTAGTTTTTTCAGATAATCGCGCTCTTCTCGAAGGGGAAAGATGAACTCCTTCGAATCTTTGTGGAAACCCCTGCGAGTTTCAACCCCTCCTACTCATACAAAACCAAGTAATTCAGAAATTGAAGGTTGTAGAATAATTATTCATATCTTTCTGCATCCATTGGTATAAGTTTCATTTTGAATCAATCCGGTTATAAGTAGTTACAAGAAACTTGTTTAGTTGGTAGTTTCTTTAGATAATCGCGTTCTTCCCAAAGGGGAAAGATAAGTTCCTTCGAATCTTTGTGGAAACCCCTGCGAGTTTCAACCCCTCTTACTCATACAAAACCAAGTAATTCAGAAATTGAAAGTTGTAGAATAATTATTCATATCTTTCTGCATCCATTGGTATAAGTTTCATTTTGAATCAATCCGGTTATAATGGGTCACAAAGCGTTTTAGTTTGTAGATCTTGTTCTTCGTGCCTTTCTTCGACAGAAGAAAATGGAATCATGAAATCGTTGTCGAAATTGCCCCTGAACTTTTAACCGTGGCCATTCATTGAAAACCAAGCAAACTACAAGAGTGAGTTGAAAAGGCGAATATTGGAAGTTTTCTGCATTCAACTGTGTAGGTTTCATTATGATTCAAAACCTAATTTCGTTGCTGCAGTAGATTTTTTGGTTGTTAGCTTCTTGTTCTTCGCGTCTTTCTTCGACAGAAGAAAATGGAATCATGAAATCGTTGTCGAAAATGCCCCTGAACTTTTAACACTAGCCATTCATTGAAAACCAAGCAAACTACAAAAATAAGTTGAAAAAGCGAATATTTGAGGTTTTCTGCATTCAACTGTGTAGGTTTCATTATGATTCAAAACCTAATTTCGTTGCTGCAGTAGATTTTTTGGTTGTTAGCTTCTTGTTCTTCGCGTCTTTCTTCGACAGAAGACAATGGAATCTTGAAATCGTTGTCGAAATTGCCCCTGAACTTTTAACCCTGGCCATTCATTGAAAACCAAGCAAACTACAAAAATAAGTTAAAAAGGCGAATATTTGAAGTTTTCTGCATTCAACTGTGTTGGTTTCATTATGATTCAAAACCTAATTTCGTTGCTGCAGTAGATTTTTTGGTTGTTACTTTCTTGTTCTTCGCGTCTTTCTTCGACAGAAGAAAATTGAATCATGAAATCGTGGTCGAAATTGCCCCTGATTTTTTATCCCTAGCCATTCATTGAAAACCAAGCAAACTACAAAAATAAGTTGAAAAGGCGAATATTTGAAGTTTTCTGCATTCAACTGTGTAGGTTTCATTATGATTCAAAACCTAATTTCGTTGCTGTAGTAGATTTTCTGTTGTTAGCTTCTTGTTCTTCGCGTCTTTCTTCGACAATGAAATCTTGAAATCGTTGTCGAAGTTGCCCCTGAACTTTTAACCCTGGCCATTCATTGAAACCAAGCAAACTACAAAAATAAGTTGAAAGGCGAATATTTGAAGTTTTCTGCATTCAACTGTGTAGGTTTCATTATGATTCAAAACCTAAATTAGTTGCTAGTGTGAATTTTTCAAGTGCATGTTGGCTTGCACTCTGTGGTTGACGTTAGTCCGAAGTAGATTTTCTCTCTGCATGCAACAACAGCTTCCATTTATTCATGGCTTTGTCGTGAGGGATATATACGGTGCTAAAACAATAAAGGAACTTACTGTAATTTGATTTCTTTTTTGTGTGTGGCTTGATGTCTTTGTTTTATTGATTGGTCCATTGTTTATCTTGGAGCTTCATTTCCTGCTTCCATCACTTCTGCAACTTTCCTCGAAAAGTGAGATCTCGTGGTCCTGCGCAGAATCTTGCGCAATGCGCCAAAAATGAATGTCGCCTATCTTCCACTGGCCGTTTCCCCTCCCGCGCCTTCGGCGCTCCCTGGTATCGCCCTTATCAGACCACCGTCGAAGAACAATAAATTTAGCACATCAAAATCTTTTCAAGGCCGTTGACAGTTCAACAAAGTATTTTTTACTTTCCCAGAAAGCCAGAAAGTTACATGACCAATTCTAATTTGATTGAAAATGATTTCAAAATATTGTTAATTTCACTCCCACTTTTAGCTCTCTTATCCTTGACCTCAGTCAACTCTAACCACACGATGCGTCAATAGTCTACAAAACTAAAGGGTTTCACGCGGTGGACGCATCTGGGCGCCATAATGTCAGTTACAGTGCTGTTCCAAAAGGAGCCTTAGGTCTCGCAATTTGTGTGTGATTCTCGAAATTTCTTTGGATATGAAACGAGAAGAGTTGGAGGAAACATTCATGAAGACTATTCTATGTTAACTGAAAGAGATATCGAGAAACGACACAAAATAGACAAGGTGTGTGGAAACATCAAAGGAAAAGTGAATTGCACTTTCACCTTCGTTGCAGGTAGGTCAACTTGAAAACTTTATTGCAAGTCTTCTGAGCAAGACAAAACAGCGAAAATGACGAAATATCAAAGAGATGACATCAGCAAACAATTTTCGCGCGCTTTTTGGATTAGCTAGGCCAAAGCTCCCTTTTAATTTTAACATTTTATTCAAGGCCGTTGCACAACTCGGAATCGATGGTGGTCTGATAGGGGCGATATTACTCTATACATGCATAGCCTCTATAATAACCGATAATGATTAAATTTGCATAATCACTGTTTCGTGTCAGAAAGAAAAGCCTTCGTGTGAATAGTTCCAGAAATCTCATATTACAATACACAGAATAGGAGATTTGAATGCCTGCTAATCTTGTTAAAGTTTTACGTTTGGCGGTTGCCGGAAGGTTAACTTAACCTTTTAACGTTAACCATAAGGTTTGGGGGTCTAAGGAGCCAAAAATTTCCTTCCAAATTAAAGGGTCTGTTTCATCCAGCATTCCTTGCACGTGTCGTCTCTTGGTTTCCCTTTGTTGTCGCCATTTTCATGGGCCATGAAAATGGCGGCAAACAAAGGTTAGCCAAGAGACGACACGTGCAAGGAATGCTGGATGAAACAGACCCTTTAAAAAACAAAATTATCACGTTCATCTTACATATTGTGTGTTTCTTTTCTTAACAGTTTGCAATTTTTTGCATCTTCCTGTGATTTTTGTGGCATTTCTTTTCCGTTGGGTTGTTTAGGCATAAATTCTCATGTGGCGGTATATTCCGCATGCAAAGTTGACCATTGACTTGGCATGCAAAATGCTACATTTTGTTGGCTATTCTTTGCATTTTATTCGGTAGCTCTTGAAAGCTAATTTGTGTAATTTTCATCAGCATCACCTGCTTTGTTTGCATATCTGACAAGTTGAATATGATTGACCCGCTTATCACAACTGACGCCAGGGCCCAAAAAAATATTTGTCTTCCTGGTAGCAAGCCAAGCATCTTCATTTCTTTTCACACAATTTCTTCTTCTTTCCCAGTATACTAGCCCCTTCTGTCCGTTTGCCTTTTTCTCTGTCCTTCTTTCCCCTTCCTCCCTTCCTTTCTTTCCCTTCTTATCCCCTTCTTTCCATTTCTTTCTCCTTTTTTCCTTCTTCCTTCCTGGGAAATTTAATCATTTCAACTACTTTCCTGGCAGCGCTGCTACCACGCTACTTTGTTCTTTTGAGCCCTGGCTGACTAGACTTATGCCTTTTCGTCCCTTGTTTCCCTGCGTTCTTTGACTTACAGATATCACTTGGTCAATAGGGACTCATAATATTACGCTTGTATAATGGGCCCACTTTTTCAAAATGGCCTAGAAAGTTGGGAGTCCTCGTACACTCAACAAAATCGCTTCAAAATCTGGTTTACAGAGCTCAAACATTGAAAAGCGAAGTTTTAGTACAAAGAATGATGTTGTGTTGACCTACAAAGCGCAAAATGCATACGTTTCAGGCAGTAATCTCCCTCTGTAGAAGCAAAATAGATCCATCGAAGCTGCAAGAACTCCAGGCTGCTTCTACCGTTCTTTAAGAGCAACAACAACAACATCCTGAATAGCGGCCCCTGATTGGTTAAAAACTGAATTCTAGCAATTTGATTGGTGAATACGGAACCACCCTACGCGGGCCTAAAGTGGGCCCACTATTTAAGAGTAATGTTATTAGTCCCTCTTGACCAAGGAACGCAGGGAAACAAGGGACGAAAAGGCATCAGTCTACTGGCTGACACCATCTTTTTGAATGCACGGAGGAGCACTGTTTGTTTATGGGTCATTCCAAATAAGCACAACAGATGGATGTCAGGTGACATTCTCAAAAGTCCTTCTAATTCTAACCACTGAAACCCGTGCATCTGAGAACCTCAGAAAAAAAATTTCAGCAAGATATCTCCTTTGGTTCAGGTTTTATGATCAATTAAATATTTAGCTTATTGATGCAAAAATGTGTTTTTTCATAAGATGGCAAATTCAAGTTCAGATATATGAAAAGCAAAATTTCCTATCCCAACTCAATCTGCATTTACTTGTAGTATGCTATGAATAATTGTAGAAATTTGAAGTTTTGCGTAATTGAAGACCAACGTATTTGTAGAATATTGCTTCAAAGTTTGAACCAAATTTGATTTTAGCCCCAAAATGTGTCTGGGGAAAGGATTTTGGTGTTGGCTTTCTGATCGATAAATGCCATGATGCTTTTCAATTTTACGGAATAGAATACTGATCTACCCCAGATACTATATTTTAATCAACCAAATGCTTTTCGCAAAATTCCTTTGTCCAGGGGGGTTGCAAAATCTCTCAGTTTTTGCCGAAAAGTCTATTTTTCTATACTTTCAGACGGTATCTTGCAAAAATCCTGCAAAGCTTAAGATAGCTATTTATATCATCCAAATGTGCACATGCAGAAGTTCCAAAAAAGTGCCAAAACCAAGGAAATTTTGTTCTGATATGAGAACAATAGCTCTGTCAAAATGGATGCACGCTCAAAACGGTCAACTTTGGCCAACTTCAACGGGCTAGAAATCTTGTGTCCCAAGGAGGTACATTCCTGCATTTTTTTGTATAGACTCCTACACCTTATAACTTATTTACCTACAAATATGGAAGCGAAACGGAGTCTGGAAGGGTGTCAAATAGCAACAGTTGCCAACACGGGGATAACATGATAACCAAAGGGTTTTTTTGGACAGATTTTTTCATGGTGCAATTTATTTACACTTTTTGTTCCAAAGAAATCATTTTAGAACAGTTTATAATGAAATCGATTTATCCATTTTATGGTTGTGCCGTATTTGTTCAAAACAGGGAGTTTCCTCATTTCTGTCCAAGACGAAACTGGCATCTAGTGGCATAGAATTTTTCCAAGGACGGAATGTCATGCAAAAAGACATAATGGAGAAAAATGGTTTACTGTAGCTTCAATGGATTGATTCTTCTGAGAAGCCTTCGAAAATTGATGTCCACTTTGTCGAGTTACTAGATATTTTTGAATGTAATCCATAAGGAAAAGATACTCAAAATATCTCAACTGGACGATTTGGACATCAATTTTTGGAGGCTTCTTAGATGAATCAATCCATTGAAGCTACAGTAAACCACTTTTCCCATCATATCTTTTCGCATGATATTCCCGCTTTGGAAAAATTATGCGACAAGTGGATGCCAGTCTCATCTTAGATAGATATGAGGATACCCCGTCCTTTTGAGCAAATATGGCACAACCATAAAACTAATCTCTATAAGGATACAATCCATTTCATTATGAACTGTTCTAAAATGATTTCTTTGAAATAAAAAGCGTAAATAAATTGCACCATGAAAAAATCTGTCCAAAAAACCCTTTAGTTATCATGTTACCCCCCGTGTTGGCAACTGTTGCTATTTGACACCCTTCCAGACTCCGTTTCGCTTCCATATTTGTAGGTAAATAAGTTATAAGGCGTAGGAGTCCATACAAAAAATTGCAGGAATGTACCTCCTTGGGACACAAGATTTCTAGCCCGTTGAAGTTGGCCAAATTTGACCGTTTTGAGCGTGCATCCATTTTGACAGCACTATTGTTCTCACATCAGAACAAAACTTACTTGGTTTTGGCACTTTTCGGAACTCCTGCATGTGCACATTTGGATGATATAAATAGCTATCTTAACCGTTGCAGGATTTTTGCAAGATACCGCCTGAAAGTATAGAAAAATAGACTTTTCGGCAAAAAGTGAGAGATTTTGCAACCCCCCTGGACAAAGGAATTTTGCGAAAAGCATTTGGTTGATTAAAATATAGTATCTGGGGTAGATCAGTATTCTATTCCGTAAAATTGAAAAGCATCATGGCATTTATCGATCAGAAAGCCAACACCAAAATCCTTTCCCCAGACACATTTTGGGGCTAAAATCAAATTTGGTTCAAACTTTGAAGCAATATTCTACAAATACGTTGGTCTTCAATTACGCAAAACTTCAAATTTCTACAATTATTCATAGCATACTACAAGTAAATGCAGATTGAGTTGGGATAGGAAATTTTGCTTTTCATATATCTGAACTTGAATTTGCCATCTCATGGAAAAACACATTTTTGCATCAATTAGCTAAATATTCAATCGAGCATAAAACCTGAACCAAATGAGATATCTTGCTGAAATTTTTTTTCTGGGGTTCTCAGATGCATGGGTTCCCGTGGTTAAAATTAGAAGGACTTTAGAGAATGTCACCTGACATCCATCTGTTGTGCTTATTTGGATCGACCCTTATGTGGGATTCACAGTTAGCAGGAGTTTACTTCAAATGTATACTCAAGATATATGTGAAAAGATCGAGTAAGAGATGGAGAACATGAAAATGAAATGCAAGTTTGCTTTGCAATTGAAATATTTTTTTGAGAAACGGGTTTCATGAACTGATTGTCTGGCAAATACTGCCGTCCAGAATTTACCGCCAATACCCTAGAGAGTGATAACATTCAGTTGTCATAAGTGTTCCAAAGGGGACTGCAGAGGGCAGTTTCCAATGAGATCCCGGATGTGCAAGATCTTAACATTGAATGTGCAAGCCAGTGTGGAAAGTTTGTTCTTGTTATGCTAATGGTTTACACCACACTAATTTTCTAAAGACAATAGATCTATTGTTCTTCCATTGTTCTTGATGTTGCTCCATGCCAAACATATTTGGCGCAACACAACATGAGAAGAAGTTATGTGGTCTGTACTTTTCATATTGCCAAGTCTGAATGCCAATCCATGAAATTGACAAGCATGTGTATGCTATTCACACCTACAATGTAAAACATGGAGAAAATGGGACATAAGCTTTATCATCAGATTTTTCTCTTTAAAAGTTCCTTAAGCTGAAGATTTTTGGAAAACCACATTTAGATGTCTTTTGATCCGCAAAATATCAGCAAAAATTGCATGAAAAATTATTATATGCATCCAAGTTGGCCCATACGAAAGTGCTCAAATCAAGACAATGGTTGTGTTTTGGAACTTTTCAAACAAGGAAGCTTTCTTTTGGGACACACAGTAGATGTGGCCCGAGACCAGTTTCAATTCGGGAATTCTGTGTCAAAGGGAACTGTGTCAATTCCCTTTGAGGTGGAAACAATGACAAAATAAAAAGCTTCCATGAAAAAGTCAATTTACGATAAGATGTAGATGTATATTTCATTTTATTCACAGCAAAGCAAAATGCTACTGCTGCAGCACAGAAGAGGCCAGAAAAGATTGAAGTTTTTGTGAATGACAAGAAAGTCCTTGTTGACCCAGGAACCACTGTCTTGCAGGTACTGATTTGGATATAGTAGCTGTGCCAAAAGAACTTCACACATTTGAAAATTTATTAGAGAGAATAAATACTGACTTACAGTATTGTTATTTGCAAAAATTTTCTCATCATGCGAAAAATGGCAAATTTCGCAAATTACAAAACGGGTACTTGAAATTGTAAAGTGCGAAAATTCTCCGCTAATGTTTTGTTCTTGTCAATGATCAACGCAGAGTAGGCCAGGGACAACAAAGTCTATGTTTCACAACTGCTGTGTTGCTATTAACGATTGCCGTCAAAGTGTAACTACTCTTTTTGCAAATTACAAAGAAACCACAAATTTTTTGTAATTTGTGAAAAATGTCTAGATGCCGTATTAAAACAAATCTCTTTGAGTTTATAGTATTTAGAACCGGGCGGGGGGAGGTGGGGTTGTTGTACATAACATGTTGAGGGTACAGGTATGTGCCGCCCATATGGGTGGGTATTTTGGGTCCAAAGTTCTGTAAATCAGGGTCCCTTTTCGGCAGATTTTCCTTGAATATCTTCTGCGGTGTAATCATTTAAGCCATTCCAGAGACGACAACAAGCTTTTTTACTGACCGTTAATTGATTTTCGCAAATTAAAAAATACCACAAGCTTTTTGTAATGTGCGAAAAAGACCCCAATGGCCTATAAACATGAATTTCTTTGAGTTTATGGTGTTTAGAAGAGTGTCTAAGATGACAACGAGCGTTTTTACAGGGTTGATTTTACAAAAATTACAAAATACCTCGAACTTTTTGTTTGTAATTTGCGAAAAATGTTCAAATGGCCCATAAACAAGAATTTCTTTGCGTTAATAGTGTTTAGAAGAGTGTTCCTTATGTGGTGTAAGCATTCAAACCATAAAAAAGAGGACAACGTGGTTTTTTGCTTATTTTTTGTTGTTGATTTTTTGCAAATTACAAAATACCACAAACTTTTTGTAATTTGCGAAAAATGGCCCATAAACACGAATTTCTTTGAGTTTATGGTGTTTAGAAGAGTGTCATCCAAAAGATGACAACGAGCGTTTTTACAGGGCTGTTTGTTGATTTTACGACAATTACAAAATACCTCGAACTTTTTGTTTGTAATTTGCGAAAAATGTTCAAATGGCCCATAAACAAGAATTTCTTTGCGTTAATAGTGTTTAGAAGAGTGTTCCTTATGTGGTGTAAGCATTCAAACCATAAAAAAGAGGACAACGTGCTTTTTTGCTTATTTTTTGTTGTTGATTTTTTGCAAATTACAAAATACCACAAACTTTTTGTAATTTGCGAAAAATGGCCCATAAACACGAATTTCTTTGAGTTTATGGTGTTTAGAAGAGTGTCATCCAAAAGATGACAACGAGCGTTTTTACAGGGCTGTTTGTTGATTTTACGACAATTACAAAATACCTCGAACTTTTTGTTTGTAATTTGCGAAAAATGTTCAAATGGCCCATAAACACGAATTTCTTTGAGTTAATAGTGTTTAGAAGAGTGTTCCTTATGTGGTGTAAGCATTCAAACCATAAAAAAGAGGACAACGTGCTTTTTTGCTTATTTTTTTGTTGTTGATTTTTTGCAAATTACAAAATACCACAAACTTTTTGTAATTTGCGAAAAATGGCCCATAAACACGAATTTCTTTGGGTTTATGGTGTTTAGAAGAGTGTCATCCAAAAGATGACAACGAGCGTTTTTACAGGGCTGTTTGTTGATTTTACGACAATTACAAAATACCTCGAACTTTTTGTTTGTAATTTGCGAAAAATGTTCAAATGGCCCATAAACAAGAATTTCTTTGCGTTAATAGTGTTTAGAAGAGTGTTCCTTATGTGGTGTAAGCATTCAAACCATAAAAAAGAGGACAACGTGCTTTTTTGCTTATTTTTTGTTGTTGATTTTTTGCAAATTACAAAATACCACAAACTTTTTGTAATTTGCGAAAAATGGCCCATAAACACGAATTTCTTTGGGTTTATGGTGTTTAGAAGAGTGTCCCTTGTGCGGTGTAAGCATTCAAACCATGAAACAGAGAACAACGCGCCTCTTTACTTATTTTTTGTTGATCTTTCGCAAATTACAAAATACCACAAACTTTTTGTAATTTGCGAAAAATCGACAGACTATCAGTAAAAAAGGTTGATGTCATCTTTTGAATTGCTTAAATGCTTCCAACGAACGTCTGCACGCAGGCTAACTCTTCTAAGCACCATAAACTCGAAGGAATTTGTTTTAATAGGAATTTTAAAAAGTTTTGGTACTTTGTAATTTGCGAAAAATCAACAAACGATCAGTCAAAATGGTCAATGTCATCTTTTGAATGGCCTAAATGCTTGCAACGAACAAGAGACACTCTTCAAACCACCATAAACTCGAAGGAATTTGTTTTAATAGGCCATTGGGATATTTTTCGCAAATTACAAAAAGTTCATGATATTTTGCAATTTGCGAAAAGAGTTACGATTTTCCATCTCTGAGGTTTATCAACGTTTTTAACCGCGTATCTGGCTTTAATGGTGATCATTACTGGCAAATACCAGTAACTGATTTGTTTTAGATCTGGTTCGGAATCGGAAAGGATTTAGGCCACTGGGCCTAGTAGCAGGAAAGCAAGACAACACAGCGGTTTTGTAACAGAGTCTTCGTTGTCCCTGGCCTACTTTGCGTTGATCATTGTCAAGAAAGAAACATTAGTGGAGAATTTCCGCTTTTTACAATTTCAAGTACCAGTTTTGTAATTTGTGAAATTTCGCATTTTTCGCATGATGCGAAAATTTTCGCAAATTACAATAAGCCATAAATACTTGATAAACTGAAATAAATCAAAGATTGGTTAACAGCTGAAAGGACTATTTTTGGTGAAGTGCTCTTTCCTTCTAGCACTCGAAATATTAGGTAAAACTTTGCCATTTCAGTGAAAAGGGAATTAAAACCCTTTATCAAAATTATAAAGAATGTCCTCATTCAGACAAATCTCATTGTTCTCCAGGTTTTTTAATTGAATCTTGAGAGTGTACCATATCATCCACAAAGGTGGCCCAGTCACTTTACCTGAACACAGTGATGGTGATGACCTTTTATTTGTAGTATGTTGCTGATTTAAAGAAAATTTCTTTACAGGGTCATTTCATGGACGATCATTTTATATGATGGAAGTATAACTGACTGACCTTATTTTCTCAAACAGACTCAATGCATCGCATTGTGCATTTGTCTTCGTGTTTTGTGAAAATGCAATGATTTGTTTTTATTTGTAAAAGATAAACTTGTTGTGCAGTATGAAAACTGTTAATGCCCTGTAAACCCCCATTTGCACTGTGCTGATACGAAATGAATACAACATAAAACTGTACTGTTTGTTTTCTATTTAAACGGAATCACTGTTTGCACTGTGTTGGCACAAAATGAATATGATATCTTCTGACCATGTGCAGGATGAGGATTTTTCAAGGAGCATGCTCTCATTTTCTAAATTATTGCCTCAATGGGAATCCAACATGAAATAATTCTGTAGTCACTGTTTAAACTATGCCAGTTGAAAGAGGAAGCCAGTTAGAATGCTGTACTGTATTTATTTTGTGCCATATTCCAGTAAAACCAGCATAGTGTGCCAGCTAGTGTAAACAGGAGGCCAGTTTCATGCTGTATTCATTTGGTACCGGCATGTTGTAGATGTGGTCTAAATTATAAGTTTGCAATCATTATCTTTGTTTGTCTCAGGCATGTGCAATGGTAGGAGTAGAGATTCCAAGATTTTGTTACCATGATAAATTGTCAATTGCTGGTAACTGCAGGATGTGCTTAGTTGAAGTGGAAAGATCTCCAAAGGTATTTGTGACATTTTACTAGTTGACCCAAAACCTCAAAGCCCTTTCACAAGCTAGATCATAACTAGCTCCCTCCCTGAAATCAAAAACGGTTTTCAAATGATACCTTGAACAGAGTATATTGAATGCACGATGTTCCAAGCTAAGCCCAGTAGCAAAATGATAAAGGGCTCAGCTCAAATTGTCATGCATTCAAAATACTCTGTTCAAAGTAGGATTTATAATATTCTAAATGTTTTTTTTACAATGAGTATCATACAACACACCTACAACGAAGTTGTTCTGTTGTCAGATGCTTTGTATCACAGCTTACAGTAGTTGATAGCTGAAAGGCCAAGTTATTGTTCCAGGGCAGATGCTGCATCATTCATTCAGTTAGTCATTCAAGCAATGATAAACAGGGGAGATTTTGTAACAATAGCATCAGTTGCTTTGGTTCGCACCTCAATTCAAAGCGATTAGCAAATGTAGACAAAGGAAATTCTCCTCCTTAGCAATGGAGCCGATGACGAAATAGAATTGCATCATGCTATTGGTGGTCCACCCAAAACATGCTGATTGACAATGGGTCTTTACCTTGATCCGTGGCATGAGTATACAATGAAATTGCCATTATTGGTAATTTAATCCAATGTTGATGGTTGTTTAAAATGAGAGATTTTTTTTCTTGAGTGGTACAGAATACAATTACAGCTAAGTTTTTATCAGCATCTCAACATTAATCTATTATGCTTTCAATGACGTCTGCATGATCAAACAATTGGCCGATTGATTCTATTATTTTTGTACATAGCCAGTTGCTGCTTGTGCGATGCCGGTCATGAAAGGATGGAAGATTAAAACCGATTCTCCTCTTGCAAGAAAAGCCAGGTATGTCCCAGTGCTAATATACTAGATATTTCTTTGGAACCCAGCTTGAAGACAGTGCAGAGAAGGATGGAATGAATGACGTTGAAGGGAGGGAAGGAAGAGATTGGGAAAAACAGGAACAGGTGGAAAGTTTCTGCTAAAAAAGAGTTGACATTTGCAACTTGTGTAGATTAATCTCTAAGTTCAGGATGGGCTTTATCGTACATTTACTATAATTTTTCATCCAGGGACGACACTAAAGTAATGAGCAGAGTGGGCCTGACCTTAGCCTGAGATCAGGCTCACTCGCAAAGAAATTTACGGCAAAAAAATGAGCCTGATCTCAGCTACCAAACCTCAACTACCAAATTTTCCTCTGATGGTCATGTATTCCAAACCAAAACTGGTATAAAAATAATGATCATTTTTCCCTGAGTCTACCCATGTTTCAAGGGCTCATGCTGCTCTTAAGGTGAATGTGAAGGAAATGCTGTCATGAATGCGAACTTCCAAGTGTTGGCCATTTCCTGCCAATTTTTGGCTTCTCAACCATGTCCTCTTTGCTCAAGCATTCTCTTTATTTGCCGTAGGGAAGGTGTGATGGAGTTCTTGCTTGTCAATCATCCTTTGGATTGTCCTATCTGTGATCAAGGGGGTGAATGCGATTTGCAAGATCAGTCAATGGCCTTTGGGAATGATCGCAGTCGATTTGTCGATAATAATTTTCTTGGGAAAAGGTATGCTTTGTCTTTTTATCAGTGAACAATATGATAAGTGTGTGTGTGTGGCTGGCACAGCCTTTCATTAATTCGTACTGTATTAGGGGAATATGACAAGTTAATTGTTCGGCAAGATGCTGCTCTTAAGTCAGCAGTGCTCATTAAATTTTGTGTCCAGAATATGCAGGATTGTAGTGAAAGTTTGTGAAGCCAAAGAAACAATGGATGCGTAGGAATTTTCTTTAGCATATTCATAGCGGCTACGAGATATAGCTATGTCTATTCCCTTGAACGACTACGAAGAAAAAGTCGAAAAATGTTACAAACGCAGTTTAACATACGGCTTTTTCTCACTGACGTCCAATTGAAAACATTGGTGCGCGCGAATGAGGCATAAACCCCAGTAGGGGGACTTCAATTGGTATGTGCCGGGGGGGGGGGGGGCTCAGACACGGCATATTTTTGAAAAACCCAAAAGTGTACTAAATTTAGGACATTTTAAGACCCCAAAAATATACTCATTGCTTCATGATACAAAAAACTAGAGGTTTTATGGCTTTTTCAGCAACTGCGCTGCACTGTTTTGGTGAAAACTCAGCCTAGCACTCACTTTGTCTAATTTTCTCATCAGCAACCCCAAAAATATACCGATTATGCGCAAAATAGCGTACCCAAAGAAAGGTATACTAGACAACGTTTTGCAAACCCAAAAAGTGTCTGACCCCCGTCACCTACAGATAGGGAGTGCCCCCTTGGGACATAAACTAAGTCTAAGTTTAGACTAAATCTAAGTTAAGTTAAATTTAAGTTGAAGTTTAAACCTTTGTTAGAAGGTGCACTCCAAAAGTTATCTTATGTGAATTGAGTGAGTATTGATACTAGCTTTGTTATTATATTTAATCATACAGTTTCTGCGGCAACATTAGTTTTCATCAGGGCTTACGTTTACAAATCAGAACCAGTTCAGAAATTTCATTGTGGGTCAGTCTATGACACAATATTCTTGAACGTCTTTAATTGCATGTGTTTTCAAGAGCTGCGCCCTTACTCTTTTTTGTTAAAGCTTTAGCTGGTCTCTTTCACACTTCCTTTCATAATATTTAAAAATGCCGTAATTCTGACAATAACAATGATTTTAATGATGCTTTCTCTCGAATTTTAGTAAATCATCTGACGTTCCCCCCAAGTAATTTATTGGATTATAGTCTCTTGAAAGACTATGATTGGACAGATAAGAGCAAAATATCTTACATGATTGGTTTTTACTGAATTTATTTACCAAATCTTTTCATTATATTATTCTGAGGATAAATTATGAAACTTGTCGTTCTCACTCTAACGATATAGTTTTTGCAAGCTGTGTTTATGTCAGCCTTTTTCTCGTGTGTTGACCCAGAAATCATTTCCCTATTAAGGGCGGTTGAAGACAAGAACATGGGACCTTTGGTAAAAACCATCATGACAAGATGCATTCATTGCACGAGATGTATCAGGTACGTCTTTCCTTTGCCATCCTTTAGACAGATTTATTGTTGGAAAGGATTCTGCTTATCGATACAAGTTTCAAGAGATGTTGTTTATTAGTAGTGCCATTTTTTACTAAGGGTGTGTTTGATTGGTACTAATTCTGAAAACGGTAGACTTGGAAGACTCGAAATTTGTGTTTGATTGGCTTCCCAATTCTGAAAACGGCAGGTTTGGCAGGTTTGGCAGGCCTGCTGAACCTTCTGCTCCAAAAGGCGGAGGGTTTTGCAGACTTTGGAGAGATTCTCGATTTCATTTGCAGAACTCTGAAGACGAGGTAACTTTGCTCGCGTTGCTACGGTAATTGGTAACTTTACTCTTTGTTGCCAAGCGCAAGACTCGTCTTCGTGTTTTTTCAACTGGAAACCTCGTCTTCGCTAGGATGAATCTGAAACCTGCTGTTTTGAAGAATTTTGTGTTTGATTGGGCACAGTATTTCCGTCTCTGCGAAGTCTACCGTTTTCAGAATTCGGTAGGCTTGGAATCACCAATCAAACACACCCTAAATGTTATTTCAAAACGTTAGATCAGTAAGCCTTGCCTTTTGAATCAGTTCAATGGTAATTTATTTTTTGTGTATGGCCATTTAAATTGTGCAATTTAAAGTATAGGATGTCAGTTTCCTGCTTTGAATTCCTGAAATTCTTCTTGGGAGTGCATGCCTTCATCTACTTGATGCAGAGAGCAATGGAAGTGATACCTCGGTAATGTGGCATATCCATCAAGACAATCATTTCAAATCAAAGACCGTTTTAATTGTAATTCTAATCCAGCAAGATAATTCTCCAAATTTTGAAGTAACTAAATACTAAACTGAGGTTTATTACAAAATGCGTTACCTCAATAATATAGAAATTTCTAATTTGATATTATCTGCACAAGATTGGCTAAAATACGCACCAATTTGGACGTAACATCCTCCATTTCTGTTTTATTACTGCCACCACCCTCCACTCATTTTGCTAAGGGCAGGAGTGAGCAACTTTCCTTCCTTCATTTAGGCAAGACACTGTCTATGCCCCGACCATCAGCCGTATCATTAAGTTTCAGTTAAGGGAGATGAGTAAAAAGTTAAGGATTTAAGCAATTACAAGTCCAGAAAAGTGTTTCATCTTCCTCCGGACAAAATTATGCTTTTGGTGTAGCCTTCCTAACGTTTGAAAAGAAAATGGACGTGTTGATGGCGTGGTATGCGATATTCCTTTCTTCTGTTCAGAGGGTCTGTGGTAAAAGTTCGGACCTTCCTCACTTTTGGACAGAATATGGGCGTATTAAGGACGTGGTATCCGATATTCCTTCGTGTCTTGAAACCTTCCTATCGATCGGTGACCGTGCGACCGTCATGTTTTCTGGACTGTGAGTAGTAATGATGCAGACAGTATATTAAAACATATTTACACCATCCTTTTCGTCGATCTAAAGATTTGGAAGCGAAATAGCTGGCGTAGATGATCTTGGCACAACTGGCAGAGGAGGAGACATGCAAGTTGGCACATACATCGAGAAAATGTTCAAATCGGAATTATCAGGAAATGTTATTGGTATGCGATGCGTTTTTTTTTTATTTACAGTGTCATTTCTTGCAATCGTGAAATGTTTAAAGACGCTTAAAATCTACAGGCATGCTCAATAAGAGGTGTGCCTTCAAGCAATTCGGCAAATACAAGTTGTAAAGAATAAGCTTCATCAATAATGTTTGGTCACCGAAAAGTTGATCAAAGATTAAGTTTCAAATTAGATTATTTTCAGATGCAATAGATTGATAAGTTTAGACTCGTCACCAGTTTGCAAATGGGCTGTTTTAGCAAGAAGACACCAGCATTATTCGTTTGTTCAAGGATGTAAATTACAAAGTGAAATCAATTTCAAAACTTTTACGAGTCTACAGAGACTTATCGTACGTTCTATTCTGAAACTGACAGGCTGAGAAGTATACATGCAAAGGCCGCACTACAAAAATAGGATGTCGAGAAGGGAAGCAAATGCAATGTGGGGCCGTGGGGATCTGGATGCATTCATCTACCTTGGCGGCAATTAAGGCACGACCCCTAGGAAGAGCAGCCTTTTAGGGTTTTGAAATTTCAATTATTAATTTTCTTATTATACTTTTGTATTAGCTGATAGGGCATCGTGCCTAAATATTTATATGATGATGAATCTGAGCATATTCACAAATGATGGAAATGCGAGAGTGCCAACTGTTCTCAGAGAATTTGTCTATCTGTGAGCAGCTTTCCAGAAGGGAAAAGACTGGAAAATCAGAATGCTTAACGCCCGCGTCTTGCTACTGAAAGAGCTTATTATTTGGTTGCAAGTTACGTTAACTTGTAGGTTAACGTATTTATTGTATGTTTGTTTCGTTCCCTTGTTTAGTTGCATATTTTCTTGCATTGTCCTCTTTTTGTTTCGTGTACCGGATGATTCAAAAAAGGTTTCCTGTGTGGTTGGCTATGGAATAAAATACGTGGCTGATATTCAGAACTGAAATTTTTATCTATCTGTAAAGGCCAACTTAGATGAGGAAATTTTGCTTGGTAAAATCAATCTTCTTTGAGACCCCCAAATCAGGATAATGCCTGTTAGGGGTTTCTATTGGAATTGAGAATTTGGCATTCCATTCTGGTCCATGATTTATTTGGCATCGAAACTTGAATTCAATACAAACAGTTGCAGAAATAGACTTTTGATTTCAATACTGAGTAAATCATGGATCAAAATAGAACGGGGAATTCTCCATCCTCATCCAATCTCCTTAAAGAAATTTTCCTTATTTTTTTGTCTTGAAGATGAGCGATTTTACCAAACAGAATTTCCAATCTTAGTTAGCCATTGACAGATAAAGACTTTAGTTTTGAATATCGGCCAGATACTCTTTATTCCACAGCCTGCCAACGGGTAAACTTTGTTGACTCACCCGTTAGTGGCCATGAGGTGGTCCCGCAATTGTATCATCCGTGTCTGTTTTATGAATACCTCATCATCTTTTTTTCATTATAGACCTCTGCCCAGTTGGAGCATTGACATCAAAACCATATGCTTTCGTTGCAAGGCCATGGGAGCTCAGGTATGGCTAGACTATTCAAAGAACTTACATTCACTTACATTTTGTCGGAAGATTAATGCCAGTAAGCAGCATCGGTTGTAAATCTTTGAAAAATTTGTTATGAAATTTCGTGGCCTATTTCTTTGAAGAGGATTGCCTGAAAGAAACTTAAGCAATCTTGATACAATCCACCTTTTCAAGATAAGAGGTGCGAAAACGGAAGTCTTTTGTTGTTTGAGATGCTGCATTTTTTAGGCTAAGATCTTGTTCTGCGTACAAAGTTTAGTATAAAAGCGAATTTTTACTTTCATATCTATCTTCGTTTGGAAATTACAGCGATTTTAAGAATTCAAAGTTGTAAGGGCTTTCACCGTGGAATCAGATGTTTGGACGAATTTTGTCCAAACTTTTGATTTCACGGTCAAAGCCCTTATGATTTCTAATTCTTTAAATCACCGTTATTTCCAAATGAAGACAGGCATGAATGTGAAAATTGGTTCATTCACTAAACTTTGCATGCAGAACAAGATTTTGGCCTCAAAAATGCAAAACATCAAACAACAAAGACTTCCGTTTTCGCACCTCTTATCTTGAAAAGGTGGTTTGTCTACGATATGTTATCAGGCAAAGGTTTTTTTCTCTTGGAGTTTATAATTTAGAAATTTGATGGTGGTGCAACATTAAATGAATTGAAGTGTTTACTGGGTGAATCAAAAAACGGTTGGCGCGTTTGGCGTGCTGTGGAATAAAAAGTATGTAGTGGATATTCAAAATTCATAGGTTAATCTATCAGTCAAAGGCTAACTTAGATAACAAAATTTTGTTTGGTAAAATCATTCATCTATAAAGCCCAAAAGTTAAGAAAATGCCTGTAAGGGGTTTGTAGAGGGATCGAGAATTCCACGTTCCATTCTGGTCCATAATTTATATAACATTTAAATTCAGATTCAATGCGATTGTCACTTTCAGAAATGAATTTTAATTTCAATAGTAAGTAAATCATGGACCAGAATGGAATGTGGAATCTTGGTTCCCAAACAAACCCTTTTCCATCATTTTCCTAATTTCTGGATCTATGAGATTAGTGATATTACCAAACAAAATCGTCTCATCTAAGTTAGCCTTTGATTGATAGATTAATATCTTAGCTTCGAAGATTGGTCGCATACTGTTTATTCCACAACCCCCAAACGCGTAAACTTTTCTTGACTCACCCGGTATGATATACATTCAAATCTAGGAAAATATTCAAGATTTCTACAAAGCCCAATGGCTGAATTATAGACAAAGTAGCTAAAGTTTCTGTAAGGCCATGCAGTTAAATGACATAGGTCTTCAAACTTTACAACAACCTTTTTGAAAGATTTCGACTCCATGCACCAGGACACATTTTGTGTTAGTTGTAATGAATACTTGACGAGCTCCTCCTCTTTCCGAAATCGATTCTATCAAAGTTATTGCTGCTTACCTTAGGATTGCGTAAAATGTGCTTATGAAGGATACAGGTAGGCAAAAAGCATAGGGCTCGAATCTTTTCAAAAATTCCAAATCACTTGATCGACGGTAACTTCATGTAATTTACCATAACCCAGGGAGATAATTTTTGATACCATCATTATTTTCAGAATTACAGTATTTATTTATGCAAGTTTCGAAGTTGTGACATCATCGAATTACTAAATCTTAAACCATAAAAGTTGCAGACTTCTGTTAGTGCTTGCTACCATCTGGTAGACCTTCAAAAACTGAGTATGATCATTTTGATTTTCCTCTATCGGTTTAGAATATATGGAGCTTTAATCTTTGTCAAAGTTTCAGTTACCTCCTCTCGTAAATCCATTCATGAAACTTAATTGCGCTGTAATTGTGCAGATAATAATGATATTGAAATGCTCTCTCTGGTATTATTGCAAATCAAATTAAGTTTCCTTCGAAGAATTCAGTTGAAGAATTGGGGGCAATAACATTTTACACTTTCCTTTTTCAGTTTTTGCAAAGATTCGAGCCCTACGCTTGCCCGAAATAGGCTGTGGAAATTCTGAGGGTGAAATGCAGAGGGTGGTAAGGAGAAGGGGGGGGGGGCGGATCACGGATCATGAAAATGAAGTGCTAAACTTTTACGTTTCACGTTAATGATATATAACATTTTCACGGTTCGCGAAAATGAATACTGGCTTTACACTCTTTGCGAGAAGAAATATGGCCGACAATCTGAACATAAACAGTTTTCATCGTCAAGTGACTTTTGCTTTTGATTTGGCAGACCATCCTGGGTTCTCACAGCTGGTAGAAAGTACGATACACCTTGCCTTTTCTCCACTGTTGATCCACGACCTTCATTGGGCAAACTGCCATTTGCAACTGACACATCTTGCTTGAAGGATCCAATAGAACTGACACATTTTTGAAGGACTAAATAGCCTAACGATAAACAGTGTAGTGCCTAGAGTCCAAAGACTTTTTTCCTTGATTTTTTTCAGAATTCGTTTGCCATGAATTTGTCGCTAGGTGATAACTGTATTGGCTTCTGGCGTCCTCTTGCAAGATGGTCAATTTGAATTTTTAACGATTGTTGCACCGAGCGTAAAAGAGTTAAAATAAAGATGAAAAAGGTTTGCTATTCAATTTCATTGTCAATGTTTATCAATAGTTACAGTTCTTTGGTGATTTTAGGAAAATCGAATCAGTTGATGTACTTGATGCTGTTGGCAGTAACATAGTTGTTGGCACAAGATGTGGTGAAGTTATGAGAATTCTACCAAGGTTAAATGAGGTAGGAAGCAAATAATGAATGTATCTTCTATTTGAAAAATAATACGGAAATAACCATATAACCGTCTTTTATCCCATGGTGGACGCTTAGGAGATAAGGAGTAGCTATCGCCCTCAATTTGGTCAGAACAAAGACCTTTTGTTTCAAAACAATGCAGATAAACAGTGCAGATCAACAGTGCTTTTGTTCTTAAAGGACAAGTCCGGAGTTGGTATGATTTATGATAAAATACAAGATTATACCCTTATGGCTGGTATTTCGTACCTTCTCCCTCAATTTCTGTATCACGCTCAAAGAAAACGAGGCTACCCTGTTGCTTTCTTGCCTCTTAATCCCTGCTAGCCGGTATGAAAATATGGCGACGAAATTGCACTGATGTTTGGCGGAAATTCGCAGAATGTTTAGGGAATTTACAGCTGCTCCGAAGGGTTTTCTTTTACATTCAATCTAAAAATGTACAATACAAATTACATAATTATACTACTTACAAAATACTTTACCCTACTACTAGTATTATACCATTTGGAGCAAGAAACCGTGACTACCTAATGGCAACATAAAAGGGGAAAACACGAACATAGCACTACACGTAACGACGTGAAGCAGGAATTAAAGGAAATTGTAAGAAACGGGACAATTTCTTGGGATAATATGAAAAATCTTTAATCAAGACGTTCTGTTTTGAGGATATACGTAATAGTCAAAGTTTGAATTGATCTATTTACCTCATAAGACAGACTCTCATCACCATTTTCTGAAACTAACCCTAACCCTTACCCTACGACATAAATAACACAACATTCGAAAGTCACCCGCTCAACTGCATTCTAGCAACAAAGAGCAACGAGCAGCGGTTTCCAGATTTCTTCTCAAAACTTAATTGATACTGCCTTTATCTAAATGTGAAGATCTAAATGTGGAAAGAAGTTTATATTTGGCGGCAGCAGTTGGTAAGTTTGTTCTCTAGCGTTGATCATACAAACCCCGTATTTATCCTTTAAAAATGAATCGCATTAATCCAATCACATATATTGTAGGGAAGGTCGATAGAAAAAGGTATTCATTTTTGAGCTAGATAGTAGATTGTAGAAGTATATCATATAAGTTTTGGTATGTGTACAAACACGTTTTGTGCTTTTTGTAAAAATTTCTGGAAGATTACCTGATAAATGCCATTCTGTTGATATCTGTAAGACACCATTTTGAATTAGATATCATTGAAACCTTTCTCTGTAATTTATTTTATGTACAACTGAACGGTAGCCTACGAGTAGACCCCTTATTCAAAGGAAGTAAGTGTCTACAAAACAAAGAGTAAAGCTTGCTGCGTCCACCCAATTAGTTACAGTAATCCTTTTTTTCAAATAATGTGTGAAATGGGTCTCAACAAAGGCAGCATCAATTAAGTTTTGAGAAGAAACCTGGAAACCGCTGCTCGTTGCTCTTTGTTGTTAGAATGCAGTTTAGCGGGTGACTTTCGAATGTTGTGTTATTTATGTCGTTGGGTAAGGGTTAGGGTTAGTTTCAGAAAATGGTCTTAAGGGTGGTCTAGGGCTAGCTTGAGCAAGTTGGGGTTAGGGTTAGAAAGGGTAAGTTAGGAGCTAATTAAAGTAAGTCAGCGTAGAGTCAATAAAAACGCCCGGCGTTTGAAAAATCCTGATCCCTGAATATCAAGGCAGTGATGTTGAAAACTGTCTTGTTTTATCCCCGATATGTCAAATTAGGTTCAGTAATTTACCCGGCTTTAAGCGATCATTCCTTCCCGTCAAAAAAGGAGATTTTCTGCAGAAAGCCCCTTTCGAAAACCTGCAAAAACGAGCGAAATCAGCAAGCAAAATTTCCCTTTGTTCTCCTTCCTAGCAGTAATGACTCTTGGATGTGCTCATGTATTTTGTCATACTAAGGGGAAGACTTTTCAACCCACCAAAACAAAAGCACGTGCTGAAGCGGGCTGAAAGTCATCGCTGTGAGGTAAACACATTGGGGATTTTTGCTTGTAATTTTGCACGTTTTTTAAGGTTTCTCAAAGGGATTCACTTTAGAAAATTGCCTACAGAATCTGAACCGAGTGACCGATTTTGGTCAGGAAAATTTCTAAAATTGATTGAACATCTTAGCTATTTAATCAGATATTGCAAAATATCGTTGCTTATATAGTTAGGGAGCAGTAGCCTTTCAAACGCCGGGCATTTCATTGACTCAACCAGTATATATTTCAATATTTGCAAAAAGAATATGGCATTCGGCGTTACCTGCTCAACTGCACTTGCCCCCTCTTTTTTGGTAATAGGTCTAATCGTAGGCAACTGAAGGGATGTTGTGGATAAATGAAATTGATTGAAATGAATTTAGTCAAAGTCTCAGTATTGTGGTTTTTTTCAATGCGATCGCAAGGCTTTTCGAGTAAGATTTTTCAGATCATGTATACGTGTTGTTAACCCACCCTGTATGTCCTTAGTGACATGTAGACTCGAAGGATGAGGACGATGATAAGAAAAGACATTTTGTGGTGACTTTGAGAATCCATTTAAATTAGAGAAACATTTTGACAATCCAATGGAAAATAAAAAAAATTTGACAGTCCAGTTGAAAATCCTTAGTTATGACATAATTCGGTACGTTTTGACTCTGGCTAGAGTCATGTTCAGCAAAGAGAATAAGTGCACGAGGGCCTTTTAAACTAAAACGAAACACGGCATGCGGGAGGGGAGAAATACCTAAAGTAAAATAGACAACAAAACAAAGAAGAAAAACAAGTACTAAAATGTGAGATGAAAAACAAGACCTAATAAGGCAAAAATAGAAATCAGAATAAGACCATGGAAATAGATGACGTTTGGGAGTTCAAAGAGGGCTTGTCTCGTTTTATTAAAAGACTCTCGTGAATAAGAAGGTCAAAATGATTGTCTGTTTTGCTAATAATTTTAAAGTCATCAAAAGATGCTTTGTGGCCAGATTTAGAAATGTGGTCCCCTATGTACGAGAGGTTAGACTTTATCTTTTGACCTGCTTTGTTAATCCCTAGGTGCTCTCTACATCTAACAATTAAATGACTGACAGGTAATTTTATTAATTTTTCAGGACATCAATGAAGAGTGGATTTCAGATAAAACAAGGTTTGGGCTTCTATCTATCGTTGATCACAAGTTTACTTGAGTCTGATGTTAGATAAAAGAGAAACTTGATTCCTGTATGTTTCTATAGGAACTTTCCTGCAGAAAGCCATTCCAAAAACCTGCAAAGCGAGTGAATGCAAGCATGCAAACCTTCCTAACAATGATGACACTTGCTTGTACAGTAAAAACCCACGTATAAGAACCCACAATTTTGGAAGTTAGCCTGATTAGGTTCTTATATATTGAGTATTTAGTGGGAAATTAGGCTGTACAGGTTCTTAAATTGGTTCTCATTTAATTCAGGGCTTCCAGGTATTTCTTTTGTTCAGATTGAAACTTCAAGACCATTATTTACTGTCAGTTGAGATGCACCTGAGTTCACGAGGCCTTATTCAAAACACCAGTTCGTGGAAGAATCCGAAATTTCACAGAATACAATGAAAAGCTTTCAAAGCGTCTTTAGAGCTCTTTGCAATTTACACATATGGCAGAATCAGTACCTATAGGCTCAATCACAAAGGAACTGGAGTTTTGATCTAGTTTGATGATCTCCACGAATAAGAACCTATTTCAAATCTCAGGCTGAATGGGTTCTTATATATTGGGGGTCTAATGTCAGAATTTTCAGCCTGTAGGTTCTTAATCACTAGGTTCTTATACGCGGGTTTTTACTGTATTCGTGTATTTTTGTCCTCTTTGGAGAGTGGAGTCCCCCCTGAAAGAGTTATTCATACCACCACCAGTGGAATATTTGTTCTTCCTCTCAAGAAGATAGCACGTTCTAAAGCTTGCAGAAGTCAATGCTGTTGGTTTGCTGTGAGTCCAGTATAATGCAGAAATTTAAATAGGCTTGGTCATGATTTTGGGCACGTTTTGAAAAGGTTTCTTGAAAAGGTTTCTTGAAAAGGCTTTCTCGAAAAAATCCTTCGTAATTTCAGAACGGAATGGCCCGTTTCAATCAGGTTAATTTTTAAAGTAGATTTGAAGATGTCTACCATTCACACGGCATTCACACGATGCCGGCACATTTTGAAAAGTGTGAAAAATGTGACGGATAAGCCTCCCGTTTACACGAAAACGGCAAATTTTTGCCGACAAATACGGTAGATTTTGAAAACGGAACTCTAACCGGCACATTTTTCTGCGGCATTGTCTGAACAGTGGAATGTAAACAGAACATTTCTCGAGGCATTTGGAATGAGAGTGGTCGATTCTTAGAGTGTAGGTACATTTCTTTGGCATCAAAGTCTTGCAAAAGTTTTTTACAATCAAGTTTCCCTCCGTTTTCAAATTGTTCTGGCATCGTCTGAACGCGAGCTCAAATCTTGCTACCGTCAGATTTTTCATCGTTTTCAAAATGTGCCGGCATCGTGTGAACGCAGTCTCAGTTATATATTTGCCGATATTATCATCTTGAAATTAAGGAAGCTGCGGCTTTTCAAATGAGGATTGTTTTAATCGACTCACGATGTAGCAAGTGACGTAGAAAATTAGGGCGTCTTCTTTTGGGCATCTTCTGAAAACGGTAGAGTTGGCAGAAGATAAAATCCCATTCTTTTGGTACCCTTCTACCGAAAACGGCAGGCTACTCGGTAGACTTCCGAGAGATTTTTGACGTATTCGTTTGGGCTCTTCTGAAAGTGGTAGAGATCCGAGGCTTCGTAAACCTTCTGCTCCTGAAGCTAGTAGACTTTTGAAAGATCGCAAAAAGCATTGTCTCGTGAATGAAAAAGTTTTCAAAAACATTCGAAAAAACAATGTTACTTTGCACATTCTTTTCTCTTGTGATTGGCATAACAAAGTACATTGTATTGCAATGGCTTCAATTTGCTCGGTCGAGCAACAACATTTGAACTCTCATTTTTTCAGGATTCCCATTCTTTTCCATTTTTCTCTGCGAAGTCTTCCAACCCTACCGTTTTCAGAATGCTTATTCTTTTGGCCTTTTTCTATGCGAAGTCTGCCAACTCTACCGTTTTCAGAATTCCCAGTCTTTTGGTAACTGAAATTTTTCTCTGCGAAGCCTATCGTTTTCAGAAGACTTCGCAGACTTCAAACGCCAAAAGAATACGCCCTTAATCATATTAAAAGCATTTCTTGAAGCGAAAGGGAATTATCTTTCAACTCTTGGAGAAGAGTGTTGCAGGAAACGTGGGAACATTCTGTTTATCTATTTATATCACCCACAGGTTCGCATACGATGGGTTAAAACGCCAACGCCTTACGACGCCAATGATCAGAGGAGAAGATGGTAACTTAACTCCTTGCAGTTGGGAAGAAGCTTTGGTAGAAGTTGCCAGCAAAATGCATTCAGTGCATGCAGATGAAATGGCAGCAGTCACTGGAGGCTTGTCTGATGCTGAGTCTCTTGTTGCATTGAAAGATCTGCTACACACATTTAACAGTGATAATCTCTATACCGAAGAAGGATTCCCAAACAGTGGAGCTGGGTATGCTCTTTTGTTGAATACTTACCGAGTGACCCAAAAAAAGAGATACTTCACAAGCCAGATCGCTTTCTGAAACTAGGTCTCTGAAATGGGGGGCCATTGGCAAATGCTTTGTTTCACTGTTTCGTCGAAAGGCTTGGCTATCCTTTGAGATGCTTCATGGTTTTTTTAAGCCATGATTGCCGTCAGAAAACAAGGTTGGAAGACAGTTTCGAATCCACAATGCTAGCCTCCTTCTCAAGCCATCGCACACGCGTACAAAATACGAAACGGCGACGATATTTGGCATAACTTACGAAGATTAATCGTCAACTTTATGAAAGTTGGAGCCACGAAAAGTTGGAAAGAACTCACGACTGGTGTTCAGCAGCTGGTAAGGTTGCTTTTTAACAATAATTTTATCAACCTCGGACTTGTCCGTTAACATCTCAAAAGATGGCTAAGCCCTTCAGCTACATGATAATACCTTGTTTGCGTTCGTAACATTTGGTTTTGAAGGCTAGGCGTGATCTAGCTTGTGAAAATTTTTTGGCATTTCGTGGAGCTTCTCTTTGAAACTTTTATCGTGTTGTTACTTGTATTGGCATCCATGTTATGTTATCCTTCCTGAGGTTCTTTGTTTTCTTTTCACTTGTAAATCAAGAGAACTGCAAACGGTCCCACGAAAGAACCACATTTGCAAGCCGGCCTCCCTTCTTTCTGTCGTATTTTGCCAGCCATAATTCGGGCATCATTAATGCTAGGTAACACTAGATCTGATATTTTGAATACATGAATCTCAGACATTCCTTTTTGATCTATACTTATTGAATTCTGTTGTTTGTAAATAACAACTTGCTTGATGCGCGTTTTTCGTTATCTGAATACAGTAATCAATGTAAACTTGAATCTTGTGTATTCTTTTTGCAATGACGGATACAGTAGATGGAACTAACCATCTACGGCTTTGCATTTGAAATTATTTTCAGGACATATAGTTGACCGTATGGCTGCCGTCAGTTCAGAATGCACCAAGTCAAATTAAAGGTTTTTATCGAGTTTTCTTGTCTGTCATTGAACTGTCAACGGACTTCGCATTTCCAAGCCTCTGAGACACAATTCTGGGGTGGTCAAACCGTCGCATACAAATCCTAGAAGATGAAGCAGAATCTAGTGCTAAATAAAACACAAGCAGATGCTGATGAGCACTGGGGGAACGGATACAAAAGCAGGCTATTTAACAGAAGAAATTTCAGTGCTGCAAGGATTCTTCGTTGCTAATTCTTACGCTAAATGTTTATTTTCCTTTTAGTACTGATCTGCGTTCAAATTATCTCTTCAATACAACTATCAGTGGAATTGAGGTTAGTTTCTTTTGAGTCTTGAGAAATACTTTTATTATTACCGCGAAGCGGTATAATATTTCAAATTGAATCCGGATATCCGGATTCAAATCCATCCGCAAAACGAGTCTTTCTCAAAGCAAGACTTTATCCTGCGAAGCTGCAAAGTGATTGCAGGGGTGGAGTGAAACAGAGGCCGATACAAAATGGTGCAGCGATATCCACATGCATGTGAAGATTGGAGATGTTGAGATGTTTGACAAAAGAGTGTTTTCCGCTGTAAGACAGGGGCTAAAAGGAAATAGTTTGTAAGTGGCCTATTGTGATCAAGCAGTCATAACGCTGTTGTAACAAAGCCTTCTTTTGTGGAATGTTGGATTTACAGATGAATCTCTTGAGACGGGGAGAGACGGGCATACTTGAAGAACCAGTGTTGCAAGACCAGCATCGATCTTTGCATTTTGTTATGCAAACAGGTCGAAAAAGGCATATTATCAACCTTTTTCCATATGTTGGTTCAGGAATGCTAAAAACGCGGCACTTACTGACTACTGTTATTGTTTATTGCTAGTTTTAGTCGTATGTTTACTTATACTGATGCTGGTGAACCAGAACAAATTTATCCACTTGTTTTTGGAAGTCGCACTGTGAAAGCTTTACCTGATGAATCCAATAGAACTTTCATGTTATGAAGGGATAAGGACGTAGTCATTCATTTAGTTAATTTGATAGGTAATTCTTAATAGTTAAGATCACGAAAAAGGGGGTTGGTTATAAAATATCAGCAAATGTCTACGAAAAATGTAATATCTTAAAAATCTGCAAAAACAAAACAGCTGACACACTTGATCACACTTCTGCAGTCTATTCATCCAACAACAATTGTGATATGAATTAGATTAACAGTACAACAGGAAACTGTTTTGAAGAAGCATCGTTAAGTTTCTTAAAGGTGATCTGAAGCGAAAATTTTTATTGATCCAAACGAAGGGCCCTTTCGATTGATAAGAAATCCTGTTGAAATTTTTTGATATCTCATTTTGTTTTTAAATTATCCAATTGATTTTAAGTGTCAGTTGATGACGTCATTTTGTTTGCAAATTATTAGGATTCTATATGGAAAAAAGCTGTATCTGATCTTTGGAAGGTTACAGTTTTTTAGGAGACATTTCAGCTGATCAGAATGAATGCAATAAACGTTGTTTCATCAACTGATGTGACCTTTAGTAAGACATTTCATTTGAAGGATAGGTTGTTGACTTTATTTCCCTTTGGAAACGTTGTCAACTTTGTATACTTTCTCGTACTTTTTGCAAACAAAACGACGTCATCAGCCAATCGTACAAATTAGTGGATAACTCGAAGGTGAAACAAAGTATCAAAAAATTTTGATGACATTCTTCAACGTTCAACAGTGCTATTCATCTGCATCAATAAAAATTTTCGCTTCAGATCACCTTTAATGGAATACTGTTATACGCTCTCCGTAGAAGCGTTCGTAGGGTAAATATAAAAAGCTCTTTAAGGCTTCGAGAATGCCAGGTCAATACCAAGTACTGTTATGAAAGATAGGATTCCTCCTGCCCATCCCCTCCCTGTTTTCAATTAGATTCAGCTTACATGCATCGAATCAACGTACAAGCGACAGGAGTAATGAGTTTTCCTTGTTGCTTTATTTGACACATCTATATACAGTCGTTCTACACTGACCTCACTACTATCTGTGTATTGTTGTTTAGTTAATGAATAAGGTTATTTTTGGTTGAAAGAAATGAATTAGAAAGTAACTTACGTTATCGTTATGACATGCGTGACGATAAGAATTCTGGAGTCATGAAGGAAAGTAGATATTTGTAAACACGAATTCTCATACAGGGAAACCATGTTAATGTGCGCGTTGCCTGTGCCGTAGAAATTTAAACTGACTGTAGTAATAGTTGAATATTCTTCGTATGTCTAGCAACGTTTTATGACATTGACTCTCGGCTTCTTTCGATTTACGTATTTGCTATTAATCGACCAAATTTTTCTTCATGCAGGAAGCAGATGTATTGCTTTTAGTTGGCACTTGCCCAAGATACGAAGCTCCTCTTGTTAATGCAAGAATTAGGAAAAGGTAATTCTATTCTATTCATTTACTTTATTTTTTGCTTCATTTTCTGCATGTTTATTGCATCATTTACGCCTCACACTTTGAGCTTTTTCTTTCTATTCTCAATAAATTAAAATTAAACTAACCTAAATACATTAATACTGTACCGTTCTTGGTGTAAGAAGACACAAGGTCATCTGGCCTACACCAAGAACGGCACTTAAAATTTTACAAATGCAACTTCAAAACTAGAAATAAAACCAGCAATACAAGGAACAATACGAAACAAAACAAAAAAGAGCTTCATAAGAATTTCAGACACGGAATATTTCATTTGCAAAACACCAATATTCATAGTTAAAAGCCAGCTCAAAAGTACCTGAGGGCCTTTCACAGAGGCTGTGTTTCTTATAGGAAATGAATTTGATTCTCAAGAAGATGCCTCTCTCGTAAGGAGGTCTTTTTTAAGGAGGGAGAAAGCTTATTTGATTGTTGTCTATAGTCAGGGGGGTGGGGCAAAGGAAAGCAATTTTATTCTTAGCAAAAATTTAGCAACAGTTATTTCGAAAGGAAATTTCAATTCTATTTCGAAAGAAAATTTTTATTTTTAGCGACAATCATATCCTGGTCTCCCTGTGAATTTATAACTAAAATTAGTAAAAAATAAAAGGTAGCACAATGTGTAACTTCTAGCAAACAGATATGATCTAAGAAGACTTATGGCTTTTCGTCCCTTGTTTCCCTGTGTTCTTTGATTTGCTGATATCACTTGGTAACAGGTAACCTTTTGCTCAAGTGATATTTGTAGATTAAAGAAAGCAGGGAAACAAGGGACGAAAAGCCGTAAGTCTATGATCTAAGTTCAGTTCAAATTTTATCAAGGCTGTGGTTGATTCATTTGCTTTGTATACTACAAGGATTTGCTTAGGCCTACACGCCAAAGCTTTGATTTGGAGGTGACAGCTAATCCCGGGGGAGGTACTCCCATTGTGGCCTGACAGGGGGGTCCAGTCAGGGCCAAAGATGGCCAAAGCAAAATTTGAAAAATACCCTCAAATGGTAGTTTATTAACCTAAAAACTGGGTCATTTGGTAGCATTTAGTAATAAAAATTTTCTACGGATTTTCATAATTTTTCTTGCAAAACTGATGGAACAAAGCAAGAAAACTTTCAAATTCATTTATAATTAATGCTGTAATGACTAAATTGGCGTGCGGAGGAGCGTACCGGGTTGAACATAATTAATGGCTAGGGATCTTAGAATAACCCCAATGGGTAGTATCTGGTTGACAAATAGGGCCATTTGGTAGCCATTTGGTAAGACCCTAAAACCGACTGGACCACCACCGGAGGCCACAACCGGAGTACCCCTTCCCCACGGGCAGCTAATTTGAACTTCCAACTTTTATGTTTCAATGCTCAGAGCACCAATATCAACAACTGAGGCACAGTAAATCCCTGCATATAAGAACCTACCAAAATAAGAACCTAGAGGCTGTTTTTCCTGAATTATGCACCTTGTGATTAAGAACCTTTTTCAGTTTGATGAAACATAGGTTCTCATTGCAGAGGTAGCAAAGTTGATTTTTGATTGTTGTTACTCAGTTTATTTTGGTCCCAGTTGGCTGTTGAAGTTTGATCCTCCTCCCCAGTTAGTTATTAGGTCCATAAGAACCCTTCCAAAATAAATAATAGGGCTAAAAATCTTTTGTGTTACTCTGAAAGGGCCTAGATAAGGCACCCTTCAAATAAGAACCTCTTTACCTTAAAATTAATCATAGTGCCTTTGAAATAAGAACCTATTTCAGCGTGGTTGTAAAGCAGGTAGGTTCTTATATGTAGGGATTTACTGTATCCATATTCAAGTACATTTTTATGTTAGTTGTTATGTCCATAAGAACCCTTCCAAAACTAATAATAGGGCTGAAAATCTTTTGTATGACACTGAAAGGGCCTAGATAAGGCAGCCTTCAAATAAGAGCCTCTTTACCTTAAAATTAATCATAGTGCCTTTGAAATAAGAACCTATTTCAGCCTGGTTGTAAAGCAGGTAGATTCTTATATGCAGGGATTTACTCAAGTACAATATTTGAGCAACATTTTGAAATTGGTTAGTCATTGAGTGCAATCAAGTTATCATCGCTGGGCTCAAAGTTATAATCGCTGGGCTCAACCAAATCTGTATTCTTTTTTCTTGGAAATCCAGTGTTGATGACAATATGCTTTTGTTGATTTTGGTATTCCTTGCACCATTTTAAATACAGTGACTGTCCCGCATGTAAGACATGCAAAGTTATGAAATACAGCCCCTGATTTTCAAAGTAACACCTCATGTTAGCAGAAACTGGTTCAGGTCTAAAAACAAGTTTGCTTCTTATTTTAGAATGATGTATTGAAACCTTGAATTTTTCAGCTGTCCAGTTCAATTGAAATGTACCAATTTAAGTGAAAACAAACATTTTTTTATGCAAACAAGCAAAGAGCACCTTCTCCGGGGGGGGGGCACAGTGATCCAGGGCATGGAATAAATGTCAAATCTAAAAACCTTTCAAATGCAAAAACCGTTAAGCTCATCTTAAAGAGGACACTCTGAGCTATTCAGAATAAAAATCCGTATCCAAATAGGACCAACGAGTGCAGAGAAGTTGCAGTCTAAAGTTGACTAAAATTGTTAGGTCATGTTTTTGTTTACATTTCCGGTCTATCACTTTTGAAATGGGCCTAAACCAAATATTTCAAATTTTCATTTCTCCAGTTGTATTCATCCGATTTCGATAAACTTTTTTTTAGATTAAACCTCAATGTCTGCACAATCGATAACATATGAGTTTCATGAATTTACGTCGATTTATGTCTTTATTTGGCACACATTTTTCAAGGAGTGTTTTTAGCAGCAAAAACAGCACGAAACCCGTGAAATTCTTCTTTCCTAGTGCAAACAAAAAAAGTGAGGAAAAAAGAGTCTTAGAAACTCATTTCCCACTAACCTTAGGTATCGATGAAGATTTCTGCCAAAGGGTTCGTTCTGATTCGTTCAGGTAAAAATTTTATCGTAGATATAAAAAATAGTGTCATTTAGGCCCATTTGTGGTATTTTTTGTGATTTTACGTTATGGAATGTATACTTTTTTTCTTGGTGCTTCTACTGCATAATTTTTTGTTTTCATTGCACGGTTGTAATAGCAAAGGTTTAAATTGTAAATAAAAAGAGGAATTATTTTATTATTGAACAAGCACATTAAGATTTCAGTGACTTGAATGGTACATGGGTTTAACGCGGGTTATGAAACAAAGCTTACCTTTATTTGACGTCTATGACTTTTGGGATGTAGAACTCCACCTGGAGGTACAACTTCCGATCGTGGAAAATGCTCTTTCAGGTTATAGTAGGTGTGGTGAGTGGCAGAAGGATTTCAGTTGTGACTAAGTCCCAGAATTTGTCAAAGATTTTGACACCCAATCCTTGAGTACAAATTGCATTTCCAGTAGCATTTTTCACTGCAAAACTCCTCAAGTATTTTTGTTTAACATGAAACAAAGCATTGCTAAGACGCATTGCCTAACATCAAAGTCGCCTAAGAAGAACAGTATCAGAATTATAGTAGAACAGTACCTCAATAAATAATGACCCCTAGTGCCAGAAAATTCACAATGAAATTATAAAAGTTTACCCCGTTCCCTGAATGTTCTGACAAAAACTACCATGAATGCCAACATGACCAGACATTGGAGCATCCCTTCCCCTGAGCTTTTGGTCTATCAACTAAATTTCTCTTTCACAAGTCATCAAAAAGGAGCACTCTTAGTTTGATTTATAAGAGATCTTGGAAGCCTCAAATTTTTGCTTCATCACATGTTGGGGGCAGTCAAGAAAGCTATATGGTTATCATAAATCGTTTGAATTTATAGTGACTACATAGGCTCTATGTTTATCACATCAATTTCTCTTTAGTCTGTACCTTCTGCTGGATACAAAATTCCAAGAAAAATCACATTTATTTTCGGTTAACATTGAAACTGATTACAGTGTCGCACATGCTGAAAAATATCGTCTGAAAACTATCTGCAACTGACAGGATTAAAACTGCAACTTAAAAAGCAACCCTTTTTGATAAAAATCAAACTTCGAGTTTGTGGAACAAGTTCATAGGAAACTTTGGAAAAAGTAATCGTCACAGCCGCAACAAAAATTGTCGTCATCAAATGTCAATGGTATCTTTGTCTGGATGTTCATCAAATTGGTACCAGCCTTAGTCGAAGCTAGACTGAATGCATTGTGAAGTGTCAAGTTTAGGGTTGTAAGAGTCAGGTTATCTTTGTACCAAACCAAGGAGAAGATCTTGTTCCAAACATAAACAAATAAACTATAGTAAATAGATCGAATGGTGAGGTTGGACTAGGGCTTAGTATACCCAAAGTCATAGATAATGCTAGTCGGCTTGATTTTCATAAACCACGTTGGACCTACTTAAATCTTAATGTGCTTCTTAAATGATGAAATAATTCCTATTTTTAATTGCAATTCAAACCTTTGCTATTACAACTGTGCAATGAAAACCAAAAATTATGCAGTAGAAGCACCTAGAAACAAAATATACATTCCATAACGTAAAATCACAAAAAATACCACAAATGGGCCTAAATGACACTATTTTTTATATCTACTATAAAACTTTTACCTGAACGAATCAGAACGAATCCTTTGGCAGAAATCTTTATCGATACCTAAAGTTTAGTGGGAAATGAGTTTCTAAGACTCTTTTTTCCTCACTTTTTTTGTTTGCACTAGGAAAGAAGAATTTCACGGGTCTCGTGCTGTTTTTACCGCTAAAAACACTCCTTGCAAAATGTGTGCCAAATAAAGACATAAATCGACGTAAATTCATGAAACTCATACGTTATTAATTGTGCAGACATTGAGGTTTAATCTAAAAAAAAGTTTATCGAAATCGGATGAATACAACTGGAGAAATTAAAATTTGAAATGTTTGGTTTAGGCCCATTTCAAAAGTGATAGACCGGAAATGTAAACAAAAACATGACCCAACAATTTTGGTCAACTTTGGACTGCAACTTCTCTGCACTCGTTGGTCCGATTTGAATACGGATTTTTGTTCTGAATAGCTCTGAGTGTCCTCTTTAAGATGAGCTTAACGGTTTTTGCATTTGAAAGGTTTTTAGTTTTGACATTTATTCCATGATTTCTAAAGAGCTGGATCACAGTGGGGGGGGGGGTAATTGTAGCATTTCTTGGAAATGAAAGTTTACAAACACAAAACAAAATAATTTGTTTTGCATCACAATCACAGAGCTCACGTAGTTCATGTCTGAGTAGTTGATCGACTGTTATGACTTTTTTAAGAAGAAACTTCACCCTGATTTGTAAGGTTATCGCATTGCATATAAAACGCAGCAGACCTGAAAATGAAGAAGTTGTTTCTTATATGCGGCTCATTGCTGTATCAGTTATTTCTACTTCTTCTTTCGACTTCAATTCCATGTTATTGATCACTTGTAATATTCATCTTAGCTGGAAAGATAATGATTTGAGAGTAGCAATGGTTGGAAAGGAGGTTGATCTAAGTTATGAATACGAGGTAAGGAGGCATTTAGATTTAACTTCAGTATCATTGTAAAGTTTGCTTCACAAAGGATTATTTGATTCTTATTTCACTTGGGAATTTTATGACTATGTAGCTTGCAGGTCTTTGGAAAATTGATTAGGAGTCAAAGTGTCCATCATATGTAACTTGTTCTTTGTCAGGTATTTTGTTTGCCTCTATGTTTATTCTCTGCTACTAAAAATTCACAACTTTAGCCCATTATGGTGAAGAATGAAAACATTACTTATTGAGGCTCTAAAAGATGAAATGTGCCTTCTGTATTCATTGGAGATTGCAGAACATATTTGGAGTCAAAATTTCCAGTATAGCAAGCAACAGGGACATCCGTCTCAAGATCTTATGTACTTTGCTTTATTTTTTATTTTTGATACGAAGCAAATTTATTTGCGGGGGCGTGGGAGAGAAGGAGAAATGCGGATCTCTCCTTCCTTCGTCTATCTCTCGCTTCCCCTGCATTTTTCTGGTCTTCTTCGCATCAGCAAAAAATATTCACTACGCACCAGAAATGAGAAATAATTAAAATATTGAAATGTGTACTGAAACTGATGCTCCTGTGGAAAAGCCGATGTTGTCCTCATGTAAAGTGGTACCAGTGACACATTTAAATTGAAATGATTTTTTTTCCGAATGACCTTCCAGCAAAATTATTGATAACATTACGTCTTCAAAATAGTCGGCACATAGTCTTTGCAGGACTTGTTTTTCAGTGTGACGATTGGTCTTTGTCTGTGACAAAAGTAAACCTATTCCCGTAAATTGTAAGGAAGAATGAATTAGAAAAAATAGTGCTTATTTATATTCATCAGAGACCAGTAAATTTTGTGAAATTCAATTGGAAATTTTTTGTATGTGTATCACTATATATTTGGGTCCTTCCAGATTGGAATTTATGGTAAACTTTTTTTTAAATGATATCTGTATTTATCTGTCATTTACCATACTCATATATTTACGAACAGTGTAGTTGCTTCTATAATTTCTTTTCACATAATTTCTCTTTGCAGCATCTTGGAGAGTCTGCGAATGTTTTGGAACAAATTGCATCTGGCCAACACGAATTTTCAAAGGTTAGTGACAGTACATAAGATATTTTTCCTTTATCAATGTATATACTACTTGCTTTGGTTTAGGGACGATATCGTTTCTTAGGTGCAAATTATTGCAGGCATTCCCCAATGATATATAGCAATCAGAAACCCTCGCTAGCTTTTAAAGGAGAATCGAAATCTGGAGAGGAGGGGAATGCAACTGTAGATGTTGACCCTTCGTGTCTCAGGTTGGGTTCTTGAGCGGTAAAACTATTTTACACTGTAAATACCGAAGGATGAATGAAGTTTTAAATACAGTAAAAACCCGCGTATAAGAACCTACAATTTGCAAGTCAGCCTGATTAGGCTCTTATGTATTGAGTATTTAGAAGGAAATAAGGCTGTTCAGGTTCTTAAATTGGTTCTTATTTCATCCAGGGCTTCCAGGTATTTCTTTTGTTCAGGTTGAAACTTCAAGCCCATTATTTACTGTCAGTTGAGAGACACCTGAGTTCATGAGGCCTTTTTCAAAACATCAGTTTGTGGAAGAATCAGAACTTTTGCAGAATACAATGAAAAGCTCTCAAAGCATCTTTAGAGCTCTTTGCAGTTTGCACATATGGCAGAATCAGTATGTATAGGCTCAATGGCAAAGCAACTAGCGTTTGATTTAGTTTGATGATCTTCACAAATAAGAACCTATTTCAAATTTCAGGCTGAATGGGTTCTTATATATTGGGGGTCTAATTTCAGAATTTTCAGCCTGTAGGTTCTTAGTCACTAGGTTCTTATACGCGGGTTTTTACTGTAATATAAGAATCTGTCTAGATCTACTTTTGTAGCTAATTATGCTGTATTGTTTTCTTTTTTAGTAGCTTTTATTTCCGTAGATACTAAGCTTGAATAATGTAAATTGGGAATAAATAGTCATAATGCAAGGACTACTACTACACCGGGTGTCTAAAAAGTATCAAAAAAATCTTCTTGATGCTTGTAGTGCCACAACACAAAGATAAACAAGTAAATAACGTAAGATATAAGCACTTTGATGCGAATTGAAATAAGCAACGTTTCGAGCATAGCCCGTTATCAAGCAAAGAAGAAAATTCAACGATAGAAAGACGATAGAAATTCAACGGTACGTAACCCAGTGCAATCTCTCCAAGAATTTGATGCCAAAGAAATGTAAAACACGTTAAGAACCATGTACCCTCATTTCGAAACATTTGAAGAAGGTTGCGTTTTCATCATTTCGAGTGTTCACACGATGCCGTTTTCAAAATGTGCCGGTTAGGGTTCTGTTTTCAAATCTACTGCTTTCAAAATTTTCCCGCAAAAATGTGTCGTTTTCTTGTGAACGGGAGGCCTATCCGTCACATTTTGCACCGTTTTCAAAATGTGCCAGCATCGTGTGAACTCAGTCTAAGATACATTTATACAACACAACGTTTTGAATAGAATACTGCCACTTATACATAGCTGCTGCTACCTTTAAGGGGATGTAGTGTATTCACTGTAGATCAGTTACGTGTGTTGTTTTCTTTCATATTTATCAGTACGTTTAACTCTACGTTATGGCGGCAAGGTAGACACAGTTTTTTGCTACTTGCGGTATCGTTTTAGCAATGCGGTAGAGTAAGTTTGCATGTAGTGTAAGTAGTAGAGTTATTTTGTAAGTTGTAATTACAGTGGTAATATTTCATTGTAACTTCTTGTCGGATTATAAGAAAATCACTTATTTCATTCAGCCTATAACTTTATTCTGTGTAATTGATTGATCTCAATTCGCTTTTTTGGGTCACCAACTATAGTTGTGCAGATTGTTTTAGAATATATACTTTCTTATTCTGCAGGTTTTGATGGAAGCGAAGAACCCGGTTATAATTGTCGGAACTAATGCCCTTAATCGAGCAGATGGTTCGAGTCTTCATGGCCTTTGTGCGACAATATCGAACAGTTTGAAAGCCAAAGGAAAGATTGATCCAGAGTGGAGGGTGCTAAATGTACTTCAACGGGTATGTTGAGCTAGTCTACCTATATCTCGTATTTTCAATGCAATAGGCAGAACTGCCTAAGGTTTGTTTACACCCTTTGCAAGCCGGGTGATCAATCTTTTGATACAACATCTTTCGAATTCTTTAACGTATCTCGTGCCATGAAAACTTGCGCTTTGAATACAAAATGTAGTTTGATACTGAAAGGTCGAAGGGTCTTCTCCTCAATGCACTGATATAGGAAAGGTGGATATGAAGCTGCCGTCTATAGTTTCTAGCTGCTAGTTGTTGGATTTGCTCCAAGACTGTCTCTTCTTCAGGCAACAGTTTTTAGGGAAACTTGAAAGGACATCGTATTTCGTATCTCCGAGTGAATTTTGCATTACTAAGAAATATACTTGGAGCAAATCTAGCTTGTTCTCGCTCTAGTGATAAAAGTTATTCATTGCCTTAGGTTGCTGGCCAAGTTGCTGCCCTGGATATTGGATACAAACCTGGCCTTGCAAATCTTGGCTCACCAAAACTTCTGTATTTACTTGGAGCCGTAAGTATTATTTTTCTTAATGTATCAGATGGGACAGTCCTGAAAAGTAGGTTACAACAGAGTGGGATCGTGTTTAGATATATTAGCCTTGTGTTTATGTTATTAATGATTATCAAGAGCATCGATAAAGATTTTGGTTAAATACCGGGTGAGCCAGAAAAAAGTTCCCATTTTTAAAATTCATAACAGCAAGAGTATTTCACAGATTTGAATGATTCTAGTTAAAAGCCAAAAGGTTGAAGTATTTTTGTGATTTTTCTCGTTGTCTCACGAGCACTAGAAATATAGGTAAATTCAACTTTACAAAAATTTCATGGTTGATTGATTACTGGAAAATGGCCCAAAACATCGATCAATGCATAAATGATTTCTCGCACAAAATAATTAAGGAAATGCAATTTCTCATGGGTGAGAGATATCCTCTAAGCATTAACTTCCTTGGGATTGAAAATCTTTCGCATTTGTTTGAAAATCGATGTCTTATAGCTCTTGAGGGAGGTGACACGCCCATGGCCTATTGTTTGATTTGAATAGAATCCTTACGATTTGATCAATGTTTTAGGCCCTTTTTTCGTCATTTTGCAACCATAAAATCTTTATAAAGTTAGATTTACCAATACTTCTAGTGCTGGTAGGACATTGAGAAAAATCACAAAAATGCTTCAATCTTTCGGCTTCTAACTAGAATGTGAATGATTCAAATCTGTGGAGTAATCTTGATGCTATGAATTTTTAAAAGTGGGAACTTTTTTCTGGCTCACCCGGTATATGTCCAATCTAGGATGTCTTGGTAGTAATTTCTTATAAACCCTCCATTCAGGAAACTTTACTTAGGGTTTCAGCCTCAAGATTTTCTTGTGTAAGTAGGGTGTCTGTTCATGTTGCAGTAGCCTAAAAGTTTCTTTCAGGTAGTTTCTTAAATGCAGTGTCTTACTGTACTCTAAATTGCCTGTGTCTCAGCTTCCCATGAACTGTAGATCACAGTATGAATTGTGTGATGCTCTGGTATAGATATATTCATTCACCTGGTGAGCAAGGAAAAAGCATGGGATGTTTCTCTGCGTATGCTTTGATGTAAGAAGTCAGCTCGATTGCGTTGGTCGAATAGTTATCGTAGTGGGGAAAACGAAAAAGTTGCTGCAAATCTATTTTCTAACAAACCTGTCTTTACCATCGTTACTGACGATGCTGTCTACAATCAGTTTCATCTGAAAGGTAGCAATGATATGGAAGCTTCCGTGTGCTCAAGCAGAGTACTATACTCAACACAAGTTTCCAGCTATCGCAACCAACAACAACAACATTTATGATTGAATTGAATTTTTTGAACTAAGTGATATTTATGCTTCTGCGTAACAAAGTATATCCGCTGCAATGATCCCACTGTAAAAGTGGAATGGAGCGAAGACGTTGGGGGGGGGCCAGTGGAGTTACTCTATCACAATACATATCTTGTTGGATTTTTTTGGCAGATAAAAAGTGTGTTTGTTATGATTCAGGTGTTTAAGATTGTTAGAAAATAATCGAACTTCTAAGGCTGTCCGCAGAATTCTTCAAAACCATTCTTTTCAAATCCCTTTATGATTATTGAGCAGTGGAACCAATTACAACCAATGACATTTTAACGTATACCAATCCGGAATATCGACACGTCTCCTTACAGATCGCTTGAAGAGCTTAAAGCCACAAATTGACACTAACTGCAATTTATCCTTGCATGTTTATATCTTAGGAAGAAAAGCAGAAGTATGTTTGGAAAATTGCCAATCATAATTTAAGATTTTTGAGAAAGATAAACCAAGTTTACCATGAATTATGGCACATCCAAGTGGATTTTTATTATTGAGTTTTTGATTGTTTTGCTATATGATTTGAATAAGCCAGCAGACTGATTGCACGTCATTACAACCGTTGCCTTGCTTTCTTTTCAGGACTCTGGTGTTATTTCACGCGAAAATCTACCGAAAGACTGCTACGTCATCTATCAAGGTAGAATTTTGCCCCAGAGCTATTCACACTCTCAAGTGAAACCAGATGAAACTAAACCATGCTGTCATATATTGTTTTCTAATTGGTCAGTCAGGCAAATTGAATTCATTTGATTGGTTGAAATTTAATCGATTTGGATACAGCTGGCTTAACTGTCTCAATGTGTGAATGGAGTGCACCTTTCTTTCCACGTGCAGTTTGTGACATTTCTTACGTACTGTAAAAACGCGCATATGCCGTAAAAGCTCTATTAAACCCAGGGGGCTTATTTAATTTCAGACCTTGCAGAGGGGGGCTTATTAGAGAGGGGGGCTTATTCACAAAATCAAATGACAAGGATATATTTGGTAGCTTTTCAGTTCTTTTATCCCATATTTTGCGGAATCAAAATACAATTTTTATACTCAAATACATAAATTCAACACAGTTTTTATCCCATACTATATCAAAAGTAACATGCAAGGTTGTGTCGCTAAGTAAATGGAAATATTTGGTAAATTCTGGACCTTTGCATAAGTGGGTGGGGCTTAATAGAGAGGGGGGCTTAATAGAGAGGGGGGCTTAATCGAGCTTTTACGGTAAGAAGAACCTAGTGAATTAAGAGCCAACATGCTGAAGTTGTCCAATTAGGCTACCATGTTATAAGAGACTATCCACTGAATTCATTGTTTAAGAACCGAGGCTGACTTGCAAAAATATGGTAGGTTGTTATATGCGGGTTTTTGATGCCTCTATTGTTGGTTACCTCCACCCCATGGCACATACTTTTTCGCAGCAGTTCTGCTTTATATTTCGCCTGCATCATAAGCTATTTGGGAATTGGTTTTGGTCTTTAGATAAACTTTTGCCGTTTCGTCGTTTGTTTCCCTACGTTCTTTGATTTGCTGGAATCACTTGGTCAAAGGCAGTCATAACATTTAAGTGGGCACATTTTAGGCCCTCACAGAGTGGTCTCGTACTCACCGATCAAATATATAGAATTTATTTGCAACCAATAACGAGGCACTATTTAGACCGTTGTTGTTGCTGCATATACAAAACGGTGGATATGGCGGAGAGTTCTCGTACCTGCGATGGATTTGTTTCGTTTGTACCGAGGAAAATTACTGCTTGAAAAATATGTATTTTGCCATTAGTAGGTCAGGAAAACATCATTCTTTGTACTAAAAGTTTGCTGTTCAGTGTTCAAGTGCTTTTCACCAAACTTTGAAATGATTTTAGGTTTACCGCAGGGATACAAGGAACTCACCGTCATAAGACTATGCAAGTGTCTCCCAAAGTTATTTGGACTGCAAGATATAATAGAGGCTACAACGGTGATCTTGTCATCAGCGTGAAAGGTGTACATTGCCATTCTACTCACAAAATGTTCTTTTTCCAGGACATCATGGTGATGAAGGTGCAAACATCGCCGACGCCATTTTGCCAGGAGCAGCGTACACGGAGAAGAATGCAACTTATGTCAATATGGAAGGAAGATCACAGCAGACAAGGCAAGTGCATTGTTTAATTCTATTTCCCTTTCATGACTAGAAATCGGTTCATTGGACCTCGTAGTAACCTTCGTTTAACATTCTGCTAGGGAAAGGAGGGTACACAGTTAGTTCTTGGACAGGGATGCTCACTGGAGCAGTTTTTGCATGCGCTCAAAGAATATTTACCCTTATTCCCAAAGAATATCGAGAAGTTCGTAAGTCCAAAATGAGAGCACATCAGTTTTCTTGGACCCAGAAGAATGCAACGCGTTTTAAAACACAACAAAGATAGCAGCAAATTTCAAATCTCAGAACAAATAGCTCACGTTACGACTTCCTAGAAGTGACAGATGACTAAATTTCTATCGGTAAAAATAACGAGAGGATCCCTGTCCAAATTTACCAGTGGCTCTCTCCTTTGTATTATTATTATTTAGCGTTCACAGGTTACTATTCGCTGAAGCGATCTACCGCAAAACGATTAGCAGTGGTGTCGAATCCTCACAGAACTTTAAAATTGTTCGTGTAAACTGCTATTCCCTTTTCTTTTACATGATTTGCTCGAAGGGAACTGGTAATTTTGCCATTATGCCAGCTAGAGCATTTTTGAAACCATCATTGTTTTCAGAACTACAGCATATTTTTATTTTTCTGCTAGATTTGACGTTGTGACATTTTGTTAAATCGAGTTTTGCTTGCTTCTATATTGTAGACCTTCGTGTCTAACGATTGTACAAACATTGTTCTTTTGAAACACGAGAACGCCGTATTTTTTTAATAGAAGGGACAATTTGGTTTCGTCATTACTGAAGGTATGCTTTTTGCTTACACAGGCGTGCTGTAAATCCACCCGCACTCGCAAGAGATGACTGGAAGATAATTAGAGCTCTTTCAGAGGTAAGCTTTTATGGCGAAAGCACACCCCATGGCTAAATTCGTCTCATTGATAAGAAAGGCCATCAGAAATCGTGCGATGGGCTACTTCTTTTTTGAGTTAATGAAAAATCCTGGTAATATTTCCATTGATGACAAGAGACTTAAGAGTGGAACGACGCAGGTGAAGCTGCGGTTTCCAGCGCCGAGCGCCGGGATCGCAGAAATAGCTAAGCGCTAATCGAGTCCGCGACCCCTTGTCATGAAGCTCAAAGGTGCTGGTGGGATTTGAGTCCCGTCCTTCTGACTGTTCTGGCTGCAAAGTCAGTGGATTACAACACGGCGGCACAACACCTTCTATCCTTCAGGAGGATTTAATCCTGCGAATGTGCAACTCAGAATTGATGCAGCCAAACAAGTTTTAGAGTTTTCCTACTTTCAAAGTAAAGGGTTTATTTTCATTGAGAGTAGTCTGAATACCATTGGAATCTCCATCTAACATACCTATTCCCCAGCTAATGCAAACTGTGTTCGGTATTGTATCGTCTTGATGATTTGATAACTTTGACGGGTTTTAGAACTGCCTGGTTTTACTATATTCTTATTTTTCGCTAATTTTCCATGGTGATAAAGATTGCAAAAAATAGTAGTTTTTTGCTTTTTGTTGTCGATCGTTTTTATTCGTAAGGCTTTCTCGGTCGAATTTTTGTTGGATTACCTGGTACGGGCATTTGGAGAGAATAAGTGAAGAGTTCGGGTCCTTTGAAGAAACTTACAAGTGTTGTCTAATCTCGAGAAATCGTGCAATGAACTATGGGGTTGTGAATTTACTCGCATAATCGTGCATTTCCCACTCTGTATTTTTGTTTGATTTGGAAAGATGCACACTTTAATGTTTTGTTATTTTAATGTACCAGCCAAATTAATTATGTGATTAAACTGGTCAGTCATTTCAAGGTGCTAGCGTTATCATTGATCTGTCACGGTTGTTATGCTTGCTTTCATCGCCTGTTCTTTTGCATCTGCGATTTATTGAATACCAAAATACAAGTGAAAAGCACACAGTTGTTATGCTTCCTTTCATCGACTGCTCCTTTGCTGAAAGGAAGTTATTGAATGGCTGCTACGTGTAAACACGCAGGTACCCGCAGATGCCATCTTTTTAATGGTGTCTGTTCAATTTTATTTAGTTTTCGTTTATCACTGGAAGTGTACCAGTAGTTGCTCATTTTGGATATTTCGATGAATTGATTGTTTATTTAATTCTTTATTGATTCATTAATTGATTGATCAGCTCATGGCCTGACTTATTACTTGTTAGATTGATCCCCGATAAATTTAGAGTTTGATTTTTCTTAATTTAGAGTTTGACCGTCGCATTTTTAATTGAGATTGTTATAAAGCCACAAAGTTTTTTTGAATCTCCTATCAACGATGATATTTTTGTAGGTGGGTGATTGTTATTCGGAGGCTGGGGATCAGTTAGACTAACTACCTCAGTCCCAGTTTCCACTTCGTTCATTGAATTGGATGCCGCCACTGCGCTTCATCTGGTTATAGCGATTATCAGTTTATCAAGGAGCGCAACTACGACATTTAATCAGTCTAGGGATCAGTTGCACTGGTCTCTAAGAGATTTTCTTGTGCGAAGCAATCGTATTGTCTGAGTTCTTCAATTCAAAATTTCTTGAAGAAAGCATATCGAATCAAGGAAGAGATCATTTGAACCTTTATCATTTTTTTATATTTGATATAGCAAGAAAACTGCCTTGTTTAAAAGCCAAGGTATTTACATAGCGTATTTATAAGCATTTTAAAAGTGTTAATGATGTTTCTTGCTCCTTTAGGGTTACCAAAAAAAGTGAGAAAATTTGAAATTTCGTCAAAATTTTATTTTGAAACAGATCTTGAATTTTTCTTATAGTGCGTTCGTGTCAAGGATCAAATTCATCTTAGACATATTTCAAGGTCTTTAAATTGCTTTGAATTTTAGGAATCGATGCTGTTAGAGCCCGGGGCCAGAGTACTTGGTTTATGAACATACGGGGAGGTGCCGCTGGAAAATCTGAATAGCTACCATGTCCCAGAGTCAAATTCCTGAAAATGATACCCTGTCCCGCAGCAAAGTTTTCTTAAACAAAACCCTGTTTTTTGTTTCCCTGGAAATTTGTAAGAAATCTATCTGAAAATGCGGAAATTTTGTCGTGCAAACGATTAAAATTACAGTTGTGGATTGCAAATGGCCTGCAATGACCTTCTGGAGTCAATGATGAAAAATATGGACCCTATCATTGAGACGACTATACAAAGAGATGCCCTGTCCCGCAATCGGAATCCGGATAACAAGGACCAAGACGACAACGCCAGCCAGAACAGCGTCTTGTGTGTTGCAACTGAGTATAGCTTCCCACAAGTTACCTTCACATGTTCTTAAACAAGCCAAGACAAAATCTCCTTCTTCATCGAAATACTTTGGAACCTTCTTTTTCCTTGATATTTAAAATGACTTATTCAGAGTTTCACTTTGAAGATCCAGATCTGAAGAAGAGAAATAGGATTTCCAAGTTGTTCTATTGAAAAGGACAACTTCACAGACTCTCAAGGAAAGCAAATTCGCATGGAAAACAAGGAGTCTTTTCAAGCCGAAGTTCGGAAACGACGTGCACATCTGCGTTGCCGTTGCCGTCGCCGTCCTAGTTGCTAAAGGTCCCTAATGATAGCCTGCTCAGTGGGACGGGTCCCTACGGAAGGATATATGAGAACCCCCCTCCCCTCGGGTGTTAGAGTCATCTGCTTTTGGAGCCTACTCCGAAATCACAGGAAATTTTTTTCAATTTGTAATTTACAAGGCTCTTTTAACATGTAAAACTCGAAAATTCATAGGAAATCTTACAGGACAGCTTCTCCGGTCGAAGCTTCAATATTTTGTAAAATTCTGTTGCTTAAAAACTTGTTTTTTCATGCTTTTATTTTGTCAACTGGCTTTCAACAGAATGAAATTTGCAATCATCTTTCAAAATCATTTGGTCCTTGACGAAAATAAGCAACAATAGAATCTCAAGATCGGTTTCACTTTTTATTGGATCACTTGGTATTTAAAATAAATCCAAAATCCAGTTACTTAGTTGACAGTCGCTGTGTTTCCCATAGATTCGTCCTTATCATTTCACTGTGCAAGCAAAAAATCATGCAAATATTTGATTACACTATATTTTGTATATTGGTACCCCCAAGTGATAGGGACTATTTTCAGTATATCTGCGAATGATATTAACCGATAGCCATGACATTGGGCAGTTTGTCATATGAAGATAGTGGACGCAAAGTATTGAACAAAATGTCAAGAACTATGATCAGGCTTGCTCAGTCTTGCTCAGTCATCGTATTTTCAAAATAAAGAGGATTTGATGAAACTTTTCTGTCTGATTCTAGATTGGAAACAGAAGTTTACCTTACGATGATGCCAATGAGATTCGTGAACGTTTAAGGGATGTTTCGCCAAATCTCACGCGTTATGGAGACGTGGAAGAAGCAAATTTCTTCTCAGTGTCAACCGCAATGTACAAGGTAAGCTTAGGGATGGTACAATTTTAAAAGGCTGGATCACGTTACCGTAAACAAACCTGTTATCTCTAGAATCTATATTGTTGCCCATACTTGCTCATTGTGTTCTGCACAGATTTTGGTGGAAGGGGTGAATCCAAAGTAAAGTTTCTTCTGAAAATCCACCAATATCTCTGCAATCGTACAACATATGGGTGTTTCGTTTGTTTCTCTGCGAAATTCAAGAGTCCATCTTCAGAATATCACCTTCATTTTGAGAAAAGTAGTGGCATATCTACGTGATATGGCGGATCAAAAAACTGGAAAATCGTCTTTTCGAAAGAAGTTTGCTTATTTTACGTGACCCAACCCCTTCAACACAATGTTGCTAGGATTATACCGGGTAACTCAAGATAATGTTACCTCGCTCGACAAATCATTGCAGCAAATTTACTGGTGCAGTAGTCATCAAAATTGATTTTTCTAACAGCTACAATATTGAAGTATTTGCATATGGTATATAATTTTGAAAATAATGATCCCTTGTTAAATTTGAAAGATCCAAAAAGCCAGTGGGCAGAAGCATACAAGTCAAATCTTTCAATAGGGCACAGGGAAACCCATAAATCTTCAAATTTCACGCTTATCAGCCAATGGTGTTGCCGTATTCTCGTCACATGACCGAAAATAAGCTCTTTGAGACGAATTTTCGAGTACCCTTATGAAAATCAAAATGGACATTCGAGTAATAAAGATACAGAGCTGCTTTTGCCACGAGTCGATTCTACAGGCCCTACTCCATATTTTACATTTTGCATTTCAAGAAAATCTCATCAGGGATCAGCACTACATCGAATTTCATGCAACCGAAAATAGGCCTATATTCAAATATCATTTGGGAACGCAACAAATAAGATATAGCTTCCAAAATTTCATACCTTACGTGAATTATAGCGAGGAATAAGCTGAAGATGTTTCTTTGCTTCAGTTTCCCAAATCCTTGACGAGTCTCAGCTATTTGCGACGAAGAAAGCTATTGGGCCTACCTTCATCCACTGCATAATGCCATTATTCTGTTTCAAATCGGCTTCTTTGCTGTAGCAAGGTAGCAGAGCTATTCACCAACAACATAACACCAATTTCCACTATTCTCCGCTGAAAAATTGCCATCAACTTTGGTAAAACACGATGAACTTTCAACAGCTCTTCGCCACACTATCCATTCCAAGTTTTGAAATAGTGTGCTCACATGGAAAAATTCTGTTATTGTCAAAGCGTTCATGATGTCATGGTCAAGAGGTAGGTCTCGTATCATTCTCTCTCTACGAAGACTTGGCCTTTGTTTTAGTATGAAAAAGTGGAAGGGATTGAGGCCGGGCTTTCAAAATTATCTGTATTTCTTAAAAAAAGGAAAATGGTGAGTGCATATTTCAAAGTAATTTGAATGAATATGAGAGATTTTTCATGGAAGTCAAAGGATATTGGAGCTTGCGAAGATACCTAGGCCCCCTATCATTTGAATAATTCAAATTCATTTGAAATATGCATTCACCATTTTCCTTCTTTTAGAAAATAAAGGTAATTGTGAAAGCCCGGCCTCAATCCCTTCCACTTTTAATAAAAGGCCAGGTCTTTGCAGAGAGGAGATGATACAAGACCTACCTCTTGACTATGACATCAAGAGCACTTTGACAATAACAGAAACTTCTCCACGTGAGCACACTGTTTCAAAACTTGGAATAGATAGTGTGGCGAAGAGCTGTTGAAAGTTCATCGCGTTTTATCAAGGTTGATGGCAATTTTTCAGCGGAGAATAGTGGAAATTGGTGTTATGTTGTTGGTGAATAGCTCTGCTACCTTGCTACAGCAATGAGGCCGATTTGAAACAGAATAATGGCATTATGCAGTGGATATGAAGGTAGGCCCAATAGCTTTCTTCGTCGCAAATAGCTGAGACTCGTCAAGGATTTGGGAAACTGAAGCAAAGAAACATCTTCAGCTTATTCCTCGCTATAATTCACGTAAGGTGTGAAATTTTGGAAGCTATATCTTATTTGTTGCGTTCCCAAATGATATTTGAATATAGGCCTATTTTCGGTTGCATGAAATTCGATGTAGTGCTGATCCCTGATGAGATTTTCTTGAAATGCAAAATGTAAAATATGGAGTAGGGCCTGTAGAATCGACTCGTGGCAAAAGCAGCTCTGTATCTTTATTACTCGAATGTCCATTTTGATTTTCGTCAGGGTACTCGAAAATTCGTCTCAAAGAGCTTATTTTCGGTCATGTGACGAGAATACGGCAACACCATTGGCTGATAAGCGTGAAATTGGAAGATTTATGGGTTTCCCTGTGCCCTATTGAAAGATTTGACTTGTATGCTGTGGGCAGAACATCCAGAAATTACCTAAAAACGCATGATCCCAGGCATCTGGAAATAAGAGAGACGCAACTTGCCAGGTTTAACATTTACAATACTCCTTTCCTCACAGCAATAAAGATAAGATGTTTATCCCAATTTTCGACTCAACTTCAGTTTATCATTTCACATTCTTGCTAACTCACACAAGGATTTTAATGGACTGCCAAAAACCTGGAGGATCTGGCCGTACGTTCTAGGAAATTTTTCGGCTGTTCTGCAATACTTATGTTCCAAATCTCTTGAATTAACCATGAAATATATCTTTGAAAACTACCAAAATAGCATCACCAAATATGCTGCAATGATTTTTCAAACAGTGAGACATTTGTTTGAGTCACCCGGTAATCATAATAATAGTAATAATGATACATTCTTTAAACAGAGTTATTCAATCAGCTACAATGTCTTAGCTGCTATCAACAGAAGCCCTGCTTTTCAACGCAGATAGAAATGTCACATCTTAAAGTTTACAATTAAATAGTAACTATGACATTGTATGGCAAACGGCTAAAGCTTAGTTTCCGTATGATCGCAAGGATCACTGGTGATGTAAGAATGGCACAAGTTTGTGACTATTAATTCTCAGTGATCCTTGCGCCATTTGTTTGTATTTATCTCAATGATCACACAGGTTTCAAACTATATTAGCAAAATCAAGTTCTCAGACAGATGGGAACATGTAACAAAGGTATTGCGAATGAAAGAGAGGCCTAAATCGCTGAAATTTATACTCACATAGTTTCTACTAGAAAATCTCTGATGCAAGGATCGCTGCGGTCGCTGAGCAAAAATTTTTTCGATCTAAAACGCAAGGATCGCTGGCAACGCAACGATCGCAGGCAAATTGTACAAGGCAGTTTCCATTTCGACGTAATGATCGCTGGTCACAAGTTTGTGGGATCCGTACGTCACCAGCGATCTTATGGAAACCATGCTTAAGGGGTCGAATATAAAATCCACCAAGCAGCTCTTATTGCCCTGTTACAAGACATTTCTTCTCTTTTCTTTCAGAATCAAGACTTGAAAGTTAAAAACAGCCCATTGGAGCCTCACATAAGCATACTCAAAGATTTTTATATGACAGACTCGATAAGCAGAGCTTCTCAGACAATGGCTAAATGTGTAAATGCTGTTGATAAAATGCAGTAACATAATTACTTTGACATTTTAAATGAATTTTGTTTCCCATGTATGTTTGATTTGCATATCTAAATTGACTCATGGCAGCTCAGTATGTGTGCAGGATGTGTAAAAAGATAGATATTTACAGATGATGGAATTTTTTTGCATTGCAATCTCATTTCTTTTCTCAAATTTGAAGATGTATTGGAAGTCCCAAAAAGTGCTACCTCTTCAACAGATAACCAAAACTCGATTATGAAACATTTCATAAACTTTTGTCGTTGATCTCTTTGTCAATATTCCAAATATATTTAAAGATGATACAATGATAACATGGCACATTGAAAATCCTTATTCGGACGTACACTTTGCAAACCACTTAGTAAATCTAGCCTGGCAGCCGTTACCGTAAAAGCTCTATTAAGCCCCCCCTCTATTAAGCCCCCCTCTCTAATAAGCCCCTCCCCTCTGAGTCAACATTTGAAATAAGCCCCCCCCTCTCTATTAAGCCCCCCCCCCCCACTCATACAAAATCCTAGAATTTACAAAACATTTTCCGTTTATTTAGCTATACAACCTTACATGTTAATTTCAGTATGATTTGGGATAAAAACTGAGTCGAATTTGTGTATTTGAGCCGGAAAATTGTGTGTTGAATCCGCAAAATGTGGAATAAAAGAACTGGAAAGCTACCAAATATATCCTTTTCGCTTGATTTTGTGAATAAGCCCCCCCCCCTCTCTAATAAGCCCCCTCTCTATTAAGCCCCCCTTTGAAAGGTCCAAAATTAAATAAGCCCCCCGGGGGCTTAATAGAGCTTTTACGGTATTTGGAGATTTTCATTATCCTTTTCAAGTTTACAATGACTGTTGTGTTTCTTTCTGCTATTTACGTCCAAATTAGATGGTTGAAAATGCCAATAAATATTTGAATTGTCAATTGTCAGCATCATGCTGTTTGCAGCAAGCTTCAAAACCAGGCAGCCCTATAATGATCTAAATTTGCTAATCTAAAAACCAATGACAAGGTCAGCGTAAACTTGGGAAAACAATTTGTTGATTGATCTATTTGCTAATGAAAGATATTTAAAGGGAGTACAAAGACCAGCATGCTTTGCACTAAGTCAGCAACTTACTCTGTGCAGTTTCCAGAATAACTGACCGTACGAAATTCACAAAAACAAAACAAACGATTGCAAAGGCTGCTGGTCTTTGTACTTCCTTTAAAGATCACCCATGTAATCATGTTTTGGTGATTTTTCAAGCAAGAGTACTTTTGTAGGACACCTGGAAGTTTATAAAAATTTCCATATTAAGTCTTTTCTCACCCATGGGTTTATAGATTATGATAGAGTTTCTACCAGGGAGATATAGAGGAATCTATATCTCCCTGGTTTCTACCACGGCTACAAATTGGTTCTTGGCATAGATAAAGCATGGAAGAGTTTGTTTGGCTCAAAATCTCAACAACATCGTTGCCAAGATCTTCTTGAATCTCATTTTCGTTCATCTTTGCACCGGTTTCTCGCCAACCAGTTTCTTATTAAAATATCATGAAGATCCAGGATATGGCAAATAATGCTTGAAGTGGTTTAATACATGTGTGTTGGACACTTTATTACTCATCAATTTACTGTAAATCTTGTCCTAAACTTTACAGTATCCTCTATTTTGGTGCTTCGCTGATGAGTGGTTTCATTTTCATTACACCTGGCCAGATCTTGGTAAAAGATAGTCCCTGATCGAATGTGATGACTTCTAGAAACATCTTAATGCATCCACCAGCTGAATATCTAATATTGTTGACCATTATCCCGTTGCAAGTCCTACGTAAAGCGATTCAACTTTTGTCAACATTAAAAAGTACCTGATGATATGGCCAGGTTGCATTGACTTTTATAAATGGAAAGGTACAGAACTTGGAGAAGCAGAGAAGTGCTGTGTCATTCTAACGATTAGCCCGTTAGTTGCATGCTTCCAACTGCAAAGCTATTTTAGAAGGGGAGTCAATTTTGGGGGTTGAAATTTTCAAAAAAGAGAAAGAATAAAACCGAATATTTCCAAGATTTGAAGTGACAAAAGGAGCATCGTGATTCGTGATGGCTGGATCTGCAGCCTCGTGTGAGTGCAGCAAGCCCAGAAGGCGCCATATCATATCGACAGTTACCGCATTTTCGCATTATTTCAAGTTCAAGTTCAAGTTCAAGTTTCATTTTTTAAAATTCCAATACAATACAAATTCCTTTTAACACAACTCCAAAACAACATTAAAAATCAATAAAGTAAAGTAATAGAGAGAAAGCTGAACATAAGTACAAAAAATAACAAAGTCATATAATCTGTATACAAAGAAGGCTAAACTAACTGAAGGGAATTTGTAAGTAAGGAATTTCTTAAGGAGGAGCTCCCTCAATAGGTAAACTATTTTGTTGCAACTCATTGTTGAAATTCAAACTAAAAAATGTTGATTCTAAAGGGCCTAAGAAGCTAGAATGATGTACAAAATAAATGCTAAATCAATTATGAAATCATTTTTCATAATTTACCGAAAGAAAGTTTGGGCTGACTCGAAGCTCTGAAAGACACAGCCTCCTGAAAGTAAAGATTTTATCTTGATTTCGATAGGCTTTGTGAATTTCCAGGGGGTAAAGATTCAATGCGTTAGGTCGTGTTAGGGGGCCTTCTAATAAGCCTTGTCTTTGCATAAGACATGTATCGAAGTTGAAACAGTGGTGCGACTCGAATGATGACGACGAAGAGCTGATGCTGGAAGAAAGCAAATTGCCAACAACTCAATGAAGCTACCAGAGTTCTGGATGAACAATAAGGTTTTTGAGTGCTTCGAGGAGCGAGTCCAGCAAAGAGTGGCTAAAGTTCACAACATTCGTAAGGCCCAGGCCGTTTGTCTGGCCTGCTGGCCTAAGTTCACGCTGACCTTTGGGTCGTACCAAAAAAGAAGTGCACTTTCCTATGAAGGTGCAACTGATTAGAAGATAGCAGCCCTGTCTGAAAAGAAACTTCACGCAGTCAAAGTCGATTGAGAAGTGAAGAAAAGATGGCGGACGATTACAAGAATGTAAAGTTGTCACCAATTCAACAAATGGTTGCATCATGTTCTGGTGCATTTATGGTATCTTTACTTTGTAAGTGCATTATTATTGTGCGAACCACATTGCCCATTAGCTGTCAGATATATGGACTTTATGCAAGATCGGGATTTGACACTGATTTGATACGTGCAAAACAAAAGTACGAAAACCGGAAACGATTTATTTCGGGGGGGGGGGAGTTTCTCTTATCTTCACGTTTTGAATGATGGAAAAACTGGGCAAATCACACTGAGAATGATGGTCCTACCTTTCTCCAAAAAACTGGTTGTTTTGGGCAGGAAAGTTGTACTGTGTCATAAAATAGCTGGTTATTTTCCAGTTCCTTCAGACAAACACAGGATCTTTTATGTCTTACAACAAAAAATTGCCCACCCCTGAAAGCTTTGCCCAGAGTAGTAGGGTCTGCAAGGCAGAATGATCCACCAGAATAGCAAAATAAGGTAATAAATGGCAAGTAATGAAAAGCTCTCAAAATTAATCAAGCTTAACTTATTTGAAAGAGCAATGATGGGCAATCAAAAAAACAGAAGAATTAATCGGACCTTCAAAGCCAAGAAATTTCAATTGAAAAGGTAGCAGTGAACACTCGGGCTTATGCTTGAAATTCTTTTATATTTCGATTGTTTACATCTCAGCATCATTTAAGATTCACATCATTGAAAAGATATTAAGAATTCCACATATTTTCCGAATTACAACAATACTATTTTTAAAGGATAAAAAGTGATATTTTGATCAAAACAGTTGCATTGAATGTGTCCAGGAACCATCTGCAAACAATGTTATGGCCTTTTTAAAATATGTGGTCACTTTTTCGAAATGATATGTAACCATTTCTGGAGCTGGTATTGTTTATGTCGACTGAATTAGGGGCCATCGACTTTTGATTTTCGTATTTTTTAACGGCATTTGGCCGTTAAGATCGGAACCCCCTCCCCCCCTCCCCGTTAACGGCCTTCTACCAAACGTGCCTCTGATCGGCCCAAAATCTTTGGCCTAAGTAAGACTTGGGGAGCAGCAAACAAATGTCTTGTGGAACACGCTGGACTTCAACCGAAGATACGCCATATCGGGAGGCATATTAAAACTGTTCTATTCTACACTCAATGTGTAATTTGTAAAGATTTTATCTACGCTTTTCATAAAAATTCCCTTACAGAGATTTCCGTACGATTTTTTATTTTCTTAACGGCCTAAGGGTAAGACCCCCTCCCCCCATAACGGCCAATTGCCATTAAAAAATACGAAAATCGAAAGTCGATGGCCCCTTACTGTTTAATTATGGAGCTAATTCATTTCAAATCAAAGAAAAGTTATATATTCTTAACTGTTATATAAAGTTGTACAGAGTTCAGAGTGTTAAAAATTGAAAATAAACATACCTCACTAGACAGTAGATTGAAGAAAAAGTACATACCCCTTCTTGCTGTGACGTCTGAACTTAACACTACATCAGATCTTATCAAATTCAGTTCTGAAGCACACAATTCTTTTTCATCACTGTTTTCAAATTTTTTCTCTATTTTGTGAATCACAAATGATGCCAAGATATAAACAATCAAAATAAAAAAGAGTTCCAAGAAGGATCAGAGTAATGTGAAGAAGAAATTGATTTGAAGTTCAATTGATTACATGTCAGCCCTCAGAAATGGTTTTCCCTTCTTCGATCGCACTTCTCAAATGCAAGATATGGAGAAAAACATTTAGACTGATTTTAGTACCCAACTATTTTTATGCTTTCTGTTGTTGGCAAATAAACATTGTAAATTTTTGCTATTGTCTGCCACTTGGTGGTCCACAAGTATGGGTTTGTTGGTGTTGCTCTTAGAATTGAATGAACATCCTGTTGTATTGGTTCATTCATCTGTCCACGACTGATTACGACCAAGAGAAATGATTGGCTATACACAGACAATTCTCGTTTTCTGTTTTTGAATCAATTCCAGGATATGGCTGAGTTCTCGCTTTGTTGTTTGGTGCCCGTTTGAGTTTTATTAAAGTTGTATAAATATCAGGAAATGTTGATGAATGTTTGTTTTAAGTGCAAATTGCGCACGTTGCTAATATCCGGTTTTTCCCCAGAGAAAGCTCCTTTAAGTAAAAAACAGAAAACCTGTTAAAAAACCAGAACTGAAATGTCAGTGGGATACTTGCTAATTTTTTCTCAGAATATTCCCAACAACATGTATGAAATGTCAGAAAATCATATGCAGCAAGAACTGAAAATATTTAAAGAATTCATCAATGAAAGACAACCTATAACCACCATGACTTGTGTAAAATTATGATGACACAAAACAAGGTTACCAGCTGGTAGCAATATCGTTTTCCCACTTTGGTTCAGCAAATTCCCATTCAGTTTGTAGTGCACTTTCATCAAATTTTAACCTTGCTACAGTATATACAGCACAACCAATCTTTTCTTGCATCATGCCATCAAATTGCAATAGCACAGGAAGCAATCATATGACCTTTGATGCCTGAATGTCATGCCATTCCTGTGAAGTGGCTGGCATAACTTGTTGACATGAATTATACTACATTTGCCACAAAATGTCAGGTAGCAACCAGGGGTATCATTTGTGCTGAAGAGAAAGGCTGAAAGGCAATGACAGCCCTGGAATCAAGGTACTGTTTGGTACCTGGTACTGTAGCTCCATCACTTGATCAGTCAGGCAAGGGGTTGCGGACTCAGCTAGTGCTTAGGTCACTTCAATGATCCCAATGCTTCCCGTACGAAAATATCGGGCCATGCAGAGCCAAAACCAGGCCATAATCGGGCCTTATTTCTCATTCTTAGCCATAATTCACCATTGCAAGAACGTTGCAATTTTTTTGCAAGGGTCTTGCAAAAACATTAGGTTGGTGCAAGGCTTGATTTTGGCCCTTATCAGGCCTTGCATTAGAGTCACAGCAGCGATATTCTTTGGCTATCAATGTTAGGCTAATGCAACGCTCATGTAAGGTTTGTTGTCGATATCTTTAGGCAAAACCGTTATTTTGTTCGTACTCAAATATCGTTCATGCCATGCTCTTGTTGGGGCCTTATTAAGGCTATCCTCCTATGGGAATACTTAGATTAAAGTGTTTATTGTGCAAATACGACGGATTTGAGTTTGAAAAAAGGACGAAGCACCACGTGTAAGACAACACGAGTCCAGCTAAGTGTAAGTTTCATCGAAGAGGCTTTCAAAGGTTCGCTACAAGAAACTTAAAGGAATTGAGTCCATATAAATAGTTGAGCGTTAACGCTGTCCTGAATTTTTGCTGACAAACCGCTGACGGCCCTTTGTTATCGCACAATAGTGCTAAAGTCATTAGCTGTGGAAACCAAAGACTTCTTAATCCTTGCATTATCCTTAGGAATTTCTTTGGTTGAATTTCAATAGGGATTAAATGTCAACTTTTGTTTCATGATTGAATAGAAGTTGATATTGGTCATGAGAACGCTATTTAAACGGACTCAATGCCTTTAAACGCACCAAGATGAATAATGGTTGATGCATCTGTTAGGTGAGTATAAATTTCGTTTCAACGTCCAATCGCAAGTTTTGTAATTTTCTTCTCTCTGCAATCGTTACGTTAGGATGGAAACAACCATCTGCGTATCCAAAATTGCGACAACCATCTCACTATCACGATCGGTTAGAAACTATTTAGGACACCTAAATACAATGCTCTACTTACTCGCGAACTGTGGTTGTAAAGAAATGACAGGATATATTTTCCTTTGAATGTAGACAGGCTCCTTCTATCTCCTGCAGCAAACTGTTCGTTTGTCGTAGGGGTTAATTATGCACAGCATTTGTAGTTGTGAACGATTCGTCATCCACACGTTTCCGCGTCGTTCTTTATAAGCATCAGAAATCAAAATAAGGGTAATGCTGTTGACAACAAGGTTTCTAAGGCCACGCCAGCGCACGAGCTCGACAGCATGAAAACTTGGGAAGCTTGAAATTGTTTCCGAGCTCAAGTTGAAAAGGTTTGTTAAATTCCTTACTTTGAAAATTTTGTCCATGCTATCAAATTTGGTCTACGAAAAGTGCAATAAGTAAAGATTAGAACAATCTTTTCGAAGTTTTCGAGTTTTCCGAGCTGTCCGAGCTGTCGTCTGGGACAGACTGGAAATGATCGAACTGTTTTCAGGCTGCTACAAGCTTGCTTTTTTTGCCTTTATTTTGGCCTTGTATGCACCGAAAATAAGCCAGGCCCCAATTGGCCCATACAAGGGCCTTTCAAATGCCAGGCTAAATGTATGGCCCGTTTTAGGTCCATGTTAGTGTGCTGCAAGGCTGCCTTTTCAATTCAAATGTTAGGCTCATGCCAGTGTGAAATATGGCTATGGTTGCAAGGCCCTATTTAGGCTGATGCAAGGCCCTGTTTTTTCGTAAGGGTTGGCACTAACAACTGAAACTTCACTTCTTCCTATTTCTGTCAGTAACCCTTTTATATGATTATGCATATCTAAAGTTCCAATTTTTCTCATCTTAGCTACACCATTTGATGTTGTCAAAGTACGCTTACAAGCTCAACTCAAGCCCCAAGGTAAGTTCATGATTACTTTAATGGATTTTCACAATTATCACATTTTTCTTCAAGTCTCATAAATCTTTTTATGTGTGAAAACTAAGAACAATATGACCCAAGAAAATGTTACTTTTGTGTGCATGAAATGGAGAATAAATTGTTTTACAAAGTGCCATAAATCCTGTAGTTTAGCTTGTGGATGGAAAGAAGATAAATGGATAGCATTTTTCATTCAAGATGATCTGATATACTGTAATTTTGGGGTAGTGTGGAGGATATGCCATTGCCAGTCTTCCTTTGCCACATACTTTTAGTAAGTTTTTATTGCAAGATGTTTGAGACATTCGATATTGGCTATCTCACGTTCCCTGTTGGCTGCTATTGTCATAGTAAGCTAGGAATTTCCACTGAAAGCAGACAGTGCTTGAGAAGGTAACTCTGCTGAGAGTTTAAGAGGTTATACTGTATGTAGATATTCTCAAAAGATTTTTTCGCTATTGTAAAAAGTGAAACTATCAGATAAGCCATGTTCATCTGTCTTTTGAACCTTTGAGGACACTGATTCAGATACTTAGCTGTTCCATACCGGGTGTCCTAGAAAAAACACAACAGATTTGAAAAATGCGAATGGTAACTGTTTCATTCTCATTATCAAATGCCAATTTTTGTCAAAATCTGCAATATTTAGAATAATTTTTGACATATTTTTGCAGTATTTTTAGGCACTTGGTTGTAAAGTTAAAAATCAGCAAACTTCAAAATTGCCCCTATGTCAAAACCAGAGCTGCTGTATTAGCAATAGTGAACTGCAATGTCAAACCATAAAACAAGATCAAGATCCAGATCAAGCTAGATCAAATTGTGTGCTTTGTCTGTATTCCTGTAAAGCACGGCCGACAACCCATCATTCGACTTCTGTAGCCTCGTTCTGATGGTAATAGTGTTTCTATAGGAGCATAATTTTTCTCGAACTTTGGCCTGATTTTTGCAAAAGAAATATATGACCTGTATCAGCCAACCTGAGCAAAACTTGTAGCAAATTTATCAGAGATTTTGTTCACCCCAAATTTGTTTTCATTCCAAAAGTTTAAATGACCGGGTATCAATTGTTTTTGAAGACAGGTCATAAATTCTTCTGGTAAACCCCATATATGGTATTGGTTCACCCTTATTTGGCACAACTTTTCCAACATCAAACAGGTCGACGAGCCGCTTCGGGAAGAAAAATTTCTTGTCACGGGACTGAATTTTACAAAATATGACACTACTACTTACACAATCGAGGAGTTTGATATTGTATATTCAGCTGTAAGATGATGGATGATATATACATGAATGGTAGACTAAGAGAACACTTCTGAGCCGTGAGAGAGCATAAAATGTTGGAGCGGATACTGACTGGCCTAACCAAAATGAAGGGAACAAGAGATGAACCTGACCAGCGCCTAGTTGATAGGCTCACAAACTCCAATAATAAGCAAGTTATATTTTACATCACGAAAAAGGCAGATAATTTTTACGTGGCTTAGGACGTTTCTTTATTCTATAACTTATCATTTCTGCAAGAAAATACACTCCTAATGAATCAGATCAATTTCTGTAAAATTTGACGAGGCGATAAGCAAATGAATGGCGTGCAAGTTGAAAGAAACCCTAGAAACAAGATAAAGCCAAAATTTCTTGGGAGAAGTGATTTTTGCATGAAAATATGGATATAATGAGATAAAATCGAAAAAAATTGGATACCAAGGCGGCAGAAAGCCGCAAAAACGTTGAAAAATGGAGATGGAGACAGACTGGCCTAACCAAAATAATGGGTACAAAATTCATAGTTAGTCCACGCCTTTTTTATTGGTTTCATAACAACAACAAAAAATATACCAAACTTTAGCTCAAAAGAAAGAGAAATGAATTCTGCATGGCATAGGAAGGGTTTCTCTCTCATAGGACGTAGCATTTGGAAGAAAATTGGCCTTGAATGAAAAAGTTAAATTTTGGTAAAATTCGACGAGCGGAATTGCAGCAATTCAACATGCTGGTGGAATGCAACTCTGAGTTCAGAAAAAGCTACAGAATCACAATTTAATTGGTTTTTGGAAGAAAGCATGAATGTCGTTCCCTGAAAATGCCAGCTTATCGATCAAATAGAGAGCTTATGACTGAGAAAGAGACAAAAAGTCTAGGTGGAGACTTCTTGGCCTAACAAAAATAATGGAGTTGCAAAGCGAAGTTGATCCGCGCCTAATTCAAAGGATCTGAAACGGAAACCAAAAAGATGCAAAATGCTATATCAAATGAAAGAAAAATAAATTTTGCATGGTATAGGATAGTTCGCTTTTCAAATAAAGTCGTCACTTCTCGAGAAAACAAGCCTGAATGAAAATCATGAATTTTCGTCTTACGAAACGAAAGAAAAATCTAAAGGGAGTCTTACGATTAAACGCTTCTTGAAAATGGGTAATTTCATTTCAAATTATCCCAAACAAAAGAAACTAAGTTTGTGAAGCCTGTGCTTCCAATAAAATCAAACATCTTTGGAATATCACAGCAGATGGATAAGAAATTCAAAGATTAATGTTGAGTTGCAATTCCGGGCCTACGAGATTTTCGTGAAATCGAAGAGGATCTGCTTACCTGCTAGCATCCATAGCGTTTGTTTCTCTGCTTCCAAATCATTAAAATCTTCAACTTATGCACAGTTTTTATTACTAAACACGCTCAATATCAGATCTTACAAAAATGAAATATTTTTTGGTGTGTACGCGTGATGAAATCAGGAAAAGGGCGCGCAAAAATCACATGACCTCCACCTGCCTCCACAGCTTCGAGGATTCAATGTGACGTCACACGTCAGTAGGGGTTGTCGGGCGTGCTGTAAAGTTGCACGTATGCCATGCTTGTAAGTTTGCAGACTTTGCACTAATGGTGGCAGCTCAGGTTTTGTCTTGGCAACAAATTTAAAGTTTGTTGAATTTTAACTCTGCAACCAAGTGAATAAAAGTTCTGAAAAATATATCAAAATTTAAACTAATAATTTAGACTGACGACATGATTCCTTGTATTGGTTCAACATTTATAATCTGATGTTTTAATTTCACTCATACAAAGGACTCACAACCAAAGGGATTCTAAACAGGAACTAAAATGTTGCGAGAAATCAGAAGAAATTTAGAACATCTTCCATCCTATAAGCGTCAAAATAAAAGTCGAACGTCCCTTCGAAGGTCATTTCAAGCGTCGCTTCGCTTCGAGAAGTCGAACTTTGAACTAATGAGCCAATCAAACGCTACAAATAGACACGTGGGTTGACCATATTAAGAAAGTAGCAATCTGAATGCGGCGGGCTTGGCCTAATTAGTCCCTGTATTGAAGCGTAAAGTCTCTCAACTGAAGTGATAACAACAACAACAATGAGCGTAAGTTAGAGGGACTTATGTAATGTAGTCTACTAATGATTGCAGATTTAGAGAAAAATAATTATTTTATTAAATTAATTTGAAACAGCTTTGTGTCACAATTTTTAAGTCCCTTGCATTTTTGGGACACTCGGTAAGCTAAATGTTCTATTCCAAAAATGTGGCAAGATTCTATCAGCATGGCATATAGAATGTGTTCTGCTTAAATGAGCTGGATAAGAAACTGTCGGGGGAATTTTTGATTTGGCTATTTTCTGCTGAGCTAATTTATTGCGACTGTTCAATGAAAATTCAAAATAAAAAAAAATTCCTCATCTTAGAGATTAGTCTTTGCACTTTCTTCTTACACAAATTAAACCTCCATATGTTTTGGGATAGGTGCGATATAAATGGATTTCCAACAAGAATTTTCATTGATCATTCACCCAAAGATGAGCCTATATCTAGATAAGGATCTTTCCTTTTGAATTTAGCCAATTACAAAGGAATTTCTCCTTATAAATGCGATATTTGATGCACAAAACGAGGATTTGTTTACATATTTCTTATCCAGCCCCTTTAACGGACATTGTATACAGCAATAGACATTTTAGCTATTCCACAAAAGAGTCTGGATCGAGCACTATTTTTATGTATTTTTATGCACGAGGTTCGATCACAATTGTGCACATTGGAAAATTCTACAGAATGTAGCAAAATATCTTTCAATTCTGATTCCTTTCAGAATAGCTAACAGGTCCATTGCTTATCAATTTGCACATAGTAAGCATGCAATCAGTCACTTTTGAATGAAGCAAATTTGATGATGAGATGAAATATACTTTAAAATGTGCAGTATTTCAGAATTCTCAAACATGCTTAAAGCTTGAAGAAGCATAATTTTTCCAATTTTTCTTTACCTTAGCTCAAGAAGTTAATTACAATAGTCTAAAGGTAAAAATTTCTTTATTGCAGCTAGCACTTGTTATGTAGCAACAAATGGCTTGATTGATCACATGTGTTATTGTGGCTTTACTGATGCAGTTGATGGCAGCATTTCATGCATTATGACACCTGAAGCCCCTGCAATTAAATTCACTTCAACATCAGTGGGTTTAACATTTTATTTCATTTTATGAAAGCTATTTATTGCTGAACAAGCTAACATACTTCTAAGACATAGGAATAGCTAGGTCAGGGTCTTACACAAACTCTGGTGGCTCTAATGGTAGATTCATTTCATTTCATATATTTAAGGAGGGTTGCCCTTGGGCAAAAGCCGTTTTTCAAGGGGCCCTCCGATAAAATCACTATTAATTACAAAAATACCAAATGAAACTACCCTAATCTAATTACAATGAAAACCATACTATTAAAAACCTATTTAATACTGGATGACCCAGAAAAAGTGACCCGACGCAATCTGTCATTGAAAAATAAGTAAGAACCGATGGGAATGTTTCAAACGTTGTTCTGTCGCTAAAAGACTAGCCTACATTATGAGTATTTTCGCAATTTTTTTCGGCTCGGTAAATATTGCAAATTAAGGATTTTGAGGAAAAGGGCATGCCAGAATTCCTCAAAAAGTCGTCAAAAACAGGGGATCGATTTACAGCCACTTCAGATCTTCAAAACAATGTGGAGCATGTTTCTTTCAGGCTGGGAATAGGCAACTCAGTCAATAGTTTCCAGAGAAAGTTTATAGTCCCCAGGTACCTAAGAATTGGGAATGAACGTTCCCTGTAAACTCATAGAATTTGAAAGGAATTCAACTTTCCTTGCAATTCAAGAATTCTTTACAGAAAAGCAGAAGTATCCTGGTCCCTTGAGACAACAATATTTTAGGCATCTAGGGACTATAAACTCGTTCTGAAAACTTTCGACTGAGTTGCCTATTCCCAACCTGAAATAAAACACGCTACTCATTGTTTTGAAGATGTGAAATGGCTGTAAATTGATCCCATGTTTTTGACGACTTTTTGAGGATTTCAGGCATGCCATTTTCCTTAAAATCTTTAATTTGGAAAGTTTGTTGTGCCTAAAAAAATTGCAAAAAATAATCCTTATATAGGGTATCCTTTTAGCGACAGAACAACGTTTGAAGCATTTCAATTGGCCCCTAACTCATTTTTCTATAACAAATTCCACCGGGTCACTTTTTTGGGTCACCCGGTACATTCCTGTGCAAAGCAGTCGAAGCATTAACCTGTTTATTGCATACATTCCTGTGCAAAGCAGTCAGGCAATCCTTTAGAAGCATTATAGCATACTTGTCAACTGTTTAGCAGTTCTCGAACAGTAGGATGACCTGAGCTTAACCCCAGTTTTACCAAAAACATTTTTGATCTACTTTATCAGTACAATAAGCATAACTTAGGTGGTACAAGATTCTGGTAGTACTATTAACAATCATGTACTGTCGTTGTACTCTTAAACTACTTCTGCTGTACCTTGGCAGTGGTATGGCTAAAGTACATTATGGCCATATTACTGCTAAGCTTGGCAGTATACTGCTTTGCAAAGGTGATTTGGTGTGCTGGAAAACATAGGCAAGAGAATGAAGATGTAGGTCCAGAAGGAAGTAAAATTCCACATGACAAGGAAAAGAAGAAACAGGATAGAAAAAGAGAAGCTGCTGGCATGACAGGGAGGGAAAAGGAAGGGAAGGACAGGAGGAAGGGAAAGCAAGGAAAGAGTTTGCAAAAGAGATGGAAAGAAAGAAAGAATTAAAGTTTTCGTGATAATGGGTGTACTTGTGTAGTTTAAAGTTAACTAATGAGCTGAGCAGCTTATAACTTAAGAAGGAATAGTGCGAAAATGGACAATGTTTAGGCAGTTGAAGGATAGGCCTATGTTTGCAATGAAGAAGTTAGGTGATGGCATTTTAAGTGAGCAGTATGGCACCTGTCATTTCAGTTGATTGTGTGAGACAAATGTTTCTTGACATGAGTCATGGAGATATGTGAAAATTACGGGTGTAAGTATTCAGGTTGTTTGAATGGGAAAATGGCAAGTGATATCGGAGGGAACCACAACCCACCTGCATTGATGATTTCAAAATAGTTGGTATGGTAAAGGTCAGCTGAATAATTGCAGCAAAGAAAGCATGACACTGCAATTTTTGCGGGGTTGAACCAAATGTTAAAAATGGCCTAAAATGACGATTCATTTGAGAGCTATGAAAATTGGATCATAAAGCTTGGTTTCCAAGGGCTTTAGATCTCCAGCTCTTGGCCTTTACAGAGCATGCCCTTTCTAACAAAAATAGAATCTATTTGCCATTTTAATGACAGGTACTGTGAACCCTGGGAGGCCACTTGACTGCATTTGTCCGGGGGATGTGCACTCCAAGCAATGATTTTTGCACCCAGCTGTAGAAATGTTCCCATCAAAGGACATCCGTCTTTCGATAAAATTGGCGAAAAGTGTGCTCCAAAGCGTAAAAACTATGGAAAATTGACGAAATAATAACTCACTCCAACAAAACACCCCTTCTGACAACCTGCTCCAGGGAAATTGTCGTCTTTTGATACCAGGAATTAGAAAAAGAGGTTAAAAAGATACTCGGGAAGGAGTGCACATCCCATCAGCTAAATACACTAAGTATCCCATTCCCGGGCTGTGAACAAATCTTAATTTTAGATATTAGACTGCCGCTACGCCAGTAAGTTAATTCAAACACGACAATCTTGCAACTGCTGTGAAGACTCACCAAGTTACAAGCTTTCAAATATCAAGGTTTTGTGAAAGCTGAAATTATAAATCTCTCGATGGTTTGATCTGCCACCCAAAATCAAGGTAAAAGGTTATGAATGTCATGCACCTTTTATCAGTATCAGAGCAGGCCAAATAGGATTTCGAAAGTAATTTTTTCATTGAACCATTGTCAAATTCAATGAAGAATCCGATTATTTAAAGATATTCATTTGAAACTTAAAGGGGCTGGATCACGTAATGTACCGGGTGAGCCAGAAAAAAGTTCCCACTTTTGAAAATTCATAACACCAAGACTACTACACGGATTTGAATCATTCAAATTCTAGTTAAAAGTCGAAAGATCAAAGTATTTTTGTGATTTTTCTCGCTGTCCTACCAGCAAAAGAAGTATTGGTAAATTCAACTTTATGAAAATTTATGGTTGCAAAATCACAGAAAAAGGCCTAAAACATGGTTCAAATCGTAAGGATTCTATTCAAATCGAACAATAGGCCGTGGACGTTTCACCTCCCTCAAGAGTTATAAGACATCGATTTTCAAACAAATACGAAAGATTTTCAATCCCCAGGAAATTAATGCCTAGAGGATATCTCTCACCCATGAGAAGTTGCAAATCCTTCACTTTTCTGTGCGAGAAGTCATTTATGCATTGATCGATGTTTTGGGCCATTTTTCAGTAGTCAATCAACCATGAACTTTTTGTAAAGTTGAATTTACCTATATTTGTAGTGCTGGTAGGACAGCGAGAAAAATCAAAAAATACTTTGATCTTTCGGCTTTTAACTAGAATTCGAATGATTCAAATCGGTGCAGTAGTCTTGGCGTTATGAATTTTCGAAAGTGGAAACTTTTTTCTGGCTCACCCGGTAGACAAACTTCTTTCGAAACGGCAATTTTGCAATATTTTTGATAGTCTACCGGGTGAGCCAGAAAAAAGTTCCCACTTTTGAAAAATCATAACACCAAGACTACTACATGGATTTGAATCATTCAAATTCTAGTTAAAAGCCGAAAGATCAAAATATTTTTGTGATTTTTCTCGCTGTCCTACCAGCACTAGAAATATTGGCAAATTCAACTTTATAGAAATTTCATGGTTGCAAAATCACGGAAAATGGGCCAAAAACATTGATCAAATCGTAAAGATTCTATTCAAATCGAACAATAGGCCATAAGCGTTTTACCTCCCTCAAGAGTTATAAGACATCGATTTTCAAACAAATACGAAAGATTTTCAATGCCAAGGAAATTAATGCCTAGAGGATATCTCTCACCCATGAGAAGTTGCATTTCCCTCATTATTCTGTGCGAGAGGTCATTTAAGCATTGATCAATGTTTTGGGCCATTTTTCAGTAATCAATCAACCATGAAATTTTTGTAAAGTTGAATTTACCTATATTTGTAGTGCTGGCAGGACAGCAAGAAAAATGACAAAATTACTTTGATCGTTCGGCTTTTAACTAGAATTTGAATGATTCAAATCCGTGAAGTAGCCTTGGCGTTATGAATTTTCAAACGTGGGAACTTTTTTCTGGCTCACCCGGTATGTGACAGAGACTTTCCACTTCTTTTCTCAATATAAAGGTGCTATTTTGAAGATGGGCTCTTGACTTTTGTAGAGAAACAAACCACACACTCATTTGTTGTAGGATTGGAGAGATATTGGTGGATTTTTAGAAAGAACTTCATTGTGGATTCACCCCATCCACCAAAATCTGAGCAGAACACAATGGCCAAATGTAGGCAACAATACAGATTATAGAGATAACAGGGTTTTGAAGATAGAGTGTGTCATTGTCAGATTTTGCTCAACGAAATTGTACATTGCTGTCATGCGCTTGAAAAGATTTTGGAAAAGTAAACAGTCACTGACCATCTTTTCGAAAACCAATTTTCTTTGCTCTTAAATAACAAGAATCAAAATGAAGAATGCCCGATAAATGCCCGGGGGGGTGGGTAACATAACATGTTGAGGGTACGGGTATGTGCCGCCCATATGGGTGGGTTTTTGGGTCCAAAATTCTCTAAACAAGGGTCTCGTTTTCGGCAGATTTTCCTTAAACATGGGTGGGTTTTCTAGGAATTGGCAAAAAATTGTCAAAAATGGGTAGTTTTCCGCCAAAATTCTACATAAAAGAGGGTATGACGGCAACGGTCGGTAATTAGAAGAGGGTAGCTTTCTAAAGACCGGGCGGCAGACCCCGTCTATCCGCAAGTCAAGTACCCCCCCCCCCGGGTGTAAATGCTATCGAGAAGACTCTGATTACAACTTTTACATCAATTGGATCTTTAAACGCGTGTTAACTCATTGAGTTTCAGCATCTTTACAAGATGATGATGTTTTTAATCTAATATTGAACTGCTTTTTGGGACACCTTGTAGTTCAATGTTTTTTTCTTTTGACCAATTTTGCCAAACTGTAAACATCTAACGATCATCGAATGTTCATTGACATGCCATATTCTTCTTTCTTTTAGGATGCCTTTACTAAGATCTTTCAGAATGAAGGACTTTTTAAATTATGGAAAGGTCTACCTGCTACTTTGTAAGTGTCTTTTTGGTTTCATTTTCTCCAGAAACTTGAGAAGTAAAAATGGTTAATGCTGTTGTGCCTCTCGAAGTGCGAACCTACCAAATTGTGAAAACGGTAGAATTCACAGAGATGGAAAGACATTGCCCAGTCGAACACAAAATTGTTCAAAACAGCAGGTTTCAGAGTCACCCTGGCGAAAACGAGGTTTCCTGTTGAAAAACACGAAGAAGAGTCCGTTGCTTGGCAACAAAGATTGAACCGACTCAATCACCATAGCAGCACAAGCAAATTCGCCTCGTTTTGAGTTAGAGTGTCGCAGATGAAAAACGAGAATGTCTCCAAAGTCTGCTAAACCTTCCATCTTTTGGAGCAGAAGGTTCAGCAGGCCTTCCAAACCTGCCAAACCTGCCATTTTCGGGATCTGGGAGTCAATCGAACACAAATTCTGAGTTTTCCAAGTCGATCGTTTTCAGAACTGGTACCATTCAAACATACCCATAGTGTATTGATGCTTTTATGGTAGAATTTCTTGGTTTTTCTGATACTTTAAAGGTTTTTCTGTTTAAAGGAGAAATACTTGTTCTTGTTAGCTGTTAACTACTTTTATGATGGCATGTTCATGGTTGAACTTACCAACATGTTCCATCAATTTTTTAATTTTTCAGGCTGAAATCAGTCACTCCGTTGTGGATTTGTAAGAGACTCCCTCCAAAATGTCCCTTCAATACACCTCAAAATATGGTTTAAAATCAATATCAAATTTTCAAAGACGTAGGAACTGGGGTTAGGGTGGTGTCACGTACCCTCCAAGATTTTGAAAATGTATATAGTGAAAAAGTAGACTGATGGCGACGAGTTCCTTGTATCCCTGCTGTAAACCATGCTCAAGAGGGACTCATAATGAAACAGTAAAAATCCTGGCCCTATCTTAGGCATTCGATCGATCGAATCATGATCGAACGACTGCTGTAGCTCTGTTCAACGGTCACGCCTCGGAAAGAAAATGCGACAAAAACTACTTTAAGCAGACGTTTCATCAAAGAAACTTGGTATGAATCTAAAGAAAGAAGTTCACTTTTCCTGGTGAGTGCAAAATAAGTCTTTCAACGCTACATTTTCCATGTTTTAAGACCAAAACAAACCAGAGCAATTTACAACAACCTGCCGCAGCAACTTCTTTCAAAATCTAGTCAACTGCATCATTCGAATTGAAATTCGACAGCATTGTTCTTGGCCAAATCTCGCAATCTGATTGGTACTGGAAGAATTGCGAAGTTTGGGCCTAAATAGGGCCAGGTTTTTCATAGTAATACTATGAGTCTCTATTGACCGAAGCGCTATCATCAAGTCAAAGAGCACTGGGAAACAAGGAAGTCATCGTCATAAGTCTAGTGAAAAAGTGTCCCTTTTGTCTCGGGAGGTGCCCGTTCAAGTGTCGTGCGCCATAGTTTAGGATGTTTCTTTCGGCCTTGCCAATTTTCTCAACATGTATACATTGTGGCAATCAGTGGAAGACGCTTTATTGATATATGTTCTCATCTTGGGAAGATGAATAGTCGTCCCCACTGGGTGCAACAAAATCATTCCAGGGGATTCCGTCGTGTCGATAGGACATTGTGTACAAGCACAGCCAGCTGAAATTGCTGAGGCGGGAAAACTGACAGTATTTGAATATCATTTGCAGCCGTTTTGAGACGTTTCGAAAGAGCCTTCGCTAGAGAATCTCCTATAGTTCTGAATAGGAAAGACAAAATGTAAATTTTCAAGCCTAATCGAACTTATCGGTTGGTTGATAAGGAATTTGCCATTATCATTGCTTTGATATTCAGGGAACAAGAGTTTTCAAATGTCATGCGATTTCTTTACTCACCCGGTAAAGTCAATATGGTGTTTACATTGTAAAGGGTTATTCACAGTCTCAGCTTTGTTCTCTTTTCCTGTACAGGGTTATGATGGTACCACAAACTGTAGTATATTTTACTGCTTACGATCAACTCAAAGTGAGATTAGGTTTGACTCAAGGACAGCATAATATGTATGCTCCTATGGTGGCTGGCATGAGTGCTAGAGGTGAGTTTGGTTTCTTCGATTTATTGAAGGACAAGTCCAGGGTTTATATGATTAATTCTGCAAAGGAAACTTATCATCTACTGACGCGAATTCTTACCTTTATTTCACATTTTCAACATTCCAAGCCTTACAGTTAAACGGTGATAAAAAGCGTTTGTCAATAACTGTTGACTTCAGAGAGCTGGTTATGATCTCGCTAGTGAAGTCTTTTTTGGTCACCCGGTATGCATGGGATATAGTGAAGTAAGAGCATTGTGGCTTGCGATTGTGAATTTTACAGCTCAGTTTCTCTTGCACGGCGCTGAAAGAATTTTCTTCGTATATGAATGACATGTGCTGTTTAGTTTCCCATTATTTGTTTTCAGTTTTCAACATTAGTTAAATTCTTGAAAATTATGTCGCCTTTCTCCATTGCAGTGTTTGCAGTGGCAGCAATATCTCCGATAGAAATGGTGAGAACGAAATTACAATCAAGGAAAGGATATAAATACACAGGTTTGTTTTGCTTAAATCTGCATAAGAAATTGGGTGTAAATTCTATGACACCTCTCATCTGATCGAATGGCTTGAAAGAAACTTGAGCTACTGATCTATGATTGTACCGTTGGACTTTTCAGAACCTTTGCATATTTTTTAGAATTACGTGTTTCGTATTTCAACTCATTTGATTATGCGATGTCGTCAAATTTCTGTCCTAAAACAGAAGAGTTACAGATTTTTGCTTGTTGCAAAATGGTTGAAATCAATAAGCTAAGGATTTATTGGAGATTATTTCACATAGCGTCTGACAGTTTCGAAATTACCATGGTTTTTAATTTTTTCGTATATAATGTTTCTTTTGAATTCTTGAAAAAAAGGAAAAACTCTCTAATTCTGTAAATAGTAAAGATTTCAGAATAGTTCCACGGGGCATTATAGCGAAATAGCCTAAGTTTCTTTGTAGTCGTTCATTTCACAGAGGTAGGTCAATCCGTGTAAGATTTTGAGCCTTAGCTGAAATTTTTAAACTTTGATGCAATTCGTACTTTAAGATCAGAAATAGGGGTATGGCTTTTTAATGTGATTGAGTGAGGTTGCGAGGTTATTTCTATTGTTGTGTGATTTAGTAAACATCCGCATATAATAACCTACAATTTTGAAAGTCAGACTGGGTACCTGTCAAATGCATGTAATGGATCGGCTTTTATAGATTCCGAATTCAATTTTGTCAATTTCAGCTTGTAGGTTCTTAATGCAGTAAATTGTTATAGGTGGGTGTTTCCTGTATGTGAGCAAATTTATTCATGTGGTATGTGTATAACATACTCGTGTCACCAACTGCACAGAGAAGGAAGATGGGGTCCTTCATTGCGTTAAAGGTGATCTGAAGCGAAAATTTTTATTGATGCAGATGAATAGCACTGTTGAACGATGAAGAATGTCATTAAAATTTTTTTGATACTTTGTTTCATCTTCGAGTTATCCACTAATTTGTACGATTGGCTGATGACGTCATTTTGTTTGCAAAAAGTACGAGAAAGTATACAAGGATAACCACGTTTCCAAAGGGAAATAAAGTCAACGACCTTTCCTTCAAATGAAATGCCTTTCTAAAGGTCACATCAGTTGATGAAACAATGTTTATCGCATTTATTCTGCTCAGCTGTAATGTCTTCTAAAACTGTAACCTTCCAAAGATCAGACACAGCTTCTTTCCATATAGAATCCTAATAATTTGCAAACAAAATGACGTCATCAACTGACACTTAAAATCATTGGATAACTTAAAAACGAAATGAGATATCAAAAAAATTTCAACAGGATTTCTTATCAATCGACAGGGCCCTTCGTTTGCATCGACAAAAATTTTCGCTTCAGATCACCTTTAAGAATCACGTCATACAACGTTGAGTTCTGTTTAAGGACTCTAAAGCACATGAATTATAATGTTTACTATTTGCGCAATCACCTCTAATGGGACCAGGACCATTATAGAAATAAGGTCAACTCGATCTTTTAATACTATCCCTGCCACTTTCATTAGGGGTGTTTTTAACTTGTACTTAACTAATTTGCTGTGTAAATTGTTTTGTAAATATTTTATTCATCTACAGGGTGTCTCAAAGAAATTGTTCGACGTTTGATTAAATACTAAAAATAACGATAGGCTGAATGGACACTTGGTCGAGTAACCCTTTTCCTGAGATTTTGAACTAATTTTTGACACAAGAATTTTGCAAATCCTCTAAAAATTAATGGAGTTACAAGCCTTTGAAGTTCAAGTTTGTGCGAAAGTTGAAACCAGATGCCTCGAAATGGCATTTTTTGTAAAAGTCCCATAGGCCGTCGTTTCTGTTATTTCTGAATTGTTTTAGGGCGAACCAAGTGGGATTCAAACAAGTATTCGATAACCTAACTGTCAAGCATATGGATGCTTTGAGGAAACAGATTCAGTCTCTCGCCGATTTTGTTTTGAACCACTGTTTTTGGACCTATGCAATGTTAAGGAATTTGAAAATGATCGCACAAAATAATTTACTTTAGAAGTCGTATTTGGTTTGCTCTGATACCAACGAGATGTGTGACATTGGATGAGCTTCTCTTACTTCCGTCTTCGAGCTTTTTGCAATTCAAGTAATCTGGGGGGTCTCTGGTTTCAACTATCGCATGTTTTTTATCTTCGAGAGCTCGTAACTCAGTGAATTTTCAACCGATTTGCACGATTTTAGTCTCTAAAATTATTTCATAATCTTAGGAACAGGGTTATCTTTCCTTGAGCCTGTTCATGTTGTCCTTATTTTTCAACATTTAATGAAACGTCGAACAATTTTTTGAGACACCCTGTATTTATTCTTCCTTTTTACCATTGTAAATTTTACTTTCTATTTTCATGGCAAATTTTTACCTACCTACCTACCTACCTAGGAGTTGATGTTCCATTATTGCCCCTTAAACGAGAGGATCGATATTTTGTGATGATATTATATATTTAAACGTTTTGATGGTTTGATCTCCTTTAACGTTGCAGAAGTCTTCTCAGTTATTCGCAATGCAATACGCCAAGAGGGTTTTCTTTGCATGTGGAGAGGAATGGGTCCTACACTTCTTAGAGATGTTCCATTTTCAGGTATGATGACATAAACAGCAGGATTTTATTTGAGTTTTTCAGCTTTTTTGGTATTGAAGGCTTTTTGAAAGGATCTTGTTTTTAGGAAATCTCCTGTCAGTAAATATATAACAAAATGTCTGTTTTTATGGCTGTCATAAGAGTAAGCATTTTCTCTAAGGTATTAGGATACTTTGTTGCTTATGAAGCATAAATTGGATCGGAGTTTAATTCTATATGGGCTTTACAACAGATAGTAGAAAATGAAATAACAAACAATTGAACTCGAAGCAATGTACTTTCACTTGTCTAGCATCAAGAATAGAAAATGGGATATTTCGTAAAATTTACCTCGGCAGTGTCTGTGCTTTGCAAAAGATAAAATTAATTGCAAAGTGGAATTTATCTTATTTGTCAACTCTTGCCCTCTATTAGGGCCTCACGATAGTGATGTAGTATAGCTACGTTAATTTTTTTCTATTTATTCTAGCATTCTACTGGTCAGCATATGAACTGATGAAAGCACGGTATGAAGAACCAACATTTGGTGCTACATTTGCAGCAGGGGCCAGTTCCGGACTGGTAAGTTTGACATTCTAAATTTTCATATTGTCTCATTTATGATGTCATCAATTTCATCTGAATCCAGTCAAATATGACTTTCTGCATTACAAAAGTTGTATCACACTTTCGAAAAGGGGCACGAGATTTTTAGAATATAGGGATTTCTTAGGACTTGTGTTGTTTTTTGATAGATAACAATCATGTTTGTTTTGCGTGTAGTGTGTCTTTAAGCGTGTGTAAGGAAGTCATTGTTTGAAATTAGGACAGTATGCAAGACAAGCGATGATGCAAGTTTCGAGCTTGATTCTTCATTAGGTATCACTTGCAGTTTCATAATATTGAATGTTAGCAACTGACTTGGTTTGACTGTACCAATGATCGATAGGAGCTTCGTTTTTGTCTTTAACTTTATTCATGACTTACCATCAACGGTGTTTACTTCATGATTCTCAACGTTGGTACAAATGAATCTCGCTAGGAAGCTTTCTTTATTTTTTATTATTTTTTTTCTATCAAATCTTTAAAAAACTACAAGTAATATAATTAATTCAACTGTGCCAATAATCATAGCGGAAAAAGACACAATGTCTTCGAGTTTCCACTATAAATGGCACTTACAATAAATTAGTTTCTATTTACAATGAAACACAAGTGGCACACATAAGTTCAAACCTTTTTATTAACATCTACGATATTGTGCTCCATAAACCCCGACAACTTAAAGGCGCTATGTCTTGAACAGTATTGTTCGGCATCTGGCGCCTCCGTCGATGACCTTGCATGCCAATGCGAAACAGATTCCAGTATCCATCAGTATCGTATCGTATGTGTACCATTTTGTAGGTGTTTATTTAGTTGTTGATTTAGTTGTGTATTTTCATGTGTTGGCCATGGGGTAGACATAGTCTTTTGCTCCTCTTGGCATCGTCCTTGTAGTGTTGCATAGTAGTTAAAGTACAGTAGAAGGTAGCATATATTGTAATATTTTATGTTGATATAAAAAAAAACAAGTGGCACTTAGTTTATTTACATGAAAACACAAATATGAAAAAACAATTACGACTGACAAATACAAGACATAAACAAAAAAAAGAAATATAAATACAATTACAAGATAGACGTTGCTGCGTTTCAACTAATTATACTCAATCTAAAATCGTTTCGTATTTTCGATGAAACGAAGTTTCGTATTTTCTTTATTTGAGAGTTAGATCGTGCATTGTAAAGAGTTAATGAATTCGTGGAGTCCAAGTGGAATCTAGTATTTTTCACCTCAGCTTTACAGTTTTTGTAACACAATTTTCTGACTCGGGCGATATTTTATCTATCATCATTATCTTTTCATTTATTATTCCAAAGAGCCATTATCACCCAGGATCCTTTTCGGGCACTCTGCAATGTCGGATTGACTGAAATCAAATTTGGTCGAAACGGAAACTATAGGTTTGCGATGCAGTGATTTAGCTAACTGAGCAATGCTCCAAAAGCGAAACTTTTCTATCAGTTCAACAATTGCAGTGTAGATCCCTAGTTTCACTAGAAGACCCAATGTAGCCTGCGCACGTGCAAACTGTACTGATTTCTTTATCAAAGAGGTTCTCCTCCAGTAGAGTCTCCGCATCGGTGACCAAATCTTTGTTTCATAGTCATGCGCGGTTGCCTTGCTTGAGGAGCTAAGTCATTGAATTAGATTTAATAGAGAGGCATGTAGAAAGGGAAGACACAACACCCACAAACAATAAGATTTTCATCGGCCAGCTTTGTCCGTGGAATCGTCAATTAAATACCTGCAGAATTGAACAAAGATATAGATGCTCATGAAAGAAAGGGTATATGCGTCAGCCAATCAGGAAAGGTTCTACGTTTCTCATGAACTGAGAACAATAATTTGGTCCCTGATGCGCACACTCTACAGGAGGATTACCTCTCTGAAAAGCCAGTAGAGTCTGCACGCAGGCTAGGCGCGGAATAGAGTCCGAAATGCATGCAACAGAGATGCTCTATATCACATCATATTACGAGGAATTATAGAGATCTCGATATTCCCAAGCTAAACCTTGAATTAACCAAAAAAGGATTTCATTACTCGGGCATTAAGGCTTGGAACGATATTCCAGTTAACATCAGAGAACTGCCATCACTGCGCCTATTCAAAACACATCTAAAAAGGCATTTGATGAGTCTTGATAATTAACTCAAGCCCCCTCAAGAACGACTCCCTGGAAGATCAGATTAATCAATTAACTATTTTATATTCTTAGTTTTAGATTTTGTAAGTTGCATTTTACTGAAGGGATATCGTTGTTTAAATGAATTATATATATAAAAAAATAGGCTAGGTGTGATTTTCGTACAATCTGACCGAATCTTACAATCCAGCCCAGCAAAGGCATTAAGTGATAATGGCTCTTTAAATCAGTTAGCATTATATCACGGTTTTAACATCAGACCGCTCCCAATTTGCAGCTTGCAGCAGCATTAACAACTCCTTTTGATGTTGTAAAAACACATCGACAAATGGAACTAGGTGAACTTGGATACCGTAAGTACATTTTTATTAAATCTGAGTTGTCTCTTTGTTCGTGGGGCTATTTAAAGCTATGAATATAAGAAATACCTTTACTAATAGTGGTTACTAAAACTATAATATTATGAAGATGGCCGACGCAAAGAAAACCACAGATTCTTTCCACACTGAGGCCCTTTGAATCTACGTTCTCATCAGAATTTGACTTAAAGTTTCAAGTTAGATTAGAGATTTCTTTTATAAAGGCAAAATGGATTAATGCGATTGACAGACAGCCCCGTGAACAGAGCCAATGTAAATCAATCTGTCAGTCATATTAATCCATTTCACCTTTATAACAATTTCTACGTCAACTGTAAATGTAAAGTCACACTTTGATGAGAACGTAGGTTCGAAAGGCCTCATTGTGCCAAAAATCTGTCTTTTTCTTTGCGTCCTCCTTCTTCATGATATAAAAATAGTATATAGCCTAAATGAGGCTGAGCGTTCGTCAGAAGTAGCAAAAACATGTTTTTAATCTGATACATCAGAATGGGAATATGTCAGTTTCAGCCCAAAATCTGTCAAAACAGGCCCCATATCCTTGATAAAATCTGCGAGCAATTCGGTCTCGTGAAGATAGAAAAAAGATGAAGCAAGGCCAACTGACAGCTGCTAGTGTGTAAATTTGAGTTGCAGGCGTTTCAACTAATATGGTGTCCCCAGGAAGATGGTTAAACAACAAGATAGACAGCTAAAGTTTGATTCCTATAACTGTGGGACGAATTGTTACCAGTCAGATCAAGAACTTTAGGTCTTTTTTCAAGCAGTTTTTTTCATGGAATCATTTGCAGCTTCAGAACGATACAACTGATTTTGGTGAACTAAATTTTTGTGTCTGAATTACTGTACCGTGTTAGCTGTACAAACGTAATGAGATTGTAGGAATCCCATAAACAGTGTGAAAGCTACAGTTTTTAAAACGTGTAAAATATTTTTCTGACTTGACTAGTGTCAGTCAAGTTGAAGCGAGGTCACAAGATTTGTATCGTTCTCTTTTAGATAAACCTGGTCAGAAGAAGCTACCGTTTACGTTTACTCTTGTATTCAAGCTGGCAAGGGAACAAGGCATCAAATCCCTTTTCACAGGTAAGCGCTTTTGCAAAATCAGATTGATATTGGCATTATCCAATACTTCGTTCACACTACTGGCGGTGCGTTTGTCGAACTGTAGCGTCGCATTGAGCCACTCCATCATTGTCAACTAACTTTTTCATGCAGCCAAACTTAGATCATAAAACTTTCCCCAATGAAATCAGTCTCTTAATGCATTGTTAAAAAAGATTTCCTTCGTAAGACCTTGTATGAGAGCCTTGCAAAGTGATGAAATCTTTGACCAAGCCCCTTTAGCAATTAGCTTTGCTAGAGTTGCAGGTACACGTGGTATTGTTAGGGGATACTGACAAAATGCCTGGTTAACACTTGGTCGTTGAGGTCATTAAGATCGTGCGGAAAGACCCAGAATACAAAGACACAGAGTTCGAGTCCTTCGTCATTTGGGTCTTTCTGCACGACTCTAACCACTAAAAAAACCTGGAGTTAGGAAATAGTATCGTCTGCAAGAGGTCCCAGTGCCATTTACAGAGCATTGATCTGCTTGAAAGAAACCTCTTCACAAGACAAAGAAGCATGCATTATTAATGTCTTTCAAAAAACCATTTGAGCCCAGTGTTTTGGCTCTTCAGGAGAGTCCTAGAGTGATTCCTAAATTAGCTTTTGTTAAAACTAATTAGAAGCAACATATCAAGGGTTGCTAGCAATGGTTATTTGCAGCAATAGTGCTATAAGCCATGAAATGCGTCCACCAGTTACTTTTGCTTATCCAAAGTCATAAAATCTGTTAAGTCAACAATATTGCTTTCCTAAGACTTCCTTGCAAATATTATTGAGCCTTTAGGTCATTTATTGCTCCTGGTAAAAATGTAAATTTAAAGTCCACTTATTACTAAAATTCAAGTTTAAGGTTAAGCACAGCGTTGAAATCCTCTGGTTTGGAGGCAACTATTAATTTTGATTTTCTTTCTCTATAATTCAGCAACTACTTGTCAGATTTACTCATACTCGGTGCCAAACTCTAAGTTGAAGTCTCTTCCGTTCATAAGTTTGAAAAGCAGGAAAATTGGATTCATGGCTCCTTCACAGTAGCCGCTCAAACAGTGCACATGTTTTTTGGTACAACCTGTAGTTGCATCAATATTTCGGCGTTTGTTTTTACCGAAATGTTACAGAATTACCCAAAAATCCTAATAAATCATAGAATCGAAGTTCTTATTCCAAGCTCCTTTTTACACTGTCGTCATCGTGTTGTTTGAAAATTATAATTTCCTCTTCTTCTTGTGTTACTTATAATTCCGATTCTAATATTTCATCCTAGGAATTGTTCCAAGGCTTGCCAAAATTACGCCGGCCTGTGCAGTTATGATTAGCACCTATGAATATGGGAAGAAGTATTTTCGAAAGAAGAATGGACAAAAAATGGAGAAAGAATTGGCTATTGATAGAAAATTGAAATATGCATAAAAATCAGAGTTTAATCTTCGTTTAACGAGTGCATAAGATGACAAATTGAGATGTTAAGATGTATTCTACACATGACTGCACAAACAGGAAAATCGATACAGCTACGAAACGCACGAACACTTTTTACGAAACATGTCACGAAAGGTTTAGCCTGGAGAGAGGAGCATAGCAACTGATCCAAAGTCGAATGCTTATACCCTCCTTGTATCAGTGTGAGGTGCATTATGCAAGGGCTAACGTTGTGGCTATAAAAGGGTGAAGTTTATCAACTTTATTCGGCCAGAAAACATTTGATCCTGGAGGGCGGATGACTATTTTTGGATATAATGATATCCGAACCCTGTCCTCTTATACCAGTTTGTATCAATGCGAGATGCATTATACAACGTCCCAAAGCACAAAGTGAAGCAACGCCGGCGCCCGTTGTAGCCTGATATATTAGTGTATGGCTTTTGACTTGATACAAACTTGTATCAATGTGAGATGCATTATACAATGTCAAAACTAACGAGAAGCTTACTGGTGTTTCAAAGCACAAAATGAAGCAACGTCAAGGCCCGTTGTAGCCTGATATGTTAGTTTGTATCTTCTGATTTTATACAGACTGGTATCAATGTGAGATGCATTATACAATGTCAAAACTAACGAGAAGCTTACTGGTGTTTCAAAGCACAAAATGAAGCAACGTCAAGGCCCGTTGTAGCCTGATATGTTAGTGTGTATCTTCTGATTTTATACAGACTGGTATCAATGTGAGATCCATTATACAATGTCAAAACTAACGAGAAGCTTACTGGTGTTTCAAAGCACAAAATGAAGCAACGTCAAGGCCCGTTGTAGCCTGATACGTTAGTTTGTATCTTCTGATTTTATACAGACTGGTATCAATGTTAGATGCATTATACAATGTCAAAACTAACGAGAAGCATACTGGTGTTTCAAAGCACAAAATGAAGCAACGTCAAGGCCTGTTGTAGCCTATGTTACAGACTGGTGTCAATGTTAGATGCATTATACAATTTCCAAACGAACGAGAAGAACACTGGCATTTTAAGCCACAAAATGAAGCAAACGTAGGGGCCTGCTACTGCCTTGTATATGACTGTATGTCTTGTGGTTTCATACGAACTTATATCAGTGTGAGATGGCGAATCTAACGGGAAGAGTCATGGTACTTCAAGAAACAAAATGAACCAACTGTCAGCGCCTGTTATAGCCTTATATGTGAGTGTGTCTTTGCTCACATTCGAACCTGTATCAATGTGAGATGCATTATACAAGGGCCAAACTAACGAGAAGAGCACTGAGCACAAAATGAACCAACTGTCAGCGCCTGTTATAGCCTTATATGTGAGTGTGTCTTTGCTCACATTCGAACCTGTATCAATGTGAGATGCATTATACAAGGGCCAAACTAACGAGAAGAGCACTGAGCACAAAATGAACCAACTGTCAGCGCCTGTTATAGCCTTATATGTGAGTGTGTCTACGTTCACATTCGAACTTGTATCAATGTGAGATGCATTGTAGAAGAGCCAAACCAACGAGAAGAGCACTGAGCACAAAATGAACCAACTGTCAGCGCCTGTTATAGCCTTATATGTGAGTGTGTCTACGCTCACATTCGAACTTGTATCAATGTGAGATGCATTGTAGAAGAGCCAAACTAACGAGAAGAGCACTGCTGTTTCAAGGCACAGAATGAAGCAACCGTCATCGCATTGTATGTGAGTGTATGTCTTCTGCACGAATACAAACTTGTATCAATGTGAGATGCATTATACAAGGTCAAAACTAAACAAGAACACTGATGTTTCAAACAACAGAATGAAGCAACCGTCGGTGCCTGTTATAGCCTTATATGTGAGTGTGTGTTTTCTGCTCGTATACAAACTTTTATCAATGTGAGATGCATTATATATAAAGATTCACCGAGTAGTCAGCAGTTGATTGTTTTCTCATGCAAAAAGAAGTGATGATCGTTTATTTACGGTATCTCACGTGAATCACAATCAAACTCGCATAAGTCAATGAGTTGGATTGAACGTTGATTAGAATTTTTCAAATTTGTTGCATTTTTTCTGGGACACCCGGTAGGAACAATGATTTTTCAAAGTCCTAACTAATTTGGCGCATCTGGCACACGTACTTTTATGAGAAACTGCTTGTAAGAAACGCATCTCAGATCTCCAAAAAACTTAAAAAGGCCTGATTCTAACTGCTAGGAAGATCTTAACTTATTTTCATGATAAAGGAAATCCTTGACATATTCTTACGATAGTTTCATTTGCTTCATGTATCATATTACTCGGATGGTACTTATAAGTAATGTCAAAACATTGGAGAGGTGTGAAAAAACCTTTCTGGAACGTTAACAGAAACTGGAAAGAAATTATAGGTTGCTCATAATTTGATGACTTTAAGGAGCTTTAAGTACAGGCCGAAATTCTTACAGTAGTTTCTTATAAAAGAATCCGTGTGGGTGATTAACTATTCCCAAATATTTCTAGCGTGTGTTATATCATTCATTGACTTGGTGTATCATTGCGAGGAGCAGCGTAAAACATATAAAATTATGCTGTGATATCGCAGTCCTGCTTTGTCAAAGTATGGGGATCCTGACAAAATTTAGGGGGGGCACGATCAACTTTTTACAAAAGTATACGCTAGCCAAGACCGACCTTTGTGTTGACCAATTTTGTGGACTATAACAAAAGTATACCGGGTTACAAAATGACTGGGTGTGTCAAAGAAGTTATTCCGTTTGGTTGGCTGTGGAGTAAGATGCACGTGGCCGACATTCAAAGCTGAAATTTTAATATATCAGTTAAAGGCTAACTTTGTTGTGAAAATTATTTTTGGTAATATCACTCATCTTACAGACGCAGAAATTAGGAAAATGCTGGTGAGGGGTTTGAATCGAAACGAGAAGAGTGATTTAAAAAACAGTTTCACGTCTAAGTTAGCCTTTGGCTGATAGGTAAGACACCCCCCAGTAACGACCCCGCCGGACCTTGAAAATACAGCGGGGAAATTACGGAGACATATATTTTCAGCGGGGATTAGAAATATCATGACGGGGAAATGAAATTTTAGGCTATTATCTATGATGGAACTTGCATAATTTTGACGGAAAAGCAAAAATTTCAACGGGGAAACAACAAAAACAAGGCGAGGAAAGTGTTTGAACTCAAAACTTAGTTTTAGCGGAGTCGTTATTGGGGGGTGTGGTAAGCTTTCAATTTTGAATATCAGCCATGTACTTCTTATTCCACAGACCGCCAGAAGGTGTTAAATTTATCGTTTACTCGCCCGGTAGAAAAGACAAGAAGAGAAAGGTACTCTTGGCTAGACTATAAACTCGCAAAAAGCTCCAAAAATCCTTGGCCTCAAATAGTTTTTTGTTTGTTCCTTAAAATTTTGGCTTTTATTGTCGGGTTATTTTCTCGCGTCTGTTATGAGCTAGTTCAGCGATGTGGCCTTGACACTCTAAACCGTTTTCTTATGATAATGATACGAAGTATCGAGGGTGCGTTTAATATGATGTGAATTATCGAGGGTGTGTTTGTTGTTTTGAATGATTATAACATCGTAGTTAATTTCTAATTCTTTATAATAGTCTCTTTAAAGATAGATGAAATGTTGTCAGATGAACTTTCCAGAAAACCAATTTTTCTTTTTCGTATCTCTGTATTTTCCTGGTATTAGGGCTATCTTTGAAAAATAGACTACCCTAATTCATTATAATTATTTGAAACAAGCATCAGTGATCACTATATGGTGTACTGTGTTAGAAAATTTCGTGGTGCTTCTAGAAGACAGCATAAAAACATTTCTACAAGGCAACTCAAAAATTTCAACTCTGCTGACTTTATAAACGATCTGCTTTCAATTGACTGGAATGGCATTGTCAATAACAACGATGATGTTAACCTTGTCGTTGAACAGTGGACCTCTTCGTTCTCAGTGATTCTTGAGAAACATGCACCACTTCGCGAAAGACGTGTCTCAGACAAGTTCTGTCCTTGGCTTTCCAAGGATCTTAAGCTTATGTCTGCTGCTAGAGATAAGCTGAAGAAACAAGCGGTTCGCTCAAACTCTGAAATATTGATGCAAGCCCATCGGCAAATGCGCAACAAAGTTAACAAACTCAACACAGAGTCTAAGCGTGTGTATTTTTCAAATAATATTGCTTCGCATAATGGAGACCTTAAAAACACATGGAAGACCATTAATCTTGTTTTGAACAAAAAGTCAAAAACCACGCAAATAGCATCCCTTAATGTCGATGGAAAGCAGGTTTGCGATAATAAAGCCATTGCAGAACCGATGAATGATTTTTTCTACAATATTGGCAAAAACCTCAGTGACAAACTGCCACAGACAGAAAACCCCCTTCTTGAAAGTAGGTTCTCTGTTAACGAGCATAATTTGCGGTTTGAATTTCAAGCTGTAAATATTGCTCAGGTGGAGAAGGTCTTTGGAAAATTCAAAAAGTCCTTGGGTTTTGGCACTGATGGTATTGCCAATCATTTCTTGAAAATTGCGCTTCCTGTCATCGGTGAGTCACTTTGCAATATTTTCAATCTTTCTATAGCAACTGGTGTATTCCCAGATTGTTGGAAAATTGCTAGAGTTGCCCCCATTTTTAAAAGTGGTCAATCTGATGATCAATCAAATTATAGACCGATTTCATTGCTCCCTTTTTTGTCTAGGGTATTTGAAAAATTGGTTTTTAATCAGCTTTATGAGTATCTAGATAAAAACAAACTCATATACCATAAACAGTCCGGGTTTAGGTCCTTACACTCCGCTGTCACTTGTCTGCTGAAGTCTACAAATGACTGGTATGTTAATATGGACAAAGGTAGATTCACTGCTACAGTATTTATTGACTTGAAAAAGGCATTCGATACTGTAGATCACAATATTCTACTCCAAAAACTAGAAAAGTATGGAGTGCTTGGCCTTGAACACTCCTGGTTTACCTCCTACCTGAAAAACAGGCGGCAGCTTTGTAGAGTGAATGGGGTAGCCTCAAATATGAAAGAAATAAAATGTGGAGTTCCTCAAGGCTCTTGCCTTGGTCCCCTTTTATTCCTCATATACATAAATGATCTGCCGTTTTCTCTTAAAAATAGTGAAGTAACGATGTATGCCGATGATACCAGTATATCATATTCTTCTAAGAATATTGACGAGCTTAATGAAACCCTTAACAGTGATTTAGAGTCCTTGAAACAGTGGCTTGAAGGTAATAAGCTGTCTCTGAATGTAATCAAAACACAAGCAATGGTTATACGCTCTAGGCCTAATATCAAGAAGATATCAGACAAATCAGTACGGACCCCATCTTTCGCCATTGGCAACTCGCATATTGATGTTGTAGATAATGCAAAATACTTGGGAATACAACTTGATAAACATCTTGTGTGGGATGACCATACTAAGGCTGTACGTTCAAAGATTTCTCGCTCTTTGGGTTTCCTAAAATATGCTAAGAAATTGCTTCCAAAGCATACCCTGTGTCAGATGTATAGAGGTATCGTAGAGCCCCATTTTCGCTACTGTTGCTCTGTGTGGGGTAGCTGTGGAGACTCTCGCCTGTTAATGCTACAAAAGTTACAAAATCGTGCTGCGAGAATAGTTACCAACAGTAGCTATGATGCACCAGCAGCAAACTTGATAAAAGAGCTCAAATGGCCTACAGTCCATGACATGATCAAACAAGAGACGGCTACCATTGTTTTCAAATCAATAAGTGGTCTCGCGCCCACTTACCTCTCTACTCTATTCACGAGAAACTCGGCGAGACTGCAAATTTGAGAAATTCTGAGACTGACTTGCTTGCTCCACGAATGAAAACAAGTAATGGCCAAAAGGCATTTTCGTTCCGTGAATCCAAGGTTTGGAACGAATTAGAACATGAGGTCAAGCTAGCCCCCTCTCTGTCTACTTTTAAATGTAGACTGAAATGTAAATAGATTTTAATTTTTCATTTATTCTGATTTAACATTGTAAATATTCTTTTTCTTTATTTACTTGTTTTATTAGCATTGTAATTAGGTTTCTTCCACGGCCCCCTGAAAATCAGCCACTCTTGGTTGATGGGGCAACCGTGATTAAAAAATTTAAAATGAAAAAATGAAAAAAGAAACAGCTTTAACGACACAGTAGGCGCAATTTTACGAAATTGACGAAACTATCCTACCTGAATTAAAAACAGCAAATGATATTCATAACTTTGATTTCAAAAGTTTTTGAGCCTGAACGATAAATATAACAGCAATTCATATTCCAAAAGGGGTCGCATATTTAACTCAACTCAGGGTTGGACTGAGCAAACTCAATTTCCACAAATTTAGACACAATTTTAGAGACACAATAAATCCAATGTGTCCAATCAATGATGGTATAGAGGATACGGAACACTTCTTGCTGCTTTGCGACTCTTTTAAAGAACACAGGTGCAATCTTTTCACTGATGTTAAAAATGCTCTGTGTTACAACTTCATTGACAGATGAGAAATTTGACTTCATCTCGAAACGTTAGATCACGAGGGGGTGGGGGTTCTCAGCTAAATTTCGGGTAGAGGTGTGCCGCCCGCAGTTTCAAAATGGAACCGTTGGCTAAACCAATTTTTGTGAAAATGATACCCTTTGCTAGACTAATTTCTCTATTAGAAGTGCCCTGAAAGGGCGTTTTCTAGACAAAAGTTGCCAAATTTTCGCATTATCAGGACAGAATTTTTTTTGATTTGGTTTTTTTACAGAAATTACCGAACTTCTACAGTCCTTAGATCAAAATTGCCAAAAAGCATACCCTTGCCTAGACTAAACTCGACTAAAATTGCCTAAAAGTATACCCTTTTTTTTTTTATTTGATTTATTTAAAGTAGGCGTATAATTGATAGCATAAAATAAAAGCTAATTCAAGCCTACTACAAAGTAAAATTGATTCAAAATAAAAGAAAGAAAAAAAATAGCTACATATATATCTAACATAAAGAATAATCCGGTATAATACATATATACAGATTTTTACAATGTTTTTACAGAAATTTTTTAGTATTTACAATGCAACGCATTTATCCTTTTAAGAACCCAACCTGAGCCACGAAAGGTCTACACAGTCTACAGTTGCATCCCTCTCCTTTCCAGGTTTTTATTCTCCTTTTAAAGGTGGAGAGGGAATCTGATTGTTTCATGTCATTGGGAAGTGCCTGCCATAATCTACTCCCTAGAAACGAGACCGTCTCTAGGCCATAGCACGTAGTGCGCGCTTGTGGCAGCAGCAGATTATGGCAGCTTCTTAACCCGTACGTACTGTGCTTTTCAACAAAGATCTCCTTCATGAAAGTAGGATTGAGTTCCCATTTTGTTTTATAAATTTCTGTCATCAGCAACTGCAAATTTCTTATGTGGATTGTGACCGCCTTGTCTCTGAGTAACATTGTGTCAAAATCTGATCTCATATCTTTGTAAGTTATCCGCAATGCCCGTTCGTGAATACGATTGACTTTGTTATCAAGTGTTCTATTGCAGAACATCCAAACAAGAGGACAGTAGTTGAACTGGGACAAGATGAATGCCCTCATTATTCTCTTTAGTTGTTCAGTGTCAAGAAAGTGAGAGATTCTCGAGAGAGCATGTAGCTTTTGCCCAGCCTTCTTGCAAATGGAGCTTACTTGCTGTTTAAGGCATAACTTTTTGTCTAGAATCACTCCAAGCAACTTTTCTTCGTAGCTCTCTTTTATCCTCACACTTCCGATATTTAAAGAAATATCATTACTTTTATCTCCAAAGATCATCAGATGGCATTTGTCCTCGTTCAACTTCATACAGTTGTTCGGAAACCATTCTGCAATTTTAAGGGCATCACTCTCTAATGTTTCAATGATACTTTCAACATTGTTGTCACAAGCATAGATAGTCGTATCATCTGCATAGTTACATATTTCAGCATCATTCACAAACATGAAGAGATCATTGAGGTATATGTTAAACAGAAGAGGTCCCAAGACCGAACCCTGTGGCACACCTATCGTTGTTTCTCTCCATGTGCTGAAGGATCCATTCATCTTCACCCGCTGCTTCCTCTCATTGAGATAGCTATGGATCAACCGCAATGCACTCGTACTGAAACCGTAAGCACTTAATTTTGCAATCAAAAGCTCATGATTTAAGCAATCAAAAGCCTTTGAGAGATCCATGAGCAGTGCTCCTGCAACACCCCCTTGGCTAAACAAGAGGTTCTAAAAAGTATACCCTTGTGGGCGGCACATCCCCAGGTACCTTTACTATGGAAGAACCCCCCCCCCCCCGTGCGTTAGATCCATTTTGAAGATGGTCAGATTATATTTTCCACTTGATAATCCAGCGCAAATGAGCACATCGCAAGCCAAAGCGCGATTAAAATCAACGCTAGCAGAATTATTTACGAGGGAATGGACAGAGCGTATAAATCGAACCTCGCCAACTTGCTTAACACATAGGAAACTCTCCGTTGTTTCAAGTTGTTTAAAACTAACCTCAAAGAACTTGCAACAGATCCATGATTTTGCTACAAGACAGCGAACATAGAGATCATGACTTGATGATTAAATCAGGGCGGCACGGAGTTATCGGTCGAGGAAACAGTTTGTAGGAAATCACTTTCTCTGTGAATGCCCCATGTACGATGATTTAAGAAATCTCTATTTCGACTTTGATTTTACAAATTCCCTGATTGATAGAACTTAACTTTTTAAGCAAGTATTGGCCGATGACAGTTTAGAAAATACAAGAGTTTTAGGAGAATTTGTAGAATAAGCATTTCATAGACGTAGAAGCGAAATGGATATTCTACAGCCTGCATCCTTATAATATCATCGTTGATTCGCTGTTATTGTTCTTGTTACTGTTAGGCTAGGGTCAAACGTCGCATTTTGGTCGCGCCGAATTAAATTGATTTGGATTCGGCTTTGGGTCAGACGTCGAATATAATAGGTCGCATTTAATATGAAGTTATTCCTACAAATGTGCATCACAGCAACAAGTCTTTCTAGAAAGTTTGGCACGAAAGATAAAATTCCGGAACAAAATGGCTCCGGTAAGGAAGAAAATTATTTTGATGAAACTGATTCAACACAGTCACAGACATTTATTATTCTCAGTAATTTATTTGCATTTGATTCGGCACATGTCAAATTCGACGTCTGACTCCAAGACGCTCTTGCGTGGCATTATGCGACTGAACCAGTCGAATCTTATTATTTAGGTCGACCCAAATCACAACTGCCGTACTCAATTGAGTCAAACGTCGCATTTTGGTCGCGCCGAATACAACTATTTGATTCGGCGCGGCCAAAATGCGACGTATGACCCGGGCCTTAGGGCCATAGCTCCAGTCTGCGGACAGCTCCAGTCTGCGGACAACAAGCAAAAACTCTGGCTTTCGACCATAAAAAGACCGTAAATCCTCGCACTGTTCTGGTCTTTTTAACTTTGTTTTATACTCATTCGGAAATTTCCGTCGAGAATTTCATCGGGCATAACTGATCATCTCCTGAGCAAATTAAAACTTGACAGCCAAGAATCACTTCTTTTGCCAGCATCCGTCAACAAACCTGTAAGTTTTAACTTTTTGTTGTAAATCGTCGTAAAATATTCCGTTGAAAATTTCTTCACGCTCCGATTGTTTGACTATGCTTTGTTTTCAAATTCTCTTAGGAGCGCTGATGAATTCGCCTCGTATTTAGGCTTCATGGGGAGTTAAAATTCAACCTTGTACCGACACACCCCGTCTCCAGTCTGCGGACACATGTTCTTCCATTTGTTTCTTCTGCACTTTATACTTGCTCCGAGTCTCGTCCGTTTGTTGTTCGGGCCACTCCGACTGAGTGGCCCGAATAACGAACAGACGAGAGATAACGAACGGACGAGACTTGGAGCAAGTCTATCTGCACTTCGATGCTCTGTGGAAATGCGACATTTTAGGCCCAAATTTTTGACAGGATGTTATGATCTATTTCTTTCGTTAATTTTGGCTTGGATATATTGCTTATTTGAATCAATGTGATTTGGACAGTATGGTAATGTGACAGCAATGATCAAATTGTTGGAAAAATTCTGAAATAATTACCCTGGGTACCAGAGCCAAAAATAATAAAAAGAAAAAAATAAGGAAGGAAAGACGAGATTCTTCCTTCTCTCTTTTCCTCTTACCGATTGCTTTTTCTTCCCGTTTCCTTCACCTGATTTACTACGGTAGTTGTTTGCAATGAATTATAGGTTAGTTCTGTTTATTTCGATGTAGATCTTTTGTAATATTGCCATGCCTTACAACAGGTAGTGCTTCATTTGAAAAATGTATCAGCTATGGGACCAGTCATTATTAATGGTGGGGGGTGGGGCGGAAGATATTAAGGGGGGGTCACCAATAATTTTTCTGCCTAGATGGGGGGGCCAGATCAAAAATCAGACAGCGAGAGGGGGGGCCATGAAAAATAATCAGTTAAAATTGACAAGTATCTTATTCAGAAATAAATGACAGTTCACATTATTATTATACAAGTACAACTTTTACTTGTATTCTCTTGAATCTGATGGCTGATCTTGCCAAAAAACAACCTGGATTGTCCGCTGCTTTCAACTCTGTTTGTTTTGCTGAACTTTGCTTTCTAGCCTCTGCAACATCTGTCCTCTTTGCAATTGCTTTCTGCACCGAAGTGGAAACTATGGGGAGTTGGAGAGGTGACTGCCCTCCCTCTCACAATTCAGGAATACTTGGACATTTTCTTTGAACGGTAAGAAATTTGTTGGGTGGGACTGAAAGTGCACTGAACGAGAAGAAGGTGGTAAGAAACAAGTCACCATCGAGAATAGGGAAAGTTTCTATCTTGAAAAAGCATGTAGTTGGACATAGGAAAGGGTTAGCAGTATTTCTCAGAGATATTGGAATGTGACTGAGACAGGCGCTCTAAGCCAATGTAAAGGAAGTCCTTAAAAAATTTTGTTAGGACGCTTAATAATGAAGACAAAGTACCACGGAATTTTCAAAGTTTCCATGTGAGGAGCAGGCAAAAATAGAATTGTGATAAGCATTCCAAGACAAAGCAGCAGTCCTTCATGCAAAAGTTTTTAAACATGTTACTCATTACAGTACATGCTACTCCCCATTTTTGTTACTCATGCTTATCAAATTTTCGGCGTTTGTTCTGGCAAACAAGTTGAAAGAGGTCTTCCAAGCCAATGTAATTATGTTTACTCTAAACAGAGAATCTGTTCTAAACCTTCCTTGGGATGCTAGTTTATAAAGATTGTGACAAAATTTTCCACAATAGCAATTCATGGGGCTGCGAGAGGCAATCTAAGCAAAAGTAGAAAGCGTGTCGTCAGAAAATTTCTGGGAGCCTGTCCCCCAGACTCTGTAGTGCTTGGATCTGTTTTTTTGCAATATGTTCTTGCCTGTTTCTATCAACTGGTGAGTATGAATAGTTTTAAAATCTGATATCGTGCACATTTTAAGGGCCCTAATTATGTCAGGTCTTTCAGCAATACACCTCAAAATGAGAGCGTTATCGTCCGAATCGGCAAATTGATGCGCTTGTCCCTCCACTCAAAAGCTGAATTGCGCAAGTGGTGGATCCCCTTCTCAAGATGTTACCAATTCCCATCTTTTGGGTACGAAAACTGACGGAAACTAGGGGCTTCATATATCTGAACAGTTTTCTGTCCTAATCTCCCATAAGCGTACGAGGCGAAAAATTTCCAGAAATCAGCCCCATTTGGGCAAACTTTTGTCCTTAGTCGCGCAAAAATGTTGGCAAACGATTAGCTTTGTGTCGCGCAGCTCCCCCTAGATTTTTCCTTCCCATACGCTTATGTAATCTCCATCTCAACTCTCTGTGATATAACAGTAGCATCGTGGTTCTTCAGGTCATACGAACTCATATAACATCTTTCTACTTTTTAGGGGGGGGGGCTACAAAAACTTATACTTAGATTTAGGGGGGGCCACATTTTAGTTGCATGAAAGCAAGGGGGGGTCAAGAAAAAAATCACACTGTTCCAAAAATATCTTCCGCCCCACCCCCCACCATTAATAATGACTAGTCCCTATTGCTCACCAGAGCCTTGTTTGAAGGACCACACTACTTTCAAACTTTGAATATCAAGGCCTACACTTTACTAGCTCTACAAAGAGTCTGTTAAATCGCGTGCCCTGCGTGCCCTGCGTGCCCTTCAATCTCCTCGTGCCCTCGTGCCCAAAATTTCAGCGTGCCCTCGTGCCTTCGATGTTGGCGTGCCCTCGTGCCCTCGTGCCCGCGTGCCCAAATTATCGGCGTGCCCTCGTGCCTTCCATGTTGGCGTGCCCTCGTGCCCTCGTGCCCTCGTGCCCGCGTGCCCAAATTTTCGGCATGCCCTCGTGCCTTCAATGTTGGCGTGCCCTCGTGCCCTCGTGCCTGCATGCCCAAATTTTCGATGTGCCCTCGTGCCTGTGTTACTTCAAAACAATGGATAACATCTGACATGAACTTGACGACTTTTCATTTATTTTGACGACTGCACCACGTACCCTGCATTTTAAGTGCTCGCAATTTTCAATTTTTTTCTGTGATGATTAGGGTAAGACGGGGTAAAGTGAACTACGGGGGTACTTTCAAGGCTTGACCTTCATTTACAAATGCAGTTACAGATCCAAGAATTCTGTTTGATTTGATGAAACAAGGATATCTATCGATACAGGAAAGATAGATGGTCATAACCATGAGCTTGATAACTGCATAAGATTTTTTTGTAGTTTTGGTTTTACCTCAGGGAGAAGTTTCGGGGTAAAGTGAACTACCTCGAAAAAAGTGTTTCTCTCCGTGGTGATATGGTATCTATATGCAATATAACATTTTCTTAAGTGTCTTCCCATGATTATCGATCGATTTGTATTCAGTATGTGACTCAAATTTGTACCCAAAAATAGTTTTTGGTAAATATATTGATTCTGCAAAGATTCTTCTCAACACAGGCCAGAGGCCACCATTTCACTTTTTAATTTTATTCGATTTTTCGGTTTTGACATGCAAAGGACTGCTTAGAGTCGCAAAGTGAATAACGATTCCAGGTTCCCCTGGTATTTGATTGGTTTTATTGAAAAGTTTGCTCAGTAGTTCACTGTACCCCGTGTCGGGGTAAAATGAACTAAGCGAAGTGGTCTCCAGAGAAACCTCTTTTGTAAGACAGTGGAAAAAGATTTCAAAAACATTTTTGCTGGATAAACTTACCCAAGGACATAATTTCAAAACAAAGTTGAAAAGTTTGCCCTCAGCTGCAGTCTCTTCTGCGTATCCTTAAAAAACTTCGAAAATAGCCCACTTTACCACGTGTTATCCTTAATTATCTCCTTTATTTGGTGCAGCCTAGCCGTTAATGTCCCTATCATTAATTAGATACCGTCACGTGTGCTTGTTGTTAAGTTCCGTAGATGTTTGTCTCTACAAAACTTTATCCATGTTTTAAATTTTTCACTTCAAATTCTCTGCTCAGGTTTCTCGGATGAAATTTAGAAAAAAAGGATCACTAAGTTTCAAACATTCAAGAAACATTTCAAGGGTCAAATCCCTCAAGAGTGTCCTGAACATCAACATCGAAGGCACGAGGGCACGCCGAAAATTTAGGCGCGAGGGCACGCCAGAAATTTGGGCACGAGGGCACGAGGGCACGAGGGCACGCCAACATCGAAGGCACGAGGGCACGTAGGGCACGCAGGGCACGCCATTTAACAGACTCCTCTACAAATAAGAAGGAATGAAAGAAAATTTAAACTATCAGAAGTAGGTATTACTTCTCGCTGGATTTCATTTCATAAAATCCCCAAAATCAACCGATGAAGCAACGAGAACAAGCCGGCCGCCTTGTGTGAGCGGCGTGCGTGAAGTCAGTAGCCTGTGTTCCAGACCCCATACGGAACACAGGCTAGAAGTCAGTGATCGTGTAGCTTCTTCCAAATTGGCACAAAAGGTGCGCGGTCCGAGGTCTGGAACAAAATGGGGTCCTGTCCAGTGAAATAGAGTGTGATAAGACTCAACAAACTCTGTGTGTGTTAATTTGAGATTTAACTGTCATTGGTTTATTACGTATCAAATTGAGACATTTTTTCAAAATCATCATTCAAAATTTCATTCACGAATTCACGGATAGTTAATGCCTTTTCACGAAATAACGCAAGGAAAATTCATGTTTCACTCTTCACGTAGGAATGTTAATTCACGAAATCACGCGTAAAAAATCGAGATTTCACGATTTCACGCACGAAAATAGGGCCAATAACGCATCACGTGACCAGAAACCAATTAAAACTTGAATAAAGCATTCTTATGGAGTCACATCGTGGACAAAATGGATGACATGCAGATCGTGTCGTGAAATGTAGATCATGCCGTGAAACACGATACGATCTAGGCCAAGTTTTACGATTTTACATGGATCGTATCATCATCTTACGACTCGATATGACTGTATTCACGGTACGATCTAAGAAATCATTCACCATATCGCGATGTGGTAGTGATTGGTAATTCATCGTTGTTGATTCGTAAATGGTGTCGGCAATCATCGATCATTGATCTGTAGCTGATGGCCGATGACATTTTAAATGGTCTTGGGCATTGTTGTCGTTGTTGTTGTTGGATCATTGCACTGAGAAAACTGGCCTTGGGGAGCTGAAGATGTTAATAATTCAAGTAGAAAATATTTATGAAGCATGAATGGCGTCACCTGATGTAGATCCTCTACAAGACATCTCGAATTACATTAGTGGTCGGCTGCAAAGACTAGTGAGAGATCTTGAAGCAAGTTCAGCAGTTGATGGCAACCTTTTTGATTAGTCGAGTTCACATTCGGATCAGATTCAGAACAAGATTCAGATTCGGAAAATTCTCACAATATAATAACAATAAGTTATTGTGTTAAACACAAAACATTAACATCTTACACAAATCAAAACTAATGTACTGATTAGAAAACTCTATTACAGTAGCTCCTTTTCGAGGGGTCATAATTTTGAGTGGTCATGCTATATTTCATACCTCTGGGGGGATGTCCAGGAAACAGGGAATATGCCCTGGTGGAATCGGTGTACTCCATCCGCCAAAGACTTGTGCCATTTCCTTTTGTTCTCTGGCCATTTCTGTTGTTTAGAGTCTAGTCTTTCCGTCAAAGATCTTTGGTGGAAAGGGGCCTTGATTCCATACTGGGGAATGCAGATAGCAGATAAGTGTATAAAAACTAAGTAAATCCTAGTAAAATTACTCCTATGTAGTATCTGAAAATTGTAAAATTTTTTTACCAAAACTGACTCACTGATTCGAGGTATTAGATTCCTTTTCAGGGGTTAATACAATCTCATACCTTTGGGGGACTTTTCAGGAAAACAGGGGTCCTTAAAGGTACAGAATCTAACTACATCCCACCAAAATTACTCCTGTCTGCCAGCAAAAAACTGTAAAATCTCTCTAGAAAAACTAAAACTGATTAAAACGCTTAAATGGCTTCCTTTTGAGGGGTCATAAAATTTTGTAGCTCTGGGGGGGGGGGGCTTTCCAGCGAAATGGGGAATGTGCCCTAAAGTCTACAAACTATAAGTACCTCCTTGTAGAATCACCCCATCTGATATCCCAAAAGAATTTGAAATTTGAAATTTCAATTGAAATTTCATTGAAATTTCAATTTCAATTTGAAATTTCTCAACTAAAACTAATCTACTGATTAAAGCACTCTATTAGCTTCCTTTTGAGGGGTCAGACATTTTCATACCCAAACTGTAAAGTTCCTTTATCACAACTAATTTCCTCATTAGAGCAGTCTATAAGCCTTTTTAGAGGAGTCATAGAACTCCATACCTTTGGGGGGCTTCGCAGGAAAACGGGGAATATGTTTCAAGATATAAAATATGGAAACATTCCCCATTTTCCTGGAAAGCCCCCAGAGGTATGAAATTGTATGACCCCTCAAAATGGAGCTATAATAGAGTGTTCTAATCAGTTTTAATTTGTGTAAGATTTAAATTTTTTGTGCTGTTATTACATTGTGAGATTTTTCGGAATCTTGTTCTGATTCATACTCTGAGATCTGCATGTGAACTCCAAGTTGCTCCAAGCTGAAAGTCTGAAACTAACATAATCACAAAGAAAAATCATCAACTGTGTAACTTGCTTCAAGGTCTCTCAGTAATTCGAGATGTTTTTTCGCGTATCTACATTGGGTGCCTGGGGGGGCACTCCCATTATGGGCTAACAGGGAGATCCAGTCAGTTTGAGGGTCTTACCCTATGGCTACCAAATGGCCCTGGAGGCATTCTAAGATCCCAGGCCAGTTATAAGATTCCAACTCAGTATACTCCTCCACATGCCAACTTGGTCATTCCAGCAAAAATTACAAATAAATTTTGAAGTTTTTTGCTTGTTTTTTTCAGGTTTTGCAGTAGAAACTGTGAAAAGAAAATTTTCATTACAAGATGCTACCAAAATGTCCAATTTTAAGTGCATAAACTACCATTTGCAGGTTTTTGTTAAAAGATACTACCAATGGAGGGTATTTTGCTAACTTTTTGCATTGGCCCTTTAGAAATTTTTGGGCCTTTATTCAGGAAAATTATTTGATTTTTCAATTGAATAACGCCTTAATTCATATGTTTCCCAGATTCAGAACGAAACACGAAAAAAGAGTGCATTTGGGTCAGGATAAGGGGTGCCCTTCTCACTGAAAATGGGGCGCCAAGCCGAGTTTTCATCATGAAGGGGGGCAGTTGCCCCCAACTGCACCCCCTAAATCCACCACTGAGCCCCCCCCAATAATTTGCCAAAGTTTGTTGATTTTGGCTGTGACTGTGAAAGGCTGTGAAAGCTAAAGTCGTGGGAATGAAGATTGGAACTCATATAAATTTGAGAAAGCTGCCAGAATCTATCAAAAATGCAATATATTTTGATGTCATTCAACTCAAAATTTCAAATTTTTCTTGGAAAGACTTCCATCAGCCGTGATCCTTTGCTTCTTTCAATGGCAGATTTTCAAGAAATGGGGCGTTCTCCAACGATAGGGCATGGTCATCGCCCCAGGATCGGGTGACGCCATTTATGCTCCATAAGTCTTTTCTACCATTTCTACTTGCCTTGCATCATTTACAAATTTCCCCTTAAACAGAAGGGCTCTTCTCGGTGCAATGATCTAACAACAACAACAATGCCAAAGACCATTTGAAATGTCATTGGCCATCAGCAACAGATCAATGATCGATGATTGCCGACACCATTTACGAATCAACCAATCACTACCACATCGCGATATGGTGAATGATTTCTTAGATCGTACCGTGAATACAGTCATATCGAGTCGTAAGATGATGATAGACTAGCTCCACTAGCCCCTCTATTTCGCTGTTGTTGTTGTTGCTGATGGCCAGCTCAATGAGGGACTAGTTGCCAAAGAGTATCTCAAATCGGAATTTTGGAGCGGAAAAATCTGCTCCTAACCTGATTGGAGCATTTTGGCGAAAACAATAGCTAATTCCTTTGTAGCCAATCAATTTTTGCTCTCTTTACTTTTTATTCCTCGAAAGCCTCCTTTTCAAAGTGAGGCCAATGCATGGTCCGAGATTTTCAAGAAACGCAATAATGGCGTCGGATCTCCTTGTCGCAGTTCGCAGCTCGATCGAGCAGAAGCCAACGAAGTCGTGGTGATTACGGCAGCCGTTTTTTTATAACATGAGCAATGGGAAGAAATGATTGTTTGTGCTCTGACAGGACATGGCAAAGTGTGATGTTTTTGCAAGTTTTTAGAGGCATTTTCGAGCACATCCAACTCTCTGCCGGTGGTGGTTTGGTTGTTACTGTATCAGTCAGGCCCACTCCAGGTTGGTCACTTTTCGTTTACATTTAGCTCATGTATTTGAATTCATAACAACAATTAAACTGCAAACAGGTTGCTTGGCATGTGAATACTGAATTTCTTGCCTTTCTGTTGGGCTTTTGTTTACAGCTGTTTACTCTTGAATTCAGTGGTTTTGGTTTTGATAAATGAATGGATTTGCCTGAGAAGAAATTTGGTAGTCTTAAAAAAGGATTTGCCTAAAAATTTGCTTTACTGTATTTTGTTAGCATAACCAAGAATGGTCCACATTTATAAGTGGCTGAATCCAATAGTTTATTTAACATTTTTATTGCCTTGGTGTGCAAAGTTATATTTTGTTTGGTGTTGGGTTGCACAAAGAAAAGCAAAAGGGGGTGACATTTTTGCTTGTGATGTTAATAGTACCCATCACTTTACATTGATGTCAATGTTTTTAATCCACAGGGATTGTCTAAAGCAAGATAGCTGCTTCATTATTATCAGATCTCATGTCAGTATGCATTTAGATGGCACTCATCTTGGGGAGAGATTGTCTTTCTGATGAAGCAAAGCACTGGAACAAAATATAAAGAACACTTCTCTTGAAAATTTCTTGTTTTTCAGATGCTACTTAACTGATTGCTAAAAATGACAATGTATAATGCTAATATTATTTCTAATGTCAAATCTTTGGTTTCTTGATCTTTGGTCACTCTGAACTTCTCTGAAATTTTAATTTTGTGTTCACTATACATGCTCCAATTTTGTCAGAGTCACAAACTGTTTTCAATCGTTTTCAAGAATGTCCTTGTTTGATGATTACTGATCACAGCAACAACAACCGCAAAAACATCAATTCCGTTCCCTGGTCCGAATTTTAGGCATGCAGCGATTATGAAAACGAGGCTATCAAATCAATCCGATTTCAGATACTGTTTGGCAACAAGTCTCTGTATTAGCGACAGATCAGCTCTTAGGAGCATACAGAGATTGTGGAACCAGTCTAAGATGATGATACGATCCATGTAAAATCATAAAACTTGGCCTAGATCGTATCGTGTTTCACGGCATGATCTACATTTCACGACACGATCTGCATGTCACCCATTTTGTCCACGATGTGACTCCATACATTCTTTATAAAAGTATGACATTTTTTGATTGCCTTAATGCCTTAAAAAAGTTCGTCTGTAGTCACCCTCTTCCCAATCAGGGATGCGGGATGACCAGGAGAAACCTCCTCCTTGGAATTTGTTGTGGAGATGTGAATAATTGATGGCCGTAACAACGCCTGCCATGTTACGATTGTCTCCAAAGTACTTTTATTGTGCAAACAATAGGTTAGAACCATGTGACACTCCCCAATGCTGTGAAAAATTCCCGGATAAGTCTTGCAAATATCCCGGATGACAAGGCGGTTAATGATTGGCTAAAATAACAAACTGTATTGAATTATCAGTGGCGCCTTGTGTTTCATGCTGAAACGCTTTACTCTCGTCTTGTCCGCATTGGGTGGTTCAGCAAATTGCAGGAATCTGTATCTGTGAAAGCAAAGATGGCAGAAAGAAGAAACGAATTATTCACGCTTGCAAAGCTAGCAGAACAAGCTGAACGGTATGAAGATATGGTGAAGAATATGAAGGAGCTGACCGAAGGTGGTGGAGACCCGCTCAGCGAAGATGAACGAAACCTATTGTCAGTGGCCTACAAAAATGTGGTTGGGGCGCGCCGGTCAGCATATCGTATCATCAAAAGTATTGAAGAAAAAAGTCAAGACAAGGATGATGAAACCAAGAAGGCCCAGACGGCTATTGCCAAGGAGTACCTTGTGCAGATAGAGAAAGAGCTGGTAGATAAATGTGACGAGGTTTTAAGTCTCATCGATAATTTCCTGCTGGTCTCGTCCAGTAGCCAAGAGGCACAGGTTTTCTACAGGAAGATGAAAGGTGATTACTATCGATACCTGGTTGAAGTGAGTGAGGGCGATGTCAGGGAAGAAAGGAGTGATAAGTCTCACGAAGCATACAAAGAGGCATTTGAAATTGCAACCAAGGATCTGGATTCAACTCACCCGATTCGTTTGGGTCTGGCTCTCAACTTCTCTGTGTTTTACTATGAGATAAAGAATGATCCTGCCAAGGCGTGCGAGCTTGCCAAGAGTGCTTTCGATGAAGCAATTTCCCAACTGGATACAGTAAAAGAAGATTCATACAAGGATAGCACATTGATAATGCAACTTCTAAGAGACAACCTTACACTGTGGACATCAGATAATGATCAAGATCAGGATCAGGACTAGAGAACTTTACATAAAAACATTGACTGTTCTCATCTCATGAACTTAGGCCATACACGTCCTGGTAACAGATTGCAATGCCACACCAAGGTAGTGAGTGAATGAGGAAGTCTAACGTAACTTCATGGTTTGTATCTGAACCATAATTTCTTGAAAGAAGCGCCAGGACTGACAAATTTTATCTATATAATGATTCTTTATTTTAGTTTTCATCCCTAACAAACATTCGGACCTTTACCATCAAAAAGAGCCATCCATTTTATGTCCCAATACAATGAAAGGAATGTGCGTGCTTTGTGAGTCCGGCCTGGTTTTAGAAGAGCATGCACTTCTGTACCAAAAGAAGTTTAAACACAGGGCTGGGCCTTTTGACTGTCACTGTAAGAAAAGGACCAATAATCCGTTCTTATCATGCTTCTCCGTGTATCAAACGATGAAAAAGAATTTAGAATCTGATAGTGGCGAAATAGAACAGGAAGTTGATTCATGTAACCTTTGGAAGAAAGCAAATCATGTCGCAATACACCCAGAAATTTGTCAGTTTATTTGCCCACAAGAATTGAGCTGTGATGACTTTATTTACAAATATGAACTGGGCTGGAACTTTAAGGTGTACTTAATCCGTATAGATTTGTTGAAATGAATAGAGTCATTTGTCTTGAAATTTCCTGGTAGTTGCAAGATCAGAAGGAAAGACTATTGTTTATAGATTTCTGAATGTGTCACTTGCTATGATGAAATGATCTAAAATAACAGATGCACCAAATTGCAGTATATATCCACTACATACCTTCATTTCACCCTTCCTGTTTCTTTTCTATAGATATAATTCTATATATATATAAGCTTTGTAAAACAAGGTTGTAAAGGTGAATTGAAAATTTTGTGTCAAGGGTCTGCTGGGGAGGAGTGGGTAGCTGGAGGTAAATGAAGGTCAGGGGGGTCAGGTTTTTGGGGCCCATAGCCATAGGGGTCCATATAATAACTCATTTTTTCAAAATATGGTCATGAACAGGTCCCTTGACCAGATCTGGAACATAGACCCCAATCAATTTTCAAACTTTAATGTTATATCAAATTCAAAAGAAGAGACAGGAACAGTAGCACTTAGATACAACATCTTAACCATCAAAATGTACTGGGTGAGTTGGAAAAATAAATTTCACATTCAAAAATTCATAGCCTCAGGGGTATTTGAAAAGTATGAATGGTTCATATTCTGTTGTGAAGCAGAGATACCAGAGTATTTTTGTGATTTTTCTCATGTTTGACCATGTCTATGGTTTGACAAGCACTGACACTTGTCAAACATGAGAAAATGCAAGGGCATTTTATCTCTCTTAAGAGTGGTAAGAATAAGAATTTATATATACCAGGTGAGCCAGAAAACAGTTCCCACTTGATATTCATAGCATCAAGAGTACTTCTTTTATTTGAATCATTCAAATTCTAGTAAGAAGCTGAAAGATCAGAGTATTTTTCTGATTTTTTCGCTGTCCTTACATCACTAGAAGTATTGATAAATTTAACTTTATTAAAATTTTATGGTTGCAAATGATGGAAAAAGGGCCTGAAACATTGATCAAATCATAAGAGCTCTATTCACACCGAACAATAGGCAATGGGTGTTTCACCACCTTCAAGAGTTTTAAGACATCGATTTTCAAACATATATGGAAGGTTTTCAATCCCATGGCAATGTTAATGTCCAAAGGATATCTCTCACCCATGAGAAGTTGCATTTCCTTCATATTCTGTGTGAGGAGTCATTTATATTTTGATCAATGTTTTAGGCCATTTTTCAGTCACTTTGCGACCATGAAATTTTTGTAAAGTTGAACTTACATATATTTGTAGTGCTCATGAGACAAGGAGAAAAATCACAAAAATACTTCAACCTTTTGGCTTTTAGGTAGAATTGGAATAATTCAGATCTTTGAAACACTCTTGCTGTTATGAATTTTCAAAAGTGGGGACTTTTTCTGGCTCAGCCAGTGTTTTCTGAAAAGTGTTAAACTTGTACATTCTTTATTGTCCTATGAGACAAATGTACTTATTTTTCTAGTGCTCATAAAAATGGCAGATTAGTTACGCACTCAACTGTCAAGCAAAATTCAATTCTTACCAAGCCATCAAGTATATGGTGCTATGAATTGTCAAATTTGGGAATATTTTGTGGCTCATCCAGTTTGTCAGTCAATCAATGTTTCTGGTTAAGAAATGTTGCTCTGGCTTGTAGATTCCTATAAACTGTTGTTACATTGTGATCCTTGTGCATAACGACTGGCTAGTTTCAATAACATTATAATCGTATTCAGAGGTTCAAATAGCTACCAGAGTGATTCTAACAAGGCTTGATTTTAAAAATTTTCCTGGGGAGCATGCCCCTTGATGGGTGCACCTCTGACACACGTGTTTGCCTTTGGCGTACCTTTCACAACTTGTTTTGCAAGGGGCCCCATGTTTCATTTTGACCCGGGCCCATAAATCCTCTTTGCAGTAAAATGGGTAGTGTTGATTGCTGGAAAAACAGTAGACCCTGAACTGATAAATCATATCAGTCACTTTGCCAAGTAGGGTAATTTTAGCAGTTCTGGCAAGAGGAAAATTGCAAAAAAGGAATTTTATCCAAAATTTATCCATATTTGGCTCTACCCATTTTACCCTAGACTTGCCCCATGTCTATTTCTTCAATTAAGTTTTTAAAATTGGAAAGGGAAACTGTTTCAGGCAGACGGATGACATAAAAGACATGGGGGCAAGTCTAATGTTACCCCAAATTTACCCATATTTTACTAAGTAGACCCTGTGTTGCAGTCATGGCATAGCCATAGCAACTTGGGCATTCTGTGAATGGACAGAGGCAAGTCGTACTCTGGTGGACGATGATGGGTTGTTGGCACTGGCCAATGTTATGGCTAGAAAAACCTTGTGTGAATATGATAGAGGTAAACAATGCTTTTAAACTGAAATGATAAATATGTTTTCTTAACAACCTGATTATAAGAAACTCATCTCTCACAGATCACAAGTAAGTTAAGGAACTCCAGCACTGGGAAAATATAACTTTGGAAACTTTATTTTAATGAAGGAAATTTTTTATTGCCATATTTTCACTAGTTTAAGAAACTTCCAGAACTGGTGGAAATTCTTAGTTTCTTATTATAAAAGTTGGTATAGCATCACTGCCACTGGTCACACTCATGCCAGGACTCATTGGCATAAGTGTGTGAAAAGTTATCATCAAAATAATGATGATATTTTGATTCTGTTGAGCGCACTTGTGCACTGGAGCACAACAAAACATGGCATTCAATGCATTACAGCATACTTCAATTTATTGTTTGAATTATTATTTGAATAATGATGATTTTGGAGAATCATGTATTTTAGGATTATGCTGGTCACCCTTCTCTAGCCTTGGCTGTAAACATGTTTCCATCATTGATTTCCCCTCTGCGCTTACTGGTCACATACTGTATTTACCACCAGAAGAAGCCCAAAGCATTTAATCAGGCTGTCTGAAGTATTCCCCAAATTAGTACAAACCTGAAGCACTATTGGCCACATACAGAATTTCCAGTTTTATTGCCACATGCTGCAAACTACTAGCCATCATTCAGAAGAAGGTAGCAACTAGAACTTACACCTTGCAAGGTTTATAAGCTTTTGTTTACTAGGAGGCACAGTTAAGTACCTTTTCAAACCTCCAATGCATCATTCAAAAGTGCAGGTGTTAGCAAATGGGAATTTGAAATCAGGCTTTGCAGACTTGAAGCCATACAGATACTCCACGAAGTCAGTGTGACCACTGGAATAAAGATTGGGGAGTCTTGGCAAAGTCCGATTGGAGAGCCTCCCTTTAGTTTGGCTAATAAAGAGAGCGTGTGGCCGAGTGGTTAAGGCGTCTGACTCGTAAGCCAAAGGTGAGAACGGCCGTAGGTTCAAATCCCTCGCTGGACAGTTTGGTCGCTGTCCGTAACTCTAGCCCGGGTCAACCAGAGCCATGTGACGGAAATCTGGTAGCTGCGGCGGACTGATGGTAAAACATCTGTGGCCCCTGCTGGAAATAAGTCTCTCAGACTTTCGCAGGCTAGCCAAGTTAAACATATATGCCTACCTACCTAATGTTGGCAGAAACCTTTCAACAAAAATTTGTAAACAATTTTCAATGAAAATGATGTCATTAGTGCAAACTGTTGCACAACCAGAGGAGGGGGGGCATTGGGATTTCACGGGTTGCGGGTTTGGCCAATATTGGCCATCGGGTTTCGGGATTTCTCTGAAAAACGTGCGGGTTTTCGGGTTTTGGATGCTGCGCGGGTCACGGGTTTTGCCATTTTTTTAGCTCGGGTTTCGGGTATTGTAATTAAAATGTGCGGGTTTTCGGGTTTTAGATGCCACACGGGTTCTCAATTTTCTAAAGGACAATGAAACGATTCTACATGGTGTGCATATCCCAGCAAAAAACAGATCTTCTAAAGCTGAAACGCTGCCTAAAGTTGAAGATAAATCGCTTTTTTGATTTCTAAAGTTGTTCCTTGTTATTGTATTTAACTCTTCTAAACTTCAGTAGGTGCTTTAGTTTCTGAAGTTTTAGTGAGTCCTTTAGTTTTTCAGGTTTCAATGCGCCCTTTTAGCCCTAATGTTTCAGTGAGTCCTTTTGCCTCTAAAGTTCCTAAAATTTCAATGAGTGCCTTTCTTTCTAAAGTTTTGGTTCATGTCTCGTTCTCAATCTCGATCTCTTTTCCGCTTTAAGAATTTCAAGTTTGCGCAAATTTTCAATTTCATGTTGCTATGACTGTCAGTGGCAGGAATAAAAAAGCTGATCCCACCAATATGAATAATTTACTAAAGCAAAGCAGGGGCGGATCCATGGGGGGGGGCACGGTAAGCGTTCTCGTAAAAACTGTTGTAAAGGTAAACGGATACTTTTAAACCTTTATCTCTCAAAATAACCATGCAACAACTGCACGAAAACTCTGCTAACGACAAGATATTCAAACTAACTCACGAAGTAACTTACTATTGATCAAAAGGTGTGAAAAAGATATGAATTTGAACTTTGAACTTTGAAAATGAATTTGAATCTAGTGAACTTAGCTGCTGAAGTTTATAGATGGTAACTTTCGCTCTGTTAATAGTGATAACGACTCATATCTTCTATTGTGATAGTTATTCGAAAGGAGGGGTACTTCGGGGGGGTCCCAATACCGCAATACCGCACGAAAAAGTTGCCAAATACCGCAATACCACATCGAAAAATAGCAAAATACCGCAAACAGTTGAAAAATGAAAAACCACGCTGTTCATACAGTATACTGTTGTACTGCTATGTTGCGAGATGGACGCTTAGCCAGACTACATATATACGCCTTGTATATTGGATTGTGTTTGTCATGGGATCGCTGTTGCAAGTTTTCAAATGAATTTCTACTTCTCAAGTAAATTCTAACGCGGGATACAACATGTTTGGGTTAAAGGGAATAGACATAGGTATATCTCATAGCCGCTATAAATAGGCTAGAGAAACGCCCACAAATCCATTGTTTCTTTAGCTACGCAATGAAACCAAATGCATCGAAGCTGTCGAGTATATTAGACTATATTTTTGACCTGGCCCGGGCCAGCTTTTAACTACGTCGATGTGAAGACCTCAAACAGAAACTTTGATTAAAAATCATGGAAACCTTAGTCTACATGAGATTTCTTCCATTTTCAAAACTTCTGTTGGCTTCCAAGAAGGTATCATTGTGTGCCTTGAAAGTTCGGCTACCAGAATATGAAGAAATCGAAAAAGAAATGGCTGTTCAACCAGAAAACGTTTACTGCAGCCTTAAAGGCAATTTGATTCCGACTTGTATGCACCTTTTCTAAATCCAAAAACTGTAGTTTGATCTTCTTAGATCATAGCATGATGTAGTAAGAAATCAAAGAACTGTGAATGTATGCAGTAAAATTACAATTTGATCTGAAAATTGTTAGAAGAGCGTTAGACAAGAGAGCCAAGCCTCCTAAATCATATGACTAAGTTAGCATTAGTTCTAAAGAATCAAGCTTGCTAGAGATTCCATAGCTGTAGGATTATCATAGGTCATGGACAGGGATTTGCATTATTCAACATCTCCAAGTCAATGGAAAAAGCAGCGCTAAAGAAAGGAGGCAGTTCTGAAATGGGGAATCATACCCCTCTTTCACTATTAAGTATTCCCAGCAGGAAGTATATGAGGGGATCAAAGGCCAGGGTATAGACTAACACGTCATCGATAGAGGTCTGGCAAGCTAAATATCATGGGGTTTTGTAAAAGGAGGATCAACTGAATCATTGATGTTACATCTGACTGAAGTCAGGAGACAGGCATCGGGTTCAAGATATTTATCAACATGATAGTCATAGACTTCAAATAGTCGTTCGTTTGATCTGACACAAGGCAATAATGGCTCTGAAGCGCTAGGCTTGTGGAATATCAGAAAACTTATACAACTTGATAATGCTTTATTCACCGAAATGAAAACAGTAAGTTAAGATTGAGGGTCAGAGATTTCATTAAACCGAAGGTGACTGCACACTGAAGTCATGGTTTTAGCGACAAGCGTTTGGACTGCAGGAGTAGAGAAGACGTAATCGAGTCCACGACCCCTTATCATGACGCTCAAGTAGTGGGGCTCTACCTGATATAGAGCACTATCCGCTTGACACATCCGTCTGCAAAGTCAGAGGATTGTACCACTGCGCCACGACACCTTAAAGAAGTTATATGCAGAGTGCCACAAGGATCAATGCTTGGCCCAAAGCTCTCCAGCATTTATATAAAGATCTAAACAAATGATTTGAAGTACAAAGTTTGAAAATAGCTTTTAATAATGAACTCATAGTGCTAAACCCATGAATGTAGCAAAGTTAACTCCTGTAAAAGAACAGCAACCAAAACCTGCCTGTAACTAGAGAGAAAACGTTTGAATCTTCCAAGAGAGCAGCACATTAATCTTAAAACTTGAAAGGGTAAAATAAGTTAGCAGCTGCAATAAAGAGCAACGTTGAATAGCTGTTTGTATTGATACCGAAGTGAAGAGGGTGCGACGAAACGCGTTTTTGTCCATTCAGCGTTATGTTGTTCTTTATTGCAGTCTGCATTATTTTTCCTTCGGGGAGGGGTATTTGACCTAAATTTTTACTGGGTTGTGCCGATGAAAAAATGTTTTTACCCTGTTCTAGAATTTTTCCTTCAAATGATAGCCGACTGTAGGAAAAATTGGCAAAAATTGTTCTCCAAAAAGGTTAGACTAAAAAACAACCCGATCTGACAAAATTTCCCTTTTGACGTGTTTTGACAACCGGCTGCAGAAGAATTACCTTCTTTTGATAGCCCGCTCCAGAAAAAATAGTCGAAAACGATACCCTGAAAAACTGCACACGCCCGTCGAACAAATATACTAAGTACCCCCCTTGTTTTTCCCTTAAGATTAATTCGTTTTTTCTTGCATGAATTAAAAAGTCCAAAAGTTTTCTCTCTAGTTACTTGTTTATTTTGGTAGTTTTCCTTTTCCAGGAGTTAACAGTCTTCCTTATACACATTACAGTGTTTTTGTTGCGCTTATGGGGTTAGTATGATGAGTTCATTGTTCAAGACTTTTCAAATTGATGTAAATGATCCACAAGAAATGCAAAGGTGTAGTAAACTTTATAATCTGGAAACCGTCTTGCTTACATTACAACGCTATATTGTTGGTAGATCTGTGGTGCGAATGAATTCAAATGCAACATGAATCAACATGAAAACTTTCCAAAGCAAAATAAGGTTCTTTGTTAAAATTTTGTCGCCACTAAGTTTTCAGATGAAAAATAAATTTCTCTCCTCCGCAGGATGTCTATTTCCAGGGTGAACAGGTGGAGAAAGACAAAGGGAATGCCAATTCTCTTTTGATTTCCTTTCCTCCATGAATTCGTCTTGAAGATGATGGGCTCCTTGTCAGAAAAATAGTATTTCATGAACTGTGCATGCTGATTTTAACGATACCGCATACCGCGCTGTAAAAGCTCAATACCGCAATACCGCCAATTTTTGCCCTTAATACCGCAATACCGCGCAGAAATGACACCCGATACCGCAATACCGCAAACCCCGAAGTACCCCTCATTAAAAAGTGCAAGAATGTCTTTCAAGTACACGATTATCTTTATGAGTGCATGAATGAAAAGTGGATTGAATTCAAAGTGCACGATTGGAAAGTGCATGATTGCAAAGTGCATGATTACAAAGTGCATGATTGGTAAGAACAAGGATGGAAAGTGCATGATTGGAAAGTGCATGATTGTAACAAAAGTGCACGATTGTCTCTTCACAATCAAGGTTTGATTTTGGCCTTGATTACACTTCATAGTAGGTCGTGCAAAAGACCCAAAAGACAAGGACTCACAGCTGGAATCCTTTGTCTTTTGGGTCGTTTTGCATGACCTACCCAAATGATCTAGTTATACCCAGGCTTTAATATTTACTTGATGATTAGGCATTTTTGAAAAGCAGAGAAATCGCCATTTTTGAGACAGTCACTGTTTTGTAATCCATGCGCCAAAGATGAGCAACCGCATAATTTTTCTCCACCAAAACGTTACAATATAAATTTACAAACTACACTATATATTTCATGAAATTACTATGCAACTATTCAGTGCTGGAGGAGCAAAAGGCTGTGACTACCCTTAGGCCAATTGATGCTTTGAAGTCTCTGTCTCAAGTTGCATACCACTATGAGAAATGTTTGCCATGTAAATGGACATTATGACAGATATCGCTTGATCGTGGTATTTAATTTGAGATAGTGAGTGGAGTGGAGCGTTTTGCGAAATGGGAACCAACTGCGCCATCATATGGAATAGAATAAAAAGAAACAGGCGTTTGTCCTTCCGTTTACAAGGTGCCTTGCCCCCCCCCGCAACTTGCAACCCTTCATTCTTGCAGTCGGTGCAGTTCTGTTGGCATTGCATCAAAAAATGACTGCCTCTTCGCCCACTGTCTGAAGGCCTCTGAAGACCAAAACGAATGGTACTGCCGCTGACCGAGCAAAGCGAATTGCAGGATAAGTATAAAGACAAAGATGCGGAAAACATAAAGAAAATGTAGAACATCTATGGGAATGCAAGAAATTTGACATGAAAAATTGTAGCAAAGATAAGCTCTTTTCAAATGATCCAAAAGCTCTTAACCTTTAGAGGACGATAGTCACAGATATGTGACAACATGACATCATCTGATATTGCGTAAGATAGATCCCTCAAAAGAGGCTGGTCAAAGGTCATACACACACTTTTCTATTTGTTTTGGCTCCCTGTGTTGTTGTTACTCACTTTGGGCTTTGGCTGTTGGCATGAGAGCATGAGAACAAAACTATTTTGAAGAAGTGAATGAGTCAGCTGATTTCAAAATTTCAAAATGGCGTTTCGATCAAGGCAAGATCTCAGCACAACAGAAGCATTACATGTTCTTGATGACATGAGCTCTTCAGATCTGAGTGAATTATCAGAAAGTGATGATGACGAACCTAGCAGTGAATTGGAGCCTGAATTAGGATCATGCCAAAGCAAAGATGCGTCTGAGAGTGAAGAATCAGTTGGGCCTGACCCAGAAGAAATGCCTACTTGGCCGCTTACTGTAGAGGAAGATGAAGGACCTCTGCCATTGTTTGAACAGGCTCAAAATGCCGAGGAAAGATTGCCAAAGAAAAAGCAACACTTTAACTACTGATGAAGAAAAAAGAAAGGCAAGAAAGGACGGACCAGCAGCAAGGGGGGCACAACAAAACAGGAAGAGGCTCACGCGCAAAAGGATTCTTAGGGGTCATCGACAAAAGATTTTCGTCCCCGTTAACGGATTTTGTCCGTTAACTTCTGAACCCCCTCCCCCCCCCCCCTCGTTAACGGACAAAAATTTTCTGGCCTCTTTTAAGCAGCCTCGGCCCGGAATACACCTGGCCTAGGCCCACCATGAATGGCATGGCCTAGCTAGCATGTCTGTCGCATACCAACACATTTTGATACGAGGTAAGTTTCACACCTGAAATCCACACATTTATTGCAAACTTCAGTTAAATTTGTTCGTGATCTAACAAATTCTCGTGAAATATTTAAGCAACATTTCTTATCAAGATTTTCGTCCCTAATATGACAATTTTAACGGATTCAGGTGAGACCCCCTCCCCCCCTAACGGACAAAATCCGTTAACGGGGACGAAAATCTTTTGTCGATGACCCCTTACTGGAAGAGGAGGTGGTGCAAGAAGGGTAGTGAAAAAGGCTAGAAAGGAGGAATCTCAGCATGCAAAGTGGGCTAATGATAAAAAATGGGAGAAAAAATTTAATCCAAGGCAAATTCCACAATTTATTGGAAAATCTGGCCCCCAGATGAGAAGGACAAGCCTTCCTGAGCAGCTGAATGCTAAAGTATTTTTTGAACTTTTATTCACTGATGATGTATGGCAGCTATTAGTTGATATGACAAATGCAAATGCAACAGCAGAGAATGCAGTTGACTGGGTGCAAACAACTGTCCCAGAGATGAAAGCATTTTTTGGACTCTTACTTGCAATGGGTTTGGTAAAATTGCCAAAGATCAAGGATTATTGGAGAAAGACTTATTGGCTTTTGCACCTTAGCTCATTTGCTGAAGTTATGCCAAGGGATAGGTTTTTGCAGCTGTACAGATATTTGCACGTTTCAGATGACTCAAAGCAGATACCTAGAGGAGAAGATGGTTATGACCCTTTATTCAAAATAAGACCATTTCTCGATTTGATTTCTGACAGGTTCCGAAATGCATACAAACCAGCCAGAGATATTTGCATTGATGAAAGTCTGATCCCTTTCAAAGGAAGAATTTATTTTTGACAATTCATACCAAGCAAAAGGGCAAGATTTGGTGTCAAAGCTTTTGTTCTTTGTGAGTCTGACAGTGGATATGTAAGTGAGATAGAGATCTACACTGGGAAAGCTTTGGATGGGACCATTTCAAAAGACCTTGCGGAAAAGCTTGTTTTGAAGCTAACTGATAGGTACCAAAATTTAAATCATCATTTGTATCTAGATAACTACTACACAAAGGCATGGCTTCTAAAATCCTTAGAAGAAAAGGGAATCTATTCTACTGGGACAGTCAGAGTGGACAGAAGTGGTTTTCCAAAGGAAATAATCATTCAAAGCAAGAGGGGAAGAAGTCATGGTGATTCTGATTGGCGAATGAATGGAAACTTGCTTGCAGTATCATGGCTTGACAACAAAGGGGTCCATTTCTTGTCTACAATTCACGATCCAGAATATGCTGCTGATGTTCCAAATGACGACAAAGTAGTCAAACGAAGAGGTACAAAAGTACACCCAGAACCAACTGAAATACCTTGTCCCCCATGTGTACGGCCTTATAACAAAAAGATGGGTGGCGTTGACTTCTCTGATCATATGATAAAGTTCTACAACCTTGGAAGAAGGTCAAGAAGGTGGTATAGGAGGGTACTGTTCCACCTCCTAGAGCTATGTATTCATAATGCATTCATAATAGAATCTTTCTTTATTCCACATCAAGTTGGCAAGAAATCACGCAAACGCCAAGAATTTCGAGAGGAGCTTGCTGATCTGCTCATCGCAGGATACAGGGCAAGAAAGCGGACAGCAGGACGCCCATCTGTTGCATATGGCAATGAGCTGCGATTTCAGAATGTTGGAGTACATCACCCTGTCTACCAAAAAGATAGAAAAGACTGTGCACTTTGCAAAGAAAATGTGAAGAAAACCAGAGGTGGGAAGATAGGACGCATTGATCGCCGTGCAGCAGGAGTACATGTTTCCTATGTAAGATGTGAGATGTGTAATGTGCATCTTTGCTTGAATAAGGACAGAAACTGTTTCAAATCATGGCATACTAAAGTATGAAAATGTAACAGAAATTTTCAAACTCTGGTATGGATATTTGATATCATTTTCTATGTTTTTCACTAAATCCATTATTTGGTCCGCCATTTTGAATCTGCCATTTTGAATCAGTCTACTATTCTCAATGAAGCAGAAAAACAAAATAAACTTCTTCAGTTCATAGGAAGACATTTTCAGACATCATAGACATTGTCATGCTCAATATGTAACTTTTACAAGTTTTATAGACTTTAGACAACTTACATAGAACAGGTCCATAAAAAACCTTCTAGGATTTTGGAAGCAGCGGACATGTGTTTTTTGCAATAAATACTGATTTGTTTGGAATAAATGATTGGAATTTGAAGTGCTTACTCTCTGGTACATATAGGTACCATTCATTACCCTCTTGTTGGGAAAAGAGGTCTTTTCTGAACTCCACAAGTGCTCAAAGTTAGAAATTATCTTAAAAATTTGTCTTTTTTTAGCCATTTTGAATACTTAATTTGGTCACATGGTCAATAAATTTCATCAAAAAAATTTTTTTGAATTTTTTCATGCTTTCCCATTCAAAAAATGTATACTTTTGCAGGTAAAATTGCAACCATAAGCTCACAAAAACAATCTTCTTGCACATGTATATTTTTGGTAAAAAAGTCAGTCCTCTAAAGGTTAAGAGAATAATGAGGGAGGTCAAAAGATTTTGTAAATAGTGTTGAGATGTGTTAGGTTCAGGGTTTGCTTAGTTATTGTTGTTTTCTTTCCCAGTGTTACTAGTTAGCTAAAACTTTGTAACTGCTCCGAAATGGAGATTTGGTAGTTGATATTATTATTAGGATCGCGTTGTTTCCACAAATCGACAGAGGGAAAAGGAGAGAGTTATCGCACCTGGCTGATTCTTTTGGAATATTATGCGCTGACGCTGCAAATACCGGGTGAGCCAGAAAAAAGTTCCCAATCAGTAACTGGATCATCACATCTCTGCCCAAGAACTAGAAAGAAGATGAGATTTATCTCCGTTTGATTTCATGAAGTTGTCAGCAAACCATATTAAGGCTAGATACGTTTCACCCATTTTCGAGCTTATGCGTTATATTATCCAGGTTCTTATCGCAAGAATTAACTGCATAATTGCAGATATCTGAGTTCTGAATGTTAGATAAGAGATCAGTGGCGTTACGCAGTTTAGGGCACCTTAGTTCAAAAACTAAGGGCCCCAGACCAAAAGGGGCCCAGAAGGGGCCCCTAGCAAGAAATTTCTTTTGTTATTGGATCTTCAAACTGGTGATGTGGCCATTGTAAAAAACACCAAGGAGGGGCATCAGGGCTGCATGATATTGCGATCTAGTGAATGGAAATTGATGTAATCAATTCTGCAATAATAGACTGAGGAATCTCCGTTTATATGGAACTTTTAAAAGTTATTATTTTGCGAAAATGGACGCGTCGATTTGATAGTAAGTTTAAGTACTTTTCCATTAATAGAACGCCAAGTGGGATGGTGATTGCTGTCCTTTTTTTAAAATATGGTCTTCAAGCTTTCTTCAAAAACATGACGAACATAGTTAGGTATAGATAGGTACAAAAGGGGCATGAATTTGTCCAGGGAATGCTGTCATGTGACCGGAGAGTCTATCTACGCCAAAGTAAAGGTTGGCATTCTTAAAAATGTTTCCAGATTACCTATCACATGACCCTCAATGCTTCAAGTTCGGGGCAGGTGAACACTGGATTGTATTAAACTGCTGCAAGCAACAGTAAAGGGTGCTGACGCAGAAAATTTCCTGGAGGTGCTGATCTACAGAAAACGCTTACAGAACCGTTGCAGTCGCACGGTAAACATGGGATCGAAATTGGCCATCTGAGCAATAAATAGTAAATGGTATTTTTTCAGAAGCTGGAATGGACTGAAAGATGTGTTCTGAGCCAAAGTACAGGGCGTGTCCTCAACATTTTCTCGGGACTTTCGCCCCTAGACTCTTATCATTTTCGTCCCTCCCCCACTGATTCACCTTCACAACGCTGCTGGCTAGGACAACGCATATGTTGACTTAAAACCTGCAATGGCCTTTTCATGTTGTCTGTCATATCCCTTACAAACGTCCCTTGCTTGGGGCCACGACTGTTTCTGTTACGCTACTGTAAGTGATGATTAATATACATGTTAAACAACAGTCAAAACAAAACTTTGCACAAGAAACAAAAATACAAATACAATAAAAATGTGGTAAGAATCCCCCATTTCCCCAAAATAAGCATGGATGTGCTCCTTTTCATCTTCTCTGATGCGAATAACACTTGGGATAGAATGCAATGCAAGTGTGCAAGTACCGATTTATCAAACAGAATAGTCATTTCAAGAACATTTTAATATAAAAATTGACTTTGAATTAAAATAAAGAGACATAACTGATGACTGATAAATCTTTCTTGCAAAAAACCTGACAAGGAAATTTTATTGAAACATGCTCACTGTTTTTTGGGTCACCCGGTATACAAAAGACATACACCGGATGTCTCAAAAAATACCCCTTTTTCCCCGGGGGGAGAGGTAACTACCATATATGCAGGTACGAGGTACGGGATAGCCATTTTTTGGGTGCCTTTTTCGAGCAGAAAATAAATTTTGGGGTACCATTTTTGGTAAAATTACAAGTAGTCATGAATTTTGGGGTGTCATTTTAGAAAAATAACTCTTTAAGGTATTGATTTTGATCAAATTTCACTTACTTCGTAAACATTTTGTATGTCTGTCACAATTTTAGGGTACAGTAAAACCCGCATAAAAGAACAAGTGGATTAAGAACACTCAGGCTGAAATTTGGTTGAAAAACACCATATACATAAGAACATATTCAGCCTGAAAAATGAAAATTGTTCTTACATATGACTTATTGAGTTAGGTGTTTATGTTTTAAATTTCAGAGAACATTAGACATAGTGCAGATTGTTTTACTGCTGCTAAGGGATTTTCAGGGTAAATTGTTTTTGGACTTTGTTAAATAAAATCATATACTAAATTAAATGAGAGTTACCTTACCTTCTCTGGCTTTTGGCAATCACACTTTTTATCAAGAACGCGTTAAGAACGCTTCCAGGCTGTTTTTGCAGAAACATCCTTGTAAATAAGAACAAAATCAGCCTGAAGTCCAAAATACGTGTTCTTTTATGCGGGTTTTTTACTGTATACATTTTCAATGGCCTGTAAATTTTGGGGTATCATTTTCTCGAAAATCTACAAATTTTAAGGTGCGATTTCAGAAATCAAATGGCACACCTCCGTCACTCGCCTATTGAAGTTACCCCCGGGCCTTTTTCAAGGCCAGGGGAGGGCTTGAGGGGGCAATTGCCCTCCCACTTTTTAAAAATCGGCAAAGATTGTAGTTGAAAAATGCAATACAAATGTCCGGGTATACGTTTTTGGCCCCCCGCCCAGTCTAAAACATTACCCTCCCACTAATTTTGCCTCGCCACATTGCTGCCCTTTTTGACTAAACATGGAATAAGAACAATAAATATCAGGACTTTTTAAAGCAACAGCTAAATTTTTTATCTGCAGCTTAAAGGCAGTCTGTCACGCATTTGATTGGGTGATTTTGACAATACAAAGAATGGGAAATTTCAATGGCTGCTAACCCTCTGACTTTCTACGGCCGCAGAAAGTCAAAACGGTTAGCCCTCCTTTGTTCCAGATACACAGATTCACAAAGTAATCTGTTGTGTTGAGCGCTGACTTTGTCTTGGCCAATCAGAGACTTGACAGGCTGCCTTTAAATGCGCATGCCTTGCATTTTACAATCGTCAGGTCAAAATTTGGATTGTACTTGATACCAAAGCAGCGGTTTTGCAAAAGGGCCTAGCAATGATTTGATGTCACAGGCATTTGCAAAAGAATTGTCAACTTTGACCTTTCGTTTTTACTTTTGAAAAGAATTATCGTTGACAGAGAGTCGTAAGGTTGTTCGTGAATACGAGGTAGGCGCATTTTTTAAGAGAAGGGCGACGTGCCAGTTGGTTTTTTTGCAATAACATCAAGCGGGCCGAGTAGATTTTGTTGGAAGAACTTTTCTTCTCCACCGACCTTGTCATTGAATAAATTTTACACTGTAGAATGGCAACGTAATAGAATTTTGGTGATTTTGCAAAAGTTTCATTTTCTTGGGCCAAGGCCGCCGCTAAGTTCCAACTTTCCCTGTGTACCAAGAGTCACAAAATGAACATAGATATAAATGGTGAAAAGATCTAAGATGTGTCCCAAATTTTCAAAAACAGTTAGTACTTAACCAATCGCTGCTACCAAATGAGCAAGACTGAAAATTTTCATCAGAACTTTCATTATAGTTCAAAATTTAAAGCTAACGCCCGGGGGGGGGGGAGAGGTAACTACCATATATTTACAGGTACGGGATGTGCCATTTTTTGGGGTGCCTTTTTCGAGCAGAAAATAAATTTTGTGGTATCATTTCTGGTAAAATCACAAGTTATCATAAATTTTGGGGTGTCAGTTTGGAAAGGTAACTCTTTAGGGTATTGATTTTGATCAAAATTCACTCACTTGGTTAAAATTTTGGATGGCTGTCACAATTTTAGGGTATACATTTTCAATGGCCTGTAAATTTTGGAGTATCGTTTTCGCGAAAATTTATGAATTTTAGAGTGCCATTTCAGACGTCAAATGGGACACCCCCGTCACCCGCCTATTGAAGTTACCCCCCCCCAGGAAGCTAACTTGCAAGAACCAGCCTCAAAAGAATTAATTTCATAATAACGAAGATGAGTCAATTTGCCGAAGATGACCATTCACTGGCGATAATCGAACACAGCTGCAAAAACAAGCTATGAATCTTCGACAACAACATGCTCTTTCTCCGTTCCCTCTGCGAAGGCAAATTTTCTTTCCAACCGCTTTCACAAATCTTCCAAACACCATGACAATAAGCAAAGAATTCAAACAAACGAGTAACAAACCAAGTGCCCATGAATCTTTGCGGTCATCAATGATGTCAGCGTCCCCAATTTCCTTTGCCTGCAACACTGCCCCGATTGAGAGATTTATTGGAATGATTGTAACTGACAAGAGCTGAAGGAAATTCTCAAATCTGTCTCTGATTGGGTTCTTCATTGCTTGAATCACCGTAAATGTCATGGCTATTGTGATAATACCTCCAAGACCAACCTTTGTGTGTTGCAGGAACAAAACAATGCCAACGGTCATGATAAGCTTCCTCACCATTTCGATAACCTATCAGATAAAGGACAAAGAAAGAATTTTAGAATCCCACAGAGGCGATTATTGCTGCGAGGCAACATAGTTTGTGCTACGAGCCACGTAGACTTTTAAACTCTCTAGTTACTCTAAATTTTGGTATGTTGGTGGATTTTCGCATGAAAGCTTCGCAGTAGATTCTGTTTGTCTGTCTGTCTGTTTGCTTTCATCAATTTTTGCCTGGGTTATAGGACTATCAAATGATATCATCGCGGCCCGGGGGCTGCACTACATATATTTTGGGCACAGGGACGTGCCATCGGGAAGGGTATCGATTTTCCAGATATTGATATAAAGGACGGTATCAATTTTCAGAATTTTCGTCTAAGGAACGGTACCGATTCTCAAGATAATTGTATCAAATATAAGGTCGGATATACTTTTTCAAAAAATTGGTATAACGAACGGGTATGTTTTTGAAGCCTCGATGGCACGTCCCCGACCGAAATCTGGTCAAGTGCACTCCCCCCCCCCTCGGGCAATGCGGTTCACCAGATGAATCAGCACATGTGCAGTATAGAAAGCATGATAAATGTTTTTCAGGTTCTGCACAACGAAATAGAATCATTTGCATCATCTGACACAATTACAAGGCAATGTATATACCAACAAAGTTTTCATGCAACTGTAATGATTTTGGCGTTTCATGATCTCGAGACTTAAAAGAGGATTCTTTCATGAAGACATTGCCTGCAAAGGTTACTATTTTGACAACAATTCTTATAGCTAATCTCAAATGCAGCTTCGATCACTTGCCTAATTCTGACCTGAAAAGCGACCTCTAACGAACGTCCGTATCTCTACAACTGCACTAAACGACTTAATTTTGTCGCTAATATGTATGTAACGTGATAGATCCTAACATATGTAAATCAGAAATGTCTGTAAAATACTGCCCCTCCAAATTCGATATAAGAATGATTTGCAAACGTCGATAAGACAGATACAGTAAAACACCACCTTTTTAACTCTACATCTAAGAGCCCCTGGCGCATGCGTGTTGCGCGAATGCGTGTGCTACCAAAGATGCGCGTGAATGCGTGTAGCTTGCGTGTGCTACCAAAGATACGATGCATTCAATGTGAAGCATAAATATGATTCAATTCAATGCGAAAACTGAGACTCGCGTAAGCAGTCTATCTACGCGCCTCATTTAAACTCATGGCTTTTTAACTTTACATCCAAGAGCCCCTTTCGCATGCATATTGCGCGAATTAGCTACAAAAGATACATTATATTCTAATGCAGCTCATTGAAATTCTCGGCTTAATGAGGTCGTAAAATGCTAGACTGGTTACCAGAATTCCTTGTTTCCTTGAACGGCAAAAATACAAGGGAGTTGGGTAATCAGTCTACTGAAATGCTTGTATCTTCAATAGATTTACAAATGCTACCAATGAGTCGAGATCTAGCAATATACATATATATTTTACCGAAATGTGGACAATTTTCCATTGACATGATCAAATTTTTAAATCAAGTTGAATAGAAATATCGCTCGATCCAAATCTTCCGTGAAACTGCTAAGGCCCGTCCACACAAGTATCTGGATCCCTTCGAAAACACATCTTTTTATCCTTGTGAAAAAAGATCCGCGTCCACATAAGGAGCCTTTTCAAAAATATCCCGTCCACACGAAAACGCTGTGACATTCGAAACTCGATATTCGATAATGAAATTCAACATTTGTTAAGATATTCGACATTCGAACTTCGATAAGAGAAAACAAATAAGCAAATTGCCCGCGCGTGATCCCCCATAAAAGCAAGTGCATGCTCTGATGGGTGGTAAATTGACACTGTGAAGTCAGCGCTTTCGAAAAGTTCCGTTTTCACCCGTCCACACGAGAATTGTTCGGGATACTATCGGTGAAAGTCTGTCGGATTTTCCCCAGAAGAGCCAGACGCCGATCGATGCGCTTTGGAGTCAGCGCAGTATCGATCTCAGGGTTATCGCCCTTCATCCTTCCTTTGTGAAATTGCGTATGCCCTGAAACACTTCGCTCGTCCCATTGATCAGCAAGCCAATCAGAGTTAACGTCATTTCCTTTGTGATTTACACAAGGGGGAATTCGCAGTATCCCGAACAAAGAACAGGAGAATGGCGTTTTGAAAAAGATCCACTCAGGAGAGCGTTTTCGAAAAGCTTCGTTTTCGGTGACCGAAAACGCCGGCTCCGTGTGGACGCGAACCCAAAATGGATAAGGATGCAGTTTCAAAAAGATCCGGATGCGTGTGGACGGGGCCTAAAGGTCGATGGTTGATAAAATTCTACTGACGTGTTGTAGGTCATGCATGCCACGTTTACAAAATCTGCCTTACCTCCCAATACCAGCAAGATTCAATGTAGTTCTCGTACGCAAACTTAATTGCTTTTGTCACAACAAGGTTATCTTTCTTGGTTGCATTCGTGGTATCGAGGACATTCACGTTAAAGTACTGCAAGCCTGAATCTTGGTCTTCTGGCAATAAACCTTCATTGGGCTGGTACATGTCCTGGACTGGATACCTTTGTTCTTCACGTTTTGGGGCGAAACGCCACAACAGAAGTAACAAGAGAAACGGTAGGCCCAGTGGTATTAGCAATGAGACATAGGCTACAATTAACGTATCGTTCTTGTCACTCGACATTGAAAGACATCGCACGCTATAATCAGAGCGAAGGTATGACAAATATTGAAGGCATTGTCCATTTTCCGTGTAGGCACAAAATTTGTGACAGCTCATCGGCAATATCTGTGTGATTCGCTTTGACGTAATTGGATATGTGGCAAAAAGAAAGAGAGCAGCGGCTCTACAGCAATTTCTTGCACAATGTTTGCGTTTTTCTTTAGCAACACACATGGTTTGTGACGTGCAGTAGATCAATATTGCTTTCATAAGAAAGTAAACGAGAACAAGAACAGGAATGGCTGCTGTTGCAATCAAAGCCAACCAAAATTCACTTACTGAATTCATTTGCCACTCAGGATTGATGCAGCGTAACGATGGAATACGCAGAACTTCAAATTGAATATATTCAAATGTCCCAACAGCCGTTTTAAGATTTTTTGGCCAATGAATGTACGAAAAAGCATGAATGACACCGCTTAATACCTGATAAAATCCCAATAGGATCTTCAGGCTTGATAGGATGATATCTGCAAATGTTCTTGGTTCTTCCTGATCATCATCATTTCCTTCGCTACTTAATGTTACCTTGTCAGTCCATGTTACCAACAAACATATGAATACAAACAATAAGATATAACCTACAAACTGCAAGATTGCGATCGCTTGCTTTGGACATTTGACACATTTATTGAATTGATGACTGTGCCCTTTATCGCAGACTGCACATAGCACACCAGTGTATCCTTTAGAGCAATTTGCATCGATCGTACCAAGACAGGAGCCATGAATTGGACATTTATGAGGAACTGGTAAAGCGCATGACAAATTCATTGTATTTCTCTCATAATCATTATTCCATGTTTCAAGGTTATATGTAAATGCTTTATACGACTTTTTACAAGCATCTCCATCAGGTGCACTTTTCCAACTCATCCAAAATCCCTTCTTTAATTGTTTGAAGTCTTTAGTACAGGTAAAACCTTGCTCGGTGCACTGTTTGCATTCCCCGAAGCGATATGTTCTTGCAAAGCCTGTGAGGCATTTGCAAGCACGGTAACCTGCTGGACTGCTGGTATCAGTTCCTTTTGGGCATGTCAAGCAGTCTACTGCGCTCTTACCAGGGCTGAGTTCAGGGGGGACATACTGGCCTACTGGACAGACTTTGCATGAGGTCGTGGCCATCTCGTCTTGATAGAAAGCACCAGGGGGACACTGGACGCACTTTCCCCCGCATTTTTGTCCTTCGCAACTTCCGCGTTCCCCAACAGGACATGGGTAGCAATCATATGCAAATTTCTTATGGCTGTATATACATTTATATCCATCCCCTTTTAAAGCATGTGTTGGTGTTCGTATCTTTAAGTCAGGTGATGGGCTACATTTAATACTTGCTCTCAAAGCTTTGTGTTCCGATATTTCTTTGAGATTTTTGCATGTAATGAAAATTTCTGAACCGTTAGACATGCTTCTAAAATCTTCTGCCTTAAAATATTTGAACTGTGGATTTGAAAAGAGCAGAAGTAGGTTCGGAGCAATCGTCATTCTGTCCAATACACCATGCATGCTAGATAGCATATTCCCGTACAATATCAATTTTGTTATATGCATGCCTTTGAAGACATCAGTTGGGAGTCGCTCGATTTTGTTTCTTTGCAAATATAGCTCTCCGATGGTTTCTATATTCCTAAATGCTTTGGGGGAAATGTAATTCATGTTGTTGTTCTGCAAGAAAAGAATTCGAATCTTATTTCTTCCTTCAAATGCAAAGTCTCCAAGTTTGGTAATTCTATTTCTTGAGAGATCCAGTTGAAAAACTTTGAGCCCTTTCAAGTTCAATGACGAAATACGATTAGAACCAAGTAGCAAAGATGCTATGTTCTCTATACCAAGTTCGCTGGCGTTGAAGTGCTTCAAGTTATTCTTCACCAAGTCTAACCTCGACAGAGAAGGGATCCCTTGTAGGTCAGGAAGTGACTCCAAGTGATTCCCATATAAGATTATTTCCCTTAGATTCACATTGAATTGAAACAACTTCTTAGGCAATGATCTCAACAAATTATCATACAGGACCAATCGATCTAGTTGCTTTAATGAATCAAATGCTTTTGGTTCGATCTTACTTAGGGAACATCCACACAACATGAGCCTTCGCATGCCAGTAAATCTTTCCAGATCGTGTTCCCCCAGCGTTTTCAAAATATTCAAGCACGAAACCAGATGTTTAATCCATTTTGGGATAGAATGGAGTACTTGCTTCATATCAAGAGAATTCCCACTGATATCTATGACTTCCAATGTTTTCGATGAATTTTGGAATGTTTCCTTGATGCTCTCCACCGTAAACGAATTCATTGCTAACTCTACACGTCTCACTGATTCGGGCAACAGCACAGGCCCCTTTCTTGAGCAGTTATTCAATCTTAATACTTGCAGTTGACGAAATTTCAGGAAAGCATTGCTTGTGAATCCTAGAGAAGGGTTATGAGAGAGGTCCAACGAAGTCGTCGATAATGGTATGTCATTTGGAATTTCTTTCAGATCTTGATAGGTGCATTTCACAATACTGAGGAGACATCGACATCGTTTCGGGCAATTTGTGGTCTTTCCGCAGCACTGCATAAACAGAAAGCAAATAACTACACTTGCAGAAAATCGATGCATGGTATTTCCCTTAGCACTGTTGCCTTTTGGATAGTTCTGTTGTTTGTCAGTGGTGAGAGCCTTGAAAAGAATAAATTTGATATCAAAGGTACGATCGTAGAATTCATGATTTTCTTTAATATTCTGCTTTAATAGAGCAAGCTTAGCAAGAAATATCTTTGAAAATGCAGTATAATGACTGCTGTCGCATCGCTCTCTGTCAACTTCCAAACTTTTTAGATTCTGAGACCTCGTCGAAATGGAAATGGGGCAAATTTTATTCCATAAATTTTCTCTTAAAAGATAACTGAACATTTCTCAAAGCAATCTGAGATCTTGAACATCTGTTAATTGCTCTCGTGGCTTCTCCACCCAAAATACGTACACTTCGTGCAAAGACGTACAGTTTTCCATTGGGCTTGTCATTTTTAGGTATCCACACATGTTGGGGTTAAAGAAAGTGATGGCACAGGGGCATCAGTTTATAGCTATATTCTTGGTTATTATTTAGTATTTCTCGATGTTTTTATTTTGAATATTTTCTTTATTTCTCGATACTGTTGTCTTTTTCGTTTCTGAAAAGCTGCGATTACTTTGACCAATGTGAAGGAGAGCAGAAAATGCGTCTGCTCTCCTTCGCGTTGGTCAAAGTAATCGCGGCTTTCAGAAATAAGAAAGACAACAGTATCGAGAAATAAAGAAAATATTCAAAATAAAAATCCAGGGGGGGTAACTTCAATAGGCGGGTGACGGAGGTGAGCCATTTGACGTCTGAAATCGCACCCTAAAATTCATAAATTTTTGCGAAAACGATACCCCAAAATTTACTGGCCATTGAAAATGTATACCCTAAAATTGTGATAGCCATCCAAAATTTTAACAAAGTAAGTGAAATTTGATCAAAATCAATACCCTAAATAGTTATTTTTCTAAAATGACACCCCAAAGTTTATGACTACTTGTGATTTTACCAAAAATGATACCCCAAAATTTATTTTCAGCTGGAAAAAAGGGACCCCAAAAAATGGCATATCCTGCCTTTATATATGGTAGTTACCCCCCCCCTCCCCCTCGGGAATGAAAACATCGAGAAATACTAAATAATGACCAAGAACATATAAACTGATGCCCCTGTGGTGATGGTGAACGGTAATCTGCTGGGAACTAGGGGCTGGAAAAGAGGGTTTAGTATTTAGAACCCAGCCATAACGGAGGAGCTAATTGCTATTTTCTGCTGCATATATGCCAGTTATGATATTTTGTTCCAGATACAGTAGTGTCCCGCATATAAGAAAGGATGCTTTCAATTTGAGGTCGGATTTGTTTCTTCTAATATGAGATATAAAGTTCAAATCAGAATAAAGTTTCTCAAGTTTCTTATTAGAAAAATCATGTACTATCAATGAACTACGGAGACATAAACTACACTATTTTGATTTGTTTTCACTACCAAGAAAAGGTGCAATTATTCCAGGAAAGTACTTTTTGCTTCATTTACATGTAAAATTCTTCTTTTCATTTGAATATGTACAGTCTGATTCAACTGCAAAGCTTAATTTGTTATGCTTTTCAAACTTCAAATATATGCATATCATAGTTTTTGAATAAGAAACAAGCCTTTTTTCAGACCTGCACCAGTTTCTTATATGAGGGGTATCATTTTAAAGATCAAGGTCTGGTGTTTCTTAAATTCATGTTTCTTATACAGTTAAGCTCGAAATTATTCATACCCATGACACATATGAAGTATTTTGAATTGTTACATTTTGGACCAGTTTGCAAGATATTTCATTCCTTTAAATGTCTGTTGTTGTGCTTCTTTCAAGCTTTTATCATATTCTTACGAAACTTTAGCCACAGTAAAATTGGCTCTCAAACAGAACAATGCAAAATACTCAGCATTTGGTGTGGGCATGAATAATTTCGGGCTTAACTGTATGTGGGACACTACTGTAACAGTACCATAAAAGCTCTGTTAAACTTAAACTCTCCTCTCTATTACACCCCCTCCCTCCCGGGGGGTGCACTTGACCGGATTTTAGTCGGGGACGTGCCATCGAGGTTTCAAAAACATACCCGTTCCTTATACCAATATTTTGGAAAAGTATACCCGACCTTATACTAATTTTTCGAAAAAGTATATCCTACCTTATATTTCATACCAAAACGTTGAAAATCGGCACCGTTCGTTATACCAAAAGTGTGAAAATTGATACCGTTCTTTATACCAATATCTGGAAAATCGATACCCTTCCCGATGGCACGTCCCCGCACCCAAAATATATGTAGTGCACCCCCCGGGCCCTCCCTCTGAACAGAATTCTAAATAGGCCACCCTCTCTATTAAGCTCCCCTAACATATATCACATTCCAGAATTTGCCAAAAATTTTCCATATATTTCGCTATACAAACTTGTAGGTTAGTTTTGGTAGTGTTTGGGATGGAGAATGTGTCGAATTTATGTATTTGACTCGTAATATTGTATGTTCAACCCGCAAAATATGGGATATAAAAACTGAAAAGCTGTTTATATTTATATTCATTGTCATGTGATTCTGTGAACAAGCCTTCCTCTCTAATAAGCCCCCCTCTGGAGTGTCCGAAATTAAAAAAAGCCCCCAGAGGCTTAATACAGCTTTTACGGTAAATATGATATGCTTTTAGTAAATTCACTTGAAAACAATGCTGTCTCTCGATAAAAGAGGATCACGTGGCCACATGCTACCCTTTTAACAGATATGAACATTTTGCTGCTTCACTGCTCTATGTAAGAAATAAAATGTTGTTAAGCAAAATTAGGGATGAGTCGTTATCAATGCCGGGCAGTGGGCCAGAAGATATTTTCATCGATAATGAAAATTTTTCATAGCCCCCCCCATTTCGTCACTAAAGTTTTCAAGGACCTATGGTCTTTTAGCTGTAATTTTTCGTGTCCCCCCCCCCCTCCTCTGCATTAAAGTTGATGACAAATTTCTAAGCAACAGGTCATATTTTCTGATAACATTGACGCAAAAAGAACATAGAAATTCTTTCAAGGGAAAAGAGTGGTTCCGAGAGATTCACGAAAATATTCATTAATGATACTGTGGGGAGAAATGCGAGGCTTTACAAAGATCATAGAAGGAAGAAGTTTACCTTTCGGATAGCTCAGATTAGCTTTGTAGTTTTCATGGCCCCCTTTTTCAGACTTAAGATTTTTATTGGACCCCTTTCTTAGCCCAAGATCCTTGGTGGTCCCCCTAAATATCTTCCAGCCCCCTATTTGGCATTATTAACCCTAATCCACATGGGGGGGTGTTTTCCACCCCCTCGAGGTTTTTCGCGCCGCGTTTTTCAAAGACATCAACCATGTCCCCCAAACCTACCTGACTTTTACTAATTATCTATTAGCCACATATTGACCAAAAAATTTTCAAACAATAGAGCTCACAGGTCATGTGACATGCCCATATTTGGAAGCAGGTAGCAAACAAATCATTGTTTTGATGATTTCAATGGAATGATTTGATAATATTATGAAGTATTATACACCAAATGAATCAGTAGATGAAGAGCTTTAATGTGATACAGGAATTTCTGGAATTTGATGATGTCAGCATTTTTTGATAATGACGTCATAATGGCCGCCATTTTGGGCTAATTAGCAAATTCTTTTAATTTTTTCGAAATTTTTCAATTGGAAAGACTCCAATGATACGTTCGTAATGAAGTATTACCACTTTGCAGCTTCTTTTTGTCTATTTTTACAGAAAACAAATTAATTGCACAAATGACGTCATTCAAATTGGCTAATTTCTGCCAAAATGTCACTCCAAAATCATTAATTTCGATGAAATTACATTTTCATATCAAATTTGTGGCTAATTAGGACCAAAAACTGCAATATGTTTATGCAAAACCTTCTTTAAATTCAAATTTAGCTTGGAAACCTGATTTTCACTGATTTTCAACTTCATGACGTCACTGTGACGTCATAAGGTGTGGCAGCCACACCCAAATTGTGCTACTTGCTAGAAACAACTTGATCTGTAACGGTGCCAAGTTGTATTGAATTCTGATGAGTCTAAGGCAGTTTTCAGAGGGGGGGGGGGGTGGAAAGAACCCCCCACCCCCATAAATGGTAGCTCGAAAAAAGCCCATATGGATTAGGGTTAATGACTGGTCTCTTAACCATTGGAAATAGACTCATATGATTTCTCATTACTTTCTTATGAGTTTTGGTGCTCAACACAGCGATGTTTCAATGTTACAAACTTACTGATTCAGTTCTATTATCTATGATCATATAATGGACCATTTAGTCACCAATATTTAGTCACCAATATTTAGTCACCTATCACTGTCACCTTCTTCATCGTCAAACAAGTGTAATCAACTATTTGTATCAAAATCTCTTCAACATCATTTGGAAAGGCCTTTCCAATCCTACCCTGGGTGCCAGAGCCAAAAATATACAACCCAGGGTAACTCATTTTCAACAAAGGAAATCCTTAACATATTATACTTTACTTCACTTGTTTCCTGTATCATGAATTACTCGGAATGTACTTGAGTGATGTGTCAACATCGGAAAGTTTATCAGAAAACATTGTTTTGAAAAGCTCAGGAGAGTGCAACAAGTGAACATGGATAATGGTGGGGGGCACAAAGTGCCCCCTAGTGATTTTCCGCGCAGCTCTTTGAATATCTCTTAGAATAGTCTGGTTTTTAGCGACTTTTAGGTTCTGTCTATGAGACATCCATTTGTGTCACTATCAAAATTGTTGACCCTATTTCAGGAAGCAAGGCAGAATCTTAATTGAGTGCTCCGCAAGAATTACTTTTCAGGCATAACTTTTGAACCACTGGCTCTCAATGAAACAAACATTACTGAACTTATCTTGAAACAAGCTTTCATTTGATCGATTTCAAGATTTCAAGCTTTCGTTTATTGATTGTTGATGACATCATCGATAATTGGCTGTAGGGCATGCGTACTGACGAAGAACAATGTTATGCTTCACTCTTCGAAAAATTAGCAACATACAGTTAAGCCCGAAATTATTCATGCCCACACCAAATGCTGAGTATTTTGCATTGTTCTGTTTGAGAGCCAATTTTACTGTGGCTAAAGTTTCGTAAGAATATGATAAAAGCTTGAAAGAAGCACAACAATAGACATTTAAAGGAATGAAATATCTTGCAAACTGGTCCAAAATGTAACAATTCAAAATACTTCATATGTGTCATGGGTATGAATAAGTTCGAGCTTAACTGTATCATGATTCAGCAGGTCTTTTTAACCGCGTATAGCATTTTTGCTATTTTTTAAGCCAATTTAGAACAAATTTAAAAGAAAAATTACTCTTTTTTGAGGGCGAAATAAATAAACGCAGACATCAGCAGAAATATTTGCGGTTTGAGGCATAAATTTCAAAATAAGAATGACAAAAAAGCAATCTTTCTATGTTTCAAATCCCATATCGGTATGTTTTATCAATTAGGAAATGCAATGCGACAAAGTCCATGTGGTTTTGCACCAAATTTTGCAACATTTGCTGACGTCAGCACTTAGTCACGTGACATAAACAAACAATGACGTCATCTTGTTGACCTGATCATGTTTATTTCTTGTGCCAAGTTTCAAGCCCCTAGCTCTTATGGTTCTGAGGAACAGAGGGGGCACTTTGTGTCCCCTAATCTCCCCAAAGTTTCAAAAAAGCAAGATGACATCATTTTACACAGTTTCTGCTCTGTCAGTCTGGATAGGGTGAAGAAACTCGTAAGAATGAGTACTCAAAATTTGATAATTTTTTGAATTTTTCAGTTTACTGGCCCCACGGGGGGGGGGGGGTTCTCATCTAAATTTCGGGCATGGGTGTGCAGCCCACAGTTTCAAAATGGCACCGTTGGCTTAGACCAAGTTTTCTGAAAGTGATACCCTTGGCTAGACTAATTTCTACATCAAAAGTGCCATGAGTTGGCATTTTCTGGGCAAAACTTGCCAAATTTTTGCATTCTAAGGACCAAAATTTGAAAAAAATTCTTTACAGAAATTACCGAAGTTTGACATTTCTTTGACCAACATTGCCAAAAAGTATACCCTTGCCCAGACTAAATGGGCGAAAATTGCCAAAAAGTAAATCCGTGGCTAGACTAAATGGGCTAAAATTGGCAAAAAGTATACCCTTGGCTAGACTAGAAGGTTTGAAAAAGCATACCCTTGCGGGCGCACTGTGATCCAGAGCATCGAATTTAACCAAAATTTGAAGTTTTAGATTTCCGCTTGATTTGTGCTTGAGACATGCACCATAATCTAGGGGTTCATGTGCTGCAAAAAAATTCAAGATCAGTCACCCGAAAGCGAAGATATTGATTTTTGAAGTTGGGCCTAAATCAGATCTTTGTTTACATGACCAGCAGAGGCATAGGACTGTTTTGACAGCAAATTACAATTCCTTGTATCTAGGCTCAGACTTCACCGACTTTTTTCGTTTTAGTCTGATTCTGATCTTCGAAATGTGTGCTTTGAGCCAATGTAAAGCATGTTGAAATATTTTGCCGTTTTAGTGCCATTTTTAGACCATTTCACAATGGTACTTTTCAAAAAAATTCTTGTCTTCAAAAATCTTTTTTAGAATTCAAAGCTAAAGACAAAAAAGTATGTCTCGCTATGCTCTTCAAAATAACATCAACCATTAGAATCGCCTTTCTAGCAAGCTTCTACCAAAGGCCGGTGCCAATTCGAGCCAAAAAATCTTTTATGACTATTTTCATTTCACAAGTCTTCAATTTGATTTCTACGATTTTTGCATATTGAAAGGACTAAATGTGACCAGGCCTTACCTACATGTTAAAACAATATAATGACTAACATTTGGCACACTTTGCAAGGCTTTATTTGTTAAAATTCTTGCAAAATTCAAAATTTGTAAATTCTTTTATGGACAAATGGCTTCAAAGTACCATTTTTGCCTCAAAAACGCTCGACTCGGGGCTTTAGCAGACTTAAAGGACAAATAAATGGCATACCCCCGGGGGGTACTCCCATTGTGGCCTGACAGGGGGGTCCAGTCAGGGCTAAAGAGGGCCAAAGCAAAAATTTTGAAAAATACCCTCAAATAAAACCCTCACATGGTAGTTCATGAACCTGAAAACTGGGTCATTTGGTAGCATTTAGAGATGAAAATTTTCTACGGTTTTTCAAGATGTTTTAATGCAAAACTGATGGAACAAAGCAAGAAATTTTTCAAAATTCATTTATTATTGATGCTGTAATGACTAAATTGGTGTGCGGAGGAGCGTACCTGGTTGAAACATAATAAATGGCTTCGAATCTTACAATACCCCTAATTGGTAGTATGTGGTTGACAAAAAGGGCCATTTGGTAGCCAATCGGTAAGACCCTCAAACTGACTGGACCACCCTGTTAGGCCACAATGGGAGTACCCCCCCCCCCCAGGGGCATACCTTTGACTCTGCATCGGTTTCAGACAATTGGAAAGCTTTCTGTTTGACTTAAATCTAATTTTTCATCACGAAATATGCAAAAATGTTAAAATCATGTACAAAACTTGTCAAATTAAGATCGTTGTCAAAATTTTTTGGAGTCGAATTGGCACCAGCCCTTTGGTAGAAGCTTGTTATAAAGGTGTATCTAATTGCTGAAAACATTTTGAAGAGCGTAGCGAAACATACTTTTTGTCCTTAGCTTTTAATTTTACGATTGATTTTTGAAGACAAAAATTTTTTTGAAAAGTGCCATTATGAAATGGTCTAAAAATGATCATAAAAAGGCAAAGTATTTTATCATGATTTGCATTGCCTCAAAGCACACATGTAGAGGATCAGAATGAGACTAAAATGAAAGAGATCGGTGAAGTCTTACCCTGGGTACCAGAGCCAAAAAATAAAAAGAAAAAATGAAGAAGGAAAGAAAGTTGGCTCTGGTCAAATGGTGACATCCATTGTAGGAACTGACCAATGAGAAGCCTATATACCCAATCGGGTATATAGATTCTGTGAGAATTGATTGGATAGCGTGAGTCACATGATTGTGGTCAGAAAAATTGATTCAGACGGTTGTGATCAAGTTTGCCTTCACAACAATGGCGAATGTTTTGAGGGGAGCGGAGCTGTGGAGGAAGTGGAGTGCAGTTTCGAGAATTTTGGCCGTGATATTGTGATTGTCATGCTATCACTGAAAATCATGGACACGAGTAATCGTTGCTGATGAGGACTGCATCCCAAGCTGGTAGGAACGTTATTGTCTTTCTTATTGTATGTGATATGATTTGTGTTTACTTGAAATATCGAGAAAGATCGTGAAACATTGTCGTGAAATATCGAGGATAAGTCTCATAAGATGATCGTCGCATCGTTGACCAGATTTTGGATTTCAGATTGATTCCTGTCGAGATGTGCCATTCTCTGTCTTCAACCAGTTTCTTGTGATAAACTTTTCATACTCGTATCCGGTCATTTCACAGCGAAACTTTTTGTTTGTGGCAAGGCCGCATTCTATCGGAGACTGGATGGGAGATGTCAAGGATAGCTTTGTTTTCGCATCATTCATTTCAGCAATTTTTAGTTGTTCAAAAGTTCGTTTGAGCAAAGACATTTCTCAATCATAATTTACAAATACCAAACACAACACGATGTTAAGATACCCAGGGTATCCCATAAGTGACTTGACCTTGGTTTTCCCAGAAGTCTTTTAACAACCGCAGACGGTACAGTGCAATATTTTATGATAAATACTTATTCGTTAAATCACTCGTACTGCAGTTCCGAATTTTGGATGTTTTGCCTGAATCGCGTGGGACAGACTTAAGTTCCATGTTGATATACAAAGGACTGGAAGCAGTTGAAATCAGTTATTGTGGTTAGACGAATTTAGCATTACGGGAAGCTTTCAGTAAACATCCAGCTCAACAACAATGAAACTTTTCTCGCCATTCGAATCAGATCATCAATCGTTCAGGAAAACAATAAAGCTCAGATAACAGCGAAATATGTGATTAATACCATGAATGACGAAGGTGTTCATTGATTACAATATTGCGCAAAAGGTGATCGAATTGATTCATAATCACTCTGATCAGCACCAAAACGAGGTTGTGTTATCATTTGACCACAGCCTCCTTTCTTCCTTCTCTCTTTTCCTTTCATTTAAATTTTGAGGCTCTGGTACCCAGGGTAGTGAAGTCTGAGCCTATCTGATTTAGGCCTAACTTCAAAAATCAATATCTTTGCCTTCGGTTGATTGATCTCGAAAAGATTTGCAGCACATGAACCATTGGGTTATGGTTCGTGTCGCGAGTCTAAAATTACATTAGGATAAGGAACTTTATTTTTTGGCCTTAATTTGATAAAAAAGGCCTAATGGATCACAGTGGGGCGGCACATCCCCAGGTACCTTCACTATGGAAGAACCCCCCCGTGACTGGCCCAAATTCTTAGTTTCTTATTAACCCTATAGTGGTTGGGCTATTTGATAGTACTATTTTGGTTGGGGGGGGCCAAAAAAGCCCCCCCCCCCACCTAACTCTTGACTGGTAATGGTTAGAGCGACCAAATTCGGTGTACTAAAAGCCTTAGGCACGTACTTTCTGTGAATATAAATGTTAACCTAAAAATAGCCATCATTTTTGCTCACGTCAGCATTTTCCTTTGTGTGGTCAAGAAAAGCGGTAGAATTGGCCAAAATCAGGAAAATCGCGATAAGATTACATTTGGAGCACATTTTTCATCCAAACATGATATTTGTGATAGAATGCATCAAATAACACTACATTACAAAAGAAATTTGCAAAATATTCCACTTCTGCTCCTTTTTTCTAGCCTGCGTGCAGACTCTACTGAATTCTTTTCAGTGAGGTTCTCCTCCAGGAGGAGAACCTGTCTGAAAAGGGATCAGTAGAGTCTGCACGCAGGCTACTTTTTTCACGATAATTGAGATTTGAGAATTTGCGATTTTTCTTGCGTCAGTCCCAGAAAATTGTCTCCCGCCCCTTCATTTGTCAAAATATTCCAAAGAAACTTTTTGAGAAGTTGTACAATAATTAGTTGCAAAAAGTCAAGAAACTTCATAGCTATCAAATTCTTCCTGGCAAAGTTATTTAAGGTGGAATCCTACCTTCAGGGGTGAATTTTGTTATTTGCAACTCAATTGGAATGTTTTATGCATAATTGGAAACTACTCATAAAAAGATTTTGAATTCACTATTTGCATTGTTTATTGTTGCTATGGTAACCAAAACAATGGATTGCGCAACTGAAAAAAGCTGTTTTATGGGAAGAAAGATTTCATGAAAATGCCTGAAGCAATAAGAATGAAACTTTGCACACATCTTTTACATAGATAGATCTTTGCAAGCTACCAACAATTTGATATCAAGGTATGCATTTCTTGTCAGAAGCACCATTAGAATTTTTTCGGAAGAATGCGAAGGATTTCTTGTGATCATAATTAGACCCTTGTGAGGCATAAAGTTCAATTAAGTGGTGGATTGCACAGACATTGGGTTGATAAAGATGTCTTGAAAATTTCAGATCAATTGGTTTTGTGGATCCAGAGATATCCTTTTTTCTAACTGTGAAATGGTCGCAAATTAACTTTTGAGAAAATGCCTGTTAAAGTTTTTGCTTGAAATAGAAGTGTGATAATGGATATATACTTGCATTACTACACTGCAAATTCTCCAGCTCCATATTGCATTCCCTCTCTTTGCTCCACTTCATCAATTTTCCTTTTCTTTTTACCTCTTATTTGCTTTCTCCTTTGTTTTACTTTCATTTCTTCTTTGTATTCTGAAATACTTATTCGTCTGAAATCAAGCTTTTTGCAAGCATCTTTTGTATGTTCACCAACTTCGATTCCAAGTTCTTTTAAGATCCTAACTGATGCTTCTGCTCCAGTGTTGAAATGTGCTATTGCATCATATGCTGCAGTCTCAACTGTACTAGACCCGGCGAAAGTTTCTTTGGGAGCTCTGTCCCAAATCATTGCATTCAATGACTCGTTTTGGTTCTGCGTCTTCCCATGCAAACATTGTTCCAGTAAACTGTCCTGACTCAGCCTGACATAAACAGGTTTGACTTCTTTAATAACACTCATTGGCAATCCTTTTGAAGGTTTATAGGTATTTGTATTAGCAGCCTTATCTTGCTTAAAGCGACACCAGGAGTCTTTTCCATCAGGGCAATGCACATGCATATGAGGACTGTTCGCTGTTGCTATGCAATGAAAAAAGCTTGCATCTATGGCCTGTTTCATCCCTTTTAAGTCTCCAACATTTGCTCTTATAGCTATTCCATAGTAATTTTGGAGTTTGTCAATGAGAGCTTTGGTAAGTTTGCCCTTTCCCCCCAAGCCCTTTACATCCTTTTTAAGTTTTCGCAATGCTGTACCTAATCGTTTTTGAACATGACCAACACACTGTAGCCGCTTGACTTCCTTTGAGTATTTCTCTTTGTACAGGTTTTTTACTCTGTCATGACTCTTACTGTCACCGTCACAATACAAACTTGTGTATAGTAAGCCATGTTTATCAATGGACCTTTTGTACATTTTCTCAATTCCAGCAGGCTCCATAGAGCCAGATGACCCTTTAAAATTGGCTTTACATTTTATGGCATGCTCTGCCTTCCAAACTTGATATGCAATAGTATCTTTGTCATCTTTTTCGTGTAATGCACATGCTTTGCAATACTGTGTTAATATTTCAGTGTCTAGAACTTTGCCTGTATCCATGGAGATGGCTGTTGACACCCCATGGAGAGAGGAGTACCCACGCTTCTGCCAAGTACCATCAGCAGAGATTCCAGTCTCAATAACATCATTGTGTCCAACAGCTGAATGAATTTCTGAAGCTGCTTCAGCCATTGTTTCATTTGCAGCTGTTTTGACAGCAATATTCAGGGCAATTTCTAGTGACTTATATGCGTTGCTACGAGGAGGCGGTGGCAAATTCATCAAACCACAAAATTTGGCAGCAGAGCTTCTACCTTTCCCAATAGCCCTCATTGCATATACAATACGCCTGTTTACTTCAAAGGCTCTTCCTGCCTTCTTGCTTGTGTAAAATACATACTCCCAGTGACAATTATCACAGACTAATTTCAAGAATGATGCACATCCATATCGCTTCCGGTTTATTTCCTTCAATGAGATGCAAAGTTGGAAGCACTCTGGGCAGGCAAGGAAGGAGAAAACACTGCCAAATATTTCCATATCAGTGAAACGAAACCCGGCTGGCTTACAGTGATATCTGTCCTTTTTTAGAGGTGACCAGGACTTGCTTTTCTTCAGTAATATCTTCTTTGATGATACCGATCGTATTTCAGGAGTATTAGCTGGGCCAGTGGGGGTAGCAGCCTGAGAAACGTGTTCAGCATGTGTGGGCCTAGGCACCGTTGTGCTTTCAGCCACCACATCTTCCATCAAAGTAACATGACAGTTTCTTCTTGTGTGCTGATTCCCTCTGAATTTGCGCTTAGGGCGATAAACGGATCGAAATTTCTTCGTTTTTTCCTGTCTCCTTGAATCCATTGTTCACGAAGATGTTAGAATTAACAAAATATCCAAATTTTTTGCTGTGGCTGTGATGAGCAACGATGACTGCTTCAATGATGACTGCATGCAATTTACTGTGTTGCTGTTGTTGTTGTGGGCTTCTTCCCACAGGGCAACAAGAAAGGAATCTTCCTCTTGCAACAACTCTGCTTGGCCCCCTCATGTAACAAACTTTTGGGGAAATAACAATCACACAATCAGCTGTTTTTTGGTTGCTAAGGTGTTGCTAAGGAAAAAATTGAGGCAAGGTGCCAGAGAAACCTTCAATATCTAAGGAAATGACCATCTTTTGATGAAGAACACCTTGTGACAATGTCTTACAGGCATGTATGTGCCCAAAAAAGGTGAAATTCAAAAAATGATTTTTTGGAAAAATTTTGGTCCTGAAGGTAGGATTCCACCTTTAAAAAAATCTACTAGCGGGGGCAAATCTAGTAGATTTTTTTAAAATAACTTTGCCAGGAAGAATTTGATAGCCATGAAGCTTCTTGACTTTTTGCAACTAATTATTGTACAACTTCTCAAAAAGTTTCTTTGGAATATTTTGACAAATGATGGGGCGGGAGACAATTTTCTGGGACTGACGCAGGAAAAATCGCAAATTCTCAAATCTCAAAATAGGGTTAAAAAAATACGCGTGTGCACAAAAATCAGTTTACTTTAGATCATAAGCGTACGGGAAAAAAAATCTAGGGGGGCTGTCCGACACAAAGCCCATTGTTTGCCAACATTTTTGCCCGACTAAGGACAAAAATTTGCTCGAATGAGGCTGATTTTTTCAAAATTTCTCCAAAGTTGGGCCCGGCCCCCACGCCTGGTACGCTTGTGCTTTAGATCACGTGAATACAAAGGAACACCAGTGAAATGTTTCTTGCAACTTCTCAAGCATATCCTTGCTTTATTCGTAAAGCTGTAAATGTTTAAATCAAACTTGTCGCAAGTCGTCAAGGGGTAGCCTGCGTGCAGACTCTTAATAAGAATTGAAAAGATGGAAAAAAGTACTTTTCTCCATCTTTTCAATTTTTTATCAAGAGTCTGCACGCAGGCTATCAAGGGGTCGTCAAACTCCATTTTTTAACAAAATGTTTGTAAAATTCTATGCTCACGTTCAAGGATGTTCAAGGGAGAAAGCTATATTTGGATGAATGTAATAGATTCGTTAAGAGAAAATCAGAAATCCACACCAAAACACCTAACCCATAAAATTTCATGAAAATTCCGTATTCCGCTCATCATTTTCGAGCAAGAATAAGGGTGAAGAATTCCGTCCTTCTGTCGAGCAATTGCTAGAATTCCGTATTCCACGTTTATGAACACCCGTATTCCACGACATGTTTTCTTCAAATTCCGCTGTTCCGAAAACCTTGATGACTCCCATTTCAAACACAAACAAATTGTCGCAAGTCTTACCTCGATTAACTGTTTCAGTCTTCGTCTTCAAAATCGTCAACACGGACAGATCAATTTTCTTTGATCAAACCACTACCAGAATAGAGCTTGATCGACGAAGCAAAACGAAATTTTAGGTCTTGGGTCTCAGCATGGTGTTTCAGGGTTTCGGTCAGTCTCTCAGTGTTACTTTGTCTGCTTCAATGATGCTCCATTCACAATCAATTCTTCGAAAACAACGAGCATTGAACACGCATTTCGAAACCAATTTCACTCGTGTGCACAATGCATAGGGTCATTCCCTTGTTTCCTCGGTATTAAGGACTTGCCATGCCTAAAACAATACTTCTTCCAGCAATGGAGAACTTTGGAAACTGAACAAGTCAGCGTAAACTTTCTTCTTAGAAAAATGATCTACTGTTAATCAGCTATCAGCCTGAGCTCCATGACTGTGATATTAGTTTAATTTATTGACATAGTTCTGAAACAAAAGGATCAAATATTTTTTGGCTGTTTGCTTCACCAATGAATAGATCTTACACAAAACAAAGCAACAAAGAGTTTGTGCAAGAAATGTGCCAAATCTATTCATGAGTTAATCCAATTAAACAAAAGGAAAATTTTCAACACAACAAAACAATTAGTTTTGTTGTTTTGTGTAAGATCTATTCATTGGTGAACACCAAACAGCCAAAAATGTTTTATCCCTTTTGTTTGCATTTGAATGAATTGAGCAAAGTCAGGCATGCCATTATCTATTTACGAGTGTATGAACTGCAAGCATACAAGTTAAATCTTTCAATAGGGCACAGGGAAACCCACAAATCTTCCAATTTCACGCTTATCAGTACCCTGGGTACCAGAGCCTCAAAATTTAAATGAAAGGAAATTGGCAAGAGGAAAAGAGAGAAGGAAGAAAGGAGGCTCTGGTCAAATGATAACACAACCTCGTTTTGGTGCTGATCAGCGTGATTATGAATCAATTCAATCACCTTTTGCGCAATGATTTTAATCAATAAACACCTTCATTCATACTATTAATCACATACATATTCTGTTGTTATCTGAGCTTTATTATTTTCCTAAACGCTTGATGATCTGATTGTGATTCGAATGGCGAGAAAAGTTTCATTGTTGTGGAGCTGGATGTTTACTGAAGACTTCCCGTAATGCTAAATTCGTCTAACCACAATAACTGATTTCAACTCTTCAACTGCTTCCAGCCTTTTGTAACTATCAACATGGAACTGAACTCTTTCTCGCGCGATTCAGGCAAAACATCCTAAATTCAGAACTACAGTACGAGTGATTTAACGTTTTTCGAAATAAGTATTTATCATAAAGTGAAAAGTGTAAAGTGAAACGGAAAGCTTTACATTTGTTTAAAACCGATGCAGAGTCAAAAGTATGCCATTTATTTGTCCTTTAAGCCTGCTAAAGCCTTGATTCAAACATTTTTAAGGCCAAAATGGTATTTTGCAGCCATTTGTCCCTAAAAGAATCCATAATTTTCAAATTTTGCAAGAATTTTAACAAATAAGCCTTGCAAAGTGTATCAAATGTTAGTCATTGTGTTGTTTTAACATGTACGTAAGGTTCGGTCACCTTTGGTCCCTTCACTGGATGTCTGTTAAAGTTTAGTGGTTATTATATGCAAAAATCTCAGATGTCAAATTAAAAACTTGAGAAATAAAAATAGTCTAGTCATAAAAGATTTTTGGGTTCGAATTGGCACCAGCCCTTTGGTAGAAACTTGTTAGACAGGCGTTTCTAATTGTTGAAATTATTTTGAAGAGTATAGCGAAACATACTTTTTTGTCTTTAGCTTTTAATTCTACAATTGATTTTTGAAGACAAGGATTTTTTCGAAAAGTACCATTGTGAAATGGTCTAAAACGGTCCTAAACAGGCAAAATATCTTAGCTTGCTTTACATTGCCATAAAAGACACATTTAGAGGATCAGAATGAGACTAAATTGAAAAAGATCGGTGAAGTCTGAGACTAGATACAAGGAATTGTAATTTGTTGTCAAAACAGTGCCATGCCTCTGCCGGCCATGTAAACAAAGATCTGATTTAGGCCCAACTTCAAAAATCAATATCTTCGCTTTCGGTTGACTGATCTTGAAAATTTTTGCAGCACATGAACCCCTAGGTTATGGTGCATATTTCAAGCGCAAAATCAAGCAGGAATCTAAACTTCAAATTTTGGTTAAATTCGACGCTATGGATCACAGTGGGCCTGTAGAATCGACTCGTGGCAAAAGCAGCTCTGTATCTTCATTATTCGAATGTCCATTTTGATTTTCGTAAGGGTACTCGAAAATTCGTCTCAAAGAGCTTATTTTCGGTCATGTGATGAGAATACGGCAACACCATTGGCTGATAAGCGTGAAATTGGAAGATTTATGGGTTTCCCTGTGCCCTATTGAAAGATTTGACTTGTATGCTTGAACTGTATCGAATACTGTAGCACAAAGCCTATCGATGCGACGTTTTTGAGGAGATTATTGGCGCTTGCAGAGAAAATATGGAACGAAACAAATTTGCAAGAAGTTGCTCAAGACTGGATGTTTAAAACGAAATTTGGAGATATTTAAAAGTCAAATAGATCATTGAGTCATTGGTAAGTGAATAATTTAGCTCAATGCTCAAGAATGCAAACTAAGCCCTTATCATTTTTTTTCAATCACGTCTTAAGGGGACCACTATGGAAATAAGGTCAACTCGATCTTTTAATGCTATCCCTGCTACTATAATTAGGGGTGTTTTTAACTTGTATATATCAAATTTGCTATTTAAAATGTATTGTAAATATTTTTTATCGTTTTTCATTTATTTTTAACTTTTTCTTTAACCATTGTAATTTTGTTTGTGGCAAATTTGTACATACATACGAATAAGTTTTAATCGGTAAGAAGTTTAGGCCCAGATCACACTTCTCGAAGAAATCGCTGAAAATCATCTGCGATTTTGAGATGTAATTTAAGGGACAGTGCTTGGGTTATTGCTTAGGGCAATATCCATATTCGCAGAGATTTGTATCCTTATACGTCATTTGCAGTGACTTTTATGGATGTTTGAACGAATGTCAATATTCTTCGACCGGAAAATGCCTGTTATTTCGGCTCCAAACGAGACATTTTTTCAAGCACGCTACAAACTGTAGATGGGCACCCCTTCTACTGATTTATCAAAGAAAATTCCATGCAATTATTGTAACTTAGTAGCCATTTCAACTTTCATGAGGGTACTCAAGAATTCACTTTGAACGGCCAATTTCGTATCACTTGGTTGGAAAGGGGCTGTTTCATTGGCTGACAACCGTGCATTGGATGATTTCCTCTTGCTTCAGCAACCAGTAAGGATTTGAGCTGTATGCTGGTCGAATTCCCCCAACACCATCTTTTCCTTAGTCGTCTTTAAATCAGCTACCAAGGAACAGCAACTTCATACGCCTTTGACGCATGCCGTTTCATTGTGTTGTTAAAGAGACAATGGGAGTGGGGGCTTATCTTTTGCCTATTTATAGCGGCTACTCGATCGATCCATGTTGATACCCTTATATTGGAACCTCCATTAACGGACATCTCTAGAAAAAGGACGCATCTGAACAGGACAAATATTTTCCTGTCAAAATACGGTGGTATGAAAAAAGCAGACACTTCCACACTAGGGACACCTTTATAACAACGGACAATAACATTGGTCCAAGAGGTGACCGTTGTATGGAGGTTCCACTGTAGTAAAAGAGTGCTGACGACAATGTTTAAACAAGTGAGCAGCTACCACTCAACATATCAGCTATGAAGTCAAGTCAAGACAAATAACAACTCAACTCTGGTTTTTCAAAGATCATTTTCACATTTACAAGTTAGAACCGCAATTTTTGGAAGAACCATTTGTTTTTGCCACTCTTGTACCTACAGGAGGAAAGATGAAATTGAATGAGAAATGGAACTGATTTCCAACTCAAAAAATTTCAGAACATGGCATCTGAGAGCACATCCTCTGTCAACATTAATGATAAATAACAAAACTAGGGATCCTACACTGCAATTCTCCAACGTTTGGGCTTCTGCTCAGCTTCTCAATTTAATGAACAATAATAAATACACTCCATGAGGCAGATCGTTAACAGTCATTCTTCTCGTTTAATATTCATTGCTGACTTCTCTTAAACACCAACTTTTGCATGCATATGGTGGCAGTTTATCGAACTAGTTTCAGGGCAATTTTCTGGCTTTGTTTGTTTTGAATTACTGGTTGCAAGAATTTAATCTCTCTGCAGTTGCTAAACACTTTAATCATTAATGTTTTTCATATACATATCTATATCTCTATCAAATCACCAGAATAAAACTAGATCTACATCAATTTGTACCATTTGCAACAAGAAAGAACTCAGGGTGATCCAATTCCCATTGCAAATGGAACCAATGATTCAACAATAATAACAAAGACAAAAACGCTACCGCAAAGCACAAATAAACAATAATAAGAAGGGACAAATAAAGGCTACCTATACCCCACTCACACTTGCAATTCAAACAAGCCTAACTAAACCATACAATCTGTAATGTCAACCAAAAGCAACTGAGATGCTTTGGTATTACAACATAAGTCAATATTCATTCATGGAAAACCTGCTTTATCAAACTCTCTCTACTAGAAAATGTCTTTTACTGAATTCAAAGATGCAATGGATTTGAAACAAAAGTATTGCCATGATGAGAGCGCATGGCCGAGTGGTTAAGGCCTCTGACTTGTAAGCCAAAGGTCAGAACAGCCGTAGGTTCAAATCTTGCGCTGGACAGTTTGGTCGCTGTCCGTAACTCTAGCCCGGGTCGACCAGTGCCATGTGAGGGAAATCTGGTAGCTGCGGCGGGTAGCTGCGGCGGACTGATGGTAAAACATCCGTGGCCCCTGTTGGAAATAAGTCTCTCAGACTTTCACAGGCTAGCCACGTTAAATATAAATACCTACCTACCTACCTATGATTTTACCTTCATCTCTTACAAACAGAGAGAACAGCAAGTATCAGTGTTTTATAAATATATATTTAACATATCATTTCTGGCAATGAGGGCATTGTTCAAATATTGAAATGACTTCCTACCCTACCTTTGGGTAGCGTTTACACAAGGTCTGTTGGAACCGTTCCGTATGGAACTGATAGCAGCTGCTTGGAGCTATTCCCATTGTGTCGTGTTTACACAGGATCGGTTCCAAAAAGTTCCAAGGGCTTTGTTAAATCATAAATATTTTTCAAAACAAAGACGTAAGCAACTCTTTTGTTTTTCAAAACAAGTATGGAAATCCTTTGGATTCCATCATTTAAGACGTCTTTTGTTCTTTAAGTGCTTAAACAATGAATAGCAGCATCATTTCCCAGCCGTTCCCGTTTTGGAACCGTTCCACCCATTTGCACAGGACCTTTCTGGTAACAGTTCCAAATGGGATTGACTCCGTAAGTGGACCCATTTGGGTACGGCTAGCAGTTCCAATTGGAACGGTTCCAGCGGGTCCTGTGTAAAGGCAAAGCCTAAGCGTACTCAATTGCGTACGATTCCAAATGGAACCAATCCCGTATAAACGCTGCTTTGGAATCCTGGCTAACAATCCCACGTTTTGAAACCCTAGTAACACTATATTTGAAGAAAAACCATACCTCTCCTCAAATTTTGATTTTACTTCCACTTTGGCCTTTCTTCGCTTGCTTGTGTCCTTTAAAGCATCTTTGTTTACAGCACTTTTGTCAAGGTTAACATCCAAAGAGTACCTAAAAGAGCAGAAGATGGCTAAGAAACACTGCCTGATCTATTTCAAAGTACTTTTATGTGAGCAACATACAAAGGGTACATAGATCCTGACAAATAGTTGTCTTCTGATGGAGATAAAGAAGTTACATCGACAGGTTGGTTTCTTTCCAAAACTGGTTTAGAATTTCTGGTGCTGTTTGTGTTTAAAAATTTTTATATATACTTCCTTTACCATTCCTTCATAAACATAACACTGTAATGCCAAAAATAATTAATACTCAAGAATGACAATACATGCTCTGGTACCCAGGGTACTGATAAGCGTGAAATTGGAAGATTTGTGGGTTTCCCTGTGCCCTATTGAAAGATTTAACTTGTATGCTTGCAGTTCATACACTCGTAAATAGATAATGGCATGCCTGACTTTGCTCAATTCATTCAAATGCAAACAAAAGGGATAAAACATTTTTGGCTGTTTGGTGTTCACCAATGAATAGATCTTACACAAAACAACAAAACTAATTGTTTTGTTGTGTTGAAAATTTTCCTTTTGTTTAATTGTATTAACTCATGAATAGATTTGGCACATTTCTTGCACAAACTCTTTGTTGCTTTGTTTTGTGTAAGATCTATTCATTGGTGAAGCAAACAGCCAAAAAATATTTGATCCTTTTGTTTCAGAACTATGTCAATAAATTAAACTAATATCACAGTCATGGAGCTCTAGCTGATAGCTGATTAACAGTGACAATACACAATTCATTTGAAAGGATTGGCAATAAAATTCTCCACTTTCCATTTCAAAGCTCTGCAAAAATTCCTACCTATGTTGTGACCTGAGCTACTTATCAGTGTGCAAGGATAGAAACTCTTATAAGTTGTTATGAAGCAAACACCTTGTTGAACTATCATGTGATGTTCCTGATAATCAATGCCAACTTTACACTAAATGCAGAGCTGGGCATACAAATCATAAGAGGAATCCATTTAGCATGCTGTCTGGCCTTGATGATAACCAACTTTACCAAAAAGGAATTCTGGCATGCAGCCAACTAAATAAACTGGCAGAAAATTTGCCTCTACGAGAGACATCCAGGGGAATGGTGCTCCAAGCAAAATGTTTCACAATGAGTTGTAAGTTTGGAAAGCAGGACAACTTCAATACTAGCAATGACTGTCAACCACCTGTACTTGAACAATAGGAAAGAGAGGTTTGGTGATTTATTTTCGAACAAATACACATGATTTATGCAGTGTGGTGTTATCCACCAAACAAGATAAAGCCTGTTTTGAGTCTCAAATGTTTTCATGACACTGCCCTTCATCAATGTTTAGAATAAATAGAGCGTGAACATGGTAGTGAATCTCACATTTTGCAACACACAAGTCTAACTCTGGCAGACATGCAACTCTAGCATATTTGAAAGACAAGTCTTATTTGCTTCACACTGCATCACATAGCCTACAGTGAAATACTTATTTATTTGCCCCAAATCTATTTGTAATATCCATATAGCCTGTCTCATTCCTGCACCCAAGACCAAACAACGTATGAAGACCAAACAAACACTGTTCACCTACAGTATTGATTGTTGTGCAACATGGCAATGAAGATCCTGCAGACTAATTTTTTAACTGAACCATCAATTTCAACTATCCTGCATGGCAGGTTACCTAAACAAACAGATGCATTGTTGTACATCTGGATGGGAAGTCAGAAATAGTATATAAATAGAGGATTCAATTTTACTGAAAAGAAACATCATCTTACTGATTGACATTTTATCTGAGATATTGCAAAGAAGAGTTGGTCATACAGTATTTTCACCAACAAAACTTGGGGGGCAGGAGGGTATATTGACTTCTAAGCATGCAAGCTTACCTTGTAGGCATCAGGTGGTTGTAATTGCAAACTTTAACAAAAGTCTTGATTCTTGAACGCTTTGCAGTTCTTTTTTTCCCCATTGGCTTTGTTACCTTCAATGGGTATCGCTCAATCCCAGCAACCAGAGCGTGTCCATATGGCTTTTCTTGACTACCATCATCATAATTTTTTATAATAACAGCTTTTCGCCCAGCATATCTTCCTCCCAGAAGGATGACAACTTTGCCTGATTTCATAAACTTTCCCATGTTTCTGTAGAAGAGAATGTAATCATTCATCAACCAACTGCAATAAAGGAATGTGTAGAGCTTGATAATGTCAATAAATAAGGAAAGTGGTGATGGTGAAGAAAAAGTTGTTGGCTTTAGCACTAAGTGCTAGGATTGCTTCACTTGAGTGCTGATGGAGTGGGATAATCTGTGACCCTCCTCTCCCACATCAAACCCTGTCAATGCAACTGGTTTGGCTGGAAAGCCAGTGGATGCACTTTTCAATTAATAGCCTAATTTTTGAATTTTTAAAATAATTCCTCATACAAGACTTTTGACCCGTGGATTCAATATATCAGGCCTTTTCGTTTCATGAGGGCGATCGCCCTCGCCCTCACCAGCGCCCTCGCAAAATGGTTTACAAGGGCTATTAATCGCCCTTGCAAAAATGTATTTCGCCCGATGCTCAGAAAAAATTTTTGTAAAAAGACTCTCAAAATTAAGACCTCTTGATTTAACATTGTTTGTTCAGTCATCACTTGGCATTCATATGATTTTACCAAGTAGCGCTTTAAGTTCTTTGCAAAGAAAAACTCTTTGAAAGTTGACCACAACAGCGAAGCAAACAGGGTGCAGACAACTGAAACGAAACTTTAGATATTATGTTTTACGATTTATCTTAGCAAAATGATTTTTACGAGAAACTTTTAAAAAGAACTGCAAAATGCAGGCGATACTGGTCCTCAACAATCATTCCACATTTTATTTGCTATATTTTGCGATGGTTTGCAATAGAGATCCTTCCTCGTGGGCCCACACTTACAGTACCTTGTTCTTTGTCGAGGTTTCCAGTTTGACTACATGTTTTTTTGAAGATCAGGGTGCGACGACAAGATGGAGAATGCTACAATCATTTAACTTTGTTGCAAAATATTTCTCTAATATAACTTTCTGAAGCCATCTTCTGGTCTTTAGAGTAGCACAGGACTGCTATGAATTTGAATAAATTTTCCGATGAAGAGACTTAGTTGTTTCGTTTCATGGGCTTACATCTGCTACTCTAATCTCCTTCTCTGATCTGTCAATGACTTTCCTGGAAGCTGCACACTCAATCAAACGGAACAACAGGAAATTTGTTGGCCTAACTGATTTGACCCTTTCCTAACTTTGGCAAAATAACAGAGCAAGGAGGAAGAAAATGACCAACAAACGGGATAAAATCTTTCGTAGCTTTGTAACAAAAAACGTTTATAGCTTGTTTGAGTACACTGATTCTCTCCTCAAAAGTCTGGTAAAGGAAGGTATTCTGCGTTGCAAGAACAAGGCTTTTAAATGTTTCAAACTGTCAGTCAGTAAAACAAAGCATAAACACCAGAATATTTTATGGGGGCGATCGCCGTCGCCATCTTATCTACATGGGCGATAGGACGCCCTAGTGTAAATTTCCTTACGAAAAGGCCTGGTATATAAAGTTTAGGCTCCATCCATTCATGTGGTTTGTGACTTTATGACACTAAAGAGTTTGAAAATTTAAGAATTTCACCATGAATGCAAGGGGTATGTGTACAGTAGCTTATTCACAGTCAATACTCTTAACAATGTTCACACCTACCAGTTGACTTAACAAAATGTCCTGTTTGAAAAATTGTTGCGGAAACTTGCACAATTATTCTAGGGATTAATTTTTCTAATGTATGTGTGGCTAAAAGACCAACAAATTTTATGTATTTTATGTTAGAGTTTCTTAGCAAATCCAAAGAGAGTAAAAATCTGTCTTTCTGAACTGATGAAAAATGGCCTAAAACGCACAACCAAACCTTGCATGTCTTTTGAAATCGGCTCAAAATCAATGAACTAAAATTGAGATGGAAACAGAAAATGATATCCTATTTATTGCTCTGAAAAAAGGATAAAGTCAAACAGGGGAAAAGTGCGCATTTTTTGAAAATTTTCCCTCCCCCTCCCAAAACTTGGGTTTTCAATATTGATGCAGCCACTTGGGGCCCCTAAGGCTACACAGAAACAGCATAAAAGTCAAGAATAATTGCCACTTCCAATTTTTACGAGTAAAAAAACAATGCGCAGCTCTTTGCCTCAAAAAAGAAGAAAAACTGTGCATTTTTGTCGCAAAACTGTGCACTCCCGGAAAGGGATAAAAATAGTTCTGTTTTCACTTTGCAGATGTCATAAGTATATTATACACTTTAATTCAATAGAAACATCAAAATTTCTTGCAAATGCAATGTTTCATAACCATTTTTTTACTAAATTGTGCAACAATGAGAAGAATGAAATCAATGACATGGTTACGACCAACACCGACAACAGTTTTCCTTTCGCAATTTTTTCTCTGTTTGCTCCTTTGGTTCCCACACCTATACACCATCAGCAAACTAAGTTTTACATGGAATAAAGTTTGCAATGGAAAATGAGATAAAATTGTTGAATGATTTGCTGTGACCAGTGTCAGGCTAAAATGAAGAATGTTGATTTTTGTAAATTAAACATGCAATTCTATGGTAGAAAGTCACCAAAATAGCCAGAACATCAAAATAAACATTGCTGATATCGTTGCCACTCGCCTTTCAAAACTTTTTCAAAATTCCCTGAAACTTCTCATTTATCCCTGAAAATTATCCAAAATCAAAAATTCCCTGAAATGTCTTAAGCCCAATCTCCAGTCAGCGGAACTTTCCGAGCGGGCGGAAATTCTTTTGTTTGCGAGAGAAAATGTTGCTCTGAAATTAAATGGATGGTTACGGCTAAGCAACTTTTTATTGTCTAAAATTCCGCCTGCTCGGAAAATCCCAATGACTGGAAATTGGCCTTTAGGATGTATTTTACCATTCTACCCTTCCCTTGGACTTTTGCCTCTTCAAAGACATCGAAAACTTGTGTTTACGGTAAGAACCCACAAATTGAAAACTCAGGCTGATCTTTTTGAGAAATGGTGCCCTCATATAAGAAACTTCTCAGCCTGATTTTAGGAAGGTTTCCTATAGGAGGATCCCAAATATATTACAACTTAATCATGGCTGAACAATTTGTGATGAGGTCATTTTCAAATGCATAAATCCATGCAGAAGCTTGCATCAACATACAAATTTGGTGAACTTCCATTTTTGATAATCTTAAATCTCAGTTTATGATGTGCAGCAATGTATTTTCAGTATACTCATATATTTAACTTGAAATTGTCAGATATTTAACTTCAAATCATTAAAGGTTTCTTATCCAAGAAACCGTTCAGCCTCTTCTTGATAAATGCCTTTTTAATAAGAAACTAAACAGGCTGTTTTGAAAAAACTGGTTTCTACTTTGCAGCTTCTTACTGTACACTTGCCATACAAAACACAGTAACTCCCCCAGGTATTTAACTACTGGTACAGAAGTGCACTGCGCACAGCACTGGTGATGACGTGGTCATGGGAATGGTTGGTCCTACTCTCCCATCTGATTTTGTCTGGCAAAGCATGGCTTGGCTTTCCACCCAGACTGGAAAGTTTCAACTGCACTTGCATGCACAGGAACATATGTGGTTTTCAACCTGAGCCGAGTAGTTGGCAATAAACAAAGAGTCTATTGTTTTAATCCATTGTTCTCAACCGCAAATTTTCGGCGCAGTCTTAGGCCATCTCAACTTGCCTGTGCAAAGATACAAACTTTCCAGTCTGGCTTTCCACTACACAGTACCTCCTTTGCTTTGATGATTTGTGAGCCACAGCTGTTATGCCTTATTGTTTATGTGGAAGTCAATTCTTTGATTCTAACAGCTCTCTGGTCCAAATTCCCAGAATTTATCAAACTTTCAAGCTGTGTATTTCTGATCTGATAAAAAGGTTGGAAATGTAATGAGCTTTATAGGAAATAAAAGATCAAACTTTCATCTACTGTACTTACTGTACATGACCAAACTGTTATCAAATTGATTTCTCCAGGAATTCAAGAAAAATGTTGATTGCATCACCACTTTTTCAATGATCACAGATTTAGGCCCAAACAACCGCTCGGATTTTTGCTCGTGCTTCAAAATGCTCATAGTTAATTATTTCAACCATTTACCCTTTTGAATACATTACTTTGATAACGAGGCTTTAACAATATTGCTGGCCAAGAATTGGCTGATGTTGCCAAGTGACCAAAAAATCTGTTACAAAACTGTGATGTCCGGGCGCATATCAATGATCTATCAATTTCCTTCTTGGCCACCACTGTGAGTGTACTCTAACCTTCTAACAATCTTTTAATGTTGTTTTGGGTTTTATCAATTGCTCATGGAGATAGCGCAAGCGCTTTTTCACGTGGTGATCCAGGGGAAATATTTTATAATCCCAGGGCAGCGGCCGGCTGCGCAGAGGCTTCACAGTTTGCTGAATGGATGGCAGCGGATTCTCAGCATTTGATAAATTCTGTTGTCGCGTGCAATCTTCTAGTGAAAAGAGAAATTCAAAATTTTTCACGTCTTGACTAAACATCTTTAAACATTAACTTGAAAGATTGTAGATCGAAATTTAATCAAGAATTCAAAAAAATTACGGTGTTTCAATATCAGTTTCACAAGATGAGATATTTGAAGATGAACAGAGCAAGGGTAACGTATTGGCCTAAAAAGAATTGACTTCCACGGTGTAGCAGCTGTGGAGCACTAGGTTTGAATGCTCCTTGGGTGAAAAATTCCTATCTTACACCCCTTTTCAGTAAGGGCTTGTTCTCATAAATTGGCAACAAGTTTCACTGCATATTAATGCAGCCTCAGTTGAAACGATTGCCATTACTCACATAGGCTCAAAATGATGTTACTCTCCAGACAATATTTCTTAACTTCGGTCCAAAAGAAAGCATAAAGATCTTCACAGATGTCTTGAAAAACAATTAGAAATAACCATTCTGTGCTTTAAAGTGAAATTCTCTACGTTAGACCTTCAGATTGCTACGGATTTTAAGTCTATCTTTTCACTCACCCTGGGAAGGCTTCTTCACCATGAAAAGGAAAATTAGGTGGCCTCGTTGCCATTTTGGACCAAATTGGTACTTCAAAACGAGGCTACTTTATTTTTCAGCCTAGGCCAGGCCTAGACTAGCTCCACTAGCCCCTCTATTTCGCTGTTGTTGTTGTTGCTGATGGCCAGCTCAATGAGGGACTAGTTGCCAAAGAGTATCTCAAATCGGAATTTTGGAGCGGAAAAATCTGCTCCTAACCTGATTGGAGCATTTTGGCGAAAACAATAGCTAATTCCTTTGTAGCCAATCGATTTTTGCCCTCTTTACTTTTAATTCCACGAAGCCTCCTTTTCAAAGTGAGGCCAATGCATGGTCCGAGATTTTCAAGAAAAGCAATAATGGCGTCGGATCTCCTTGTCGCAGTTTGCAGCTCGATCGAGCAGAAGCCAACGAAGTTGTGGTGATTGTGGCAGCCATTTTTTGTAACATGAGCAATGGGAAGGAATACTTGTTTGTGCTCTGACAGGACATGGCAAAGTGTGATGTTTTTGCAAGTTTTTAGAGGCATTTTCGAGCACATCCAACTCTCTGCCGGTGGTGGTTGGTTGCTACTGTATCAGTCCATCAGTTTAGGCCCAGTCCAGGTTAGTCACTTTTCGTTTACATTTAGCTCATGTATTTGAATTCATAACAACAATTAAACTGCTAACAGGTTACTTGGCATGTGAATACTGAATTTCTTGCCTTTCTGTTGGGCTTTTATTTACAGCTGTTTACTCTTGAATTCAGTGGTTTTGGTTTGATTAATGAATGGATTTGCCTAAGTAGAAATTTGGTAGTCTTAAAAAAGGATTTGCCTAAAAATTTGCATTACTGTATTTTGTTAGCATAACCAAGAATGGTCCACATTCATAAGTGACTGAATCCAATGGTTTATTACACATTATTGCCTTGGTGTGCCAAATTATATTTTGTCTGGTGTTGGGTTGCACAAAGAAAAACCAAAGTGGGTGAAATTTTTGCTTGTGATTTTAATAGTACCCATCACTTTGCATTGATGTCAATGTTTTTAATCCACAGGGATTATCCAAAGCAAGATAGCTGCTTCATTATTATCAGATCTCATATCAGTATGCATTTAGATGGCACTCATCTTGGGGAGAGATTGTCTTTCTGATGAAACAAAGCACTGGAACAAAATAAAGAACACTTCCCTTGAAAATTTCTTGTTTTTCAGATGCTACTTAGCTGATTGCTAAAAATGACAATGTATAATGCTAATATTATTTCTAATGTCAAATCTTTGGTTTCTTGATCTTTAGTCACTCTGAACTTCTCTGAAATTTTAATTTTGTGTTCACTATACATGCTCCAATTTTGTCAGAGTCACAAACTGTTTTCAATCGTTTTCAAGAATATTCTTGTTTGATGATTACTGATCACAGCAACACAACCGCAAAAACATTAATGCCGTGGTCCGAATTTTAAGCATGCAACGATTATGAAAACGAGGCTATCAAATCAATCCGATTTCTGATACTGTTTGGCAACAAGTCTCTGTATTAGCGACAGATCAGCTCTAAGGAGCATACAGAGATTGTGGAACCAGTCTAGGCCAGGCCCATCGAGTTTTTTCGGGAGTCAGAGGTAGACTTATTACATGAGCCCTTGTTTTCGCTCCATTTACCCCAACGATACCCCCAACAATACCCATTCCGCTTCAACGAAGTTTTAGCGGAATGACTATAACAGTAACATAAAAATTCAATTCAATGGAGCAAAACTTAGCCGAAAGTCATCAGTCTAAGTCAGAGGCAGGAGACAGCTTGAATACTTGAAACGCAGCCAGAGAAGAGGAAAGACATCTCTTTTTTGCTGAACAAGAAATCATTTTCAGCTTAGTTTAACTTGGGAAGAAATTCTCGAGTTATTTTTACACTTACAGAGTGATCGAATTTAGGCCAAAGGGGCAAGGAAAGGTAAAAATGAAATGATGCCAGAAGAGAGGCCAGGAGAGACTTCTTGCCAGACCTCGAGAAGAGGTGATGAATGAATGAGTGCAATCCTGAGCGTTACAACTGCAGTAGTAAGGACTGAAAAACATTTTATTATGTAGCAGAAAATCAGGATGAATGAACCAAAAACACAAGACTTGGTCCGGCAGGAATATAAAAGATATAAAAGGAAAAAACCACCACCAGATTTCACCGAGGTTATAGATGTTAGAAAGTTTGAGAAATTTGCCGACAAAGTCGAAAGATACAGGCCAAGACCACAAAACTTAGCTTCAGATTCATGCGCTAGGCCTGCAGAATATTGCAATATAGGCCTGAAAGATCCAGAACAATGGGAAGTTTATCATCTGAAGTCATGTCCTGGCTTGATATTTATTAAAAACCCATTTTTACCTCATGCACAGAAGTACTGGACACAAAAAGCATTAACTGATTACACAAGGAAACCATTTCCATGTAACCTGGATGTCCATATGGAGCTTGATCCAGATAAGACAGTTTGGGAAATAAGTAAAGAGTGAGAGTCAATTTACTTTTCGTTTACATACTTCTCAATTTATCCCCCATCAAACTGACACAGTTAAACCAGCTTTACCTAAACCAGGTAAAACTTCTAACAATTCGCTGGATTGCCCAATTAGAAGGCCACACTCAATAACCTGGCTTAGTTTAAGCTGGTTTAACTCGTAATGTGAAAAAGGTATTAGATCATCTTGCTTTCAGCTCAGGTTAGGCATTCATTGCCAGACTGCCAGACTGGAAAGTTTGCCTTGCGCGGCTGATTTCTCTGCCGCGCACTTTAAATTTCAGCCGCGGTTCCAGCCGCGAAATTTTCGTATAACAACAAAAGGAAACAATAGACCTATTGTTTAGTGACACAATTGCAGCCGCGCAAGCAATTTGGACGCAGGAGAGATCCCCCGCGCATTCTGCAAACTTTCCAATCTGGCCAGACTGCAGAGTATGGCAAGTGGACACCCGAGATTTTTTTCCTGAAACTTCATTGCACACCCGAGAAAGGGCGTGGCACAATAAAATTTGGGTGTGGCTCTATTGTTTGAAGCTTTTATTTTGCCACAGTGACGACTGAATGAAGAACTTCAAAAGAAATGACCGAAAGTTTGGAATTTCTGATGGATTTGTAGACTTACTACAGTTGTTGTATCTGTTACCGTAAGCAGTCTTGTTTGGATAATTGAGATCTGGGAATCATTGTAATAAGTCTATGAATGCCCGTTGACGTTCCGTGTGCAATCAAATTTTAGGCCCAAACTGTTTCTGCCGGAATAGGGGACAGAAAAGCCAATGAATTGGTAAATTTTCGCAGCAATTATTACCTATTTTGTTAGAATTTCTTAAAATACAAATTCAAAATTTTATGTGCACACTTGAAGTGCACACTTAGATCAAATTGCACACTTGCACACTCAATATTTTGCTTTTGCACACCCGAGATCTCGTTGAAAACTGCCATACTCTGCAGTCTGGATTCATAGTTTTGAATCAAATTAGCCATTCATATCCTACCCCATGAAAAATCAAAATCCTTCTTGGTGTTCCACAGAAGTATTCCAGTTTGCAAAATCATCAAAATTTTTGTTATAAGGCTGATCTTCAAGTTCCTTTTTGTGATAAGTTGATCACAAACCAAATTATTTTTCCAGACAATGTTGATATTTTGAGTTCAGTTTTGAGCTCTTTTGGTACTGCCTGGTTTCCTGGCTTGAAAGCACTTCTCAATTACCTGAAATTTCTATTTGTATATATATTAAGCTTCTTGTTTGGCTGTAAATGCATAGCCATACAATAGGAACCGGGGGGAACTGGGGACACATGCTCCCAAGATTGTGCAATGAACGAAGGAATTGCCTCTTTAGCTTGAGGCAAAGTGCGCTTGAAGTGGTGTGCCCCCAAGTTTGAGGTGTCAGAATGGAATGTGAAATACTGCTTTAGACTTGAAGGATAAATGAAAAATTTCAATATGCTGGCTCATGCTGAAGAAGCAAGATTCAAAATGTTGTTTTAAAGAGTATATATGTAGCTCAGAGTGAGGTTTTTCAATGGATTTTTTCATACCATCTAAGTGATGAAAATGAACATTTTATCATCTTTGAATATACTGTACAGTACGCGCCAGAAGTAACTTGACGCTTTTTTCGTACAAAATCGCAAATATGATTTTGTGTGACGTCAAACGATTTTGAGCGATTTTCTGCAAAGGGATGTCGCTTGCGAAATAGAAGGGAAAGTCACGTTCAAAATCGTAAGCGAAAAGGTAAGCTTTTGCGAAAAGTGGTTTGAATTATTGCGAAATCGATTCGCTTTAGAAAACCAGTAATGCTCAGGACAACAAGAGAAGGTTTGTTATTGTCATTCCGTATGAAATCGCGATGGAAACGGTTATTTTCTTTACAAACTGTTAAATTTTCGAGTGATCAGCAAGGCAAATCATCGATCTTGAAACAAAGCTTAAACAAGGTAAGAACTACGAAGACGGAGAAGGATGGAATAAGCAGACGATCCTTCAATTTTTCTAAAAAGCAAGACCAGCAAGGAAAGTTGGAAGTTCCGGAGGTGAGAGCAAAGCATTTTGATTGAATCGATGAAAATTTTCTACAAATCATCCAAACACCTGGGAGAAGTTTGTTTGAGAAATTATTTCAGCGCAGATACAGTTGGAAATCCAGTGATTTGTCATTGGTAAATCCTGTCATCTCATTTTTCTCAAAGATTGCACTTAGGCTTTATTCTAATGTATTATGAATTTATTTTTCAGTGAAAATCCGTCATGTCCTTACACATTCATGGAAAAACTGAGATGGACCCATCTTGGGTATCATTTTGATTACAATTATGTGAACTATAAAGAAGAAAAATATTATGGATTCCCAGATGACTTATCAATGCTTATGAAAAGTATAGCAAAAGGGCTTGGATTTGAAGACTATTCTCCAGAGACTGCCATAATAAACTACTATCCTGTAGGGAGCAGCATGGGTGGTCATACTGATCATTATGAAGAAGAACTTGATGCACCTCTACTTTCTGTCAGTTTTGGTCAACCAGCTGTCTTCTTGATTGGTGGAAAAACCAAAGATATCAAACCAGAAGGTATTTTGTTTAAGCTAGAAATCCCCAGGGGGGGGGGGGGGAGGCACTCAGCACAAGCGCATACAGTGAGGTTAATCCGATATTTTTTGGTGAGAATATTGCCAAAAATGATATTTTTGGGTCCAAGTAAAGCGTGAAACCATGTTCATGATATTTTTTGACACCAAACATTGTTCTACTGATATTCCTTAGTTTGATGGAGGCAACAGACTCCTATTTGCATTGTTTTGGGATATTTTATGTTCATGCACAGGTTTCTCTGTATGCCTATGTGCTGAGTGCCCCCTGGGTGGAAGATTTCATTGGGATTGCTTTTGTGACAAAGATGTGAATAAGAGATTCTTGTCCATCTCAAATGAGATTTCATAGACAGAAGAACTTGAGGCAAAATGATGATATGGGTTTTAAAATAATGAAAGGTATCATTGACTTGGAACTATATAAAAAAAAATGTCTTCAAAAGCACAGCAAAAACAAGAAATTGCCTGAAGGCAAACTTCTTTTCACCAAGAATTGCAGAATCGTGGAATGAGCTACCCAAAGAGAATTTTCACTACAAACGAAAATACTACTTTGGTTTTATAGGCTGCAAGCCTCGTATTCTGTTATAAAGGTGAGTCAAAAAAAGTTTAGGCGTTTGGAGGGCTGTGGAATAAAAAGTATGTGACCGATATTCAAAACTGAAATGTTAATCTATCAGTCAAAGGCTATCTTAGATGAGAAAATTTCTTATGGTAAAGTCAAACATCTGTAAGACCCAACAACGATCAAAATGCTTGCAAGGGGTTTGTATGGGAATCGAGAATTCCACATTCCATTCAGGTCCATGATTTAGGTGGCATTGAAGCTTACATTGCCAGTTTCAGATGCTGAATTCCTATTTAGATCATGGACCAGAATGGAATCATTTTCCTAATTTCTGGGTCTCTAAGATGAAGGGAGCTACCATACAAAATGTTCTCATCTAAGTTGACCTTTGACTGATAGATGAACATTTCAGTTTTGAATATCGGTCACATACTTTTTATTCCACAGCCCTCCAGTCGCCTAAACAGTTTTTTGATTCACCCAGTATATATATATTTTTTTATATCATTATTATTATTACTGTAAGCATACTATAGGAAAGATCTGGGGGTCAAGACTTTTCCAGTGAATTTTAGGCATTGGAATACAAAGCATGGAAAAATGTCACAACGATTCTATATACCTGAATTTTGAGGCCGTTTTACAGTTTTTCTGAAATATTTTTGTTGGTTTTACGATTTTTAGTGACCTCCTATGACCGAAGATAATGGAATCCATTATCTTTGCTACGACCTCCACTCTTTGGCACAAAGAACAACTTTTTGGCCTGGTACAAAAGACCTCATCTTTGAGTTTTAAGTTTTTAGATTTTTTAATCTTCAATTACTTGGTTACAAGCTTCTTTAACTCGTAGCTTAACGACGTATTTACTTTGCGTTGTTCATCAATGTTCTTGGTCTCTCGTTGTTTCTTTGCGTAAAAGTTTTCTTGTTTTGTCCTCGTTTTTTTCATGTTACGATTGGGGTAGTCGTGTTTTTCGCTCCTCGTAGTATTGTCCCCGTAGTGTCCTTTAGTTTTAATTAGAAAGTACACTAGAATGTAACTAACATTTTAAGATATTTTCTGGATGTAAAAAAGACCTCGTGATGATATCTGATTCTGTTTTGTGTTGTAGCGATATGGATTCGAAGTGGAGATCTTATTGTAATGGCTGGTGAATCAAGGATTGCTTTCCATGCTGTACCATGTATAATAAAAGAGGGTAAGGAGGGCATACCACCTTTAGAGCTGCGATTTGAACAAGAGAACATTATTGCGAACGATTTTGTTAAAGATATAAACAAAGATGTTGCTGACCACGCTTTCCAAGCAGGCTTTGAAGGAAACTGTGAAAATAACTCTAGGTGCTGCCCAGAACAAATTGGGCATTTCTGGATGAATTCGAACATGACCCAAAAGGAATGGCAGCCATTTGAAGACTATTTGTCAAGAACAAGAGTGAATATAAATGTGAGGCAAGTTCACAAAAAGCAACAGAAAGTTTCAATAGCAACTTATATGACCGATTAAATGCATATAATTTTAATTTCACTTGACTTCAAATTTTGTTTTTAGTTATCCTGTCTGCATGATGATACAAGCTAACCTATCTTTGAATTTCTAAATGCCTTCTGTCACTGGGGCTTCAAGTTAGTTTTGAAATATTACAGCCTTCAACGTAGCCCCTTGAACTGACTCTGCTTTGTACGAAAATACAGACAGGGTCTCCCAAAATAATTGTGTCCCGTTTGTAGTGGCAACTGTAGAGGAGCTGTAAATTAAATTATCTCTATTCTTACACAGTTGCATAGCTGAAAGCGTTTCCGAAAACCTCCATTTTTGTACTATTTTGTAGGATAAGAGTGAAAACTTTCTTATACGGCCGTTTTTCTCAGGTTTTGTACAAAAATGGGGCAGTGTTAACGGGGCTTCTTAGCTGTTGCAGTTAACACCCGCGTATGAGAACCAACATGGTACAGAAAGCTGCAGTCTTCTCAAAATATTTCTGATCAGATCTCTTTTTAAAAGAACTCATTTTATCGAGGGGGGGGGGGGGGTATCTTTGTGTAAAGATCTCGTACGCTTTTTGCAAAAATCCATTTGTTTTCAAGGAATATCCGCAAAATATCCCTAAAGATCCTTTCGTTCGTTAATGTAAGACTGACAGAAATAAGACTGACTCGTAAATATGTAGGTGGTAATTCGCTGGTGTTTACTGCATGCAAACCTAAAACAGGTCTTTCCTGCCAGATGTGAAAACTCGCCCTAGCATGATTAAAAAAGTTCTTTATTGAAGAAAGCTCCAATCCGATCTGAATCTGCAACCCTCCTATACGCAACATATACTTGGTATTCGCTAAAAATAAACGAGAAATTCCTGAAGTATCAGCCCATGGGATGTTTTCTGTATTCATATATTCACAGGGGCGGACTGGCAGTAGAATTGGGGCCCGGGCGATTCTGCAATAAAGGGGCCCGAGACGAAAGGCGAGCGAAAAAAATTTGAGGGGCACTCCCTTGGAAAATTTTTTGCGGTCACGCTCCCTTGATTGGCCTAAAATGATATTGAAATAATGTTTTAATAATTTGAATGGATTATATACGAGTTGCATTTTGCTGTACCTCGTCAAGTGATATTTGAAAAATGCAATTTTTTTATATTCAACAAAGAGCATTCAAAAGTTTACCCTGGGTGCCCCAACTATTTATCAAGACTCTGGTACCCAGGGTCCCAAAAGTTGAACGCAGAAACAGAGATCGTGGAGGAATTGGGGGTCAGAAAAATTTTCAGGGCATTGCCCGTTTGGTTCTTGGGAAACGCCCTATTCATTGCCGAGAAGTACCTTTGTTTGTCCTCAAACTTCAAGATTTAACCACCCATGAAAAGGATTTCTTTGATGAAAGGCCTTCCTGGGAAACTTCTTGAAGGTAGAGCTTGAAAATCGTCTATAAATGGCATTATCAAATCATCGACTAAATGCTTTGCAGTTTATCGTTCCCTTAGCCAGGGCCACCGAGAGCTTTTCGAAGCCTAGGAACAAAACTGCGAAATGAGGCTCCTGCGAGAGAAGCGAGCAGAAAATTTTTTCGATCACGCCCTTTAGATTGGCTTAAAATGCATTTCAGAGCATTTCCTGCAGTCAAAATGTTAAAAATTTTCAATAATGAGACCCCTTAAACCTTGAGGCCCTGGGGCAAAGTGCCTCACCTGCCCCCCTCTCAGCGGCCATGCCCTTATCTTTTCGTAAATATGGGAACTGCTCATTTCATACCTGAAAATTTTCATTATTTCACACATCGAAATTTTGATAGGTTAAATCTTCCTTGTAAAACCTTATATGTATTTCAGATACTGCTAATTGGGCCTTCTAGATCGCTGGAACTCGAGTGAAAATGTAGGGAAAAGTACTGTTTGAAATCGACAGACTGGCAAGGGCCAGAGGTCAAGTAAGTGGGACCCCTGTTTCTAATACCTCTTCCTCGGCCAGGTCTTTATCTAGCCTCATTGGCCAGAGCAGCTTCAATTTCGTCAATTTCTACATTGGCAGATTTCCTAGTTCACCAACCAGCCGAAAGCCAGTCAACAATTATGAGCCAGGGCCAACTGAAATTTCGTGTTACTCTTATCGTACAAATTAGGGCCCTGTTGCACTCTTTGGACATCTTCAAAAAATGTTAGATAACCAAAAAGAATTGTTACAGAACCCTTTATAAATACTTTTTCGTTGCTTTCAATTGGTTACTTTGCCATATCATAAGGTTCGTCCAAAACTAACTATCTGAAATATTTTTCTTCACACATAGAAGGGGCCCACGAGAGCGGTTGCTGAGGGGGGCCCTTCGGGCCCTAGCCCGATAGCCCGACTGGCCAGTCCGCCCCTGTATATTCATAACTTGAATGGGCTAAAAGAGAGTTCACGAAACCAGGACGGCAACGCCAGCCAGAACGTCACCTGATATTTCGCAAAGCAAGTATTGTTACCGTACGCTACCCTTAGTATATCATTTAAAAGGCCAAAATGATGCCTCCTATAACTCAGAGATGACTGAAAACCATCTATTTTCTTTGTAGGAAGACATATAAAACTACTGAGTGTTACTTCGGAGGCCTAGATCTGCAGTACGGAACGCCAGAAATGGCGTTTTCAAGTTGTGACATTGAACTTCAGTCTCTCAAGGGACGCAAATTCGAATGAAAAACAAGGAATCTTTTGAATCTCATGTTTTGAAACAAAAGCAACATTGCGTTGCAGTTGCGTTGCCGTTGTGGTTTCGTAAACTCTCAATTAGCTATCACTACAGCGCAGGGGGAAACCATAAGTACTGCATAGGATGTCAGGTTCCATAGATCAGTATGAAGGCAAAAACAGTACTGCCTTGTGGATCGCATCCATAGTACTGAATACCTACAGGGCAGGTAGGATTCCTGAAGAATTCAAACTTTCTAGGAAATGAAAGGGCTGTTTGCAATAGCAGTACAACGACTCATTTAATAAGTCTGTACGTAGATCGGTTCAAACGGAAAAAAGTGAGAGGTATATTTGATTGCAGATTATTTGTTTTCAGAATATAAATTAACAAGACACCGTCGTTTACTTTATAGCTACAAAGCTACCACAAATTTACGAAATATATTCTGGATTACTCAATTATAAATAATAGAGAAAATAAGATATTACACAAGTCATACAGTCCAGTCCATCAAATGCAACAATGCACTCAAAAAGAAAATACTTTCTTCCAGATCATTTCTACACTACACTGCTAAAAGATCGATTTCTTAAGACTATGCTGACTCAAGCTAGAAGAGATGAAGTTACTAATTTGTGTTACTTTACATGGCAAACTATCATATAATCATTGTTGTGAATAACAAAAAGGATTGCCTCCTGGGGAAAACGTAAACAGCTCATTGGCGCTGTTGATATGGAGGAGGGCCAGCTGTCTCAAGAGAGGGCTGGTCTTCTTTGCCTGCTTTACCATCTGGTCCATTCCTCTACCGGCTGCCTCAAAGAAGTGACCCCTTTTGACCAGAAATAGGAACAAAACGATAACATATCAGTACTCTCTGATTGAACAGCTCAATTTATCACTTTCAACTTCCACGCACATATCCTGCATTTAAAAATTGTCCACCAAACAGAGTCAAAGCTCACACAGTCAAAATTTACAGAGCACCCAAAACCAGAGGTTTTGAAAAAGGGCCTAGCCATGAGAGTTGTATAATGAAAATTTCCAAAGCTTTAATTTTCATATTTTCTCTTTTGAAAAGAATAACCGATGAATGGGAATGCCCTGATTAATTGAAAATGATAACGATGTGGTAAGGGTGATAAAGTCGTGCGACATCTCCAAACTAAGCGTGCATGTACGTCTTTTCCTCTTTTATGCTACAAATTGCGCCGGGAATGGCATGGGGATGGGGATGGAGCATTTCAGCCTCTCTTCATCAGGGTCAGACTTGCACCAGCAAAGGCATCAAGAATCTTTGCAGAACCTTAAGATTAAATGGGTAAAATTGTTATAGCCCCAATTTTTAACGGAATTACTCTTACGAAAGTTTATGTAATTTGCCACAATTCCACAAAGACATATTTGATATCTTGATTATTTCTGCTATTATGGCGTTTTTATGCGTATGACAGGAAGTATGAGAGGAAGTATCCCAAGATTCGGTAAACATTAAAAGCATTATAAATTCTAAACTGATTGACGAAAATTAATATGACCAATACATAAAATGCACATGATTTTTTACAGGACGCTGCTTACAGGAAACTCAACAATCAGATCGCCAAAAATTAAGAAACTCCAATACTGGCAAGATACAAGTCAAGAAAATATTCATTTTGACGACGGAAATCCTTAACATGTTTTACCTTAGTTGCACTATTTTCCAGTATCACCTTACTCGGAAGGTACTTGAACAATGTCTAAACATTAGAAAGGCTTGTTTTGGAATGTTTGCGAGGACACAACAGGTTAAACATGGAACTGTTACGGAATCTTTAAGGAACTTGTAAGAAACTCTGAGTCCTCAAAATAAGATAATTTTTAAGAAACTTTCAGTACTGGCCCAAATTCTTAGTTTCTTGAAAACATATGTGAACTCAACTGTTAAAGGTCTACATAATGGCAGCAAGCAAAAGTCTGCAGCTCTCACGCTTTACAATTTAGCGATTGGATTACGTCACAACGTCAAAACTGGGAGACATTAAAAAAAATGCAATCCTGAAAATAATGAAATTTAACAGAAACTCTCACTAGGATTGTGGGACACAACTTAAAGTTTTATTTGATCTGTTCAGTCATTGTTCGGGATACTTCGAATTCCCCCTTTTGTGAATCACAAAGGAAAAGACGTTAACTCTGATTGGCTCCCTGGTCAATGGGACGAGCAAAGCGTTTTGGGGCATGCGCAGATTAGCAAAGGAAGGATGAAGGGCGTTGACCCTGAGATCGATACTGCGCAGACTCCAAAGTGCTTCCACGGGCGTCTGGCTCTTCAGGAGAAAATCCAAAAGAATTTCACTGACAGTATCCCGAAAAAGTGAAATGGATGGGGCAACAGTGTTCTACAAGATTCATATTAATATTTTGCAAAGATCTTACGTCATGCTACTTGAACCAACAAGTTGACTAAAACCATCGACTGTCCTCGAATAAAAATTCGTTGCCGATATTACAGGCTTGCTCCAAGTCCATACCCGGAAGACTGTCCGACCGATCCCTAACCTAATTCCGGAATCCGCCGCCCGAACATTCCGTAATGAACAGCCAATCCAGGAAATGGGGGACAAGGCGAACTTCCAGGAAATATACAGTAAATCCCCGCATATAAGAACCTACCAAATTAAGAACCTAGAGACTGTTTTTCCTAAATTATGTACCTTGCAATTAAGAACCTGTTTCAGTCTGATAAAACATAGATTCTTATTGTAGAGGTCAATTAGAACGCTTCCAAAACAAGCAACAGGGCTGAACAGCTTTGTGAGACTCTCAAGGGGACTACACAAGGCATCCTTCAAGTAAGAACCTTTATACCTTGAAATTAGTCTTAGTACCTTTGAAATAAGAACCAATTTCAGCCTGGCTCTCAAAAAAGTAGGTTCTTATACACGGGGGTTTACTGTACTTGAAGCAAGTCTACCGATATTAGGAAATATTCATTCCTGTCACAACGTCAACCGTAAAATGCTAAAACAATAAATCTACGAGAACTACCATTCGTGAATAACCCTTGGCTTTCATAAGTAGTCCAATATAAATAGATTTAAAGAAAATTTCACCGTGTATGGACATTGACTTTTGCTAATAATACACACAGGGTATGTATGCACAAATAAATGTTGCAAATAAGGGTTGTAAAGATATGCACCTGAATTGTTCATTGTTTGGTTATTCTTTGCTAGATGCACGATGATGATTCTGCCGTGATGAAGATTTTCTTAGCTCCCAAGGGCCTGAAAAACAAGATGTAATTTGATCATTGATGAAGGATAAAGGTGCTCAGGCTGGGATACAAAGCATCAACTCAAAAAATAATTTCAGGCGTAAAAAGGGACCCAAAAAATAACTTTTTCGGATCCAAAATACCAAAAGGTCATGAAGTCGGTATCTCAAATCTATGAAAAAGTGTCCTAACTGATTAGATTTCTCATAATCTGTTAAGATATTCAAGTATTTTGACTTAAGTAATGTAATTTGATTTTAGATTTTGTTTGTAAGATCTGCTTTTCTCGATTTTCTTACTTTAACCCTTACTTGAGACCCAAAAAAGTAATGCAGAACTTCCGGAACACAAAAAAATACTGTATAAATGATTGACCCAAGAAAGTAAGCTCAGTCCAAATTTCAGACACAAAAAGTAACCCGAGCATCCCCATCCAAAATATACCCGAGTACCCCCCTGGGAATAAATGTCACACCTCTGACGGTGCTCGATCAAGCTAAGGTCTGTCTCAAATTAGAAGTCACGCAAAATAATTTCTGCCAATGAAAAAAACAACAACTGAAAGGTCAACTTTCCTCTACAGTAAATCCCGCGTGTAAGAACCTACTTTTTTGAGAGTCAGGCTGAAATTGGTTCTTATTTCAACGTTACTAAAGACTAATTTCAAGTTATAGAAGTTCTTATTTGAAGGGTGCCTTATGTAGTTTTTTAAAAGCATCACAAAGATGTTCAGCCCTACCATTTGTTTTGGAAGTGTCCTTATATGGACCTAGTAAATGATTGGAGAGGAGAATAAAACTTTTAAAGCCAATTAGGACCAAAATGACCCCAATAACAGCAATGAAAGATCAAATTTGCAACCCTGCAATAAGGACCTATGTTTTATCAAACTGAAACGGGTTCTTAATTGCAAGGTGCATAATTTAGGAAAACAGCCTCTAGGTTCTTATTTTTGTAGGTTCTTGTATGCGGGAATTTACTGTACATGTCTGCTAAAGTTCTGAAATGATTTAAAAGTTTCCAAGGTTTTAGAATTGATTTACTTCGATAAATAAACGAGATCCCCAGAGCGATGCCCTGTTTTGCAATGGCTTCATTTACCCCAACTCTTCTTTTCCAGTGTGAATTGCTAAATCGAATGATAAGTGGTCTATATATGGCAACATTGTCAAGAACAACATAGTTGATGAAGGGCTATGATATCGTAGGTACAAATATGTCGATTTCATCGTCTACGATCTAGCAATCTAACCCAACCTCAAAACTAGTTGAAACGTAAAAAGGCTATGATTTGAAATTAATTAAGATATATCAAGTACTGACGGTAAAATGACAGACAGGAAAATAAAGTTTATTTGAGCCTTTTATTTGAAATAATAGTGTTAACTACAATGTGCATAGATACATTCATCATCATGTCTTTACGCATAAGGAACCTGTTGTCGAGATCTTCATTGAAATTGAGTATGGCAAACAACGTGCGTCTAAGCAGTGCAAGGCGTTAGTATTAGCTAATGTCGCGTGAGCAACTCTACTTACTTTCACCATGTGCTTGAAACGCTGGAGACGAACGATTCCTGCTCATCAAAGCTTGGATTTCAGCTTCTCTACCCGATAGATTTAACTGCGGCGGTGTGCTTGTTCGGCCAGCATGGGGCAGTCGGCGTCCAGTCTGAAAAAGAATAAGACGATGGGATATCTCTAAACTGCTATAGCTGAACATTACAATTCACACGGCTTTATCTGAGCATGGGTAGTTAGAGACCGCAGTTATACTTTAGTGTATATGCTGATGTGTAGGAAAATTAATTTGTTTCTGTGAAGGAGGTTTGAAGTTTACATTAGCTCCTTCGTAATAGCAAATAGTTTCATCCTCCGCAAAAGAACAAAGCGGCAATGAAGCATAACTGCGGTGTCTACCCACCCATGATCTGAGTACGTTCGGAATAAACTTATCAACTTTGTAGTCTACACCCAAAAAGTCTGCCTCCATTAATCGACGACAATTCTCTCTAGGCCACTCACCCGTATCATTTAGTGGATGCACACAGTAAAATTTTGCAAAAAAGAACCAGTCAGTTAAGGAGAGCGGATGTTGCTGAAAGGTACTTACGTAAACAGGAACAAGCCTGAACCTATTTCTGAAAAACTAAAATTCTCCAACCTTTGAATTACGCGATGAAGAATTCAAAATACGATATACTGCATACGAAATATGATATATGATATATTCAGGCCTATACTGTTATTAAGAATTCTGCTTTAGGCATTACCAGAGATTTTCAAGAAATACGGTTGAAGGCCCTGCAGCTACTGAATGATTTTGGTAATCACTAGGTCTAATCAAAGTGCATGAGCGCATGAGCACCGCTTGCAGGCACAAAATATTGCTACTTATTAGTAGCTGGCAATTTTACTGCACTCAGAGTATTTTGACTGCAGGCATACTTTCCCTAACTAGCTGCTCGCAGGCACATACAACCTTTAAGGAGTTCTGGATCATAACGTTGAGGAAGCAATAACTGTCAAACTTCCTAGTTGTCTCAAAGCCAGAACTGAAGGTTAATCAAATGATTCATTCAACGGATCAAAGAGGCTCTAGCCTGATTTGTAAGGCTTATACTAACTATCAGATGTTTCAAATGAGTTAGCAGTTAAAAAGTTTTCTAAGATCTTTCAACAATAGTAAACAATCATTTTTTTGAACGTCTGGCAGACTTTGAAGAACAGAACTTTTTAACATTTTGGATTTATCGAAGAGCAGTACTTGCAACCGTTTTCTACTGCTATATACAGCAAAACTGAAAGTAAACCTAACCACTAACATTTTAGTTTACTTCTGCACAAAAATTTCTAAAGTAGTTTTTTTTGTGTGACCAAAGGAGGTCTGCGGAAATCAACCCCTGCTACCGGGTGACCCAAAAGAAACTTGACGAGCAAGATCATAACTAGCTCCCTGAAATCAAAAGCTATTGCCAATGCTTTCCATAATTGTTTAGTTGAAAGGCTTGGCTATCATTTGAGATGCTGCATGGTGATTTTAAGCAATGATTACCATCCGAAAAACCAGATTCAATGAAAATTTCGAACCCAGGATTCCTCATTTTGAATGAAATAATCGCCATCATTTTCCAGTCAACATTTTGTGCAACTCGACAGAGCGATGGATTAGAAGTCGTCTGGGAAGATTTTTTGTTTGCAAAATGATTGACTCCTGTTCCTCATTCAAATTTCATGCTCCATCTCAAAGATGGAATTTAGCTTTTTTCAAACTTCTGGTTTTTAATTTTCTAGCCCAAAAAATGGACTGGAAAGCGAGGGAACGGTCCGAGAAAGAATGAATTTCCATATTTTTGAACTATTTTTTCGGACAGTGCACATATCTTAAACTGACCAAGCAACATCCCAAGAGATAGCGGAGCCTGTCAGCTACATGCTAATACTTTGTTTGTCTTCATGACATTTGCTTTCAAGAAAATATGTCCGATCTAGTTCGTGAAGTTTTTTTTGGGTCACCTGGTACATGTCTTAGCTATTCTAAGAAATAGTCTGGTTCGAGCGACACTACAATACAATTTTGTACAAAATGTTCGATTTAGTGTCGTTAGAACTACTGTCATTGTTACAGACATTCAGACATTAAAAATAAATCGTGAGATTTATGCAACAGAACAAAAATATCGCTCGATCCAGACTCTACCATAGTATAGCTAACAGGTCTAAAAATGCCAGCCTTTTGGGCCTTCAATCACACAAATGAATTGGATTTTTCAAATCGGATGCGAGGTTCATCTCGTGTTATTCCTCAAACAGTGGTTACATTTTTGATGTACAGTAAAAACCCGCGCAAAAGAATCTAGTGATTGAGAAACTACACGCTGAAATTTTGAAATTAGACCCCCATTCAGCCTGAAATTTAAAATAGATAAGAACCCATTCAGCCTGAAAATTGAAATAGGTTCTTATTTGCAGAGATCATCAAATTAGATTTAAGGTCCAGTTGCTTTGTCACTGAACCTTCAAACTGATGACACCATATGTGCACATTGCAAAAGGCTAAAAATGCAGTTATTTCAAGTATTTTTGTTTCAACTTTGAAAGCTTTTCATCGGATTATAAAAAATTTTTGATTCATCTACAAACTTCTGTTTTGAATAAGACCTCATGATCTCATGTGCTATGAACTGACAGTAAATAATAGGCTTGAAGTTTGAATTTGAAGAAAAGAATATCAGAAAGTTCTGAATAAAATGAGAACCAATTTAAGAACCTGAACAGCCTCAATTCCTGCTAAATACCCAATATACAATAACCTAATCAGGCTGACTTGCAAAATTGTAGGTTGTATACCCAGCATAGAGCTCAAATCTTTAAAAAGACGGGTGTAAAATCCTTCTTTATTTTTCTTTGAATCAAAGTGCTTGAATGGAACTTTGGACAATTTGCTGTAAATCTGCCGTGGCAAATTTTTTATATCTTGATTAGCTTTAAAATGGCGGCATTTATTGATTTCGAGGTTGTGACGTCATCAAATTTCTGAATCCCTAACCAGAAGAGCTACAGATTTCTGCTTGCAATCATGTTGTAGACCTTCATAAACTATGGTTTTCTTGAAGATTGTGTCAATTTTCCTCAAGTAATTTAAGGGTTACGATGGATTTAATTTTCTCAAAATTTTTGATGGATTTTTACAAAAATAACCCAAATGCAGCCATTTTGAAAATAATCAAGATATTAATGAATTGCCACGGCAGATTTACAGCAAATTACCTAAAGTTTCTTCGAAGTCATTCAATTCATGGAAAAATTTGATACAATTTCACACCCACCTTTTTTAAGATTTGAAAGATTTGAGCCCTATGCTGTTATACCCGTGTTTTTACTGTGTGTTTTTCATAATGAAGTTCAAACTAAATACCTTTTCTCCAGATGAGCCTCCTGAAATCATGTTAAGACGATCCATACTTGAACTACTCCGCAAGCCGTGTTCTTGAATTGACATATTTTGTGTACTTTCAACAAACATGGAAGCTCGGCGAGGGTCTTCACTACAAATGAAAACAAAGAAAGAATGGAAAGTCAGTACATCTATCATTTGACAAAAAAGTGCTGATATGAAACTCAACTCTCTGATCGCAAAAATTAAGAAACCCCAGTACTTAGAAAATATAACTTTTCAGAAGGCATTTATTTCTTCAAGGAAATCCATAGCATATTTTTACTTAATTTCAGCTTCCTTTCCGTAGCATATTACTTGCAAGGAACCTGAGTAATGTATAAACATCGAAAATGCATAAGACTTTGTTTTGTAATGTTCAGGAGGGGACAGGTAGTGAACAGAAATATTGTTACGGACCCTTTAAGAAACTCGTAAGGAACTGTGAGTACTCAAAATCTAACTCTCCTTTTAGACTGCAAGCTATAGACTTAGAAAACTTAATGAAACCGTTTTGATTTTATCCACTGCTACCGTCAGTATTCGACCAATGTTATATATTCCAAAGAATATAAGACGCAGGTAACCAAGAGGCATTTTAACTCGAAAGAAAATGTCACATACTTTTGGCAAAAATCCTTTTGTTTTCAATGAAAATCTATCAAAATTCGGTAAAAAATCGATTTTTCTGATGAGTGAAATGTCCCTCGCAGGAAACTGTAGATGCAAAATGTGTAAATAGCCGTCTTGATCTTTGGGCTCTAAAATCTACTTCACTTAATCCCTTTAACACGTGATCGCAACAAGTTAACTGAATTAGCACTGTGAAAGTGCGTCAGCGCAATTTCACGAAAACCAATTACCAATCTTCAACCAGCCCAAAAAGGAGAGGCAGTATTCTGGATCGCTATTAACTGTCATTACTTTCACATGGACAAACAACGTATGCTGTCGAAAACTTTAATAAGCACTGCTATTCCTCATATCGTTTCACAGAGCACGGGAACAGAAAATGACCCAGACTCCGTCGTAGAAAGTCTTCTTGAAAGAATAAACAACTGTGTAGCAGCCGTTTTCGCGCCCAGCACTGCTCATTTTTCCGGTGTAAATTAAATTGATTTATTATGATTCAAAAATCGGCCTGCTTTGACGTACACGGGACATCGAGAAAATAAGCCTCACTTCAGATGGCTCATCGTTTAGGAGAAACGGAGCGGCTGCTGTCATCTAGGTTCACAGCAAATTACGTCATCCCGAAATATACCGTGTGGGCCAGAAAAGCGTGGCGTGTTGACCAAGTTTTCTTCATTGAGTTAACTTTTAAAATTCATTTCTGCAAATTTTTTTGCCCCGGTGGGATACATAGTATATTTTGCTGACGGCATGTGCCGTCATTCGGGTATCGTTTTCGGCTCTTTCTTCTAACGCCGGGTATCAAAAGAAGACATTTGTTCTAAAGCCGGTTATGAAACTGTTATTCCATTGCTTCCCTGTGAATTTTTTGCGTTTTGGGGTATGCTTTTCGCTGATTTCTCTCAAGCGGGCTATCATTTCGATGGAAGATGGAAGGATTCTAAAGCTAGATGAAAAAATTGTTTCTTGGAATGCACACACCCTCGTACAATGGAAAGTCAAGTAGGTGTTTGCAGGGAAAAGAGCTTACTTAAAATATTTGTATTTTGTTCGCCGGAGTCGGTATTTCCGAAGTAATTTTAGTAGAATGGTGTTTCAGAAGATTCATAAAATATGCGTTAAGTTATAGCACTGACACAGTTAAAAAAGCTTTACCTAAACCAGATTAAATACCAGCCAATCAATTGCATTCGATTTGTTGGATTGTCCAATCAGAAGGCTCCATTCGATAACCTGGTTTAGTTTAAACTGGTTTTACTTGCAAATGTGAATGGAGTATTAGATTCATATTGATGCAAGTGTAAAATGCAAAACAATGAAAAAGTTATGGTTTCTCTGCAAAGGTATGCAGAGCTGCTAACTGGCTCTGGGCACTCCAACCCAAAAATGCAACTGCGTATAAGCTTTTAACCCACTGCACGGGGGATACATAAGTTTCCTAATACAAAGCCTATCTCGTTTCCCCAACAACTTAGTTGATCTGGACTACAAGTTAGGAAGCAAAATGTTCATTTGCCAGCGATACGTCTGACCAAAATAGGTGCATCACAAACTGCCATAGATACAGAAATAAATCGCCTATCTTAGCAAATGAAATTGTCATGACTGATTCAATTTCTGTTCTTCAAAGTTAGTAAGCGTTCAAGACATCTGATTTGACTTGATTTTAACCAAGATTGTTAAACATCCCGCCTTTTTCTGACTCACCCGGTATACTCTACGCTTTATTCTACGCTTGAGTTAACTTCATTGATGGAATAAGCTTGTCCAGCTCTATCCAGCTATTTCGCAAGCATAATACCATGCGCTGTAGGAAACGCAGTGAGTTTGTTACGCTAAGAATGATATTCAAAGTTACCTTGGTCTTCGTTGTCATTTCTCTTGCCTTTTGCCTGCTATTCGGCTTGAAATAGTCTCTCTCTTTGCCCAAATCACAGCTCGTGGCCATCTTGGATTTCGGCCATGTTTTGACTGAGATTGGTGCTTCCTCACGTGCAGGGTTACTGCGAGGCCCATTGCGCAGCCAACCCAACGCAAGCCAAGACATGTCCAAACATGACCAAATCCAAGAAGGCCACGAAGCCATGAGCCGTAATTTGGGCAAAGAAAGAGACTGTGTCAAGCCGAATAGCAAACAAAAGGCGAGAGAAATGATAATGGCGATCAAGGTAACTTTGAATATCATTCTTAACGCAACAAATTCACTGCGTTTTCTACAGCGCATGATAATACGAGAAATAATAAACACCGAACCGAAATCTAACTGCAATAAAATCTCTTATTAATAGACCATTTCGACAATTAAAAAAGGAGACTGGGGAGAGCGGTTTGTTCTGGTAAATGGCTGCCGCGGAGCTTCAACGAATGATAGATTTTCCTCCACAAAAACTTTTACCTTTAAATTCACGGTTGAAACTACAAATCTTTGAGACAGAAGTCCCTAAAAAATACCCGCAAGGATGTCCCATGACTCAAATGCCTCGTAACGAAGGGGAGATCTCGCATCAAACAGCTTTGGCGGGAAAGCGGGAAACTGACACAGTATTCGTCAGTTTCCTTCGAAGTTGTGCGATCAGGTCGGAATTTCAAAGCAAGATAAACAAACGTTTTGATATGGTTCCTGGCAATTTTGAGAAGGTTCATGATGACAGAGCTATGCCTCTCCGAGTACTGCAGACTTGACGAGATAAGAATTCAAAGTTAGAAACATTCTTGTGCTGGAGAAAGGAAGAGAATGAAACGAAGTCACTTAGGGGTCATCGACAAACAATTTTCGTCACAGTTAACGGAATTGGGCCGTTAACGGCTTGACCCCCCCTCCCCCCTTCTTAACGGACCACTAAGTTTATGGCTACATTTTCTCCTGTCGCAAGCATCTCACAGACTCTCGTTATAGGCCTATTTTGTGTCCTGGTTTGGGGCCTAAGCCTACTGCAACTTCTTCGTGCAGATCGCAACATCAAAATTAAGTAGCGCGAGGCCGAAAACTTTACTGCTATGAGTTATTCTTTCAGTATTGATAATGAAATATTACTTATTTCAATTTTCGTCACAAAAGTCAAAATTTAACGGATTTGAGCTGGACCCCCTCCCCCCCTAACGGCCCAATTACGTTAACTGTGACGAAAATCGTTTGTCGATAACCCCTTATACGCATTTGTTTTTTTTTGCTGAGAAATGGTTGGCTTCGAAAGAAAGTCAGAACAGGGGGATTTTGAAAAATCTGACAAAGTCCAAACCAAGGTTCGTTACTAGAGGTAAGTTCAAATATTGATTTTAGTGTTTTGCGAGGAATGTTGCTGCCCATATCTTCCTTGCAGAAACATAGGTATGGCTAGCAAAGCAACTGATTTCTACTACCATAGAGAAGTCTAAAAAACGGACGAGCTAACCAAAACAAACCTTCGGTTTTAACAGCGAGTTTCAATATAAACGGCTTTCTAAAAATAAGAATTCAGCTTACCTGTATATGGATGAAAAATTTCTCTGCAGTTGCTCCTCGACCTCGTCTGTTGAGTTTCAATTTCAATTAAGACATCATTAAGAAGCAACTTTTCAGCAAGAATAACGTTGTAAAAATGACTTCTTTATGTTGCTATCTTCAAGCCTAAACAGTATTTCACCAAATTTTATGTCTTCTTTGCACAAAAGATAAAATAACTGCCGATTTCTTCTCCATCTTTATCACAACAATATTTCTTTTTCCTACTTCGTTTCTGATCTCTGCTCGAGCAACTTCGAAGGAAAATGAGGAATACCTTCCGCTTTCCCGCCAAAGCTGTTGCATGCGAGGTCTTCCCCTCGTTACGAGGCATATGAGTCATGAGACATCCTTGCGACTACTTTTTAGGGACTTCTTTCTCAAAGATCTGTGGTTTCAACGGTGAATTTAAAACTAAAAGTTTTTGTGGAGGGAAATCTATCATTCGTAGAAGCTTCGTGGCAGCCATTTACCAGAACAAACCGCTCTCCCCAGTCTCCTTGTTTAATTGTCGAAATGGTCTATTTGCTATTGGATTTCATAGTTGCCGAATCTTTAAAAACATCACAACTGATCATGTAAAATGTTACCTCCTCCTTCATTTCAAATGAGTTGCTCGACGGAAACTTTAGGCAGCTAGACATAGTTTCAAAGCATCTTTGATACTATGACGAGCAAGCACTTTGCAGATGTGGATACTCGAGAAAGGCTGGGGGAAGTGAGGTTAGTAATGTTGTTTGTCTAAAGATGATTTTTATCGTATAGGTAAGATTTCTGCTAATTGTCCAACTTTGGATAAAGGGTACCACTCTTTGCAACATCGAAACCAAAGATCGTTTAGGTGAATCATTGATCTAAATTAAAACCATGTTATTCTAGAATAAAATTAGCGTGCAGTTTGTCTGACTGGCCGCAATGAAATCATAACGCAATACAGCAGTGCTGTGGATGTCTTTGCAGTTACTATGTACATGAGGAATGGGCAAAGACATGGCATCTTTGATATTATCACTACATTGATGTTTTTGCCTTTTAAGAAAGGATGTACACGAGAGGAAATATCTGAAGGTCTGACAGACATTTAAAACACCATAAATTCTACACTGACTGAGAATTATCAACATGACTAACACAAGAAACACTCAGTTTTTGAAGATCTCTGTAGTGGGTTGTAAGCATGAGGCAGCTGCTTTTATGGTTTATGATATAGCTATTTGATAGTGTCACAACTTTACAGATAAAAGAAATATATTTCTGCAATAATGTAATTCTGAAAATAATGATGGAAGCAAAATTCTCGGTCTAGGATTATGGAAATTTACTTAAGTTTCACTCGAGCAAATCATTGAAAAAATAAGACCACAACATTTTACTCGGTCGAATTTAATGTTTTGCAAAGATCAAGCACTTTGCTACACTGAATTGTGATAATCTTATAACTAAGGCTCCGTTTACACGGGATCGGATCCAAGTGGGATCGGATCCATTTGATTCCGATCCGCTTTTTGAGGGGCGCTTACACGGGATTGGATCCAGAACTGTTGGCGTATACACGGGATCGGATCTATTTGGATTTTATGAACTCTTAGCAGTGCTCTAGTAAACCCTTTGTCTTATTTTAATCCGATACTTTGAAATTTTGCACTCTAATGAACTCTGTCTCATCTCTGATTCCCCCTCTTTGAAATGTCAACAAAGGCTTTTTAATATAATCGTGTCACTTCCTATTCGTACCAGTTTGGATCCGATCCCACCCGTTTACACGAGACCTTTTTGGGATCGGATCCAAACGGGATCACTTTCGAAAATGATCCCCTTTGGGTACAGATATCAGATCCAAATGGGTTCGGATCCGTCGAGTCCCGTTAAAACGCAAGGCCTATCCGTCACAGTTTGTGCACGGATCCATTTGGATCCGATCTCGTGAAAACGGGGCCTAAGTTTGCTATTTGAATCATTTATAGCGTCACTGAAACCATCGCTGAAAACAAAAGGAGAAAAACCGTTATGTCCGTTCTAACTGGCTTTAGAAGCATTAAGAAGAATCTGACTTTTGGAAAAGCTGTCTCTGGAAACATCTAAATTGAAATATCTAATTTTGCTCGTGCTTGAAGCAGCAAGTTTTATCGAGTTCCTTCAAACATGCTTTGGTCGACTGAGTTTGACTTACTGCGGAATTCCACTACGGAGTGTTTAGGCAGTTGGATATTGGGCCCCAGTGGTGTCACCTATTTGGGGATAGCTTTCGGTGACGTGCCAGTGATGTTTGAGCTTCTTCGGTATCTATGCCGGTGGTGAGCTCTACTAATGGAATTTGGGCGCTTCCGTTGCCCTTATTGGGGGTGGTTTCGGGGTGGACCGTGGTACTGGAGTCCAAGTTTTCCTCTGCATTTCTCCAGGAACCTCTTGAAAGTATTAGCGGCAAGTTCGTCTGTTGGAGAACTAACTTGGCGAACTCCTGTTTGACAATGTCAAGTTCTTTGCTTGCTCATTCGAAACTTAGTATCTTTGACATCTTTGTCCATAGGTCACAGTTATAATTTTGGATGGTTTGGCAAACATTATCAATTTTGTAAATGCTGTATTTTCAGCATGGCATATATTTGTGATCTACTTAAGGTGTTGCGTAAAGACAAAACTTCTTAACGGAATGTTTTTATTTTTGCTTTAAGTCGCCATTTGAATATACAAACTGGTACAATGAGAATAAGAATACAAGCGATGGCACTTAAACTGCAGCAATTACACATTTTCTTTATCATTTTACTCTCCAATGCAGAGGTTCTGGTTCCTCAATCATGCATCCTAAAAATCATCGCATTGCAAAAGGATAGTGCCTGGCGGAGCGGAGCTACTGCGAAGGAGAGCGCGAGAAGAAATAAAGAAGGATTCTTTTTTCTTTTCTCGTTTTTCATTTTTTCATGAACCTCTGCGTAGGAGAGTATCATCATTTATTTTTGATAGCATTCAAACATACCTCCCTCCTCTTGAACCACGTGATCTGGGTAGTGCATCTGATCCAACCGCATTTTTAATTCTTTGACTGACTCCACTGCCACCTACAATAGCATCACCATCCGGTCTCTGACCACCTCTGATGACTGGGGTAACACGATCGGAAGTTCCAGCGGGGACAATGGGGATTCTAGATGGAGACATGGCTCTAATGATTGATGGCGATGAAGAAGCCTGGGAATCCTGACTTGATGCTGATAAGCTGTTTGTTTGGATGACTCCAGTTCCTGGGTTGGGATTCTGACCAGGGCGAATTGGTTTTGCTGTGGAAAAATCGGAATGAGATATTTAATGGTGGAACAAAAGGACTGCAAAAATATGTATTCTCCTTATAATTGACTACCGGGTGAGTCAGAAAAAACGTGGGGCGTTTGGCGGACTGTGACGCCTCATTTTGCCATCTGATTGTCGTGAACTAAATTTTTTCGTGCAGCCAAGAGCCCAACTTAGATCATAAACCTTTCCCCATCGAAATCGGTCATTTGATGGATTTGTTAAAAAATATTTCCTTTGTAAGACCTTGTATGGGAGTCTTGCAAACTGGTTAAATCTTTGGCCAAGCCCCTGCAGAGTTGCAGGTACATGTGGCATTATCAGGGGATACTGAAATATTTAGCCATGGTTCACATCAGGTTGTTTGGGTCATTGCAGTAGTGCAGAAAGACCCAAAGGTCAAAGACTCGGAGTTTGAGTCCTTTGTCTTATGGGTCTTTCTACACGACTCTAACGACTCAAGAGACCTAGTGTGCACCAGACTTTAGGAAAAAGTGTTGTCTGCAAGAAGTCCCATTGCGATTCACAGAGCGCTGATCTGCTTGAAAAAAAAACAGACTTCTTCGCAAGAAAAAGAAGTGCGCATCATTAATGTCTAAGTTATGATAGACATTATTTCATTCTCCCCTGATAATACCAAGTGCACCTGTAACTTTTGCCAAGATAAAATGCGGAAGCGGCTTGGCAAAAGATTTCGCCACTTTGCAAGACTCCCATACAAGGTCTTACGAAAGAAAATATTTTTTAACAAATGCATCAAATGAACGATTTCGATGGGAAAAGGTTATAATCTAAGTTAGACTCTTGGCTGCATGGAAAAATTTAGTTCACGAAAATTGGGTGGCTAAATTTGACGTCACAGTCCACCAAACGCCCCGCGCTTTTTCTGACTCACTCGGTATATATGGTAATCATCAGAAAATAATTTTATAACAGTTATGGAAATGGTAAACTCCCAGGAACCCCAAAAAAGATATGGTTGAAAATAAATTAATTAATGCCTTACACTGGACTTTCTTTTTTTGTTTTTTCATAGGTACATTCCATAATAATTAGTAATGCAGATCCGATATTCTAACCATGCACAGAGTATAAATAATTTGCAATTTAGATATTGCATGTGTTATTTTTGCATTACCAGAAAATAAGACCAACTCGTCTCCGAACGTGCTACATTGAATAATCATAGACAAAAGCTGACAATTATATCTTAATAACCAAAATTTTTCCTGAATTGTCCTTAACAATGGAAATGCATATCGTCAAAATATCTAACGGATTGTTATTTATTCTTTCTGGTAATGATGTTCCTCATCTTCTTGGTATTCAGAAACATGTATGCCGGGACATTTAAAATTGCAGTCAATTGATTTGCTGCTGCGTCAAGTGGCTATAAGTAAGACTAAACACCCAAAAGCCAGAGGCTTAGTTTTCACTCAGAAATAAAAAATAACTGTCATTTTACAGTCGAAGTTTTATGAGACATGACAGGGATTCCAAACTGGCCTGGATATAGATAATAGTGAACTGAAGGATTCTGCAACTAATACCCTTTTCCTTTTCACATGGGCAAGTTAAACCAGCTTAAACTAAACCAGGATATAGTATTTTGCATTCTAATTGGTCAATCCAACAAGTCGAATGCATTTGATTGGCTGAGATTTAGCCTCATTAAGATAACGCAGATTTAACCGTGTCGTGTGAACGGGGTATAATAGCTCTCCATTAGCAATGTTGTTCGTATTTTTTTGGATCATCCGAAGGTAAAATCCTTTAATCGAAGGCCCCCCGTTATTCGTCTAGGCTTTCGATTTTTCAATGTCCCATGTCAGATCCATTGAATTCTGTCCCGAAATGCTATTTCCCAGCAAATTGTAGAGAATACTGACCCCTGCTTTTTACATCGTGTACCCTTTCAAATTTCTACCGAGATTTAACATGAAAGGCAAATTCATTGAAGAGGTCCGTAACCCAAGTCTTATTATCGATAAGATGGCTACGAAGTAGACCTGCAGTGACTATGCCTCTACAAAATAATTAGCACACTGAAGCCTCACCTATTTGTGGTTGATGTGTTCGGCGAGCTACGAAATAAGAGAAAAATATTTTAATACATCTTTTAAGAAAGAGATCTGCAAGAATCCTGCATGGAAATGTCATCAATCTTCACATAGCGTAACTTCCAAGCGTAAACTCAAAGTGTAACTTCAAAGTTTCGCTATTACTTGTTACAATTTAAAAGTTATCCGCAAAATAGCATTGCTGAGGGTAATCAAGACAAATTACAATACGATGATTGTCAGTTTTGGAGTACGGTGGCAGAAGTGATAAAACGTTTGAATCTTTAACATTGATTGTTTGGTTATTTTTTGGGAGAACTGCAGCTTATCAACAACATTATCTGAAATTAAAGTGTAACACTCGACAATGCATCTCACGGAAGTAGACCATTCAACGTTCAACGTTCAACGTCAACGTTCTTAGCAAAAGACCTTGCTAGAAATTAGGATTGGATCAAGCATCTAAATCTGGTAAAGTCTAGGAATGAACAGGAAAGCACGACGCCCGTTATCACTGGATACACTGCTATGGCAAGAAGTTGCTGTGGATCTCAACAGTTTAATTATCGACTTCTTTACAAAATGGGAGTTAGCAATGGCTTAGTTTAAATACAGGCGGGAGTTAGCAATGGCTTAATTTTAACACACTGCCATTGGTCTTTTTGGATTGTTTCTCGTTATTTTCATTCATTTTTAGCTTACTTTTCTTATACTTGAATACGGTTGAAAGCGGCAAACTACGATTTACTAAGTATCAAAATGAAACACTTGCATGCTCGCACTTTGTTTTGAAACGTTTAAAAACAAAATCAGCCAACGATGACTCAAAATAACGAGGAACAAGGCCATGAGGCGAATAAAACTTGCCAGTGCATAAACTGAACCACTTGTTAGTCAATTTCAGCAAAGCTGTTGTTGATTAAATCGCTGAAAAGCCTTCTGAGGTTCGAAGGAACTGCATCTCATAGAGCAGTGTATATATCAAGAACGGGGATCGTGCTTTCGTTACCTTTCCCAAAGCTTAACAGATTTGGACGCTCGATCTAGACTTCTTTTTTAGCAAGTAAAAAGGTCCGTCATCACATGTCGTTGTCATATTTGAAAGGTACTTTTAACCATTTGTTTCAGCCTTAAACAACTTCTCAGGCAAATTTGATTACCTGGAAAACTCACAATAATTGGCAAGAATTTTCCATGAAATTAATATCCAGATTTTTTATGAAAAATATTTATTCAAAAATCCCTTTTAACAGAAATTTAACAAGTACTTTATCTGCTACAATTTTCAAAATAGGACATCTCTTCTATAGTATGAGGCATTTGGTTTGATCGGTGACGTAACGAATGGCAAGTTGAAGCATAATGATATACGTTTTTGAATTAGATTCTTTTTTTGTGATGAGATTTGAGATTGGACTTACAATGGCGCAGTCGTTTCTCTCTTTTAAGTGCAAAGAGAAAACACTTTATGGAGATTCCTACAAAGTGTACTTCGACCAGTCAGAAGTACTCCTGCTCGAAAAATCACAAAAATTTTATGACATGGCACATCCGTAATTTTTTCTTTTCTTGGCAAGCCGATCAAAGGAAAATTACTTTACCGGGTATCTGTACTACGTGTCTCAAAAAAGTTTCCCTACTTCAGCTGTTATTTTATCAGCAATCTGTCATACAATGCCCAACTTAAATCTGAGTATTTGTTTTGTTTCTGTATCCTGTGCATTGATTCTCTGTAATTACTGTACTGAAAAACAGAATACCCGAAATGTTAAACAAAGAGCAAAAAACAGCAGATCGATAAGATCATGAAATCTGCCGTTTAAAATCCACAGAAATTCTGCCTTTATAATGAATTCAAACAGTAGAAGCTTAAACTCCATAAAAGACTAAAGAAAAGTATCCTAAACAAATTCTAAAATGGGGAAACATTTTTGGGACACCAGATAGCTGACAATATGATTCGTTGTAAAAGTACCAAACTTAGCTTTTTTAGGGGCTGCTTGGTTTTGGAGCTTACGAGAAAAAATACTGATGAATGCCAAACCAATTTCTTTTGGCATATCAAGCATCTAGTTTGGCCATAAATGTCAGAAAAAGAGAAGCGTCAAGGGTAAACTTTTATGTTAATGTTAGTTGGGACTCCCTGTATGTAAAATGTTGTTGTTATTGTTTGTATTTGTGGTTGTGGATGTTGTGAGTGTAGTAGTAGAATTAATGGCGACCAGCAAGGTGTGTTTTAGAAATTAAGATTAACAATGGTAGCAGAGGGTTGACAAAAAGGAATTGAATATGGCAACAAGAAACACACCACCAACAGTGTTTTCAGAGGATATTTCATGGCTTGACTACAAGAAAGAATTGAAGATATGGCAGGCTTTGACAGACCTGCCTGCAAAGAAACAAGGCCCAAGTTTGTATCTGTCCTTGACAGGGAAGGCAAGAGAAGCTGCATTAGAGCTGGATATTGCTGTTATTAGCAAGGATGATGGTTTGGAGAACATTTTGGAGCGTCTGGATAAATTGTATTTGCAGGACACAAATCAATCTGCTTATCTCGCATATCAAGAATTTGAGAATTTCAAGCGCCCTTTGGAGATGTACATGAGAGAATATTTAAACAACTTTGAGAAGTTATATACAAAAATAAAGGCACATGGTATGGAGTTACCAGATGGAGTACTGGCCTATAGGGTGTTAAACTCGGCTAATCTGAGTGAGGAAGAAATGAAGCTATGCAGGGGAACACTCACCGCCTTTCAGTATGATAAAATGGTTGAGCAGTTGTTGAAAATATTTGGAGATACAGTTTCACCAAGCTGTGGTAAATTGGATGTGAAGGAAGAATCTGTATTTGTTGCATCAAATGAAGAAGGAGAAGCATATTATTCCAATAGATGGCTAGGAGGCAGAGAAATTGGACGCTTTGAAAGAGGCGGGAGACCAAAAGGAGAGGAAGAAACCAATTTGAATTCAAAGCAAGCAAGGAATCTTCAGTTCGGAAATTACATCCATCAGATTCCAGTGGGAAGCCATCAAGGTGCAATATTTGTGAAAGCAAGTTTCATTGGGCAAGAAACTGTCCGGATGCATTTGTGAACCAAAAACTGTGTGTGGTAATAACTGGCTCAAATGTTTCAAGGAGAGCATGCAAGAAGAAATCATGATAGAAGAAAAGCCTTCCCATGCTACATTCAAGTTTGGGAATGGTCATGCAGTTAGTTACAGTAGAAAGGTTGTCTTGCCTGTGACAATAGGTAGCAAGAACGTAAAGCTAGAAACGGATGTGGTTGATACTGAGATTCCTCTCTTGATGTCAAAGGCTGCTATGAAGAAAGCTAACACAGTTCTTGACTTTGATCAAGACAGAGTTATCATGTTTGGGGAAGAACAAACTCTTCTGAAAACATCATCAGGTCATTATGCAATACCTATCACAAAGTCCAGGCAAATTATTGAACAAGGAGCAATTGATAATGAATTTTGTTTGCTTGCTAAAAATGTCACCACGAAAGATGACAGAGAGAAAATTGTTAGGAAATTACATAAGCAATTTTGCCATTGCAGTGTCGATAAGCTAAAACGTCTGATCAAAGCTTCAGAAACATGGAAAGAAGATGTAGAGATCCTTAATGCTGTTGATAAAGATACAGAGAATTGTCAAATTTGCAAGATCTACAAACGAGCACCACCAAGACCCGTGGTTGGGCTTCCACTAGCCTCAGATTTTAATCACACAGTTGCAATGGATTTGATAACTTACAAGCAAGGAACATGGATTCTTCATCTCATTGATGTCTTTTCAAGGTTTTCAGTTGCTTGTGTGAAGCATTCCAAGAAACAAGATGCCATTATTGATGCAGTATTGAAAACTTGGATCAGCTATTTTGGACAACCACAGAGATTCCTGGCAGATAATGGCGGAGAATTTGCCAATGAAGAGTATAAGAGCATGTGTGAAATGTTCAACATTGAAATGGCAAAGACTGCAGCTGAGAGTCCATGGTCAAATGGGTCGTGTGAGCGGCATAATGGTGTTATAGAAGAGTCAATAAGAAAGGTGATGGAAGATAATACTGATATGAGTCTTGAAACAGCAGTTGTATGGGCAATCAGTGCAAAGAACACACTAATAAACAACAATGGTTACAGTCCAAATATGATTGTTTTTGGAAGAAATCCCAATACACCATCAGTGCTGATAAATAAGCTTCCTGCAATGGAAAATGAGGCAACAAGTGTCACTGTTGAAAAGAATTTGAAGGCTCTTCATATGGCAAGAGAAGCTGTTATTCAAAGTGAATCATCAGAGAAGATTAAAAGAGCATTGCGGCATAACGTGATTACTTGTAATGATAACAAATTTCACCAAGGCGAATATGTATATTACAAGCGAAACAACAATGAAAGATGGCATGGCCCTGGTACAGTTATTGGGCAAGATCATAAACAGATTTTAGTTAAGCATGGTAATGATCTTGTAAGGGTTCACTGTTCCAGGCTACTACATGTTGATACACAAAACAAAGAGCATCAGGATGATGATGTGAATATGACACCTCAAGACGGGCATAGCGAATTGCAAGAAAGTCCTGATATACATCATGAATCATCAGAAAATAATATGTCAAGAGTGACTAAAAAAGTGCAGGAATCAGATAAATCTCTAGAAACTGAGCATCCAGTTTGTAACACAAGTGATCCTGGACTGATGAAAGAAAGAGAAGAATCAAAATGTTGCATTGCCAAGAGTAAAATCAGCCATTACTTTTAGGGTTAGAGATGCCATAGAATGGAGGAAAGGTGTAGTTCATAGTAAAGCTGGCAAAGCTACAGGAAAATATAGGAACTGTTTGAACGTTGAAAACAAAGAAACAGGAGAGATTAAATGTTACAACTTTGAAAGTGACATCTCAGAATGGTCACCAGTAGCTGAAAAAGTACTATTATCCACTAATTTTGATGAAATGTCAGTTGATATGGCAAAAGAACAAGAATTAGAGAGCTGGAAACAAAATAATGTATTCACAGAAGTACCAAATGAAAATCAATCCCATGTGACTTGTAGATGGGTTATCACAATTAAAGAGGTGAATGGGAGTTATACTACAAAAGCAAGATTAGTAGCAAGGGGTTTTGAAGACACAGATGTGAGGAATCAGAAAACTGATTCGCCAACATGCTCCAAAGAGTGTATTAGGATAGCCTTGGCTATCATGGCACGTAAAGAATGGGAATGCAAAGTCTTAGATGTCAAAACTGCGTTTCTTCAAGGGAATGAGTTAAAAAGGGATATTTATTTGAAACCACCCAAAGAAGCAAAGACCCAGGGTATGTGGAAGCTAAACAAAGCTGTATATGACCTCAATGAAGCTTCCCGGTATTGGTATGAAAGAGTAAACGATGTGTTGATAAATGCTGGAATGCTGAAGTCAAAGTATGATGAAGCTCTGTTTTATTGGAAGATGAATGGCAAAGTTCAAGGAATCATAGCAATCCATGTTGATGACTTTCTTTATGGGGGGTCTGATCTATTTGAAGTTGAAATAATGAAACAAATTCGAAAAGCTTTCACAATAGGATCATAAGCAAGCACTCCAATAAAGAATTTAGGGATCAATCTAGACAAAGTAGATGGTGAGATTATTTTCAGTCAAAAGTCCTATGTTGAAAATGTTGATGAAGTTGATTTAAGAGCCCAGGATGAGAAAGAAAGAGATTTGAATCCAGAAGAGCAATCAGCTTATCGAGCCATTTGTGGGCAACTGAATTGGATATGTACACAGTCAAGACCTGATATTTCATATTATGTTTGCCAACTTAGTACCAAGTTAAATGATGCAACAGTCAATGATATTTTGTTGGCGAATAAGGTTGTAAAGAAAGTAAAGAGAGAAAACATTTGTTTGAAATTCAACAGGCTTACTGGGCCAATGAGACTGATAGCATATTCTGATGCATCATATGCAAATTTGAAAGATGGATCTTCACAAGGAGGCAATATGATATTTCTAGCAGATGAAAAAGGGGACGTATCACCATTGTATTGGTCTTCTCGAAAGTTCAGACGAGTTTGTAGAAGTACAATAGCAGCCGAGACTTCTGCTGTGCTAGATGAAACAGATTTGTGTATTTGGCTCACACATATTATCAATGAAATTGATGATCAAAGTTTGCTAACAACATTGGTACGAACAGACAATAAATCATTAAGTGAAGCTGTGTATTCTACAAAAGCAGTAGAAGAAAAGAGGCTCCGTGTTGAAATAGCTGCATTACGAGAAAGTGTTGAGAGAAAGGAGATCAAAGTAGAATGGATTAGGACCAAGGATCAAATAGCGGATGTATTCACAAAACAAGGAGCTGATAATAGATTGCTACTGGATGTTCTAAGAAACGGATTGATTGGAGACTGACTGTTTTATGCTATGTATAAAGATAATCAAGTTTTAGAATTAACTCCAAATTAATCATTAACTATAAAAAAATATAAAAAAATGCATTAAATATAAAAAAATTAATTTAGTTTTTTTTGGACTTTGCAGTTAATGGACATTTCAATTATTTAAATTCAATGATTACATAGGCATCAGTAAAAATATTTGTTATATGGACAACTCAAACTTAATGGCATACACTTGACTAGTTTTATTTAAACAATGATATATTTGAAAAAATGTATTTGCGAAAGAGACAGAGAGAAGATTGTTAATGTTAGTTGGGACTCCCTGTATGCAAAATGTTGTTATTATTGTTTGTATTTGCGGTTGTGGATGTTGTCAGTGTAATAGTAGAATTAATGGCTACCAGCAAGGTGTGTTTTAGAAATTAAGATTAACATTTTAGACTTAAAAGATAACAGAAGAGATTAAAACAATGGCTCTTAAGTCTGCTTTCCACCTGGCGACAATGCAGCGAAACATGGTAAATGTCGAGTGTTAATATATGTTCCCTTGGGAAAAGCTGTTTGTTCGCAGAGTGAATTTTTCTTTGCCGAAATGTAGTTGGAATCAATCCTACTTTTTGCGACAAACTGTTCGAGACATTTTTCACATGACGTTTGTCGCATCTTGCTACATATGTCGCGTAGTGGAAGACTAGCTCTAGGCAAGACTTATGATGTTGCGTAAAGAGCATAGTTCAGAACGAGGGTTTTCAGCCTGTTATTCTATCCCTTCGAGTACTGAAAAATTTTATAACTTCGAAGTAAACATGAATCATTGAATAAATCACCAAAGAAAATTTTTATGACGGTTTGGTTATTCTATGAAAGGGAGCACTGTCTGGGACACTAGGTATAAAAGTGGGCCACGCTCAATTTAAAATTTCTTAAATACTGATAATCGCAATATGACTCACATTGATTCTTGGTCATGTTTTGCTTGAGGCGATCCACTTCTTTCTGGAATCTAAATTGAAAGAAACATTATTACATCAGAATATATCAAAACATTTTCATTTGAACAAGAAATCGCACTGGAAGTACTGCTTAAACACTTAGATGCCGTAATGTCCTTAGATGTTCAAGAAAATTCTGAGACAATTACAATCAAGGACAAAAATACCCTGAGGCAATTCTTAATATCAAAGGTTTGGGTTAGGGTTATATCAAGAGCCAGCAGAAGTTTGAACAATCACAAGTCACAGAGAATAAATTTTTATTGAACTTCATGTTGACATTTTTTGTTGACTATTACAATCCGGTCTATCAAGAAAAATCGAGTAATTTATGGTCACACATCTAAGCTTAGGGCTAGACTTATGACGACAAGTCCCTTATATCCCTGCGGTAAATCTTACTCAATGGGGACTCACAATCAATCAGTGATAAAGCTGCCCTATTTTTTCCTTCATCAACCGAATTTTGATGGAATAATGGCTTCGAATCCCATGAGAATATTATCAGTTCTTCAATCGAATCGAAACTTTTATCACATTTGCCGTAACTAGAGTAATTCAAAAATTTCACAATCTGATTGGTACTCTAGGAAGCTCAAGAGTTTGGGCCTATATCAGGTCAGGTTTTCAGAGTAACGTTATGAGTTTCTGAAGACCGAAGCACCTAAAGCACCATCAACGAGTCAAAGGAGCACAGAGAAACAAGGGAATCCAGGTCGTACGTCTAGCATGAGGCTCAGATCTTTCAAGAGATGGATGTAAATTCGATGACAGTTTTCTTTTAATTGAATGGCTTGAGAAATGTCTACGGTACATTGCTGTAAATCTGTTTGGAATTTTGACATCTTGATTATTCTCAAAATGGTGGCATATTGAATTTATTGAAAAAAAATCACGGGGGAAGCTTGAAAAATTATCAAAGTCATTTTCAATCCTAAATCAGTATAGGAAAGGATATACAATCTGCAGGAAAACCATAGTTTATGGAAGTCTTTAATATAGCTGCAAGCAGAAATATCTCCCTTTCCTGGTCCCCTAAGTTCTTTTCGAACTATTTAATTCAAAGAGGACGACTATGGGGTTTCACATTCACACCATTTAAAAGCTTTGGGCCGTATGCAATTTACACATCTATGCAAACGCCAAAATGCTTCTGACGAACCAAGTATACCAACAAACAAATTGAGACTACAATAGCATTTCACACAGTCGATTGCTCTTTCCAATTCCTTCCAGAAAGATCATCAACAAAAAGGAAACTAATTAACCAACGTGATTAAAACCTATTAACCTTATGCACTGCAGAGGATGAGCAAATAAATTAGCGGGTTGCATTGCTGCAAATCATTGCATATGCATAAAATATGAACTACAAGCCAGCAACCCGTGCAGGCGTAGTTATTTACAAATTCTTCCAAAATGTCTAAACAAATCAAACTTAATTTCATCATTTCGTTTGCGTTAGCAATTCTGTACACGACAGCGTCGGGGCTGCAATGTAGACACGGCGTTGAGAATATATTTGGATCTGCGTACAACAGGACAGTTTGCAGTGCAAATGAAACAGCTTGCTTTCAATCAGCACGATGCGAGACGAAGAATGCTATCAGGCCACATACAGACTACAAATGGAGATGTATTGATCAAAAGATCTGTCGAAAAAGCACAGATGGGAATAACTACGCGACTTACGAAGGAGTCAAGGGAATATGCTGCTACACAGATCTTTGCAACGATAACAAGATTTCCAAATGCACGGAATCTGATTCTGGAAATAACTTGCGAGTCAGTATCTTTACTATATGTTTCACTTTCGCATTGACAATCTTTTTATCATAGGCTGATGGACTAATGATAGATACTTTGTGACAATAATTTTGATTGGAAATGGCGTTTATAAAAGAAAGATGGATAGCAAAAAGAGGGTATGAAATCGTGAAGGAAATGAACTACCATCTCTTGGAAGATAGTCCATCAGTTGGACTCGCTGAGATACATTTAAATATGAATCATCTGCATTTAATTTATAGTATCTCAAGGGAATAAAGCAGTAATCTGAAGCATGTTGAAGTTTGAACGCTGTATGTTAAGAACAAACAATCTTCTTTATAGGCGTGTTGTAGTTGTACAACATTTCTAGAAGTATAAACATTTAAAGTGATATAAATTGTACTTTGAAAAGAGCATTAGAATACTACATTGAGAACTAGATCAAGAACGATACCAAGGCCTCCGATGATCGTTGTTTTGAGACATGGAACATGGGGCAAAATGTTATGAAATTGTAGCTTCCCTTAGCTGGTGATGAATGCTGACATAGTAAGTAGCTTGCTGTGTTGGAATTCTTTCACCTGTTGGGGTAGGTTGAGCGTAACTGGTTTTCTTTCTGAAATTCTTCCTATCTTCACATTTTGTAGTGGCCGATTCGGTTTCTTTTTATGTGTTTAAGCAAAATGGTACGGCGATGCTCCGTACTGGCGTTAAGCTAAATCGATGTTTCATCTCCTTGACAAATATGTTTTAGATGTGCAAACGCATAAGCGGTATTGCAATGAAAGTACAAGAATGTAGCGAAGTTCTGATTTGATTACAATGTTGACAGAGATTCTGCAGACACACGAAACATCAATATTGTTAGAAAGAAATTATTCATGACCCTCATATTGTTAGTACTAGAGCATGGAAATGGAAAAAAACATTAATCTCAGCAAAGAGAGACACTTTGGAATTCAATCACACTTACTGGGGAAAAATAATGACAAGGCAGCTTTGGATGTAGGACGAGTACTAGTCCGCATTTTTGTAATCAGAGCCCTTTAGTTTTCTACTATCGTAGCGCGTATTGTTGGATCGCCTGAAATGCTATCAAATACAATACTGATTGTTCAGTGTTTATTTATTGAACGAGATTTCATTTGAAGAAATATAAATACAAATCAGCAATGTCCTATTTGATCAGAGTTCTTTCTTCTGTTTGACAAGTGCATCGTATTAACTTCACTTGTACCTCGATACAAAAACTATGGAGATAATAACTAAAGATTTTGCAAATCAACTACTTAAAATTAATTAGAATATGATCTAAGATCAGGTACATGGCAACAATGAATGCCTACCTGTCGTTGTTTGGCAGGTATGAGGATTTCATTCTGCATTTGCGTTAATTAGATGATATTTGATAAGAAAGTAAAAAGAATGGATTGGACCGATGATGGGCTTGGGAAATTTATTACATTCTTTTTATTATTCTTGATAACTCAGCAGGGAAAAAGATCTTGCTGCCGAAGCACTTTGACTCATAGCAGCTGCGACTGCTTGGCAAGCTTTATTGTTGCAAACTTTGCACATGTCATATGCCGGAGAGTGTTGTTGATGTAGTTCTAACATAGTTACCATGCCTGGAAAGAAATTTTGCTCGAAGTGGGAAATATTGCCTCTTCCATCGAGCAATATAATGTCAAATTAAGAAATAAGATTAGTCCAATATAATATTGATAAAACTGTAACAATTCTAACACCCATCTTAAATTAACGGCATAGTATTGAGCATCTTAAATTCACATCATAGTACAGGGGCATACATTCTTTTGCTCGAATGACAAAACATCCGAATGTAAAAGTTCGAGCTCACGAGGCTTTGAAAGTGGGTTGAAAAAGGACGGGAGCAGAATGACAGAGAGGGAAACAAAGCAAGGAGAACGGGACAGTGAAACATTAACACTTAAAACAACAAGGAGTAGGTTAGATGAGATATATTTACTGCTTGATAGCTGAATTAACAGCAAGCATCGAAGGAGCAAATAGTGAACGGAGGGAGGATAAAGAAATATTCTGTCAGATCTATTTCTCGCCAGCAGTTTTCTAAATGACGATTTTCGTGGAATGCTAAGTCGCAAAAGTTCTAAGTCTTTGGTGCACATATTTTTGGTAATGTTACAGCTAAGGCCAGCAGTGCAAGTCTTGTTGGTCATACGTGTAGCTTAAGGTATATGTAGTTCCTCATAGGAGAAATGGGTTGTTGAAGACGGCTCCTTAAACTTTGAAAGAATTTGACATGGCAGGGTTTGGTTAAAAGTTCACTCGGCCTTCCGAGCCTTTATCTATCAGTGGACAGGGATGCAACATTCATAGTTTAGGAAGGAAGTGTACAGATTACGTCTTGAAATCTGCCTTACGCGGAAAAAGAGACGAGTTTGAAGTGGCCATGATGAGGTACTCCTTCTCGGAGGAGACAAGGAACATTCATGAGTCCCTGAATCTGTCTGATGCAGATTCAAAGAAGTCAGAAATAATAACGGCAGCAATGGAAATTTTTGGAAACAGTAGCATACACTTGGGTGCTAGAACAAAGATCTTTTCTTCGAGAAAAATAGAATTAAAGAATACATTTTTCAAAGAAAACAAGAGCTTCACTCCAATATCTGGCAAAATGCCTGCCATTGTTAGCTAAAGGAGCATTAAATAAACTCTTGAACAACACCAATCTAATTCCCAAAGGAAACGAATGAGGTGGTGAAAAGTTTGATGATTATCTCATTGAATTGAGATCTTACCGCCAATCTCCAAAATGAATCCGAAATTATCGAAAAGATTGACTCATACCTGTTTTTATCCTTCATAGCACCTTCCCTTGCTTCTTTCAATGCATTTTCTAAGGCACGAACTCTTTCTTGTGTTGCCTTCAATCGTTTCTCTAACTTCGGTAATTCGAGTCGTAAATCAGCATTGTCTCGTACAAGCTATAAAGAAGAAGTACTATTAGGTCCACTTTTAAGAGCAAAGAACTACCTACAGTACAGGCCTTGTGACAATCAAAATGCTTTTCCTGCCTAAGAATTTTTAAGAATTCTCAAGCATGCTTTTAATCCCTTGAGAATTCTTAAGCAAAAAAAAAAATGCACAGTCTTTCATATGGCCCAAGGATTCTGATCATGCACAAGGGCATAAGAATTCCACGCTCCATCCTGGTTCACAATTTATTTGCTATTGAAATTAAAATTCTACAGGGTTTCTCAAAAAATTGTTCGGCGTTTGATTAAATATTGAAAAAATAATGATAATATGAATTGGCTCGTTAGAAGATAGCCATGTCCCTAAGATTTCGAAACAATTTTAGATACCAAAATCTTGCAAATCTGTTGAAAATTCATTGAGCTGCGAGCTTTCAAAAATAAAAAATATGCGACGGCTGAAACCAGAGACCCCCAGATAATTTGTAATACAGAAAAGCACGAAGATCGAGGTAAAAGAAGGCTAACCAATGTCATACCTCTCATTGATATTAGAGCAAACCAAAAAGGACTTCTAAAGCCATTCATTCCTTACAATCATTGTCAAAATTTGCTTACCATCGCATGTATCCAATAACAGAAACTGACTGAAACTGTTCCCTCAAAGCATCCATACGCTTGAAAGTTAGTTATCGAAAACTTGTTCAAATCTCATTTGGTCTGCCCTAAAACAACTGAAACGATGGCCCATGGGACTTTTACCAAAAATGCCATTTAGAGGCCTCTGGTTTTAGAGTTTTCGCACAAAGAAAACTTCAAAAGCTTAAAACTCCATGAATTTTTAACGGATTTGCAAGATTCTGGTGCCAAAAATCAAGTTAAAAACTCAGGAAAAGGTTTAGGTGACCAAGTGCCCATCCAGCGTATCGTTATCTTTTAGCATTTAATCAAACGTTAAACAATCTTTTTGAGACACCCTGCACTTCCAAAACTGACCATTTCACAGAATTCAAATTTCTGTAGCAAATAAATCATGGACCAGAATGGAATGTGGAATTCTCGATTCCCATACAAACCCCTTACAGACATTTTTCTAATTTTTGGGTCTTGAAGAAGATTGATTTTACCAAACACAATTTTCTCATCTAAGTTAGACTTTGACTGATAGGTACACATTTCAGTTTTGAATATCGGTCACATAATTTTTATTCCACAGCCCGTCAAACTCTTAAACTTTTTTTGACTAAGCTGGTACAATTTTGGTGGTTTTTTAAAAAGTTTCACTCTTTATTGAATCAGCCGGTATGATAACATGCAAACCACCGATACCGCTTCTTAGATCACGATGCAGCGCTTATTGAAAAATCGTAGATATTACAAACAAATATACCTGTTTGTGCACTTTCGTCAGTTGCTCAAGGTTATTCTCCAGGAATGTAATTTTCTGTTTTTGTGCATGTGCATTGGCTTCGTCCCCCTCAACGTCTCCATCAGTGGACTGAAAATAAAAAGAATTTAAAATGGATATGAAGATCGAACAAAACGTTATGTTCCAAAGTAAATATTCAGTCATAGAAACAAAGAAAAAACGCAATTTTCTAAGACGTCTGCTCACAAAATTTTAGCGGGGACTTGTGCAGGTCCATCAAGCTAAATATTTGACAAACTTTTTCGACGAAGGATTTTGAGAAGCTCGTAAAGTTTTAAGCTTAAGTTTAAGCTTTTGATTCAAGTTAAAAGTTTGTAAAAGTACCCTCTTTGACGAAAAATGGGGACATTTGTAAAGGATGAAACTTATCTTACGTCCCAACTCTTACATTTCCATTCTTCTGCAGTAAATGGCAAATCTTTTGAAACCGTTGCAATTGATTTCGTTCTTCTTTAACGTTTCAGTTAAACTTCCTTCAAAACTTGTTCTTTGGGTGTGAAATATATTTCATATTGATGGCGCAATTTCCAGAAAATGGGTACTATCTCCAAATTCCAGAAAAGCATAGCTTTCAAATCCTTAAAAAGCTGGGTGTAAAATTCTATGACCTATTTCTTTGAATTTAATGGCTTCAAAGAAACTTTAACTATTTTACAGTAAATCTGCCGTTGGACTTTCTGAAATCTTCAATATTTTTAGAATTACAGTTTCGTTCTTCTGTTTTAAGAATTCAAGGAAGTCTTCGAAAAAAATTAAAACTACCGTAATTTCTAACCCTGTTGACGAAAGATCAAAAATTTTTCAAGATAACCATAGTTTATGAATGCCTACATCAGAGCTAGAAAAAAGATTTTTCTTCCTGGCAGCAAAAATTTAAAATCAAAATTTCCTGTGAACCTAGCCGAAATTTCCTTCAAGTAGGAATAACAAGGTGTTCCATTGGTTCAAACGTTTCTTTTAAGCACCCCTATATTCTGTCCAAAATGAACTTGTATGCTAATAATTAGTTCTTATTTTGCCATGTATATCCTTAAACATTCTAAAGCAATGATCACATTCTTCCTCAAAAACAGCCAATTGAATCCAAAGAAAAAATGGTTTATATTTACACTGTATTGGTGATCACACAGCGTTAACGTCTTAAGACTATGAATCTCACCTCCAAAGGGTAAACTTCATAAATCCTGAACAAATACTGTAGGTCAAACCTCTTCATTCATTTAAAGGATTTAATCTTATTTTACATGATTCAAAATCCAACTGATGATTGAAGAAGCGTCGATTTGCTTTGTGTTTTGATCGTTGCTGTTCCAATATTTTATCTCAAGAACAATGCCAGAATTTAAAAAAAGGCTCTAATTGATGTTACCATTGAATGGTAACATCAATTAGAGCCTTTTTTTAAATTCTGGCATTGTTCTTGAGATCAAACATTGGAACAGCAACGATCAAAACACAAAGCAAATCGACGCTTCTTCAATCATCAGTTGGATTTCGAATCATGTAAAATAAGATTAAATCCTTTAAATTCTTGAAATAAAAAACGTTTCTACTCAAGAAAAACATTCTTGATAACTTCATTGGGGTTTTAAAACTTGAATTTAGTTGATTATTGCAGTGCAAACGTCTCAGTTATTACTAAAATTTTTGGGCTCACGCTCATAAAATAAAATCTATCAGTGTATAAACAGTTTCAATTTGTTCTTGATTACTGCATAAAAGGCAGCCTTGAGTGCTATCGCAGCATCCTATGCTTATTACTTTGGAAATACCTGGTGCATCAAACAGCCTTATGGCATCAGATCTCCTTACAAATCGAATCCTTTGAAATGACTTTTCAAGGCTGCCATCACAGCTTGATCAGATTACTTGGAAATGGGCCATTCACACCTACCATCATTTCATTAAGGGCAGTTTCTTCCTTGGCATTGCTAAATTTATTGAAATGAATTTCAAACTTTGAAGTAAGTGATTCAATCACTGATTCAACTAATATTTTTACAGCAGACTCGCAAATGCAATGTACAACTATCTTGATTTCTTTGTTCAACTCTTTCTTTCTTCAGGAATAAGTTGATCAACTCTTTGCTATCTACGTCAGCTTCTTCTTTGTTCTTTACTACCTGCTCGAACCTTTCCAGAAGCTTCTGAGGGATGATTGTCTCATCTGGAACATCTTTAAAAGATGCTTTATCTCTAACTCGGCTGCTTTATCTCTAACTCTTTCATGCACATTTGAGGTGCGCTTTCTTCCTAAAGACATGGTGACGTTTGGTCCCTCTTCTGCGTCTTGATTATCAATTGATATTCCCATTTTTTCTCCTACATCACCCAACTTTTGTAGATCTCCATGATAACAAGACCAATAGCATGATTGTGAGCCACAGTTTTCATGACTAATCTTCGCTGGCATCTTCTTCACTGTTTCGCAGATATGAAGAAAAGCATCAAATCTTTACTTTTTGGACAACGTTCGTCAATTCCCCGTACTTATCGTACAGTAAACTTCATTTAGAATTTTCGAGAATATCCCAGAAATTTCCTGCGAAATAACTACAAATTTCCTGCGAGCCACTTTCATCAAAAATTTCCTGGCAGCGCCGCTGCCGGCGCTGCCGGACATTTTCAAGCCCTGGCCTACATTATGGTATCAAGCAAAACTCTTTCGCTCTTCTGGTTTGTGATTTAGAAATTTGATGACGTCATATCATAAAATGAGCTGAAATATAAAATAGGCTGTAATTTCGACAAATCGTCAAGATTTCTGAAAAATCCAAAGGTAGAATCATAGAAAAGTTTCTTTCAAGTCATTCACTTTAAAGAAGTAGGTCATTGAATTTTACACCCGCCTTTTTTCGTAGATTTAAAGATATGGAACCTATACTTTGCAGAAAATACAAAATTCTGAATTACATGTTGGTCCCGCGCATAAAATAGACTTAAGTATTAAAGGAATCAACAAGTGCGCAACGAGGATTATCAATGATAGCTGTTTTCAATGAACATTATGTGAGGTATGCACAGATTGCAAAAGGGTCAGACAAAGTACGAGAAAAGGTCCACTTGTATAAGGCTGTCATTAAGCTCCGTAATGTCGGTTTTAGTTAGTATAGCAGTTAAAAGTAAAGAATGAAGTGAATGAATGAATGAATGAATTAATGAACAATGAAAGAATGAATTAATGAATGAACTAATAAATGAATGAATGACAGACTAAATGAATGTATGTATGAATGATTTAATGAAAGAATTAATGAATGAAAGAATAAGTGTATGTATGAATGAATGGACGAATGAATGAATGACAGAACGAATGAACGCACAAGTAAAATAAGTCACAAATGAAATAATTGGAACGTTTACTAATGAAATAGCGTTGCTTGATATAGTTTTCAAGAGAGCGAACATTCCAAACTTAATCACAACCTGACCCCTACCCAACGTAATAACTGATAACTAAACTGTGATGTGACGCAATGACGTATAGTTTAAAGACCTGAAGGGTTAAGTCTTTAGCAGAAGAGATGCCATTGTTACTGCCTCACTTAACTGGACAGCCTACCTTCAATGCTTGAACAGCTAATGCAGAGGTTATCCCAGACATTATCTAAATAAAAAGAGACCCCATCACTCTGGTGCCTCTTTGTTACAGAAAGAACCTGCCACTGAGAAACTGAACCATAAAAATCGCACAGATATTTTTTTAAAAAAGTATGCAGAAAAACACTTTCTAGCGTTGAAGCGGCTTGAGGAATATGTCTTGGATGAAACACTGAATCGGGAAAATTGTTTCTGATAAGTAGTTACTGTACAATAAAACCCTGCAAACAAGAACACAAGAAAAAAGAACCTAAAACTGATTTTGAAAAGGCACCGAAAGATCAGAACCAAAAGAATATTGATGTCTTTATTTGTTCAAATAAGGTTTGGTTCACTTATCAAGAAAATCAACCGTAACAGCCTCAAAGGTCATCAGTCTCAATCACACTTAGAAATGGACGAGTCTGGAATATAAATATTTCTTGACAGGCCTGATCACAATTTTTTGTAGGAACTCTGTTAAGTCCAAATACCTCAACTAGTTTGAGTTGCAAGCAAATTGGTTGTGGGCAATATGTGTAAAATAATGTGATATAATTTCCTTTTCCTATTACATATTACGATTTCCTTTAACGTTCAAAATGCAGTCATGCATGCCCTGTATTTATCAAGTGCATATTGCCCAGCTTTGTACTCATTGTAGTTTTAAGTGCCTTTGGACTAAGGAACTCACCCTGAATGCAAGAAGAACGCAAAGTTCCTAAGGACGAAGTCTGGTTGGTAGAAGATTAAGTTCTTGTTTGTGGGGTTCTTTTCTTTCTGTGACACTGGCCTCATCTGCGATAATATGGCAAATACCAAGGAAGAAAGTGGGATGGTTTTCCACATATTGCTCCTCAGTGATGGGTTCTTGCTTCTCTCTGTGTACATTGCAGATACTATCTTTACATGAATGGTTCCCAGAAACACAACAGACTCGGAAATAATGATCGAGAGATCTATACTCTACAGTGGCTTCATTGGATCGTGAAGCTTTTAAAACAACTTTCATTTCAGAAATGAAGCACAATATCTATCCATCCAATTGTTTACACACCTGAAAACAAGCTCTTTAAGTCGGAGTTTAAAAGTTTGCAGAAAATTCTTCTCATAGAAAATCTTTCGCTTGCAAGAGTGCTTCCAACTGAACTCTTAATAAGTTTCTAATTCTGAGCGATACTGAATTTTCTCACGGAACTTACAATGGCAGGAATACAGCATTACAAGCAAAATATTCCGCTTGCTTTTGTGGAATCTACACTCCACAGAAATTTTTTAATGGTTTAGTAATTTCATGCCTTGAATCATTAACAACCATTTCAAACATGCTCACATGTTTCACGTTGTGTTTTGCCCTCCGGCGGATGAGAAACAACGCTAAGCGTGTGAGTGTCACTTAAAATAATGATTCACAATTATACATAAGAAATTACCAAAACACAGCACAGCATATAACACATAGGATTAAGATCACTGGCGATAACCACTGATGAAAGAGACATCTAGATGCTGTTTGAAACAAAATTAAGTTTGGCCAGATTTTGAGGCCAACCGCTTTAGGCACAAAGTTGTACTCTATGACAGTAGTGTCCCGCGTATAAGAAACATGAATTTAAGAAACACCAAACCTTGATTTTCCAAATAATACCCCCTCTTATAAGAAACTGGTCCAGGCCTGAAAAAAACTTGTTTCTTATTCAGAAACTATCTATGTATTAGAAATTTGAAAAACATGACAATTTCAGCTTTTCAGTTGAATCAGACAGTTCATATCCAGATGAAACCAATAATTTTGCATGCAAATTAAGCAAAAAGTACCTTCCTTGAATATTTGTTGCTTTTCTTGGCAGTGAAAATTTACAAATGCAAATCAAAATGTGTTTGATATAACAATCATACAGCTTGTGTCTGAGTAGTTCATTGAAAGTACATAACTTTTCTAACAAGAAACTTAAGAAACTTTACCCTGATTGGAACTTTATATCTCTTTTTATAAGAAACACATCAGACCTCAAATTGAAAATGTTGTTTCTTATATGCGGGACACTACTGTATGACAGCCTTGAATAAAATCATAAAGTCACAACAAACACGTAATAAATACACAAGTTGAAACAAAAAATAATGTATTTAGGCGTCGGTGCATGTGCGTATGGTGAGTGAGTAAGTCAATGTCTGATATCTTATTGTGAAGATGCGGTTCACGTTAAATGACAGAACAATTTGCTCTTCATTCCCGCACGATTCTCATCGATCCAACTAATTCAGACAAAGTAGACGGAAAGCCTGGGGGGACTTTTTACATACGTTGCAAATACTGAAACTTGCCAATGACAGGCATTGCATCCGTTACAGGCAGTGCGGCCAATCAACAGGAAAGGAGAAGAAAAGATTCCATGGGCTCAATAGGTTTCGTTAAACTGGAACATTTTCCCGAGTATTTAACCCACTGGCATATTGTCTATTCTTTAGATTTTAAAAATGACAGAAATCAAAGATTTAAACTCTTAACACAGTTTAGAAACATTAAAAAGACTATGATGGGTGCCATAAGAAAAACACAACGGATTTGAATAGTTCTAATGAATACTGTGTTCAAACTCAAAGACTTTTATCATAATCTGCAATGGTTAAATCAGATTTTCATATATTTTCGATATTTTTGTAACTTGGTTGTAGATTTAAGAATCAGCAAACTTCAAATTTACGGTTAGGGCAAAACCAGAGCTGCTAGAACTAGGGCAACAATTTTGGAACAAAACCAGACAGTCATGTGTCGATATATTCGACAATGTTCTCAATTGCTCTTAATTTTCAGTGAATTAAACAAGATCGGTTCGTTTGCTCATTTGTCTCTGAAAATCGGGTGACAGAAGCGCAACGTAAATAATGCAATTTTTCACTTTTAAGGTACTTACGACTTTCATTCTTGACTGTAAGTCTTTCACAAACAGCTGTCGAAGCTTATGCAGCATTGCCAGTTCTCGAGCCTGTCAAAAGATAATAAAAATAGTCTTTAGGATTTGTTCTACCCTACGTGCATATATATTCCAACTACCGTCAAGGAAGGCCGATAAACTTCAGCACTGATAATGGAGAGGTAACGGCACACGTCGTCACTTAAGGGATCGCGTTTTATTAGCAAGTTAGTTATTGAAGCATCTAATTCCTTTAAAGAAACGATTGTACTTGAATGGCGATAATACACATCAGATGTCATATTATGAAGAGTTAGCACCTGGTGAGGAGGTAAGCTGGGAATGCTCTGTATTATTACTATACTGTTCTAGAACATTCTCGTATGTATAAAGAATTACTTGCTTACATGTGCCTAACGACGTGCTGCATGCTAAACAAATATAGATATCGAAACCAATGAATATTCAACCCCGGGGAACACTTTTAGTTATTGAAATTTGACAATAACGATAGTAAAACAAATACATACCACAGTATCTTCCAGTCCTTGCAGATCTTTGTGAGCAGTCTCCTTCTTTGTCATCATCGTCCTTGAAACAAAATGATGCTAATTAACTCCGACTTTACAGTGTACTTTCCTTAAAGGGGCAGGGTCACGGAACCGTAAACAAACCTGTCATCTCTAGAATCATCTATATTAATGCCCAGAAAAGGCCCTTGTGTTCTGCACAGACTTTAGTGGATGGGGTGAATCCATACTAAAGTTACCTCTAAAAATCCACTAATATCTCTGCAATCGTACAACATATGAGTGTTTCGTTTGTTTCTCTATGAAGTACAAGAGTCTATCTTCAAAATAACACTTTCATTTTGAGACAAGTAGTGGAAAATCACTGTGATATCAAAAACTGCACGCACAAATCACTATCAAAATCTGCAAAATCATCGTTTCGAAAGAAGTTTGTTTACATTACGTGACCTTGCCCCTTTAATGGGACTCCGTACCAAACTATAAACAAATCTGTAAACGCCGTCATTCTGGGCTTGTGTCCATTGTTCATCGATTGCTTTCTACAGTTCGTTTAGTGGCTTCACACAAAGTATCAAAAAGTGACCTTTTAAATCCACCTCCATCGGAGCAAAAGTAAAATATGAACGTATGGTTTTACCTCTGTGAAGTACAATGACTTCTCCTCGAAATAACGCTTTGATTTGAAAAAAACGACGAAAAGCCTGTACGATATTACCTTTCCAAAAACAGCAAAATCATGACGGTTATTTGTGTTTTCTACCAATGATTTGAAAATCATGCAAAATCATGGTTTCAACGAAATTTGAAAAAAGAGCCCCTTCAATTCCATTTCTTAAATGTGCTGCACTAACTCGAATTCTTGAAGTGTACAGAGTGTATAGTTTTCTAATTAGTATACTTTTAAATTTCTAATAGCGTACCAATTTTCTGAAGCGTACAGAGATTTGTCATTCATTGATCTCTATTTCTTTAACAGTGTTTGATTTCAAAACAAAAGTTTCACGGAATATAGATTCTTTTCATTGTTTCTTGACGGGGCCTTCTTGGGAACATCCGTCGTAATTTTCTCATGGAGTAGGAACAGATTTCAGTCAGATGAATTTCCCAATTTATCAAAACATATCCACTATTCAAAGATATATACCGGGCGTCTCAAAAAAGTACCCCCTTTTGACTGGAAATAGGAACGAAACGATAAGATATCATTACTCTCTGAGTGGACAGCTAAATTTATCAATCTTCAACTTAGATCCACATACCTTACATTTAAAAATTGGCCACCAAACACTGGAGATACAAGCTTGCAAAGTCAAAATTTACAGTGCACCCGAAACCAGAGGTTTTGTAAAAGGGCCTAGCCATGATTTGCTATCACAGGCATGTTGCACAGGAATTTCGACTTTGACCTTTAGCTTTCTCCATTGAAAAGAATTATACCTTGAAATGCTTCAATTGTTCTACAAATAGTTATTCCTTTGAGGAATCAATCCGTGCATTGCATTCCACTCCCAGTGTCAAAGAAGAAGAAAATGAACACATGCATGCTCATTTGGGAGATGTTGCACGACTTCATCATTCTTGTCACATTTTTGTTATATTTGTTTAATCAGGGCAATTTCCACGAATCTTTTTTATTCTTTTCAAAAGCGAAAAACTGAAAGTTAAAGTTTACAGGTGCTTTGGAAAAGATCCATAATACAAATCATGGCTAGGCCCTTTTACAAAACCTCTGGTTTTGGGTGCACTGTAAATTTTGTCTTTGCAAGCTTGTATCTCTGGTGTTTGGTGGACGATTCTTAAATGCAAGGTATGTGAATAGAAGTTGAAGATTGATAAATTTAGCTAACTATTCAGAGAGTAATGATATCTCATCGCTTCGTTCCTATTTCCAGTGAAAAGGGGGAACTTTTTTTGAGACACCCGGTACATTCAATGTCATTGTTTTGATATCAAGGGTACAGTTGCCTTTCAAACGGGGATGTCCTCTTCGGCTCACCAGGTACAATATCTGCAACTAATTAATTGCACCACAAACAAAAATTTCATAAATCAGCAGCAGACAACATAACGCATGAAATAAAAACGAAGAAAATGTTATAACTTACTCCAGATCCTGAACTTGGTTTCGAAGGCGTTCAATTTCATCTTCTAACTTCGTATTGTCATTCTATGGACAGAACAGTTTCAATGATTAAGCAACCTTCAAAAGCACATACAGAAACTCTAGGTACGTAGTTGTCTGGCTTTCAAAAAAGTAGCCATCGTCTTCTACTGTGAAGCTAAACCAAGGACCAGATTCAAATTTACAGCGATTCAAAACTTTGAATATCAGTGACCGTGATCAGTTCAAAAAACATCAATTTCCAGTAAACTATTCCAGAGAAGAATCTCCTATCTGCTTTTGTGTGTTCTCATCTTATTGTAGAATTGCAAAACTATTGGTCTTTAAAATTGCAATGCTTTAAAGAAATTGTATGGCATAAGCTATTTCAGTCTGTGATTTTGATAATCTCTAAGCTGCAGGAGAGACAGCGATATTTGTTACTTCGTCCTTGAAATGACTGGGTAATTAGAAATTTCAGGATTAGTAGCACTTTGATTTCCAAGCGTAAAACACAAAAAAATAATCCTTACAGCTAAATATTTCAACACTCTAGCGGTGAATATCTTAAACAACTACCGGCTGAATTAAAAGCGCGAAAACCATTGGCGGGATGTAGAATAAAAATTCTGCACCTCGCCAGTATGGCTGATATTCAAAACTAAGATGTTCATGAATCACCCAAAGGTTAATTTGGATGTGGAAATTTTGCCAGGAAAAATCACTTACCTTTTGACAAAAAAAGAAAGAAAATGCTGACGAGGAGTTTGTATTGGAACGTCAATTGCAGGAAACATAGATTGCATAAAATTGTCAGTTTCAGAAATAGAAATTAGGTTTCAATGGTAAGAGAATAATGGACCAGAATCAAGACGTAGAATTCTCACTTCCATGTAAACTCCTTGTCAGTGATTTAATCAAATAACATTTTCAAACGTTTAGTTGGCCCTTTGAATGAAAGAGTAACAGTTCAGTTTGCAACTCAGCCACGCACATTTTGGCCTATAGCCCATCAAACATTTTAACTCTCTGACATACCAAAGTGGGGCATCATCATGACATAGGTAAAAAATTTGACTTTCTTCAATCGCTTCCAAATATAGCTATTTTGAAAGAGAAATGGTTGGGGACTTCAAAACTTTTTAAACTTTCTTTCTACTGCTTTTCTGAAAGAATTTGTTAGCATATAAGTAATAGCTTTCTTGCAAACTAGAGCACGAAAAATTTCGGTGCAGTTGATCACCGAAAATTAAGCTACCTTATCTACTTCTTGTAAGACCTTCAGTCCATGCTACCGGCTAAACCTCTATATCATTTTGATCTCTAACCATTAGTGGGCAATATCAATGATCTTACAGCACAAAGGACCATTTTTCTGATTTTATTTGATCTGATTTTTCTGATGCTAATATTTTTAATTGTGTACCATGGACTGCGCTATTTTAAGCCACTCTTTGAAAGACGCTCACCTTTCGAGTTGGATACAAAACATTCAGACAAGAGCAGACGAGCCAAACTATGCTTAAGTTGTACGTAAAGTGTCCATAATAGCATGGTAGAAAGGAATTTTTGCGGAAATTTGCGGGTTTGAAGAAAATTCTGCAACAATACCTCACTTTTTTTTACGAAATAATGAAAGTAAAAAGTAACGAATGCATCGTTTTGTGACTCTGTGTCACTGAAATCAAATTCTAAGACAATCAACGCAATAGATATTGATGCTGAATGATTTCTTTAATGTACCAAGGAAAATAAAATCCAAATTATGGGGCATGGGGGCAGCAAAAGGGTTATAGTGGGTCTCCAGGGTATCGAACAGAACAAACTACATGATTTTTACGATTTAAGACGTGATAGTGTACGAAATTACAAACAGCTTTCATCTTATCCACAGCATCTGAAAATTTCATGACGCATAAATATTTCTGGCAGTTATTATCCCTTTATTCGGTGTTAAGCCTTCAAATAATCATAATAATCATCATAATCACAACTGTAATTTGGTACAGAAAATGAAGGAAATTAATTTGCACTTTCTCTAACCAACCAATTCACTTCAGACATATTGCTATATGGTTGCAGGATGATTTTAACCAAGAATTAATAAGAATGCACGACAAATTCTTCTTGGATAGCGAATGTCATGATGCCCAGCATAAATGCCCTACTGTGCACACCTGGTATGGTTTGTCTCGAATAGATTTCTTTGGAGAAAATCCCCCCAAATGATAAGAATCAAAGTGTTTTTCATGCGTAATTGTGAGTAATAGCAAATCCCGCCTGATAACTAACTTAAGAGATATTTGAGACTTCCCTAAATGTCGGTAAGCAGCAATGAAACCAACCAAATAATCACAGAAATGGAACTTTGCAAAAGTGCCTTTTTATTGCTGTAACAGCAATTACTACTTTAAAAAAAAACCTTGCAAAAGTACGACTAAAAGGATTATAAAAACCATGCCACAAGGAGAATGGAAATACATAGCAACCTTGTGGCCATTTAACATATAATCATAAATCTAAATATCTAAGAAGAAATTAGCTAACATAAAACTAAGGTTACATTCATAAAGGAAGGATGTGAAAATGCATTGGGGGTTTGCGGCAGAAATTTAAAAAGCGCTTGGTTGCGCAAATGAAGTTCAGAGTAGCTTCTATGAGTGTCCTTTTTAAACGTCAGGTCGTAACCTTTCATTGCCATACAGAATTACTTCAATAACAATTCATTTGAGAGGTTATAAAAGTCACTAGGATGCAATATTGCGTTGAGACCATTGAGAAGCTGACCTCTAATAAATACTTTACATACCCTGAGCTGATCTTCAGCAAGTCGTTGACTCTCATTCACCCTGTAATAAAAAAGGTGTTTAAATTATAGGGTGCATTTCTATACCCCTGCCCTTTCCGGAATTTAAACTTACAGAAATGTAATGTCCAGTACATTTTCATTCTAAACTTAACTATACAGGGTAACAACCCTGTCGTGCTGCTACGGGTAATTCAGTCGGTTCAAATTTTGTTGCCAAGCACCGGACTCGTCTTCGTGTTTTTCAACTGGAAACCTCGTTTTCGCCAGGATGAATCTGCAACTTGCTGTTTTGAAGAATTTTGTGTTTGATTGGGTACTGTGTTTCCGTCTCTGTGAAGTCTACCGTTTTTAGAATCTGGTAGGTTTGGAATTACCGATCAAACACCCCCTATATATCGTAGCTGCTATTAGCTAAAGAAACGCCACAAACCCATTGTTTCATTAGCTACACAATGAAGCCGGATGTGTCAAAATTATCGAGTAAGTACAATACAGGGTGTCCCAAAATAATTGTGCCTTTTGTGTGACTACTGTGGAGGAGCTGTAGATTCAATTATCTCGATTTTTACATAATTGCATAGGTCAGGCTTCACCTTAGAGTTTGAGACCTTGTTTGAGTCAATATAATTGCTGATTTATAGCAGAGAAAAGGCAAAATAAGTGGCTGCTTCAAAAACAGAACTTCCATTGTTCTCCAGCAATTGCAAAATCAAGTAAGTTTTCAAAGAAAGGACTGTGGCATCGTATTAAACTTTTCACCATATTTTCTAAAATATAGACAAAGCTCTCTTATGAACAGAAAACACTGCCAACCCTTCAAAATAATCAGCAAAAATTTTAATACGACGCCAGAACAATTTCTTTGGAAACTGACTTGATTTTGCTATTGCGGAAGAACAATAGAAGTGCTGTTTTTGAAGCAACCACTTATTTTGCCTTTTCTCTACCATTAATCAGCAACCACGCGTCAGATTGACTCATAACTGTGCAAAAGCCATGATATTTGAATCTACGGCTACCCCGCAGCAGCAACGCAAACGGGGAACAATTTTTTTGGGACAACCTGTAGATGACATTTATTATTTGGCCCGGGCCAGCTCTTACCCATTTCAATTCCCTTTAATATCATACCACTGCCGGGACAAACTAAATAAAATTTTGCGCAGAAAATGTAAATGAATCAACTCACTCTTTAAGTTGCTGAATGAAATCACTTTGCTTTTGAACTTCATCTCTCAGACTGTTGACTTGGCGTTGATGTTTGTCTCTATGACTTTCCATTTGCTCTTCTAGTGCAGCCTACGAAATTAAAAGAAAATTTACTGCATAAAACAGAGTAACAACGGTTGCAATTTCACATCAAAGGAAGTCAAAATATAAATCTTAATCATCAATCATCGCTTCAAAATCTGTCAAATTTTGTTCTGCGAAATCTTTGGGCATCAATTTGTGACAACAATTGCTTCCTAATTTACGTAGCTTTTGTTATTGCTAATCAATGAAGTATATTGGAAGATGAATATTCTACAGCCCATTCATAGACAGAATTCGATGACCATGTAGAGTAGAGTCGCCAATTATGACCGGTCACCCATTATGGATGATTAGTAAGAAAAAGTGAATTTAAGGAAACAGGAGACTAGTAATCAAAATGAAAATGGGCGAGAATTCTGCGCTGACATCAGTTTATCATGATTTGACCTTAACTGAATTCTCAGTTTCTTTCAGTTTCTGAAAAAACCCGATGAAATGGTCTGTGGACATCTCAAATCGAATCGTTAATCATTTGCCAATTTCATTATTCTATCCTATTCTTCCTTCTTTTCCTTTGCTCAGCAGCTTACAGCTTGAAATCTTTAAATGTGCTTTCATTTCTCAGAAGCCACATTTTGCATTTTAGAAGTGGATGCCAAAATTCATCCGTGCATGTACAACGGATAAGGCAGGGTTTTACAAAAAGTTCAGGCATGCTTTTCAATTGTCAAGACTTGAAGCTTAGCTTAAGTTAAGTCATACCGGAATTTTTGCATTCAAGCTACATTATTGCTATTTGTTGATAAACAAATAATAGCAATTAAAACTCATTGGCAACGACGTAGAAAGGCTACTGGAGCACTCAACTCTAGATATGACACTGTTACGAAACAACACAAACTGAAACATTTTTACTGAAGGACTTCGTTATAACAAGGAAGAAACATATTGGCGAAAACGTGGTACGGCTTAACTGAATATTTGTCAAGTGATGTTGACATTTTTCCAGACAGATATCACGCAAGAAGAAAGATCTTTTCAAGCATCATTCATTTTACATGCAGATACATGGATTTCCTAAACTTATGATTGATAAATATTCGTTGATCTTAACTTAGCGAGAATTACATCATACAGTTATGCTGCTTATATATCACGCCTTTCTGCGATGTGAGCAGAAAGTTGCACTTTACCACACACACACCTACGTATACATAAACGCAAAGAGGTAAAATGTACATCAAAATATAAATACAACGTATTCAAAATGCTCTGGGATGCTCGCAACTGACAAACTTACAATTAACTTTTGATGACATAATAGTTTCCCAAACGCATTTGGTACGACAGCGGTTACGACGCATAGAAAAGAAAAGAAAGGTGCCAGGTAGTAGAGTGAAATATGTGTCTTTGTTAACATAGTTACACGCAAGATAAAAACACCAATGGTAGTTTAAAGGATAAATACAGACCAACGATATTTTGCCCGAAAACTAACTACGTACTATTGAC